>CM053612.1:45596812-45635209 GCA_028646535.1 Procyon lotor | reverse complement strand
CCATTTCTTCTAGGTTGTTTAACTTATTGGGGTATAGCTGTTGATAATAATTTCTAATGATTGTTTCTATTTCCTTTGGATAAGTCGTGATCTCTCCCCTTTCATTCATAATTTTGTTCATTTGGGTCCTCTCCCTTTTCCTTTGGATGAGTTTGGCCAATGGCTTATCAATCTTATTGATTCTTTCCAAGATCCAACTTCTGGATTCATTGATGCGTTCTATTGTTTCTCTAGTTTCTACCTCGTTGATCTCTGCTCTGATCTTATTATTTCCCTTCTTGTGCGTGGGATTGGCTTCCTTTGTTGTTGATTTTCCAGTTCTTTGAGGTGTAAGGAGAGCTGGTGTATTCGAGACTTTTCAATTTCTTTGAGTAAGGCTTGGATGGCTATGTATTTCCCCCTTAGAACTGCCTTTGCCGTGTCCCATAGGTTTTCATCAATGTGTCTTCATTCTCATTGGTCTCCATGAATTTTAATCAGGAAATAATCTTCCAAGACTGAAACAGGAAGAAATTGACAACCTGAATAGACCGATATCTAGTAATGAGATTGAAGCAGTGATCCAAAACCTCCCAAAAAACAAGTTGGGTTTGTTTAAGTTCATCTTTGATTTCCTGTTTGATCTCAGCATTCTTGAGCAGGTTGGTCTTTAGCCTCCAAGTGTTTGAATTCTTTCCAAACTTCTTTTTATGGTTGAATTCTAGTTTCAGAGCATTGTGGTCTGAGAAAATACAGGGAATCATCTCAATCTTTTGGTATTGGTTGATTTCTGACTTGTGGCCCAGTATGTGGTCTATTCTGGAGAAAGTTCCATGTGCACTCGAGAAAAGTGAGTATTCTGTGTTTTTAGGGTGGAATGGTCTATATATATATATCTATGAGTTCCATCTGGTCCAATGTGTCATTCAGAACTCTTGTTTCTTTATTGATTTTTTGTTTAGATGATCTGTCTGCTATTGAGAGTGGTGTGTTTAGCTCTCCTACTATTAGTGTATTCCCATCAATGTGACTCTTTATTTTGATTAACAGTTGGTTTATGTAGTTGGCTGCTCCTATACTGGGGGCATAAATGTTTACAATTGTTAGATATTCTTGGAGGATAGTCCCTTTCAGAATGATTACTGTCCTTCTGTATCTCTGACTACAGACTTTAGCTGAAAATCTAATTTATCTGATAGGAGAATTGCTACCCCAACTTTCTTTTGAGGCCCATTGACATTAAAGATGGTTCTCCATCCTTTCACTTTCAGTCTGGATGTATCTTTTGCTTCCAAATGAGTCTCTTGTATACAGCATATGGATGGGTCCTGCCATTTTATCCATTCTGCAACCCTCTGCCGTTTTATGGGAGCGTTTAGGCCATTCACGTTAAGAGTGATGATTGAAAGATAAGTGTTTATTGACATCATATTGCCTGTGTCGTCCTTGTTTCTATTTATTGTAAATTTCTGTTCTAAATCAATCATGGGTTCTCTCTACTTTGATAGAGCCCCCTTTAATATTTCCAGGAGTGCCAGTTTCTTGGTCACATATTCTTTTAATCCTTGCTGATCTTGGAAACTCTTTATCTCTCCATCCATTTTGAATGTCAGCCTTGCTGGATAAAGTATTCTTAGCTGCATGTTCTTCTCATTTAGTGCCTTGAATATGTCTTGCCAGCCCTTTCTGGCTGGCCAGGTTTCTGTGGACAGGTCTGATGTTATTCTAATGGGTCTTCCTCCATATGTAAAGGATCTCTTCCCCCTAGCTGCTCTCAGGACCTCTTGTCTAAAATTATAATTTGCAAATTTTACTATGATATGTCTCACTGTATTTCTAGACTCTATGATCTTGGCAGGTATCCTTTCTGCCTCTAGGACACTTACCTTGTTCCATTCCCCAGACTGGGGAAATTTTCATTCAGAATTTGGTCAGGTATATCTCCTAGTCTTCTGTCTTTCTCTACCCCCTCTGAGATTCCAATAATTCTGACATTGGAACGTTTCATCATGTCATTTATTTCCCTAAGTCTCTTCTCATGACTCCTGAGCAGTTTGCTCCAGCTCTCCTCCTGACCTTTCTTCTCTACCATTTTATCCTCTAGATCACTAACTCTATCCTCTGTCTCCGTAACTCTAGCTGTTATCCTATTTAGATTGGATTGGATCTCACTGATAGCATTTCCTATATAGGCTATACTGGATCTCATTTCTGCCCTTAGAGATTCTATATTGTCATTAATGTTTTTCTCCATCCTACCTATTACCTGGATAATTGTCAGCCTGAATTCCCTTTCTGATATACTGTTTATGTCCATGTCTAATAGTTCTGAGGGAGAAGGCGCAGTCTCTGGGTTCTTCCTCTGTTGGGTGTTCCTCCTCCTAGTCATTTTGATGGGAGGTGGAAGAGAGGATATATTGTTGGATATTTCACCCACAATCCAGGCAGGGTGCACTCTGGAAGTTTTAGGAGCAATTGGGATTCACCACCAAAAAGAAAGAATCAGGATAAAAAAGATAGAGAGAAACAGAAAAAGAGGGGATTTCAGCCAGAATGGGCCCCAACAATAAGATTTATAAAGTATGTAGACCAACATAAACAAACATATAGACCAACAAGTGTAGATGACAAGAAATAAAAGAACCTTGTCAGAATGAACCTCAAGAATTAGATTTTCTATAATACCAAAACAAAAGCAAATAGGTAGAAACTCTGACAGAAAGGTAAAATGGGAGGTTGGTTATAGGTCCTCTTGTGTGATGAAGGATATTTCAGGTCTTCCTGAGTTTATCGTTGGATTAAGCCTCTAGATATAATGTTACGTAGTTTAAAAAAATAAAAACAAAAAACAAAATCAAACCAAGAAATGTGAAAAACAAGTGAATAAAAATTAGAGGAAAAAAAAGTGAATAGAGAAAAAAACTTGTATGAAATATACAGGTTTTAGGGTACTATCAAGCACTTAATATATTGATTTCCCCTACTGTTGGGGATTTAAAGTCTTATGGTGATTCTGTGGTTATAATTTTTTTTTTTTTTTTTTTACTTATCTTCTGGGGGTGGGGCCTGGTGCATTGTTTTCCAGTCAATCTTGCTTGGGTTGAGTCACCCTGCCCCCCAGTCAAGGGGCAGAGCTCTGTGGAACCTGGTTTCTCAGTCTCTATCTCTCTGAAGACTTTTGGCCTTTTGTAGCATTTTCTCCTTTTCAGAGAGTCTGAGCGAGGGATCTGCCTGTCAGTACCCAGACCTCCCTGTCACAGAGAAGCCCAGTTGCTCCCCTCTGGATGGACCAGAAGGAACACTCCCCTCCTCAAATCTCCCAGCACAGCTGCTTTTTCCCAGGTGGCACGCACTCAGCAGTTTGGCAGCTCTGTGCGACTCTGCGCGTTCCCCTGCACTAGGGGCTCCAGGCTCTGGTGGGGTGTGGCCAGATTCTTGCCAATATTACCGCACTGGCTGCACAGTTCTTGTCTTTGGTGGTGATCTGACTAGAGAGCACTATACATGGAGAGAAGCTGTGGGCTCCAGGACCACAGCAGACTCTCTAAGGTGCTTTCAGGAGGGCATGCACCCCGCCCACAAAATGGTGCGGGAACGGGACCACGCCCCCCACTGGTCTCTCTTTGGAGCGAATGGCATCCTTCCTGGGAGCGTGGGCCCGGGCCCATGCACTCACTGCTCCTCAGAACATTATGCTCTTTTTAACTGTTTTTAACCGGGCTCTAAGTTATTGCTGCCCTGCAACCACCTGGCACTTTCCTTTCGGGTATTACTGTCCTTTTGCTGCTTCTGGTGGCTCCCACCCCCTTTTGTTTATCCTCTGTTACCGTTTCCACTGTTCCCGCTTTGCTTTACCTCTTCCCTGCTGTCTTCTGCCTCAGAAGATCCAGAAGTGAAGAGTCTTTCTCTTCCGGCTGATTTCATGGGTGTTCAGCATTGTCTTGCAGATAGGTAGCTCACTTTTGGGGAACGGTTGCAACAGGGTGCCTACCTCTCCACCATCTTACCCCCCTCCTGCTAAGGAAATGTTGAATAAGGAAAACAAAGCTGGGAGCATCACATTGCCTGATTTCAAGCTTTACTACAAAGCTGTGATCACTAAAACAGCATGGTACTGGCACAAAAACAGACACATGCACCAGGGGAACAGAATAGACAGCCCAGAAACGGACCTGCAACTCTATGTTCAGCTAATCTTCAACAAAGCAGGAAAAAATATCCAGTAGAAAAAAGACAGTCTTTTTAAGAAATGGTGCTGGGAAAATTGGACAGCTATATGTAGAAGAATGAAACTTGACCGTTTTCTTACACCACACACAAAGATAAACTCAAAATGGATGAAAGACCTCAACATGAGGCAGGAATCTATCAAAACCCTAGAGGAGAACATAGGCAGTAACCTCTTCAACATCGGCCACAACAACTTCCTTCAAGACATATCTCCAAAGGCAAGGGAAACAAAAGTGAAAATGAACTTTGGGACTTCTTCAAGATAAAAAGCTTTTGCACAGCAAAGGAAACAGTCAACAAAACAAACAGGCAACCCACAGTTTGGAAGAAGATATTCACAAATGACAAAGGGCAAAGGTCTCATATCTAAGATCTAGAAAGTACTCCTCAAACTCAACACTCAAAAAACAGATAATCGCATCAAAACATGGGCAGAAGACATGAACAAACAGTTCTCCAAGGGCGACATACAAATGGCTAACAGATACATGACAAAATGTTCATCACCATTAACCCTCAGGGATATTCAAATCAAACCCACACTGAGATACCACCTTACACCAGTTAGAATGGCCAAAATCAACAAAAGAGTAAACAACAAATGTTGGAAAGGGTGTGGAGAAAGGGGAACTCTCTTACATTGTTGGTAGGAATGCAAGCTGATACAGCCACTTTGGAAAACAGTGTGGATATTCTCAAGAAATTAAAAATATTGCTACTCTATGACCCTGCAATTGAACTACTGGTTATTTACCCCCAAAAAGCAGATTCAGTACAAAGAAAGGCCACATGTACCCCAATGTTCATAGCAGTAATGGCCACAATCGCCAATCTGTGGAAAGAGCCAAGGTGCCTTTCAACAGATGAATGGATAAAGAAGATATGGTCTATATATACAATGGAATATTATGCCTCCATCAGAATGAATGAATACCCACCTTTCATATCATCATGGACCGGACTGGAAGAGATTATTCAGAGTGAAATAAGTCAAGTGGAGAGAGTCAATTATTAAATGGTTTCACTTACGTGTGGCGCAAAGGAAAAACATGGAAGACATTGGGAGAAGGAAAGGAAGAGTGAATTGGGGGAAATCAGAGGGGAAGATGAACCATGAGAGACTGTGGACTCTAAGCAACAAACTGAGGGTTTTGGAGGGGCAGAAGTGGGGGTTTCGGTGAGCCTGTTGGTGGGTATTGAGGAGGGCACGTATTGCATGGAATACTGTGTTGTACTTGAACAATGAATCTTGTAGCACTGAAAAAATAAAATAAAATTATTTGGGGAGAAAAAAGTAGGAGATCTTACTGAATATGGAGCAGCTAATATTTCAGATGAGCTTTGAAAAATAAGTAGGATTTAAATAATTAGAGATAAAGAAGTAATCATTCTCAACAGAGAGAATGATATGAACTAAAGCAAGGAGGTGATAATGAATAAACTGTGGTGTCAATATCTTGGCTGGAAATAGAGATTCTCAGTTGGAAACTTGTAAAAGAATAAGTTAGATAGCTAAAGTTATATATGTCATTATATGTCAGGGAGTGGGATAACTCAAATAACATACTCTCTATACATAGTCTGCTCAAGTATTTTCCTCATCAATTTAATTGGCACTATCTCCTCCCTTACAGATCAGCATTATTTAGAAAGTGCAACTAGTATCATAAACTTTGGAAACTAGAGAAGAACTATCTCAACCAGGTGATCATCTGCTTTTATTACAAAAGAAGTTTCTCACCGACATTTTCAAATTAATTTGGGTCTAGCCTTTTAAGAGTAAGTTGTGAGGCATCATGCTTTTTTCTACATTGTGTTGCAAAAGATATGTGCAATAGACTTGGCATTTATAGGGTTGAAACTTTCAGAAACACAGCAAATTTCCAGCAGCTCTTATTCATATCAGAATTCATCTTTTGATTTATTTTATTTTGATTTAGTACTGGAAATCACATTTTAGGGTGTTTGGAAATGTCATTTGGTATCTGGAAGAAATGAGAGCTATAGTCTGAGTCACTATAATATACATAACTAATATAAATTATATTTTTATTGGAATTATTATACCCATTATACTGCATCAAATAATTATGGCAGAACTAAATCACAATTTTCTATATTAGTGGAAAGAGGTGGCAGCGGGAAACATGCAATAGATAATCTCTGAAATTAGTGATATTGTTTTGGGCTACAGTCATAAAGAGATGCATGTAGATTCAACATCTTTTTCTGCCCTGAACACATGATTGTGGTGAGAGGATTTAAAGACTTAGGTGAATTATCTTTGAGTTATTTCTATTCTTCTCGCAGTATAGGCTTCTTCCCCTGATTTCCTCCTTCTTCAGCCTCAGAGCTTTCATGTAGCCTCAAGGCCACATTGCTATACCTAACTCTAGTAACTCTACCACAGACCATAAAATTCCATCTACCTACTGGACAACACTTGTGTATACCTTTAGACACTCCAAACTCAAATTATTTCCTTATCATATCTTCTCTTCTTCGTGTGACCCCATCTCAGTTGGTAAAAACAGCTAAGTTAGCCAGTACAGAATTATCTGTCAGGTTTGGCATCTCTATCTCCCTCATTTTTCATATCAGTTAAAAGTTTGTGAAGCTACCTCAGAAATGTGTCACACATTTGTTCTCACCTTTATGTTCATACTGCCACTATCTTAGTTCAGGCCTATGTCATATCTTATGATGGATAATCTGTTTTCTGCTGTCTTCATCAACCCTTCTCACTTCCTCAGACCCAGTTCAAATGCTCTGTTTTTCAAGATTACTCTGGTTCTATTTTTATTAATAATTATTCTCTTTGAAAGATTTTACAGAACTTTGTACATATCACATTCTGTTTTATATTCTAGCTTGGTGTACATATGTTTGTTTAACAACTATATTATAAGATTCTCAAAGCAGACAATGATCAGATCCTAAATACATGCTTGGAGAAATAAATTGAATTTTATTGATTGTTACATACATAATTTTATAATCTTGCACTGTAGTGATTTCTATATGTTACTTGTCTCCTTAATTAAAGGATAAAATTTAAAATAATATTAAAATGACATTGAAAAGTACATCATGAATCCCATTCTAATATGGACTCTATGACAAAGGTAGTGAAAAATCATTGCAGGTTTTGGAGGAAGACAATGGCATGATTTAATCTGTATTTTAGGAAGGTACATCTGATGTCAGGGTGAAGGATGCAGTGAAATAGTGAGGGCTAGAAGTGGGAGATTAGTAAAAGGTGACCCCAGTAGTCCAGATTAGGGATGCAGAAGAAATAGAGAAAAGAGACAGAATGCTATGATTTTTCTGACTTTGGAAAGAATGGTAACATTATCATGCTAAAGAAAATATAATTCTCTAAGTTACATTTAATTTGTTTGCATGTGTTTGTGTTATGAAAACATGTAACACTTCCTTTAGATTAGTTTATTGGAGGAATATTTAATAAGGGTATTCAAGTATATGAAAGATTAATTCATGCCATATTTCTGATGGTCAATTAAGAAAAATATTTGAAACTGTGCTCTAACATGAGGGCTTAAGTTAAAAATTGCAACCTATTAATATTATTAGATTATAAATTATGTCAGTCTTTCAGGTTTTTTTTAAAGATTTTATTTATTGATTTGACAGAGAAAGAGACAGTGAGAGAGAGAACACAAGCAGGGGGAACCGTAGAGGGAGAAGCAGGTTCTTTGTTGAGCAGGAAGTCTGACACAGGGCTTAATCCCAGGACCCTGAGATCATGCATGACCTGAACTGTGGGCAGATGCTTAATGACTGAGCCACCAAGTGCCCTAGTCTTTGGTTGGGTGAGCTTGGTGGTGGGTATTGAGGAGGGCACATATTGCATGGAGCACTGGGTGTGGTGCCTGGACAATTAATCTTGTAACACTGAAAAAAATAAAAGTATTTGGCGAAAAACAAAAAAAAATAAAGAATCCCAAAGTGTTTTGTAAAGACAAATTTATTCTAAATTTCTATACATTAGACCTGAGAGCAGCCTTCCATGTTGAAATATTTGTGTGCAAATTTTAATGGTCCCTGGAAAGCCCTCCTCATATGTGCACATGCACACATATACCCATCCTCCTATATGACCTTCATTCTTTTTTATTAATTTTATTTCAATATTCATTCTCTATCCATTTGCAAATACTCAAGAGTAGTATCAGCTAGCTATGGACAGGTTAATAAACAAGTGAAGGTAAAAAGTAGACTCTAAGCATAGTACATAGGAAGAGAGAGAAGAGTTAGATTGAGAGTATCTGGGTAACCTAGTGCAGTATGAGATGAGGATACCATATATGAAGTTATCACCAGAAGCCAAAGTGAAGGAAGGCATCAAAAGTATAATTTACCTATGTCAAAATTCTCACTCAAACTAGTAGTTAGCACTAACCAGAAAGAAGTCTATGACTACCAAAAATCATATCCATACTTGCTTAGAGTAGAGATCAATATCCACAGATTTCTTCTTCTTTTCCTAAGGTGTCCCAATATTATGTTACAGAATAGGAAAGAAAGACAAAAACTCTAAGGGCATACATAAGAATTACCCTTATTTGTGGTTTACTTTATATTTATTAGGTATGGGGTCAGACCTCATAAATTCTGCAATGAGAAAATGAGAATTCATTATCTTACTGGCAATGAATCTTATAACCAAGCTTCTTAGGCTGACATGCATAATTAGAATTATGTTGGATTTTTTTTTCAGTTCAGATTTCAAGGACTCTGGAATTGACTTGCAATGAGAAAGTGTACACTGCCTTACACTCTACAATTGTGCTTAATTAGTGATAATGAAGTATTAGAAATTTATCTTTAATAAATTGCTTATTTCCTAGGAATGAATTACAACATATAGCAACGAGTAGAATTGAAAAGATGAAAATTTCCTATATGACAATTCTGTATAATGCAGAGCAACTCTCCAGAAAGAATTAAAATCATAAAGTTGTTTGTCATCATATAAAATAGTTGAATAGAATTCATTTCTAATGTGCTCAGACTATATAAGGAGATATGTGGCTCCTATGTATCAGGAACTATGTGATCAAAGAGTAGTCTTAAAATATTTTAGAATAATTAAAATCTGTAAAATATTGTGAGCATGCACCCACAAAGCATGTGTATTTGTTTTATACAGTCATAAATGCATCCATAATTAAACATTTAAGAAGAATAAGACAAAGATTAAACATTTTATTAATCTTTTTTAAAATTACACTATGATTAACATACAGTGTTTTATTAGGTTTAGATACATGATATAGTGGTTCAATAATTATATACATTACTCAGTGCTTATCATGACAAGTGTACTCAAAAATCCCCATCACATATTTCTCACCTCCCACATCCACCACCCTTCCAGTAACTCTCAGTTTTTCTCTATAGTTAAGTTTCTGATTCTTGATTTGTTTCTCTCTTTTTTCTTTTTCTCCTCTCCTCATTTGTTTTGTTTCTTAAATTTTACATACGAAACCTTTTAGCATCATATTTTCTAGCTTCACTCATGTCATTGCAAATGGCAAAATTTTATTCTTTTTTTATAACTGAACAGCATTCCATTATATATATTTTGAAAATAAAGAAAATACACATTTTCTTTATCCATTCATTTACTGTCATTTTTTAAAACTTGTTTTGTATTTGTTTTTGCAATTTATCTCTGATGTTTTCTACTTTTGCTCTCTTTCATGGTTTGCTCTTTTCCTTTATGGATACAATGGATTCCTTCCTCTTAATTCTTTTAATATCTAGTATTGGTTTTTGTTTTGGCGTCACTCTTAGGTTTGTATATAACATCTCTTGTATATAGCAGTCTATGTTAAGTTGATGGTCATTTAAGTTAGAATATTTTCTTTACTCCTCTCCTTGTTTTAGGTACATGGGGTTATATTTTGTATCCTTTTATGATTTCTTTGATTATTATAGATATTTTTATACTCTCATTTACGGTCCTTCCTCGCCACCAAAAGAGTCCCCTTTAATATTTCTTGTTGGGCTGGTGTAATTGTCATGAACTCCTTCAGTTGTTGTTTGAGAAACTCTTAGTCTTGCCTTCTATTCTGTACACTAGAAACTACAAAACACTTATGAAAGAAATTGAGGAAGACACAAAGAGATGGAAAAATATTCCATGCTCAGGGATTGGAAGAATAAACGTTGTCAAAATGTGTATGCTGCCCAGAGTAATCTACACTTTCAATGCCATCCTTATCAAAATACCATCAACATTTTTCACCGAGCAGGAACAAACAATCCTAAAATTTGTATGGAATCAGGAAAGACCTCAAATCACCAGAAGAATGTTGAAAAAGAGAACCAAAGCTGGGGGCATCACAATGCCTGATTTCAAACTATATTTGAAGCTATATAGATAGATATATAGATATAGATATAGATGATATAGATATATATGAAGCTGTAATTAAGACAGCATGGTACCAGCACAAAAACTAACATAGATCAATAGAGCAGAATAGAGACCCCAGAAATGGACCCTCAACTCTCTGGTCAACTAATCTTTGACAAAAAAGACAGTCTTTTCAATAAATGGTGCTGGGACATTGGCCAGGCACATACAAAATAATGAAACTGGACCATTATCTCACACCATACACAAAGGTAAACTCAAAATGGATAAAAGGCCTAAATGTGAGAAAAGAATCCATCACATATCCTAGAGGAGAACACAGGCAGCAACTTCTCCTTCTATTCTGAATGATAGCTTTGCTGGATAGAGTATTCTTGGCTGCAATTTTTCCCTTTTCAACACTTGTAATATATCATGACACTTCCTTCTGGCCTGGAAAGTTTCTGCTGTAAAACCCACTGATAACCTTATGTCATTTCCTTAATATGTAACTGTCTTCCTTTCTCTTGCTGCTTTAAAATTGTTTCTTTATCACTATTTTTTTTGCCATTTTAATTACTTGGGTCTTGGTGTGAACTTTCTAGTGTTGAATTATTGGAGGTAACACTATGTCTTCTGGATCTGGATATCTGTCCATTTCCAGATTAAGGAAGTTTTCAGCTGCTGTTTCTTCAAATAAATTTTCTGTTCTCTTTTCTCTCCTTTATTCTTCTGGGATCCCTATAATGAAAACGTTATTATGCTTGATGGAATGATTGAGTTCTCTCTCTTTTTTAATTAGTTTATATTTTATTATGTTCAATTAACCAATATCATTAGTTTTTGATGTAGTGGTCAATGATTCATCAGTTGTGTATAACACCCAGTGCTCATCACCATGAGTGCTTAAGTCCATTCATGTTTTGCACTTTTTTTCTTTCATTTGCTCAGCTTGATTAATTTACATTACTCTGTCTCCTAGATAATTTATTCATTCCTTTGTTTCATCTAGCCTATTTATTCCAGCAAGCTAATTTTTAATTTCATTTATTGTGTTCTTCATCTCTACCAGTTCTTTTTTATTTCTTTGTTAAGGTTCTTGATGATGCCCCCTCTTTTCTCAAGTTCAGTATCTTTTTATATCACTTTCAGTTTTCTATCAGGCATATTACTTTTACCTGTTTTGCTTAGGTCTCTTGCTGTGGTTTTGTCCTGTTTCATTTTAGATATATTCTCCTGGCTGCTTTCCCTTCACTCCAGTCATCTGCAGAAGGCCCATTTGCCTGTTGTGAGCAGTGTTTGGTCTCCAGGAGTGGTGGGGCACATTTTAACAAGGTGTGCTGGTCTGTTTGCAAAATGAGAGCTGCTTCCACTCCACCACCCAAAGTCCCACAAAACACTTTGTTTGGGACACATGATGTTGGCAGGGTTTTCCTGATCTTCTGGGCAAGGGGTCTTGCAGCCTGTGGACTGAGGCAAGTGTGACTGGAAAGGGTAGATCCATTGAAATATGGAGGAGTTGAGAGAGGCTTGATGGGAGCCACTTAGATAGTGAGTGCCAGCCCTGCACTGGTCCCTACAGGTGGCTGCATTTATGCTGAGGGGTGGGGGAAAGAAATGGTTCCTCCTAGCTTCTGTGTCCCTAG
Organism: Procyon lotor; assembly: GCA_028646535.1. Taxonomy (NCBI): domain Eukaryota; kingdom Metazoa; phylum Chordata; class Mammalia; order Carnivora; family Procyonidae; genus Procyon; species Procyon lotor. The sequence continues at coordinate 45,622,969 of CM053612.1, read as the reverse complement.
AGGGGTCTCCCTGTGATCCCTGCCTCTCTGGAACACACTCTGAGATGAATAAATTACTCTTACTCCCATATGTCCCAGGCATTTTTCAAACATCTGATTCTAATCTGCATGGACTGTTTGTCCTGCTGTCTCTTAGAAGGCAGGAAATCAGCTTCCTAATGCCCTCAGGGTTCTCCCAGAACCAAGCCCACTGATTTTTAAAATTCTAGGCATTATGTCTTGCTGGTTTTAGGAACTCATGAAACTCAGCCCATTTCTCACTTTCAAAGCCAAATATTATGGGGGTTTATCTTCCCATTTGGGGTCCCTTATATGATTATCTGTCTCTAACCCTCCTCCATGTTCTCATCTTCCTCCTAGCCATGGAGGGCCAAGGTCCATTTCATTCCCAAACTTTTTTGTCCTTCTATGTGGCTTCTTCTCTATCTTTGCTTGTGGAGATTGTTCTGCCAGTTTTTGGGTTATCTTCTGGGCTACTTACACGGATGTGAGCATTATCTGTGTCCAGGGAACAAGGCAAGTTCAGAGTTTTCCCATTCCACCATCTTCTCAGCCTCTCCAAATAAGAAATATTTATAATGTATTGACAATTTTGATGATGTCATACTTTGACTAGTAAATATGTTAAATTGCAATATTCACTTAAAGCAAGACATGTCAATGACAGTGAATACATACTTTAAATCATCTTAACATTTTAAAATTTCTAGCTGACTTTCTGGTGTATATAATTAGAGATATAATAGGTTTTTTTTTCCTTTCTTAACCTTCTGATGTGGTTGACTGATATCATTTTCAACTCCTTTATCCTACTGTTTGCATTTGCATTATTGGTATCATTTTTCAATCTACTTTTTTTTTCAGGGCACAAACGCACATGCATGCACACAGAGTCAGTTCTCATTATTCACAGTATTTATAGTCTACAATGTTGTTGTGTACACTGAATTAGCAAATACTAAAACATGGCTCTGGTGAACTTTAGGGCTAGGTTCTGGCAAACCTCTGGTCACCTGTTCATCAGCTTGTCGAAACTTAATCTTATTTTATGTATGTTTCTGTTTAAAGACATGTTATTTAATACTTGTTGATTTGTGAACATTAGTGACCAACAACACTACAACTCATACTTGAAGTAAGCTTATCCAACACCACAATTTTTTCCTAACACATATCATAGCCTTGTCAGTAGCAAAACAAGACAATAGTTCAGCATTATGTTTAAGCTTTTAAAGAAACTTTTTATTTAATTTGAAGTTAGTTAACATACAGTGTAATTTTTATTTCAGGTGTATAATACAGTGATTCAACACTTCAATACAACATCCAATGTTCATTACAAGTGCACTCCTTAATCTCCATCACCTATTTAACCCATCCCCCTCCCCCCCTTCCCTCCGGTAACCATTAATTTTTACTCTATAGCTAAGAATCTGTTTCTTGGTTTGCCTCTCCCTATTTTTCCTTTGATCATTTGTTTTGTTTCTTAAGTTTCACCATGAGTGAAATCATATGTCATTTATCTTTCTCTGACTTATTCCATTTGGCATAATACCCTTTAGTTCCATTCATGTACAATTAAAAGATAAGCAGATGACATGAATAGATTTCTACAAAGAAGACATACAAATGGCCAACAGACACATGAAAGATGCAAAACATCACTCATCATCAGGGAAATACAAATCAAAACTATAATGAAATATCACCTCACACCTATCAGAATGACTAAAATCAATAAGACAAGAAATAACAGGTGTTAGCAAGGATGTGGAGAAAGGGGAGCCATCTTACACCGTGCCCTCTGTGCTCTTTCCCAGACAAACTGCTGACTTTTAAAACAGGCTTTAGGGATGTGGAGTGGGCAGGGGCTTGTGCTGGTCTTCTAGGGGCCCACCACACTGGCTGAGGCAAGTTTGACCAAAGAATGGTAGAACTACCAGAGAGTAGGTGTGTGGGGCATGGTGTAAGAGAGTTAGGAAGACAGTATAGGTGCTGTGCTGCTTCCAGCAGGTGGTTCTGTATTTATGTTGAGAGGTCAGGTAAGGAAATGGTGCCAGCCAACTCCTTTGTCCCTAGAGAGGCATCTCACTGAAGACTACCTCTTGTAGAGGTGCCCTAAGAGGAGTGAATAATCTTCCCACTGTGTGGCCCAGGAATTCTTTAAATCACTGTTTCTATGCCAACTCTCCCTGGGTTGTTTGCTTGGTTTTTATCCAAGAGCAGCACAATGTCCTCCATGCTCTACCTAAGCCAAGTCCACTGACCTTAGAAATTCAGGCTTTAAGTCCTGGTAGTTGCCAGAACTCACTAAATTTGGCCTCTCTCACTTTCAAGCCAATTGCAGTAGAGATTCATTTTCCCCATGCCATCCCCTATATGTTGGTCTATCTCCCACCCTTTTCTGCAACCATGGCTCCTTCTCCACCTCAGTGACCAGGATGTGTTTCTCTCCCAAACCACATTTCCACATTTTCTCCTTCATTTATCTGGCTTCTTCTCTATCTTCAGTTGTGGAGTTTGTTCTGCCAGCATTCAGGTCAATTTCTGGGGTATTTAGGACGATTTGATAGCTATCTAGTTATACTTGTGGAAGAAGGTGAGTCTAGGATTTCTTGCTCTGATGCCATCTTTCAACCTAAATAACATTTGAATTCATATCTTTAGCTCTTTTCTTTTCTTCCAATGATCTTTTGTTGGAAGAATCTTCCAAATTTCTTCCAATTGGAAGAATCTCCCAATCTTCCAACATCTTTTCTTCCAACAATCTTCTTTGTGCTATTATTATAAAATATTTCTATAGTTCATAATTTTAACAATACATTATGTACATATTGGTAATTGTCTTTAAAATCAGTCTTGAGAAGAAAGAAGAATATATGTATTTATGCTGTTTTTATGAATACATAATTACCCTTGTAATTATAATTTATAAATGAAATTATGCTATTTCATTTTCATGTAGAATTACTGCCTTAGGTCATTGTGTTTCAGTCGGACAAACTTCCTTAGAATTTCTAGTGAGTTGGGGTTGCTAGAAATGTTCTCTCAGTTTTTATTTTGTAATGTCTTTATTTCACCCTAATTTTTATAAGATAAGTATATGGAATTTTATTCTTGTTTGATAGATTTTTGTCCCTCACTTTGTGTATGTTATTCTACTACTTTCTGGCCTCTATTCTTTCTTTTTTTTTTTTTTTTTGGTTCTTTTTTTAATTTTTTCCCCCAATATGCTTATTTTATTTTTTCAATGTTGCAAGATTAACTGTTCATGCACCACACCCAGTGCTCCATGCAATACATGCCCTCCTCAATACCCACAACCAGGTTCACCCAAACTCCCACCCCCAGCCCTCCAAAACCCTCATTTTGTTGCTCAGAGTCCACAGTCTCTCATGGTTCATCTCCCCCTCTGATTTCCCCCCATTCACCTTTCCCTTCCTTCTCACAATGCCCTTCATGTTTTTCTTTATGCTCAGCACATAAGTGAGACCATAAGGTAATGGGCTCTCTATGCTTGACTTATTTCACTCTGCATAATCTCTTCCAGTCCCGTCCATATTGATAAGTCTCTGTTCAGATACTACACTCTTGCTGTTCTTACCAAATTTTAATAGATTTTCTTGAGCAAATGATTATTTACTGTATTTGTTTGGGATCATTTCCAAAACCTTAAAATGTGTGCTTTTGTTTATTTGTTTTAATAATTTGTGACAGTTTCTTCTGGGAAATGGATCCATGGAGCTCATCCCATCATTCTGGAAGTCCCTCAATTCCTGTTATTCATGTGTGTTTTTTGCTCTAACATGAAAAGGTCAATTTGAACACCTTCAAAAATGCAATCAAATGAAAAGAAGCTTGAAAAATCAGTTAGTAGATTTTAAGTGCCATAATCTCTACAAAATTTACTATGTAGTAATGGGGAACCTAAAAGAAAAAGTTTGTCATTCATGTACCTGTGAAATATCTTATAATCTTACTTGAAAACAAGAGTTATAAGAGATATGAAATGGTTAGATAACAATGTCTGAAAGTTATCTCAGTTGAATGGCATGGGTAGGGATTTTCCCAATTGTATTCTGTAAAATGTGAAAATTTCAGAGGAAAATGTGTCTATGCTGAAATAAATTTGGGAAATCCTGCTTATTTTAATATCTCTTAGAAATTTTCTATGTATGTTTGCATATTTAATATTCCCATAAGTGCTCCAATAAAGAAACATTTTAAATTATGTTTTATCCTTAATACCTACCACCAGGCTCACCCATCCACCCACCCCCTTTTTCATGTATCTGCTAGCCATTTGTATGTCTTCATTGGAGAAGTGTCTGTTCATGTCTTCTGCCCATTTTTGACATGATTATCTGTTTTTTTGGGTGTTGAGTTTGAGTTCTTTTTTTAAATTTCTTTTCCTTTTTTTTCTTTTTTATTTTTTGAGTTTGAGAAGTTCTTTACAGATCTCGGATATTAGCCCTTTGTCTGCAGTGTCATTTGCGAATATCTTCTCCCATTCTGTGGTTGCCTCTTTGTTTTGTTGACTGTTTCCTTTGCTCTGCAGAAGCTTTTTATTTTGATGAAGTCCTAAAAGTTCATTTCTGCTTTTGTTTCCCTTGCCTTTGGAGATGTGTCTTGAAAGAAGTTTCTGTGGACAATGTCGGAGAGGTTACTATGTTCTCCTCTAGGATTTTGATGGATTTCTCTCTCACATTGAGGTTTTTCAACCATTTTGAGTTTATCTTTGTGTATAGTGTAAGAGAATGGTTGAGTTTCCTTCTTCTATACATAGCTGTCTGATTTTCCCAGCATCATTTACTGAAGAGACTTTTTTCCACTGGATATTTTTTCCTGCTTTGTTGAAGATTATTTGACCATAGAGTTGTGGGTCCATATCTGGACTCTGTTTCCTTGATCTATGTGTTTGTTTTTGTGCCAGTACCATGTTGTCTTTGTGATCATAGCTTTGTAATAAAGCTTGAAATCAGGCAATGTGATCAACTGAAAATTTATTTTAAAAATCCTGAATATATGTAGCAAGAAACCAACACATTTTCTTTGATATTCTTAGAAAATAAATTGTAACAGGATAAAATTCTTACCAAATTAATAATGTTTATTTAATCATCTAAATTATTTTTTTAAAATTTGTGTTTTATTCACATTGGATAATATAAGTAAAATGGATGAGCTTCAATTTATAAATACAACATAATAACATGATTACTAGATTCTGTTATATAACCATGAGTTAAATTCAGGCTGCTCCTAATATTTATCCCAGTATGTAGTAAATCACAACATTAATTTTTTTTGTTGTTTTGTCTTTTTAAGATCACAATATAAGTTTAATGTTATGAAAATATTTAATAATATAAACTGTAAAATATAATTGGATCTAGGTAATTTAGTGAAATCTGAGCTTCCCATTTTCTAAAACCAGCTATCTCTTTAATAGTCTGTGTAAGGCATGTTTGAAATATTAGAAAAAAAATAATTCTGCAGTCTTTCATAAATTGTATACTCTTAACATTGTAGGTAGAAAGGAATAATGGGAAGGGTACATATAAGCTAAGATAATGTATCAGTAGCAATATTTGTATTAAAATCAGTCTGTAGGTCTTATTTAGGATGAAGAAATTCAGCTAATGCTTACAGCTAGAAATAAGTAGTTTCCTGGCTTTATTTTTTTTGAAATGAAAATGTTAATTATATATATATATGTATATATGTATACATGTTATACATATATATGCATATGTTATGTTATGTTACACATATATATTATATACATATAATGTATACATATATACATGTGTATACAAGTATATGTGTGTGTGTGTTTACACAAATGATACCACATATTTAAGACACCTAGCATATATTTGAAGTTCAGTAAATGTTAGTTTCCACACTCTTCTACTCCTATATACTTCCTAAATGGACCTAAATATTTCCCCACTAGAGTTCAATTTAAAAAATCAAATCAGCGGATGGAAAACCTCTATTTATGCAACAGATATATCCTACTAAATAAGTAGTTCTCAAAGTTGAACATGCATGAGAATCACCTGGAGGGATAATTGAAAAAAAAAAATGCTGGACCTAACTCCCAGAATTTCTAATCCAGTAAGTGTGGGGTGGGGCCAGAGAATTTTCATTTCTAACAAGTTCTCAGATAATGCTGATACTACTGGTCCCTGAAAACCACTGTGAAAATCACTGACCTAGGAAATGGAAGAAGATTCAATACAAAATAAAAATTGGTTAAATTAATTAATAAAATTAATCAATCAATTAATTAATTAATTTTGTGATTAATTAATCACAAAAGTGATTCTTAACCTTGTAGGGGCAGCGGACTTTTTTTAGCCTGATGAAAGAATTTAGAAAATTTCTAGACTTTTATGAGATATATCCATGTATCCAGAAGTACACGGATTCCTGGTTAAGAACCTACTCTAGAATGCAATGTGCTATATTCTTAATCTGAAGGACTTCTCAATTTGTTCCATCTCTATCAAAAGCAGGATTACAAAAAAAAAAAAAAGCAGGATTACAAAGCATGTCACAGTGACTTTAACACAGTCAAAACACTGAACATGTGTCTATAATGATTAATTAATTAATTAATTAATTAATAATCATCTCTCAGATCTCTAATATTTATCTGGAGATAGTCAATATATGTTGAACTCATACTGTGTACACTTAGGAGACAGCATAAAATTGTAGAGGGTCAACAGTGTTGCTCTAGAATAGAAAAACATGTTTAGAAAAAAGTCTGATTTTCCTATCTCTTTCTCACCGCCTATACATTTTCTGTTTTGATGATATAGAATGGTGTTGTTTCCTACCTTAACGAATTTTCCTGGGTATATTGTCTTATTTTCTGCCTCCTTATGTGCATCTTAAATGTCTCTTAATGCCTCATTCTTTACTCCATCCATAGCATCTGGTAGACTGCTTGATATATTGAATTTCCGTTTTGGTATCTGGCTTCTTGGTCTGTTTTGGGCATATTGCCAAATAAAGTTATCATGCTTCACTTTGTTTTATATGTTGGTGACTTGCATAGTAAAATAAAATTACCAGCTCATTTGACATTGGGCAATCAACAATAGTCTGATAGTAATAGCATACATTGTATTTAACTCAAACTTAACTTAGTCCAGTGACCTAGAGGAGCAATCGGCTGAGAGGCCCACTACCAAGTCACTGAACCACTTATTTTCCTGTATACTGGCAATGGACAAATAATTATTTTAGTTAATTCCGTAGTTATTTCTGAAGAATGTATCATCCAACATTATTTACTACTAAATCAGTGATTCCAGAGTTATCATACACTATCTTTAATTCCCCAATATCCCCTGCCTCCACCTAAGAAGTGTTATACAATATATGTGCTATTTTTTAGATGAAAAGAAATGCAAATTTACTTTATTTTCAGAATTTCAATATATTTTCTGAGAAAATTCAGAAAATGACATAACATGAATCTTGGAACACTGAAAAAATAAAATTACATTTAAAAAAAGAAAATAACAACATTATAAATTAAATTGTGTGTCTCGGGGGGCATCTAGGTATTTCAGTCAGTTACTTCTGCCTTTGGCTCAGGTACTGTGATCACCCCATGTCAGGCTCCCACTCAGCTGGGAGTCTGCTTCTCCTTTACCTTCTGCCCCTCCTACCCCCATTCATGTTCTCTCTCTCTGTCTCAAATAAAGAAATAAAATCTTTCAAAATAAATACATAAATAAATAAACAAACCAATAAATTATGTGTCTCGGGATGGGGTTGGCAAATTTTAAATAGCATCTTTGCAAATTGTAATAACAGTGGTTTGAAAAAATATAATCTGTGATATAGTAATGGTTTCAAATACATTATTTGCCTTTCTATACAAAGTACAAATTAAATTGAGTCATCATTTCCTAGGGGAAAAAAAAGGGTTTAATTTTGGTTTTCTTATTTATAAAATGTTTCCCTTTGAAATTGTGTGCCATTATATTTCAATGACATTTGTTCAGAATTTGGTGAAACCTCAGTAATAAGTACACACAAATACATATGATAAGTACATTTCCTTTTTCTAATGTAAGAAAAAAAGTGTAAAGTAAAAAATGCTCTATCATGGGATAATTGCCATAAACTTTGTTATTAGGAAGGCAGTGAAATAAGGGATAAAACATAATCACAATGGTGAGAACAATATCTCATTTAAGCAGTTAGTGTAAGAATAGTAAACAAAGTAAATTTCACTTTAATGATATGTCTATGTCAGAACACATAAAGAATGCCCTACACTAACCCCTACATATAATAGGTACTACATCAGGAAAGTTATTGCAAGAAAATAGTTATTTCATATGCTGATATCCAAAATGTATTGTTATATTTATCCACGTGTATGCTCATTTTTTTCTAAGATGTCTTACTAAAATTATTAGTCTTACTTTTATTTCACAACCATTATTACTATCATTATTATAATATGATAATTTTCTTTAGAAGCTCCAGTGCATAAATATTTTAAACTTTTGAGATTGGCTCTTTAGATTTTTGTTTAATATCAAGGACAGAGATGTTTCAGATTATCAAATACACTGTCCAGGAACAAACTATTTATTAACACAACAAATTGGGCTTAGAGGGAATATACCTCAACATAATAGGGGCCATATATGAAAACCCACAATTAATAACATATTAAATGATTAAGAATTGAGATTTTCTTCACTAAGATCAGGAACAAGACAAGCATATCCATTCTCACCACTTTTATTCAGCATAGTACTAGAGGTCCTAGCGACATCAATCAGACAAGAAAAATAACTAAAATACATCCAAATTGTTAAGGAAGAAGTAAAACTCACTATTTGCGAATGACTTGGTACTACATATAAAAAATCCTAAAAATACCACCAAACAATTATTAGAAGTAATACATGTATTCAGTAAATTTCAGGATACAAAATTAATATACAAAATCAGTTGTGTTTCTATACAGTAATAACAAAGTATCAAAAAGAAATTAAGAAACCAATATCATTTACAAATATACCAAAAAAAAAAAAAGAAAAGAAAAAGAAACCACCTAGGAATTAATTTAACCAAGGAGATGGAAGATCTGTATTCAGAAAACTATAAAACATTAATGAAAGAAATTGAAGAAGACACAAATAAATAGGAACATATTCTATGCACATGGTTTGGAAGAATTAATATTGTTAAGATGTCCATACTACCCAAAACAATCTACAAATTCAGTGCACTCTCTATCAAAATACCATCAGCATTGTTCACAACACTGGAACCAAAAATCCTAAAATTTGCATGGAACCACAAAAGACCCTGAATAGGCAAAGCAATCTTGAGAAGGAAGAACAAAGCTAAAGGTATCATAATCTCAGATTTCAAAATATACTACAAACCTGTGGTCATAAAAACACTATGGCACTGACACAAAAATAAACATGTAGATTAAGAGAACTGGATAGAGAGACTAGAAATAAACACACACTTATGTGGTCAATTAATGTATGACAAGGGTCCCTCGGTGATTCATTCAGTTAAGCATCTGCCTTTGGCTCTGGTCATGATCTCAGGGTCCTAGGATCAAGCCCCTCATCAGACTCCCTCCTCAGCAGGGAGTTTGCTTCTTCCTCTGCCCCTCCCTCTGCTCATGCTGTCTAGCTCTCTCATTCTTTCTCTCTCTCTCTCAAATAAATAAATAAAATCTTTTAAAAATTTATGTATGACAAAGGAGGTAAAGATATACAATGGGGAAAAGACAGTCTCTTCAACAAATCATGTTAGGAAAACTGGACAGCTACATGCAAAAGAATGAAACTGGGGCACTTTCCTACACCATACACAAAAATAAACTCAAAATAGATTAAAGACCTGAATGTGATACTTGAAACCATAAAATGCCTAGAAGAAAACAAAGGCAATAATTTCTTCGACATTGATTTTAACAATGTTATCATCCTACAAGTCTCCTCAGGCAAAGGAAACAAAATCAAGATCAAACTATTGGAACTATGCCCAAAAGGAAAAGTATAGTACAAGTGAAGGAAACCATCAACAAAACAAAAAGACAAATTATTGAATAGGAGAAGGTATTTGCAAATGATCTATCCAATAAGGAATTAATATCTACAGTATATGAAGAAGTCATATAACTTCACACTGAAGGGAGGAATAATCTGATTAAATTGGGCAAATAATCTAAATAGACATTTTTCTAAAGAAGACATGCACGTGGCAAACATACTTATGAAAAGATGCTAAGCATCACTAACTGTCAAGGAAATGCAAATCAAAACCACAGTGAGATTTCACTTTACACATTTAAGGATGGCTATAATCAAAAAGACAAGAAATATCAAGTGCTATTGAGGATGTGGAGGAAAAGGAAAATTTGTGTCCTATTAGTGGCAATGTAAATTGGTGCAGTTACTTTAGAAAACAGTATGGGGTTCTTCAAAAACTTAAAAATAGAAATATATGATCCATAGGGCACCTGGGAGGCTCATTCGTTAAGCATCTGCCTTTGGCTCTGGTCATGACCCCACATCGGGCTCTCTGCTAAGCGGGGAGTCTGCTTCTCCCTCTCCCACTCCTTCTGCTGTGTTCCCTCTCTCACTGTATCTCTCTCTATCAAATAAATAAATAAAATCTTAAAAAAAAGAAATACATGATCCAGTAATTCCACTACTGGACATTTACATTCCTCAAAAAAAATTAAAATACTAACTTGAAAAGATATGTGCACCTTATGTTTATTGGAACATTATGTACTATAGCCTAGAAATGGAAGCAATCCAACTGTTCATTGATAGATGAATGGATAAATATGTGGTGTATATGGATACACCACATATATATGTATATATATGGTATTTATATATTTAGGGATTCTTATTATTCCTGTGTGTGTGTGTGTGTGTGTATTATATATATATATATTATATATATGTGTGTGTATAATATATATATATACACTATATATATATATATAACTTAGGGATTCTTATTATTCCAAAATCATCTATCTCCTTACTGAGAAGTTTCTTATTGCTGATGCTTCCTTGTTGATCTGCTTAGATGATCTGTCCATTGCTATGAGTGGCGTGTTAAAGTCCCCTACTATTATTGTGTTATTATTGATATTTCTTTAATTTTGTTATTGCTTTGTATATGTGTCTGCTCCTAAGTTAGGGTCATAAATATTTATAATTGTTAGATCTTCTTGTTGGATAGGCCCTATTATTATGCTATGGTGTCTTTCTACATCTCTTATTACAGTCTTTGGTTTAAAATCTAATTTGTCTGATATAAGTAGGCTACTCCAGCTTTTTTATTATGTCCATTAATATGATAAATGGTTCTCCACCTCCTCACTTTCAATCTGGAGGTTACGTCAAAAATGAGTCTCTTGTAAGCAGCATATGGGTGGGTCATTTTTTTTTTTTATCCATTCTGATACTCCATGTCTTTTGATTGGAGCACTTAATCCATTTACATTCAGAATAATAATTGAAGTATATGAATTTAGTGTCATTGTATTAACTCTAGTAACTGTTCCTGTAGATCATCTCTGTTCCTTTCTGGTCTTTGTTATTTTTGGGCTGTCTCTCTGCTCAAAGGATACCCTTTAATATTGCTTACAGGGCTGGTTTAATGTTCACGAATTCCTTTAGTTTTTGGTTGTCCCAGAAACTATCTCTCCCTTTATTCTAAATGACAGCCTTGCTGGATCAAGTACTTGGCTGCCATATTTTTCCCCCATTTTGCACATTGAATATGTCATGCCAGTCCTTTCTGGCCTGCCAGGTCTCTGTGGACAGATATGCTGCCAGCCTTATGTTTCTATCCTTGTAAGGTAAGGACCTCTTGTCCTGAGCTGCTTTCAAGATTTTCTCTTTATCTTTGAAACTTGCAAGCTTCACTGTACTATGTTGTTACTGACCTATTTTTGTTGATTTTGAAGGGGGTACACTGTGCCTCCTAGACTTGAATCCCGGTTTCCTTCCCTAGATTAGGGAAGTTCTCAGGTATAATTTGTTCAAATAAACCTTCTGTCCCTTGTTTCTGCTCCTTATCTTCTGGGACCCCAGAAAATGTGGACGTTATTTCTCTTAATGGATTGCTGAGTTCTCTTAATCTCTCTTCACAATCTAATAGTTTTCTTTCTCTTTTCTTTTCAGTTTCCTTATTTTTGCATCATTTTATCTTCTATATCACTGAATCACTCTTCTGCTTCATTCATCTTCATTTTTATGGCCTCCATTTAGGACTGTATCTTGGTAAAAGCATTTTTAATTTTGGCTTATTTAGATTTTAGTTCTTTTATCTCTACAGTAAGGGATTCTCTAGTATTTTTTATGCTTTTATCAAGCCCAGCTAGTATCTTTATATTCTTTTTTTTTTAAATTCTAGTTCAGACATCTTACTTATATCTATATTTATTGAATCCCTGACAGTACTTTCTCCTGTTCTTTCTTTTGGGGTGAGTTTCTCTGTCTCATCATTTTGTCCAGAAAAGAAAGGGAAAAGCAAAAAAAAAAAGTGACAATAATATCAACAACAAAACTTCAGTAAGTGTTTCTGGTGTATGCTGTGTACACTCTGATGTTGCATTTTTGGCTACTCTTTCCCAATTGCCCATCCTCTAGAGAATTCCTCCTTACTTGTAGTGGAGAGTGTTTGGACCTTTAATTGGGTGTGCTTTGATTTGTTTACCGAGATATGCCTGGAAAAGAAAAAAGAAAAGAAAAGAAAAGAAAAGAAAAGAAAAGAAAAGAAAAGAAAAGAAAAGAAAAGAAAAGAAAAGAAAAAGGTTGATTCAAGACAAGAGAAAAGGAAAAGGAACAAAAATGCAAACAGAGAAACAAAAATTTAAGGCTGACTCCAAAGAATAAGAAAGAAAGAAGGAAAAACAAGAGTAATTCAAAAAGGAGAGAGAGAGAGAGAGAGAGAGAGAGAGAGAGAGAGAACAGGCTGATTTGAAAAATAAGAGAAGGAAAAAAACCAACAAATGAACCATCCACAAAAGAAAGATAATGTCTAAGAGATATATGGCTATAACTGAAAAGGGTTATTTAGAATTTATCTCTCCCAGTTTAGCCCAGGGTATATCCTTACTGGGGCTTACCGTGAGGTCACCACCTGCTCTGCTTTCTCTTGCTGTTGCACTCTCTCCCTCTTCCTGATTTTGTTCCATGAAAAGTGTTCCCTACTCTTCATGGCTACCAGGTTTCCTCTTCCCCAATTCATGGCTCTGAACCTCACATCTGCCATGTTCTCTTTCTCCAACTGTGCAGATTATTTGTTAATCCTCAGATCATATCCCTAGTTATTAAAATTGTTGGATTTTGATCTTGCTCTGTTGGAAGGATGAGGCAAGCTCAGGGTTCCCCTGTGGGAATTCATAGTGCCTGGCTAGATAAGATTTAATAAACACATGCCTCCCTGGATGAGACTGATTGAAAAGCATAGAGGGAGTGTCCAGAAAACTGGGCCACCTTTAAGGTTTCTGGGCTGAAAACAGCCAGATCCTCATGGCAGCTCAGTGCACTCATCCAGGGAGTAAATGCTTGACTTAGGAGAAACATTTATCTTTGGAGGCGACATACTCCATGTACTCCTTGCCTGCTCACACATCACGAGCACAGCTTGTTCTAATCACACAATACTCCCTATGTCACTGTCTTGATTATTAAAACTTCGCACTTCTTTTTGTTTTTCTTATTCTTTTGATGTATTGATAACGTTCACAATAAAAGTGGAGGCAGAGCTTGGCTGGGGACCTTTGGTCACAAGAGCATCTGGTCCCCAAGCCCTCTCCTTTCTCCTACTAAAGTGTCTAGAGTAATATTTTCATTCTCTGCCTCAGGGTGTGCTGGCCAAATCTGACATCCCCCTACTACTTCTTTTTTTAAAAAATGTTATATTATCCTTTTTTTCCCCCCAAATACATTTATTTTATTTTTTCAGTGTTACAAGATTAATTGTTCATACACCACACCCAGTGCTCCATGCAATACATGTCTTCCTCAATACCCACCACCAGGCTCACCGAACCCCCCAACCTCTCCCCTTCAAAACCCTCAGTTTGTTGCTCAGAGTCCACAGTCTCATGGTTCCTCTCCCCCCCTGATTCCCCCCCCAGTCACCCTTCCTTTCCTTCTCACAATGCCCTCCATGTTTTTTCTTATGCTCCACATGTCCTTTGATGTAGGTTTTTGGGGTCTGGAGTTGATAGTCAACAAAGAAAAAGCATGGGAAAAGACCCATGGGCAGAAAGAGCTGCTTCTGCTACTGCCTGCTGCTTCCAGCTGCCTGGGGATTGTGAGGAGCAACTGATTATATACCTTGGGATTGGGGGAAATAAAGATAAAGGGAAGTTCCAAAAGGACTTCCATATGTTAAAGAAGATTTAGGATTCTGGAGGACTGTTATAATCTGCCTATCTCAAGTATTTGTCAATGTGCTGCAGGTTATAAGGACAGTTCATTTTATCTATATTTCCTTCTGCCTTTGTTACCCACATCAGTCTGCCATCGTAATTCCACCCTAGTTGGGTAATACAGACATTTTAACATTTGTTCTTCCAATCCACGATCATGGAGTTTCTCATTTCTTTGTGTAATCTTCAATTCGATAAATTCTAAATAACCCTTTTCAGTTACAGCCATATATTTCTTAGACATTATTATGCTCTTAATACATTTCTAATGTCTAATTAGTCCACTGTTACTGGCAATTAAGTAAACCTATACCACAAAGGTGCACTAAGAGTTGGCAAAAATGATGTTACTATTATAACTTTGATCTTATTAAGCAGAAATTTTTAATCCAATATTATTTCAACATAATCCCATGTAGAATATCCTAAGTATCTTTGCAAATGCATTACTACATATTAAATTTAATTGAACAGATTGTCAACTAGTCTGCATATGTTATGAGGTATATATTTTTATCAAAGTTACACATGCACATTATAAAAATTTCAAACAGCATAAAATAATATAAAGTTATAATTAAATGTTCCCTCCTTTCATATACAAAAATATATTATTTTATATTGATAAGTAATGAAATATTTTGTGGCCAAAGGAAAAACCAAACAAATGCTACAATTTATTTGATGTGTGTGAACAAGAGTACTTTGAAAGGAGAAAAGAATCATATTACACTTCATGAAGATGAATAAAAAGGGGCCTAACCAACAGGTACCTAATAATGCCTGGTATGGATATAACTAATATAATTTTCCAAAGTTGGTTGGACATTTATATGCCTGAACAAAATAAAGGTTCCTTGTATTTCTCTATTAATATTTTAAGTTATTGGAAAGAGAAATATTACTTTAGAGAATAAAACTTAAGGTAAAATACATATCAGAAGCTTTAAAAATCTTATAAAACTTTTAATTTTGTATAGTCAACATCAAAAAATATTTACGAAATAATCAAGCTCATTAATTATGTAAGTTTATTTTTTATAGGTTCCTTTGTGATTCATTAAGAATTTTACTGGTGAGGGCACCTGGGTGGCTCAGTCAGTTAAGTGTCTGCCTTTGGCTCAGGTCATAATCCTGGGATTCTGGGTTGGAGTCCCGCATCAGACTCCCTCCTCAGTGGGGAGTGTTCTTCTCCCTCTCCCACTCCCTTTCCTTCTGCCTGTTGCTCTACCTACTTGTGTTCTCTCTCTCTCTCTCTTTCTCTCTGTCAAATAAATAAAATCTTTAAAAAAAATCCTACTTGTTTATTAATGTGATCCTAAGGGTAGGATGCAATATTCCCCAGATTTTATTTTCATTTCCTAGTTTTATTTTCATGTCTTTTCTTTTTCTTATTTTTTCTCAAGATGCCTATTAAACATTTTTTATGTATTTTACATTTTTAAATTTGTGATAGGCAGTTTTCAAGTTGAAAAAAAGATCTCACTCCACCTCTTACGTTTTCCCATTCTATTGAGTAATCTTACAAGAGTCAAATTTATAAAAAAAAAAAAATAGGAAATACAGAAAAACTGGATAAATGAAATTATAATAAGAATTTTTTAAAAGTTGTGCTGTTTGACTTAGCTTCTGTAAATATTGACTAGTTACTACTAGTAGAACAAAAATGCCAGTTACTTGAAAGACACCTAAATCCATTTTTGTGAGATTATTCCTCCCCTTGATATTTAAATGATTTTGTGACAAGAGTCAGATGTTTAACTGACTGAAGCACTCAGGCACCATGTGATTTCTCTTTTTAAGGGAAGTCCATCTCCCTTTCTATTTCTAGTCTCCACTATACTACTCAATATATATTTGTATTCTATCTCTTGTCTTCCTCTAATTGTTTCTTGTAAGTATTGCATCTTTAACTTTTTTTCATGACACTGGGTGGACTAGCCAAATTATTATGCCATATATATTTTTTTCTATTAGGAAATTAATTAATTCGTGGTGGGTTAGTACCCCTTAAATGTTAATTGATATAATTTTGACATTAAGATCATGGGCTCTGTCTAGGTTAAGTCCTAACTCTTCCATTTACTTCTTGTGTGAATTTAGGAGTGATTATCTTTTCTACACTTTAGTTTCTTCATCTGTAAAATGAATAAATAAATAAAAATAGCACCAAACTCATAGAGTTATTTTTCATTGGAATGTTTAGCACATCACTCTAAAGTAATTCTTGATATCAATGAATTTAGACCTGCCATTTTATCACTTTTCCCCATTTTTTTTGAACTCTTGTTACCTCTCTTTTTGGAGATTAATTTGATTTTTTTTTTCAGAAATTCACTTTAATACATTAAGGAGATTTTAAACTATTTTTTATATTTAATTATTGATTTTTTGCATTATTTTTAGTAGTTTCTTTAGGAAGTATATTATACATCCCTTAGCTTTTTACTATTGGTTGGTGTTAATATTGCCAATTCACAAAAAATGTAAGAACTTTACAATTATATATGTCAATTTACCAATCACATCCTTTCTTGTGGCTGTCATATGTCTTATAGATGCATACATGATATATATAAATCCCACAAAACAATGATATATATAAGTTGTTCTATATTATGGTTATATTTCCCCTAATTTTATAAATTAAACTGTTTTGTAGATTTATATGCTATTGTCATAAATAATGCATATCTTCTCTCTACCCTTTCCCCATTCTTCAATGGATCCATCTTGCAAGCCATAGTATAGTATTCGGTGGTCATGAATATAGACAAAAAAAAAAAAAAAAAGAAGTTTTCTAATTACATGGAAACCTTGTGATGCTTTTTTAAAGCTAAATCCATCCCCATTCTTGTCTCTAATCCATTAATATTTTCTCCATTTCTATAAACAAAATCATGCAGCAAGTAACCTTTGGGGAATGACTTTTTTCCTTCACCACAATTTCCTAGAGATTCACCCAAGTTGTTCTGTATATCAATGACTGATTATCTTTATTGCTGAGTTCCATTCAATGGTATGGATACATCAGGTTATTTCCTACTGAAATAGGTCTGGGCTGTTCCTGCTTTTTGGGTATTACAAATAAAGCTGCTCTTAATATTTGTGCACAGTTTTTTGTTTCTTTTTTTGTGGAAGTAAGTTTTATTTTCCCTGGGAAAAAAAATCCCAGTAGTGTAAGTTTTAAGTAATACTGTGGTAATTTATTTAGTTTTTAAAGAAACTGTTAAACTTCTCCAGGATGGCTGTACCATCTTACATTTCCACCAGAAATTTGATTTGCTTTCTCCACATCCTCACAAACACTTGGTGTTGTCACTTTTTCTTACTTTAGCCATTTTGATAGGTGTATCTTCATATCTCATTGCGATTTAAATTTGAATTTTTCCAGTGGCTAATGATTTTGAAAATATTTTCAACTTATTTTTAACCTATTTATGTTCATTTTAGATAAATGTCTGTTCATTCATGTCTTTTGTCCATTTTTTAATTAGATTTTTTATATTGTTCTTTATATATTATAGGTTCTAATCCTTTGTAGGATATAGGGTCTCAAATATTTTCTCTGTACCTTCTCTTTTCATCCTCTTAAGGAATACTTTCACAGAGCAAAATTTGTAACTTTGATCAAGTCCAGTTTATCAAAATTTTCTTTTATACATCATGCTTTTGGTGTCATGTCTACAAACTTTGTCTAGCACTAGATCCCGAAGACTATCTTCTATGTGTTTTTCCTAAAACTTTTATAGTTTCATATTTTATATTTAAGTTCATTTACATTTTGAGTTATTTTGTGTATACAGTGTGAGACACGTCAAAGTTCATTTCTTGTTACTATAGATGTCTAGTTCTCTGGCACTATTTGTTGAAAAAATTACCCTTTCCTCATTTAATTGCCTTTACGACTTTGTAAAAAATCAGTTGGGCATGTTTTTGTGAATCTAATTCTGTGTTTTCTACTTTATTCCAGTGGTCTATTTATGTGTGACTTTTTCTGCCAATAAAACACAATCTAGATTACTGTAGCTACACAGAAGGCTTTACTACTGGGTATCGGGTAGTATGATTATTTTTAAAGACTATTTTAGCTATTGTCTTGTCTGAATGTTTTGCTACAGCAAAACACCATAGACTAGGTAACTTAAATAATGGGCATTTATTTCTCACAGTTCAGGAGGCAGGAAAGTCCAAGATTAGGTTGTAAGTATGATCTGGTTCGAGACAGTCCTCTGTCTGCAAACAACTTCTTTCTCACTGCATTTTCACATAGTAGAGAAAGAGAGTGCACTGATTTCTCTTCCTCTTCATAAGGACATTTATGTAATATCCATCCTCATCACCTCACCTAAACCTAATTACCGCCCAAAGGTCCAACCTCCTACCATCATCATATTGGGGGTTATAGCTTCAACATATGATTTTTGGGAGACACAAGTATTCAGTCCATATAGCTATTAAAGGGATTATGTCTTTCTTTAAAGATTTTAGAAGAAGCATATCTATGTCTACAGAAGTCTTTACTGGAGTTGATAAGAATTTCATTAAGAACTTACACACACACATACACACATGCTCACACACACACGCATTAACTGGTTCTGCTTAATGTGGCTATGCAGTAAGTATTAAACTAAGGGGTGTTGGAAGGAGGTGGGGGGTGTAAGGCGTAAGGGGGTGGGTATTAAGGAAGGCATTTGCCAACTTACATTGAAAATTTCCAAATCTTTGTCTTTACCCTTGATCTCTGTATTGAGCTCCAGATCTACATTTCCACATAGCGACTAAATATATCTATGCTAGTATTTCACTGATAATATCGGCCTCAACCTATCCCAAACTAAACTCATCACTTAGCAACCTGTACTCACATTACACTTGAGAAGTTGTTCCTACTTACATTTTTATTTCCTATTTCATCATCAACCTCTCAGTTACCAAGGGCAGACATGCCTTTATATCACTATCCATATGGAATTAATCATCATATGTTGTTGATGCTGCTTCATAATTTCTTTTTTAAAAATATTTTATTTATTTATTTGACAGAGAGAGAGAGATCACAAGTAGGCAGGGAGGCAGGCAGAGAAGGGGGGGGAAGCAAGCTCCCTGCTGAGCAGAGAGCCCGATGTCAGGCTTGATTCCAGGACCCTGAGATCATAACCTGAGCCAAAGGCAGAGGCTTTAACCCACTGAGCCCCCCAGGCGCCCCTGGTTCATAATTTCTTTCATGACTCTCACCAACTTCCCATTTTTAGCACTCTGATTCAGGCCCTTATCATCTTTTATCTATACTATTGCAACAGCCTCTTGATTTTCAATTTTCCTGCCTTTGTAATCCATCTAATTTCTTAAAATTCGGATTTCAAAATGGACTATAAATATCTCATTACCTACAATGTTTTGTTTATAGTTGGTAGTTGATAAATATTTCCTGAATTAAATTATCTGTTCAAACCTAGATATATGTGCTTACTTCTTATAATTCACTGGATGCAATAGCTATAGAGATAGTGAATATATTTATGCTCAAAACTTATACTCAGTAATTTCCTAAAGTTATTTATACTTAACTTTTATATTTAATTCAACTATCAAATCTAAACCAGGTCAATATAATTAACATATAAACTGAGTAATTTATTTTGAAAGACAGGCTACCAAGATGAAGTGGTATATATTAATCTAAATGTCTTCTCTGTGTAATGACTATTGGAATGTACATAATACATATGTATATAAGTATTGGTTGAATTAATTTTTTAAAGCCAAAGTATGATGCTAAACAGATACTGATTTTGTATGTCTGACTTGTATGTTCATACAAATGAGTTATACTTTACTAGAGATTAAAGTTCTTTACTTTATTAAATTTCTGACTACCTAAAAACCATGTGTGTTTTTGCGTGTGCATATGCATGTGCTTATCAGCATATCAATATGCTTTTGTAGGGGCACCTGAGTGGCTCAGGCGTTAAGCGTCTGCCTTCGGCTCCGGTCATGATCCCAGCGTCCTGGGATCGAGCCCCGCATCGGGCTCCCTGCTCGGCAGGAAGCCTGCTTCTCCCACTGCCATTCCCTCTGCTTGTGTTCCCTCTCTTGCTATGTTTCTCTCTGTCAAATAAATAAAATCTTTAAAAAATATATATGCTTTTGTGACTTTGCCAGGGTCAGTATGTTTATCTGCACTTATTACTCTGATTCAGGCCCCTATCAGGCCCTTATTTCTCATCTAGATCTGTATACTTTCTTAGTCATTCTACAGTTCTACAATTCTGTGTCCAAGATCTAGGAAAATGGTCATAATTTGCATACTTTGCAAAAGCTCATTCTCAGTAGAATCATACAGAATATTGTGTTATCAATGACTAGACTTTCATAGGTATTAGTTATTATTCAACTTATTGTAAAAAGTACACAAATTGATAATTATATCTGAATTATAACAAGCTCAGAAAATATATTAGCAAAATAAGGTTGCAGACTCCTGGTATCCAAGAAGATACTATCTGGATAGATTATTTAGATGGATAAATTAGAACTACTTCTTGTACTATGATAAGTCATTTGCGCCTCTATTATAATATTTTATTCATTTTACCTGCTATTTACAGTGTGCTTACTCTGTCTGTTTTAAGCACAGTGGAGAATACGGTGGTGTAAAACACATACAATTTTTTCAAGTTTTTATTTTTCCAAGATTTTACTTAAATACCAGTTAGTTAACATACAGTGCAATATTAGTTTCTGAAGTAGAATATAGTAATTCATCACTTATATAACACTCAGTGTCATCATAACAATTATCCCCTTAATAACCATCACATATTTAACCCATCACCCCACCCTGCTCCCATCTGATAACCATCAGTTTGTTTTCTAACTGAAGAGACTGTTTTCTGACTTGCTTCTCTTTTTTCTATGTTTATAGGTTTTGTTTCTTAAATTCCACATATGAGTGAAATCATATGGTATTTGTCTTTCTGTGACTGACTTACTTCACTTAGGATAAGACTCTAGCTCCATCCATATCATTGTGAATGGCAAGATTTCATTCATTTTCATGCTAAGTGATATTCTATTGTGTATGTATACCACATGTTCTTTATCCATTCATCAGCTGATGGACACTTGTGCTGTTTCCATATTTTGGCTATTGTAGAAAATGCTGCTATAAACATCAGGGTGCATGTATCACTTTGAATCAGTATTTTTGTATTCTTTGGGTAAATAACTAGTAGTGAAACTGCTAGGGTACTAGATCATAGAGTATTTCCATTTTTAAATTTCGAGGAAGCTCCATACTGATTTCAATCATAGCTGCACCAGTTTGCATTCCCACCAACAGTGTAAGAGAGTTTTCCTTTCTCCACATCCTTACCAACACCTGTTTTTTGTGTTGTTTGCTTTTAGCCATTTTGACAGATGTGAGGTAATATTTCATTGCAGTTTTGACTTGTATTCCCCTAATGATGAGTGATGTTGAGCTTCCTTTCATATGTCTGTAGGCCATCTGGATGTCTTCTTCAAAAAAAAATGTCTATTTATATCTTCTGCCCATTTTTAACTGGATTATTTGGTTTTGGAGCACTGAGTTTGAGAAGTTCTTATGTATTTTGGATGCTTACGTTTTGTTAGATATGTCATTTGCTATCTAATCCCATTCTAAAGGTTGTCTTTTAATTTGGTTGATTGTTTCCTTCACTGTGCAGAAGTTTTTATCTTCATGAAGTCCCAATATTTATTTTTGCTTGTTTCCTTTGCCTCAGAATACATACCTAGTAAGAAGTTGCTGTGACCAATATAATATCAAAGAGATTACTGCCTGTGTCATCCTCTAGGAACTTGATGGTTTCCTGTCTCACATGTAAGTCTTTCATCCATTTTGAATTTATTTTTGTGTTTGGTGTAAGAAAGTGGTCCAGTTTCATTCTTTTGCATGATGTTGCTGTCCAGTTTTTCCAACACCAATTGTTGAAGAAATCATATTTTATCCATTAGGTATTCTTAAATACTTTTCAAAGAATAATTTACCATATACTTGTGTTCTATTCTAGTTTTTATTCTCTTCCATTGAATTATGTATCTGTTTTTGTGCCATATTGTTTTGATCACTACAACCTTGTAATATAATGTGAAGTCTGGAACTGTGATCCCTCCAGGCTTGCTTTTGTTTTTCAAGATTGCTTTGGCTATTAGGGATCTTTTGTGGTTCCATACAAATTTTAGGATTTTCTTTCTAAATGTGAAAAATAGTGGTGGTATTTTTGACAGGGATTGCATTAAATGTGAAGATTGATTTTGGTAGTATAGACATTTTAACAATACTTGTTCTTTCAATTCTTAAGCATGGAATGTTTTTCCACTTTTTGTGTCACCTTCAACTTCTTTCTTCAGTTTCATAGTTTTCAAAGTACAGATCTTTTCTCTCGTTGGGTAGGTTTACTCTTAGGTATCTTATTTTTGGTACAATTGTAAATAGGATTAATTCTTGAATTTCACTTTCTGTTGCTTCATTATTGGCATATAAAAATGCAACAGATTTCTGTATGTTGATTTTGTATCCTATGACTTTATTGAATTTGTGTATCAGTTCTAGCAATTTTTTTTGGTGGAGACTTTTGAGTTTTCTTTATAGATTATCACATCTTCTGCAAATAGTGAAAGGTTGAATTCTTCCTTACCAATTTGGAAGCAATTTTTTTTCTTTCTGATGTCTACTTGCTGAGACTAGGACTTCCGTACTATGTTAAATAACAGAGGTGATAGTGGACAGCCTTGTTTGTCTTTGACCATAAAGGAAAACTTCGCAGTTTTTTCCCATTGAGGATGATACTAGCTGTGTGTTTTTCATATATGATCTTAATTATGTTGAGGTATATTCCCTCTATCTCTACTTTGTTGAGGGTTTTTATCATGAATGGACTTTATACTTTGTGAAAAGCTTTTTATTTAATGATTGAAAGAATAATTTTGTCCTTTACTTTCTTTTATTACATTTTTATATGTGGTATAGCACAGTGATTTATAAATATTGAACCACACTGGCAACCCAGTAATAAATCCAACTTGATCATGGTGATCAAGTTTTATTTTAATATACTGATCATGGTGAATTATTATTTTAATGTACTGTATTTTAATAATAAAATAATTATTTTAGTGTACTTTAATGACTATTTTAATGTACTGTTTAATGTATTGTATTAATGTACGGATTTGATTTGCTAGTATTTTGTAGAGAAATTTTGAATCCATGTTCATCAAGGATATTGGCTTTTTTCTTTGTTTCTTTTTTGGGGGGAGGTCTCTCTGTCTTACCTTTGTCAAGGTAATTCTTCCTTCATAGAATGAGTTTGGATAATTTCCACCCATTTCTCTTTTTGGGAATAATCTGAGAAGAACATGCATTAATTCTTCCATAAATGTTTGGTAGAAATCCCTGGGAAGCTATCTGGCCCCAGATTTGTGTTCATTAGGAGATTATTGATTACTGATTCAAGTTCTTTGCTATTTATCAATATGTTCAAGTTTTCTATTTCTTCTTCTTTCAGTTTTGGTTCAGTATTTGTTTTTAGAAATTTAACAATATTTCCCAAGTTATCCAATTTGTTAACATATATTTTTTCACAATATTCTCTTATAATTCTTGGTATGTTCAATATCCCTGATGAACATGGATGCCAAGATTCTCAACAAGATCCTAGCTAGTAGGATCCAACAGCACATTAAAAAGATTATTTATCATAACCAGGTGGGATCTGTCCCTGGGATGCAAGGGTGGTTCAGCATTCGCAAATCAATCAATGTGATAGAACAAAACAATAGGAGAAGAGAAAAGAAACTCATGGTCCTCTCAATGGAGGCAGAAAAAGCATTTGACAAAATTCAGCATCTGTTCCTGATTAAAACTCTTCAAAGTATAGGGATAGAAGGAACATTCCTCAACATCATCAAATCTATCTATGAAAAACCCAGAGCAAATATCATTCTCAATGGGGAAAAGCTGACAGCCTTCCCTTTGAGATCAGGAACATGACAAGGACGCCCACTCTCACCACTTTTATTCAACATAGTTCTAGAAGTCCTAGCGACAGCAATCAGACAACAAAAAGAAAAAAAAGGTATTCAAATGGCCAAGAAGAAGTCAAACTCTCTCTCTTTACGGATAACATGACACTTTATCTGGAAAACCCAAAGGACTGCAGCCCCAAGCTACTAGAACTCATATAGCAATTCAGTAATGTGGCAGGATACAAAATCAATGCACAGAAATCAGTTGCTTTCCTATACACTATGAATGAAAATATGGAAAGGGAAATTAGTGAAGTGATTCCATTTACTGTGGTACCAAGAACCATAAGATACCCGGGAATAAACCTAACCAAAGAGGTAAAGTATTTGTACTCCAGGAACTACAGAACGCTCATAAAGAAATTGAAGAAGACACAAAAAGGTGGAAAAGCATTCCATGCTCATGGATTGGAAGAATAAACATTGTTAAAATGTCTATACTGCCCAGAGCAATCTATACTTTCAATGCCATCCCAATCTAAATTCCACCAGTTTTTTTCAAAGGGCTGGAACAAACAATCCTAAAACTTGTATGGAACCAAATAAGATACCAAATTGCTAAGGAAATGTTGAAAAAGTAAAACAAAGCTGGGGGCATCACATTGCCTGATTTCAAGCTTTACTACAAAGCAGTGATTACCAAGACAGCATGGTATTGGCACAAAAACAGACACATAGACCAGTGGAACAGAATAGAGAGCCCAGATAGGTACCTGCAATGCTATGGTGAAATAACCTTTGACAAACCAGGAAAAAATATCCAATGGAAAAAAGGCAGTCTCTTCAATAAATGGTGCTGGGAAAATTGCACAGCTATATTTAGAAGAATGAAACTTGACCATTCTCTTACACCATGCACGAAGATAAACTCGAAATGGATAAAAGACTTCAACATGAGGCAGGAGTCTACCAAAACCGTAGAGGAGAGCATAGGCAGTAACCTCTTTGACATCAGCTACAGCAACTTCTTTCAGGATATGTCTCCAAAGGCAAAGGAAACAAAAGTGAAAATGAACCTTTGTGACTTCGTCAGGATAAAAAGCTCTACACAGCAAAGAAAACAGTCAACAAAACAAACAGGCAACCCATGGAATGGGAGAATATATTCACAAATGACACTACAAACAAAGGTCTGATATCTAAGATCTATAAAGAACTCCTCAAACTCAACACTCACAAAACAGATAATCACATCAAAAATGGGCAGAAGACAAGAACCGACACTTCTCCAAAGAAGACATACAAATGGCTAACAGACACATATAAAAATATTCTTTTTCATTAGCCATCAGGGAGATTCAAATCAAAACCACACTGAGATACCACCTTACACCAGTTAGAATGGTCAAAATCAACAAGACAGTAAAAAACAAATGCTGGAGAGGGTGTGGAGCAAGGAGTACCCTCTTCCACTGTTGGTCGGAATACAATTTTGTGCAGCCACTTTGGAAAAGTGTGGAGATTCCTCAACAAATTAAAAATAGAGCTACCCTAGGACCCTGCCATCGCACTACTGGGTATTTACCCCAAAGAAGCAGATGCATTACAAAGAAGGGCCACATGTACCCCAATGTTCAAAGCAGCAATGGCCACAATTGCCAAACTGT
>CM053612.1:45549772-45596712 GCA_028646535.1 Procyon lotor | reverse complement strand
GATGCCCTTCAACAAATGAATGGATAAAGAAGATATGGTCCATATACGCAATGGAATATTATGCCTCCATCAGAAAGGATGAATATCCAACTTTTGTATCAACATGGATGGGACTGGAAGAGATTATGCAGAGTGAAATAAGTCAAGCAGAGAGAGCCAATTACCTTATGGTCTCACTTACATGTGGAGCATAAGGAAAAACATGGAGGACATTGGGAGAAGGAAAGGAAGGGTGAATGGGGGGAATAAGAGGGTGTGATGAACCATGAGGGACTGTGGACTCTGAGCAACAGAGTGTTTTGAAGGGGCGGGGGTGGGAGGTTGGTGAGTATGGTGGTGGGTATTGAGGAGGGAACCTATTGCATGGAGCACTGGGTGTGGTGCATGAACAATTAATCTTGTAACACTGAATAAATAAAAAAGTATTTGAGGGAAAAATTGTTGGTATTTTTGTGGTGTTGGTTGTGATCTCTCCTCTCATTTGTTATTTTATTTGAGTCCTTTCTATTTTTATGAATCCAGGTAGGGATTTATCATCTTTATTAATTTTTTCAAACCATTTTCTTGATCTTATTAATCTGTTCTATTGTTTTGTGTTTGTTCATTTATTTATTTTTCAGTTTCTATATCATTTATTTCTGCTCTAATCTTTATTATTTCTTTCCTTCTGCTGGCTTCAGGCTTAATTTGTACTTCTTTTATAGCTCTTTTCAGTATAAGGTTAGGTTGTTTGAGATTTTTCTTGAAGTAGGCCTGTATAGCTATATATTTCCTTCTTAGCACAACTTTGGCTGCATCCCAAAGATTTTAGACTGTCATGTTTTCATTTTCATTGGTTTCCACGTATGTTTTTAAATTTCTTCTTTGATTTCTTGATTGACACATTCATTGTTTAGTAGCATATTGTTTAACTGCCCTGTATTTGTTGTTTTTCCAATTTTTTTTTTCTTGTGGTTGACTTCAAGTTTCATAGTTTTGTGGTCTGAAAAGGTGCATGGTATTAACTCAGGCTTTTTGTGCTTTTTGGGGTGTTTTGTGACCTAGTACATGATCTATTCTGGAGAGTGTCCCATGTGCACTTGAAAAGAATGTGTATTCTGCTGCCTTAGGATGAAATGTTCTGAATACATCTGTTAAGCCCATCTGGTTCATTGTGCCATTCAAAGCTATTGTTTCCTTGTTGATTTTCTGCTTAGATGATAAATCCATTGATGTAAGTAGGATGTTAAATTCCCCTACTCTTATTGTCTTATTATCAATGAGAACCTTTATGTTCCTTATTAATTGCTTTATATATTTGATCTGTCTTCAACTGACTGGATAAAGCCCACACACATTAAGGAAGACAATTTACCTTACTCACTCTCTTGATTTAAATGTTAAAGTGACCCAGAAATAGCCAAAATAATATTTTACCAAGTATCTGGGTAACCCATAGATATCTCTGCCAAATTGACACAAATTTACTATTACACCTACAAAAACAAGAGAGGAAAGGGAAAATTATAATTGGATTTATAGAAAACTGTCGGTAAGATACCTATCAAAACTTTGAAAAAGATATTCATTTCTATTTCCAAGCATTTAAAATCCATTGCAAGTAGAATTTAAAAATCTCTTCAGCCTCTCTATACTATGTATGAAGAAACTGTGATGCAAAGAAGTTACTTACTCGAGATAATACAGCTCATTAACCATAAAGTCAGAACTAAAACCCAAACCTTACAATTCCAATATTCTTTCTAAGAATACACTGATATAATCTTCCCATTTGACCTGTATACATTACATAGAAGCTGGATAAAAATCAAACTGAATTTCAAAATGGCATTGGTGAAAGCATTTCTGACACAAGACTATTATAGCAACACTTACCTCCACACAATTAGTGATTCTGATTTAGATGTTAAAGTAATTCTTGTGTAGTTATTACTGAGTTATGTGGCAATTTGGAGTTGATTCAAAACGTGCCCTTTTTTCATCCTCTCACAAGGACTTCTGAACAAATAAAATAGACCTTTAACACTCCCTGTGAAAGTAAAGAGCATAATAAGGGGGTGTTTATATAGGCATGGAGCCAGAATAGACTTTGTTTTCAAGCTATTGTCACTGAGAGAAGGCATCTCTTCTAACATAACCAGTTTAGAAAAACACTGCTCTCTTCCTTCAGGTGAAGACATAAAATGCTATTAATACATCTTCTAGTGGTGTGTGTGTGTGTGTGTGTGTGTGTGTTTAGTCATGGGTAGCCAACACTTTCTTATTTTTCTGAAACTGTTCAGGTTTTTAAGCAAATATTAATAATATAAGACCATTCACATTTTTAGATATTTTGTAAAAATAACTACAAACCTGCATGAGAGAACTGATAAGATGCTGTCCCTTAATGAGCCCCATCAAAATTTCCATTAAGAATCTGGAAAAGGGGGCACCTGGGTGGCTCAGTGGGTTAAAGCCTCTGACTTCGGCTCAGGTCATGATCTCAGGGCCCTGGGATCCAGCCTGGCATAGGGCTCTCTGCTGAGCAGAGAGCCTGCTAGCCCCTCTCTCTGTTTGCCTCTCTGCCTACTTGTGATCTCTCTCTCTCTCTGTCAAATAAATAAATAAAATCTTAATAAAAAAGAACCTGAAAAAATATCATCATGAATCTCCCGGTACAAATTATTCTAGGATGAAGTGGCACATTCTCAGAGGTGGGCTAATCTGGCAGGGGGTAGGATGAGTAGAGGTAATCCAGAAAGAAGTGAGTTTAAATACTGCTTTTCCTCACTTACTAGATTTAAGCTACAGATACTGTACTTAGGGTAAGGAAGAAGCTGGGTTAGATATTTGCAAGTCCAAGTGGGAGCGTTATGAGTCTGCAAATCTAGCAGCTGCAGTGTGTTATCGTAGCAGCTTTCCTGTGCTAAGCTGATTTACTTTAAGGTCTGATCTCATCATCCTGTCAGTGTGAGTTCCCACCTACACTGTTAGCTGCAGTTTTCTGCTTCAGCTAGAAAGCTAGAGTGCACCACAGGCAGTGGGGGAAGGGAGGAAGGGAGGGGAGCAAGAAACACTGCTCTCAGCACTTGTGCTTTTGTTAGTTCTACAGAAGAGGCAGAGAAACAGGAGATAACAAAGGCTCCATTTCCTTTCTGTGAGAGAAGGCTTTTGTCTTTCCTCCTGCAACAATGTCAGTGTCTGGCAAGAAAGAGTTTCATGTGAAACAGATCCTAAAGCTACACTGGAGGTGGTTTAGTCATCCTTCTCAAGGGTCGCCCAACACTGGAAACTGCCTTCAGCAGGAAGGATATGAGCATAGAGGGACCCTGGTTCAGGGCAGGTTGAACAACCATGCTCAGGACAGAAACAGACTGAAAAAAGGAACAATCTTTTCCACCCCAACATACTGACACCAGTGCCAGCACTGGTCCCTGACCATCAGAGAGCCTTTCAGAATTGGCACTCACAAAATCTGATAGAACATCTTCGAGCAAATGAAGATACTCCTAAAGCAGTTTCAGAAGAGAATTTCTTTAAAGAAGTCTGTGAGAAACACTTACAAGATTTGGAGATGATTGCTGATGATAATACAGAAGATTCTACAGTGAGGTAGGAGTTTTCAGTCTCATAACTGAAACCATAAACTAGGTTAACTTATTCTCTACTACTCTCATTTACTGTCTAAATAAAAGTGCTATAATTATCTGAATTTGTATGCAGACAATCAGGGTTTATAAGAAACCCCGTCCTCTAAGTCTATAAAGGAAAACAGTAATTTTACATATGTTTTGATAATTAATGGGAAATATGTTTTAGGATTGAGAGTTTACTTTTCTGATTCCATTCCAATTCTGTTAAGATTTCTGTTTTAGTCATAAGAGATGTTTATTGTAATTACTAACTTTTTGTAAATATCCTCTGTGACTTGGATGTTCATATACTTGTGATTCTCTGTGCCAGTGTAATAAATCACATAAATAGAAACTCTTTCTGACTTTTGTGATTTAGGTCAGTTTCGACAAAATAAAAGCTCTAACTGCTCAGTACATTCTTATCTGTTCCTTGGTACCTAGCTGCTGTATTTACACTCAGTAAATACATTATATTTATGTAAGAGCACAGAATAGCTTCCTTTCACATTTGAGATTTATTTCAAGTTGTATTTGTTTCATAGATAGTTTACAATCATGAAAATACTTTGCATAAAGCAAATAATGAAATGGTGCTTATAGCAGCAATGTCTGAAAGTAGGAAATGGAGCATGTCAGCTATTTCAGGACGTTAAAATGAAATAAGAAGTGATAGTAAAGTATAGCTTTAGTATAGCTCATAAAATATTTGGCTTTGTCTTTATTTTTGTGTCTACTAGTGCTGTTTGAGTGGAAGAAAATTACATTCTGTACTCTAATCTTGTCCAATGTAACAACCTAGTAGATTTTTACTTTTTTTTTTTTTCTTTTTCATTATCAGATGTTATTTCCCCCATATATGTAAACACAACTGGTGATCTTGGCAATGTATTTAAAGTGTAAAAGAGCCATAGAAAAAAAAATATTTTTATATACTTTAAATTATATAACAGTGCAACCTGAAGCTATGCTTATTTATTTGGAAATAATCCTTATTTATTTATTTGGTATACTGCGTCTCTGCATAAGTACAGAAGAGAACTGGTAAATTTGCTTCCAGATATAAGGTTTCTTTTTTTCCCCAATACATCTGCCTGACAATTCCTTGCTTCCACAAATTCAAAACATAGTATCAGTTGAAAAAACAACATAACATTATGACAAATGGCAATCAAGTGTGCAAAATGATGCCTTTGTAGGAACTCAGGCTTCCTGGTTCAATGTAAACATGCAAAAGACTTTGTGAAATGACTTTAAGTATAATATTAGGTTGTATGTGATACAGATATTTTAAGAAATAATGTATATATTAATTCTCCTAAATAGTTTGTGATTACCCAAGAAAATGCTATATAACTGCTGGGATAGCAGGTTGTATTTAATAAAACGAATTGTACTTTCAAAAAATGATATGCAATCCATGAGTTTAGATTCAGCACATTTTCAAATGATCTCTCCTCAGCATGAATAATAATTTTAAAAACTACTGAATTTAGAGATTAATATTAATGTATTTGATTCTGTTGTAGAGAAATTTAAATTATCCATTGTGACCTCCTGATAAATATTTTTGAAGTTTCCTGAATTTGTTTGCCAGCATGAGAATATATTCACAATAAATTAGTTGCTAAAAAATGCTGGATAAAATGTCAACTGTCAAGTGTTACTAATATTTTTAATATATATATATATTTATTTCTCTTTTATTTTATTCCTGATAGTTCATATTTTAAAGAAGTGTTCTGTTAAATATTCTGTTGCTAGAATGGAAAGTTAATGTTTTCTTAAAATAAATAGGAGTAGGTTTATAGGTGTGCCAATGGTAGTTTAAGCAAAAGAGAAGTTGTAAATTAATTACAATATGATCGTTTATTAATCTATCATTAGCCATTCTGAATTATATCTTGATTAAGGAGAGTTTGAGAGGGAACTTTCTATGTCTTGCTTCTCTAATGCCTCTCTTCAACAAGATTGGGGAGCAAGAGGAAAGGATCCTGGGAAATTGGCAATAGCCTGGTATTCCCTCTTGTGGTAAACAAACAAACTAAGTAGCAAGGCAATTCAGTGTGAATTATCACACTACTTTAAGATGGACTCTGACACTCTTGGCAAAGTAAGGGTACCTAAGTCATCCCGCTTTCTACAAATATTGCACAAAATTAATAGAGAATGGACTAAATTATTAATATGAAGCATAGCTGAACGATCTGCAATTTTTTCTAACATAGAAAATATCTAAAGTATTAAAGTTATACATAAGTGATGAATCACTAAATTCTACACCTCA
This sequence comes from Procyon lotor, assembly GCA_028646535.1. Classification (NCBI taxonomy): domain Eukaryota; kingdom Metazoa; phylum Chordata; class Mammalia; order Carnivora; family Procyonidae; genus Procyon; species Procyon lotor. The sequence goes on along the minus strand of CM053612.1, from coordinate 45,590,814 downwards.
AGCTAATATACATTGTATGTTAACTAACTCAAATTTAAATAAAAATTTAGAGAAAGAAAAAAATAAATAGTTATATTAATATGTTGGTTTGAATATTTTTAAAAAACCCAAATATATTCCTATATAATTGAATTATAAGTATGTACTTCATTTAAGAACAGCACTGTATCATGATCCCACACTGTACCTGTGTGCATAGCAGTATGCCAGTCATTATCATCTTTTTGTCTTAGTTATCTACTAATTCTACATCTTTGTTTCATCACAACTACCTTTTTCAGGGTCCTTTGTTTTCTTTATTTCAACCTCAGTGTTCCAAAAGCCAGAACAAATAATTTAACAGTGTATTATGGTCATGCTTCTCATATGACATATATTGATTTTTGTTTATTTATTCATTTGTTTTCAGATTCCACTTATGAATGAAATCACATGGTATTTATCTTTCTCAATCTTATGTCTTTCACTTAACAAAATGTTTTATATTACATTATCGGGTAGAAATTATTACTTCAAAGTAATGTAAATAAGGAACAAATAAAGTAAACAATAAAGTAAATAAGGAACAAATAACAATTTGTAGCTTATAGAAAGTTTAAGGTTAAAACCTTTTGTCTATGTTTTAAAGGGTACTGTAAAAAATTATAGAAATTAATTAATTGCTTCACTAAATACAGAGCATTTTAACAAATAATTTAATATTAATGCAATGATTGCAAGCCATTTTAGAGATGGGACATCTATTGATTGATTTTAAATCTTTGCTAGTTACAGCCTCATTCTTGAGAATGAGGTAGCATAGTCCTCATGTTTCATTTCTAATGGTATAGTGTTGCATATATATTTAACTTAAAATGTTTAACATTTGAAAAATTTGGGACTCCTTTCCATTTAGGGATCTAGCAATATGTTAGGTCCATAATCCTTTAAATATTATGATTAAGCATCTCTATAGTTGTTATTCCTTTGTTTTTAATATTCAATTAGCCAGCATATAATACAAATTTAAAAAATAAACCATAAACTAAAGTAATAAGTGACTGATAACAGTTGTTATTTCTGATATTTGAAACGCAACTATTTCTCTTCTGCATTTAGAAATAGAAATAAAAGACAAAATGTGTGGTAGTATTTGATATGTGACTTCAAGAACATCATATTAATATCAACCTATTATACATTGCCTAAATGTTCAGTCACTTAGTACTTTAGTTTATATGCTATTGTTTTTTAAATTGTAAGTCTTCTTTCTAACTTTTGTAAGATATCTTAATAGTAATCTCATTGATGCCTTTCCTATGACTTTGTAAGTAAAAATTACTTGCAATGTTATATGTAAAACTCTTTGAAGACGAAAAACTGAAATCAAGGTGGAGTAGCAAGGAACAGTAGGTCCCTAATTAAAAAAAAAGAAAAACTCAGGTGGAAATATAATATTCTACAAGATAAACCTTGAACTTTTCGCAGTGCCATACAGTAAGAAAGTCCTCAAAAAATAATGATGGGGGCTATGTCATGTCAAAGGGACACAGGAACCAATTGAAAAAACTCTCATTGGCCAAAGCTGGAACAATTTTAAAAACAAAATAAAATATCTTTTGATTATAAACCAAAGTAAAAAATAAATATTCATAAGTCCATATTGATATGAATATGTGATTGAATAAATAGAGCAAAGACAAATGTGTTATTTACATAATCTACCCTTAAGGAAGTGGAGGTGACTACTGTACTTTAAGTGTGGGCTGCACATAGACTTTTCTTAAAAGTGATACAGTATAGAACTGTTGGGGTGGGGCGAGTAAATTTACAGTAGAGAAACCTAAGAAACATGACCTCAGCCAGGTAATCAAGTTTAACATCAGAAGTGCTCAGTCATTTTGACAGTATATACACTTGGTATGATGTAATGATTCTGGTACTTCAGTCCTTTCCTCCCACGAAACCTATAACCTCCCAATCTAATAATGAGAAAAACCATCAGACAAATCCAAATAGAGGAACATTTAAAAAGTACCTGGTTTGTAATCTTCAAACTATTAATGTCATACCAAAAGGAAAGTCTGAGGGGCCCCTGAGGGACTCAGTTGGTTGAGTGGCCCACTCTTGGTTTCAGCTCAGGTCAGGATCTCAGGATCCTGGGATCAAGCTTCACATAGGATTCCATGCTCAACAGGGAGTCTGCTTCAGGATTCTCTCTCTCCCTCTGCCCCTCTTCCCACTTGCTCTTTCTTTGTAAAATAAATAAACAAAAACTAAAAGTCTGAGAAACCTTCACAACCAAGAAGAGCCTAAGAAGACATGATGATGTGGAGAAGGAAAAAAAAAACCTTAGGTGAAGAGAAAATTTCTCAGATTCAGAGAAAATTTGAATAAAGAATGGATTTTAGTTAATAATGTGAAAGTGTTGGTTAGTTAATTGTAACAAATCTGCCATACTAATATAAGATATTAATAATAATGGAAGCTGGATGTGGGGTTTGTGGAGACTTTCTATACAATTATTAGACTATCACAATTTTTCTGTTAAAAAAAACCACAATATTTTAGCAAGTGTTATCCTAGTATGTAGATTCCATGAATCAATACTGGAAGACCACCCAGTTGTAAAAATTTGTTATTTATTTGTTTTCTTTAGTTTTGTTCTTTGGCAAATGATTAAAAGGATATTAAAACAAAAGCAGTGGGCTGTTACATCCTCCATGCAAAAGTCCTATACATTGGCAACAAGATAATATCCTAAAGACAATCCTAATAGAAGGCAGCTAAAGTTATGAGAACATCTAAAAGCCATATGAAATTTCTAGTCCTATCTTGATGATATGGATTGTGGTCATCATTTATCAATTTTTAAGGTCATAGCAACTAATAAGGTCATAGTTGGGTATAGTAATAAGCTAATAGAAATCAATTTTTATTTAATAATTGGGTACACCATGGATGCTAACAAAGTGGTATATATTTACCAGTGCTTTCAAATGAAACATTACCCTTTTTTCCCTATTTCTTTACATTACTGTCTATGGTTTATCTCTTAGGAGGAAAACAACGTTGCATATAAAAACAAACTTCCTTATATATTAAAAAACAAAATAATACAAAACAACAGCAACAACAAAAAACAAGCACCTGGGTGGCTCAGTTACCTGAGCGACTGCCTTAGGCTCAGGTCACGATCCCAGAGTCCTGGGATTGAGTCCTGCATTGAGCTCCCAGCTCCATGGTGAGTCTGCTGCTTCTCCCTGTGACCTTCTCTCCTTTCATGCTCTCTCTCTCTCAAATAAATAAATAAAATCTTAAAAAAAAATCCCTCCATTCTAAAATGAAAAATATAGCAATTGATATTATTCTTTTTTTTAATTTTAATTTTAATTTTTTAAGTAGGCTCCATGCCCAGCCTGGAGCCCAATGCAGGGCTTGAACTCATCACCTTGAGATCAAGACCTTAGCCAAGAGCAAGTATCAGATGTCCAACTGAATGAGGCACCCAGGCACCCCAGCCATTGAGTATATTCTGGTCATAGTGATTCTGTTCCATTCATATTATAATTTTACTAAAGAGAATGGAAAATGTGTAGCACTGGTGGTCAAGAAATAAGATTTTTAGGGGCGCCTGGGTGGCTCAGTCGTTGAGCGTCTGCCTTTGGCCCAGGTCAGATCCCAGGGGCCCTGGGATCGAGCCCCGCATCGGGCTCTCTGCTCTGCGGGAAGCCTGCTTCTCCCGCTACCATTCCCTCTGCTTGTGTTCCCTCTCTCGCTGTGTTTCTCTCTGTCAAATAAATAAAATCTTTAAAAAAGAAAAAAAAATAAGATTTTTGTAAATATACTTAAAAAGAACTATCTAAGACAAGGTAACTAAAAGTGAGAAAATTGAAATCAAGTTTTCAATTATCTGGTATTTTAGGATGAAACAGGTATTACTGAAATTTAAAACAAAAGGCATTACATAAGGTTTTACTCTGAAACACAGTAAGATAACACTATATTTCCCAAATCAATATATAGGTATAATATTTACATATTGTTAGAATTTGCACTGGAAGAAAGCTATACCGGTGATCGTGTTCATTGAAACTATCAGAAGTGGGGGAGATAGAAGAAGATGGCAGAGTAGGAGGACACTACATTTATCTTATCCCATGTCTACAATTAGATAACACTCACATCAGTGTTAATAACCCAAGAAATGACCCAAAGATGGTCAGAATGAACTCCACAACCAAAGGTAGTGAGGAGATCACATCAAAGAAAGTAGGAAAGGTGGAGATGTGATTTGAGACCTAAATGGACTATGACCCTCTGCAGACAGGAGGGAGCCACGAACATGATGAAGGGCAAGAAACATGATCACACCAGAGACACATCACAAGGAAGACAAACCCCTATAACATCTGGGTTTGAAAGTGAGAGGGTCTGAATTTCGTAAGTTCTTACAACCGGTGGGACTTAAAACCTGGAATTCTAAAAACCAGTGAGCTTGGCTCTAGGAGAGTTCTGAGAGCCTTAGGAAGCTGAATCCCTGCCCATAAAGAGGCAGCATGCCAAACAGCCTGAGCAGATATAGCATAGATATAAGATAGAACCAGCAGTTAAAAAAGGCCTGGGGCGAGTGATTTACTCATTACAGAACATGTCCCAGAGACATAAGGATATTGGAGAGACCCCTCCAGGAACAAAGTAGCTGGCAGGGACCAAATTCTCCCCCTGCCCCTCAAGGTAAACAGCTACCTCCAGGAATGAGCACTCTGCTCACATTCACTACCAAATATGCTCACACCAAGCCTGGAACCACCCCCCCCCCACAAATAATTAAAGCTGATCCACCCTTTCCATTCACCCTTGCCTCAGTCCCAGGACGATGGATCCTCTCTCCCCAGAAGACCAGCACAAACCTTACCGACACCCTCTCTTGACCCATTCATTTTGTGGGACCTCATCCTGATGGCTACAGTGGCCATAGCAATGACTGTGACAACAGCAGTGGGCACTATAGAAACCTGAGATACACGATGGAAAAATGTGTGTCTCAACTACACATGCTGTGCAGATCCACTTAGACCAACCTATCTTAGAAGTGGGGGTTCCAGGTTTCATTTAACAAGCCGACTGATCTATACATTGTTAAAATACATCCCACACCTACTAGGGACCAAGCACTGTCTACACCAGGTGAAAAGAGTCACTGCAGATAACCAGACTGAAGGGAAAAACAAACAGAACACAACAGGACACACATAACACACACAGGAGTTACTCCCCAAAGTTACAGGTCCTAGGAAGTAGGGGACACTACACTGCAAGGTGCTACAGCACCTCTTCTTCATAAAACCATTACCTTAAAGATCAGAACACATAGCTGGCATTTCCTACCACACAGAAACAGACATGGAGAATTAGACAAAATGAGGAGACAGGAAATACATCACAAATTAAATAATTGGACAAATATTTCACAAATAAAATAATAAGACAAAGAGACCTAAGCTTAATGGATATAAGTAATATGACTGATAGAGAATTTAAAACAATAATAATAAAGATATTCACTGGACTTGAGAAAAGAGTAGATGACATCAGCAAGACCCTTAACAAAGAGACAAAATTAAGAAAGAATAAGAAGAAAGGAATCAGAATCCAAGTACATCACTAAAGAAATCCAGCAAGCCATGAAAAACAGCAAGAAAGAATGAGAGAAAAACTGTAGAAACAACCACAGAAAAGGTAACAAAATGGCAATAAACACATATCTACCAATAATTACTATGAACATAAATGGACTAAATACTCCAATAAAAAGACATAGGGTGACAGAATTTATTAAAAAAATAAAAACACAAGAACAATCTATACGTTGTTGACAAGAGACTCATTTCAGACCTAAATGTACCTGCAGATTAAAAGTGGGGGGATGGGGGTCACCTGGGTGGCTCAGTCAGTTAGGCATCTGCCTTCGATTCAGGTCATGATCCCAGGGTCCTGGGATCAAGCCCCACAGTGGGCTTCTTCCTCAGTGCAGAGCCTGCTTTCCTCTCCAATTCCCTCTGCTTGTGCTCTCTCTCCCTCACTCTCTGTCAAATAAGTAAATAACATCTATTTATTTATTTATTTATTTATTTATTTATTGTGTTGTTAGTCACCATAAAATACATCATTAGTTTTTGATGCAGTGTTCCAAGATTCATTGTTTATGTACAACACCCAGTGCTCCATGCAATACATGCCCTCCTTAATACCCACCATCAAGCTCACCCATCCTCCCACTCCCCTTCGCTCTAAGACTCTCAGTTTGTTTCTCAGAGTCCACAGTGTCTCATGGTTTGTCTCCCCCTCTGGAAAGGAAAAGTAAATTATAAATAAATAAATAAATAAATAAATAAATAAATGTGTGTGTGTGTATATATATATAAATAAATAAAGTGAGGGGATGGAGAAATATTTATCATGCAAATGGATGTAAAAAAAATCCAGGATAGCAATACCTATAGTGGACAAAATAGAATATAAGACAAAGAATGTAACAAGAGACAAAGAAGGGCACTATATCATAATATAAAGGAAAATCCAAAAAGAAGATATAACTATTATAAATGTGTATGTACCCAATATGAGAGCACCTAAATACATAAAACAGTTATTAACAAGCATAAAGGAGCTAATAGTAACACAAGCATGCTGGGGAATTTAACACCCCACTTACATCAAGGGAGAGATAATCTAAAAATGAAAACATAAAAAGAAACAATTACTTTTAATGACACACAGGTGTAGATAGATTTAACAGATATATTCAGAACATTCCATCCTAAAACAGAATATACATTCTTTTCAAGTACACATGGAATTCCTCCAGAATAGATTACATATTAGGCCACAAAACAAGTCCACTCACAAAAATGCCACTCAATAAATTAAAAAATATTGAAGTCATATCATGCATCTTTCCTGACTACAACACTATTGCTAGAAATCAACCAAAAGAAAAAAAAATTGGAAAGAGCACAAATACATGGAGGTTAAATAACATGCTACTAAACAATGAATGGGTCAACCAGAAAATCAAAGAAGAAATTAAAAAAGTAAATAGAAATAAATGAAAGTGAAAACAAAATAGTCTAAAGCTTTTGGGATGCAGCAAAAGTGATTCTCAGAGAGACATTTATAGCAATAAAAACCTATCTCAAGAAGCAAGAAAAAATTCAAAAAAAATAAGAAAAATTTAAAAAAAGAAACCACATTTCAACTAAAGGAGTTACAAAAAAGAAAACAAACAAAACCCATCATTCATCATGACGGAAATGCAGATCAAAACTACAATGAGATATTCACATCTGTGACCTCACATTTATCAAAATGGCAACACACACAAACACACACACACACACACACACACACACACACACACACACACACCACACACACACACACACACACACACACAAAGCAAGCATTGCCAAAGATGTGGAGAAAAAGGACCCCTTCCTGCACTGTTGGTGGGAATGCAAACTTCTGCAGCCACTGTGGAGAACAGTATGGAGGTTCCTCAAACAGTTAAAATTAGAAGTACCTTTGATCTCGTAATCGTAATACTTGGAATTTACCCAAAAAATACAAAATATTAATTCAAAGGGCTACTGAAGCCCTTTTTTATAGCAGAATTATTTATAATAATCAAATTATGAAAGCAGCCCATGTGTTCATCAATTGATGAATGGATACATAATATGTAATATATACATAGGGATATTATTCAGCCATAAAAAAATGAAATCTTGCCATTTGCAACAACATGAATGGAGCTACAGAGTATAATTCCAAGAAAAATAAATCAGTCAAACATATATACCATATGATTTTACCCGTATGCGGAATTTAAGAAAGAAAACTAATGAGGGAAGGTAAAAAGAGAAAGAGAGAGGGAAACCAAGAAACAGACTCTCAACTATAGAGAACAAGCTGATTGTTACCAGAGGAAAGTTGTGTGGAGGGATGGGTGAAATAGGTGATGGGGATTAAAATGCACTTGTGGTGAGCGCTGGGTGATGAATGGAATTGTTGAATCACTATAATGTGCACCTGAAAATAATATAACACTACGTTAGATAACTTTATTAAAATAAAAACTTAATTACAAATAAATCAATGAATAAAAAACCTATCAGAAGTGAATACTTTGTTACTGCTGTTAACCTTCCTTAGCCTGTTACTCTTAATTGGAGTGACTTATCCCTTCCATGATCTCAAATGTTCCCATTCAGAATATAGACCTCATGGCCTACTTACACCCTATTTCTGTTACTTCTTCTGTAGCCATACTAAACACCTTGGAAATATTTTTAGTGAGTCCTTAACATAAGTGATTGGTTTTTATTCATCCCACTTGTAGCTTAATCAATAGATACTATCTGTTAAATCTTTTGTCCATCTTTTCCCTGAAAAACTAGACTGTCCCAAGCACAATGGCATTTAGGTGTTCTTTTCTGGCTAATGATTACAGTGGCTATAATAACACTAATAAACAACTGCTTATGTAACAGTCATATAAAACTTAGGCAACACAACTATTTGACTGAGTCTGAAGTTTGTTGTAACATTCAACCAGCCAGTTCCTTAACTAAGGTGTTGGTACTCATTTATTGTTTCCTTCATTCAACATTTATTAAACCCCTACTGTATGCATTAGGTTTTTTAGGTTCTTTAAGAATTAAAAGATAAACAATATGTGTTGATTCCCACTAAAGCCTTATAATATAGTTGGGGAGATAAAGTATATTCATTTAAAAATTTTCGTGGGCATAAAAAAGGAGTATATTGCAAGAAGAGATTTAAGTTGCTTGGTGATTGGGCCCCATAGGTATTCAAAGACAGAAAATAATTCTCATCAGAGCAACCTCAGAATACTTCATGGAGGAGAGAGGATTTGAGATGAATCTCAATGAATGGTTAACATTTTGACACAGATACAGGGAAGAATGAATTCTAGGTAGGACCAACAACAGAGTTTCCTCAAAAAGGCACTGAAGCACAGGAGTTGAAGGTGTGCTCAAAAGATAGATTGCACTTTAGTTGAGGTGAATGATATACATTGAAGAATAGTATAAAACCACACAGGAAATAAAGGTCAGGCATAGATTATGTAGGATTTTAAAAGACAGGATAAGGACTGTCTGTACTTTATCTTTGAGGTCAGGACTTATTAATCCCCAAAAATTTGCTGAAATATTTTGTGTCTTTGAATAATTTTAGGAACATGTTCTATTTGTTTTTGTCATATCTCAAATAGTTCCATATCACAGGAAGGATAAAGTAATGAATGGTAGTGAAAACAGAATGTTAATAAGTATAATACATTAAGGAAAAATGGGTGGGAAAAACAGGAAATACAGAACTTGGGGTGTCTGTATGGCTCAATTAGTTGAGTGTCCAACTCTTGATTTCAGTGGAGGTCGTGAACTCAAGATTGTGAGACTGAGCCCCACATTGGGCTCCCCGCTCAGCAGGGAGTCTGTTTCTCTCCTTCTCTCTCTCCTTTTTCCCTTGCTAGCACTCCCTTTCTTTCTAAAACAAACAAATAAATCTTAAAAAAAAAAAAAAAAGGAAGAGAAAATACAGGTCTCAACATGACCTGTGGAGTATCTACTTATGATATTTAAATCTAAAAACTATGATATGAAAAAAATAAGTAAATAAATAAAAATAAAAACTATGATATGTTTATCAACGTCTGCTTGAATGGGATTTCAGGCCTCCAGACAGTTCATGAATATATTTGAATAAGTAATTTTTAACTTTTTAAAAAATATTCTAGTTTTATTTCATTTTTATCATGGCAAGAACACTTAACATGAAATCTACCCTCTCCACAAAATTTTAGGTACATAATAGAGTACTGTTAGCTATGCTTATAGCTAGTTTCAGTGTTGAAACTTTATACCTATTGGACAACAACTCCCCATTTTCCATACCCCCAGGCCCTGGAAACTACCATTCCACTTTGTTTTTAGGAGTTTGATTATTTTATTTACCTCATATAAGTGAATTCATGTAATTTTTGTCCTACTATGACTAGCTTATTTCACTTAACATGATGTCTTCCAGGTTCATCCATGTTATTGCACAGGGCAGAATTTCTATCTTTATTAAGGCTAATATTGTATTAGTCTTAATATTGTATGTTTGTTTATACATTGTATGTATATACCTCATTGTCTTTATGCATTCCTCCACTGATAGACACTTAGGTTATTTCTATTTATTGGATATTGTGTATAATGCTGCAATGAACATGGGAGTGTAGATATCTCTTCAAGATACTGATTTTGATTTTTTATATATACTCAGACATGGTATTTCTGGATCATATGATAGTTCTATTTTTAATTTTTAGAGGGAAATTTCAAAATTATTTCCATAGCAGTTGCACCATTTTATCTTTCCACTAATATTGTACAAGGGTTCCAATATCTCCACATCTTCACCAACACTTGTTATCTTTCATTTTTTTTGTAATAGCCACTATAAAAGGCATGAAGTGATATCTGTGTGGTTTCATTTTTATTTCACTGTTGATTAGTGACATTTTCATATGTCTATTGGCCATTTGTATGTCTTTGGAGAACGGTCTATATAAGTACTTTGGCCATTGTTTAATCACATTATTTATTTCTTTGCTAGTGAATTGTATGAGTTACTTTTATACTTTAGATAGTAACCCCTTATTACATAGATGGTTTGAAAATATTTTCTCTCAACCCATAGGTTGCCTTTTCACTGTTTGCTGTACAGAAGCTTTTGAGTTTCATGTATTCCCATTGGTCAATTTTAGCTTTTGTTGCTTGTGCTTTTGGTGTTATATTCAAGAAATAATTTCCAAGATCAATGTTCTGAAGCTTTTTTTTTTTTTGCTAGGAGTTTTATAGCTTCAGGTATTACATTTAAATCTTCAACCCATTGTGAGATGATTTTGGTGTATGATGCAAGATAGAGTCCAATTTCATTACTTTGCATATAGATATGCAGCTTTTTTCAACACTATTTGTTCAAGAGGCTGTCCTTTTCCCATTGTATATACTTGGTACCCTTATCAAAGATCGGTTAACTATATATGCATGATTTTTTTCAGGGCTCTTAATTCTGTTCAATTGGTCTATATGTCAATTTGTGCCTATACAGTACTATTTTAATTATTGTAGTTCTGTAGTATATTTTGAAATCAGGAAATGTGATGCCTACAGCTTTGTTCTTCTTTCTCAAGATTGCTTTGGCTATTTGGAGTGTTTGTAGTTTCATATGAATTTTAGGAATTTTTTTCTATTTCTGTAAAGAATGGCATTGAAGTTTTGATAGAGATCGCAATGAATCTGTAGATAGCTTTGGGTATTACTGGCATTTTAACAATATCATTTTATTAAATTCGTGAATATGGGATGCCTTTCCCTTTATTTATTTTATTTTTTTTTTAAAGATTTTATTTATTTATTTGACAGAGAGAGAGAGACCACAAGTAGGCAGAGAGGCAGACAGAGAGAGGGAGAAGCAGGCTCCCTGCCGAGCAAAGAGCCCGATGCGGGGCTTGATCCCAGGACCCTGAAATCATGACCTGAGCCGAAGGCAGAGGCTTAACCCACTGAGCCACCCAGGTGCCCCTATTTTTGTCTAATTTCTTCCATCAATGTTTTGTAATTTTCACCATAAAATCTATGATCTTCTGGTTAAGTTTATCCTTAAGTGTTATTCTTTTTTTTCCCCAAAATACATTTATTTTATTTTTTCAGTGTTACAAGATTAATTGTTCATGCACCACACCCAGTGCTCCATGCAATACGTGCCCTCCTCAATACCCACTGCTAGGCTCACCCAAGTCCCCACCCCATCCCCTCCAAAACCCTCAGTTTGTTGCTCAGAGTCCACAGTCTCTTATAGGTCTTCTCCCCTCCAATTTCCCCCCATTCACCCTTCCTTTCCTTCTCACAATGCCTTCCATGTATTTCCTTATGCTTCACATGTAAGTGAGACCGTAAGATAATTACTTCTCTCTCAGCATGACTTAATTTAACTCAGCATAATCTCTTCCAGTCCCATCCATGTTGATACAAAAGTTGAGTATTCATCCTTGCTGATGGAGGCATAATATTCCATCGTATATATGGACCATACCTTCTTTATCCATTCGTCTGTTGAAGGGCATCTTGGTTCTTTCCAGAGTTTGGCAATCGTGGCCATTGCTGCTGTGAACATTGGGGTAAATGTGGCCCTTCTTTGTACTGCATCTACTTCATTGGGGTAAATAAACAGTAGTGCAATTGCAGGGTCATAGGGTAGCTCGTTTCTGAATTTCTTGAAAAACCTCCATACTGTTTTCCAAAGAGGCTGCACAAACTTGCATTCACACCAACAGTGGAAGAGGGTACCCCTTGCTCCACACCCTCTCCAGCATTTGTTTTTTACTGTCTTGTTGATTTTGACCATTCTAACTGGTGTAAGGTGGTATCTTAGTGTGGTTTTGATTTGAATCTCCATAACGGCTAATGAAAAAGAATATTTTTATATATGTCAGTTAACCACTTGTACATTTCCTTTGGAGAAGTATCTGTTCATGTCTTCTGCCCATTTTTTATGTCATTGCTGTTTTGTGAGTGTTGAGTTTGAGGAGTTCTTTACAGATCTTAGATATCAGACCTTTGTCTGTAATGTCATTTGTGAATATCTTCTCCCATTCCAGGGGTTGCCTGTTTGTTTTGTTGACTGTTTTCTTTGCTGTGCAGAAGCTTTTTATCTTGATGAAGTGCCAAAAGTTCATTTTTGCTTTTGTTTCCTTTGCCTTTGGAGACATGTCCTGAAAGAAGTTGCTGTGGCTATTGCTGAAGAGGTTACTGTCTATGTTCTTCTCTACAGTTTTGATAGAATCCTGTTTCACGTTGAGGTCTTTTATTCATTTCAAGTTTATCTTTGTGTATGGTGAAGAGAATGGTCAAGTTTCATTCTTCTACATATAGCTGTCCAATTTTCCCAGCACCATTTATTGAAGAGATTACCTTTTATCCACTGGATATTTTTTTTCTTGCTTTGTCAAAGATTATTTCACCATAGAGTTGTGGGTCTGTATCTGGGCTCTCTATTCTGTTCCACTGGTCTATGTGTCTGTTTTTGTGCCAGTACCATGCTGTCTTGGTGATCACCGCTTTGTAGTAAAAAGTGAAATCAGGCACTGTGATGCCTCCAGCTTTGTTTTACTTTTTAAACATTTCCTTAGCAATTCGGGGTCTTATCTGGTTCCATGCAAATTTTAGGATTGTTTGTTCCAGCTCTTTGAAGAAAATTGGAGGAATTTTGATTGGGATGGCATTGAAAGTATAGATTTATCTGGGGAGTATAGACATTTTAACAATGTTTCTTCTTCCAATCCATGAGCATGGAATGCTTTTCCACCTTTTTGTGTCTTCTTCAATTTCTTTATGAGCGTTCAGTAGGTCCTAGAGTACAAATCCTTTACCTCTTTGGTTAGGTTTATTCCCAGGTGTCTTATGGTTCTTGGTGCTACAGTAAATGGAATCACTTACCTAATTTCCTATTCCATATTTTCATTGTTAGTGTATAGGAAAGCAACTGATTTCTGTGCATTGATTTTGTATCCTGACACATTACTGAATTGCTGTGTGAGATCTAGTAGTTTGGGGCTGGAGTCCTTTGTGCTTTCCATATAAAATATCATGTCATCTGCGAAGAGAAAGAGTTTCACTTCCTCTTTGCCATTTTGAATACCTTTTATCTCTTTTTGTTGTCTGATTGCTGCTTCTAGGACTTTTAGCACTATGTTGAACAAGAGTGGTGATAGTGGGCATCCTTGTCTTGTTCCTGATCTCAAAGGGAAGGCTGTCAGCTTTTCCCCATTGAGAATGATATTTGCTGTGGGCTTTTCATAGATAGATTTGATGATGTTGAGGAATGTTCCTTCTATCCCTATACTTTGAAGAGTTTTAATCAGGAATGGATGCTGGATTTTGTGAAATGCTTTTATCTGCATCAACTGAGAGGACCATGCAGTTCTTGTCTCTTCTCTTATTGATTTGTTCTATCACATGGATTGAATTGCAAATGTTAACCACGCTTGCATCCCAAGGATAAATCTCACCTGGTCATGATGAATTTTCTTTTTAATGTGTTGTTGGATCCTTTTAGCCAGGATCTTGTTGAGAATCTTGGCATCCATATTCATCAGGGATATTGGTCTGAAATTCTCCTTTTTGATGGGGTCTTTCGCTGGTTTGGGGATCAGTGTAATGCTGGCTTTATAGAAAGAGTCTGGAAGTTTTCCTTCTGTTTCCACTTTTTGGTACAGTTTCAGGAGAATACGTATTATTTCTTCATTGGAAGTTTGGTAGAATTTCCCAGGTAATCCATCAGGTCCTGGACTCTTGTGTTTTGGCAGGTTTTTGATCACTGCCTCAATCTCCTTACTAGATATTGCTCTATTCAGGTTGTCAATTTCTTCCTGCTTCAGTCATGGAAGATTTTGAGTTTCCAGGAATGCATCCATTTCTTCTAGGTTATTTAACTTATTGGCATATAGCTGTTGATAATAATTTTTGATGATTCTTTCTATTTTCTTTGGATGAGTCGTGTTCTCTCCCCTTTCATTCATAATTTTGTTAATTAGAGTTTTATCTCTTTTCTTTTGGATGAGTTTGGCCAGTTGCTTATCGATCTTATTGATTCTTTCAAAAAACCAACTTCTAGATTTATTGATGCTTTCTACTGTTTCTCTAGTTTCTAACTCGTTGATCTCTGCTCTAATCTTATTATTTCCCTACTTATGTGTGCGGTTGGCTTAATTTGTTGTTGATTTTCCAGTTCTTTAAGGTGTAAAAAGAGCTAGCGTATTCCAGATTTTTCAATTTTTTTGTGTGAGGCTTGGATGGCTATGTATTTCCCCCTTAGGACTGCTTTGCCATGTCCCATAGGTTTTGGATCCATGAGTCTTCATTCTCATTGGTCTCCATGAATTGCTTAAGTTCATCTTTGATTTCCTGGTTGATCTCAGCATTCTTGAGCAGGTTGGTCTTTAGCCTCTAAGTGTTTGAATTCCTTCCAAACTTTTTCTAGTGGTTGAGCTCCAGTTTCAAAGCATTGTGGTCTGAGAATATGCAGGGAATCATCTCAATCTTTTGCTATCAGTGGAGTCCTGATTTGTGACCCAGTGTGTGGTCTTTTCTGGAGAAAGTTTCATCTGCGCTCCAGAAGAGTGAGTATTCTGTTCTTTTAGGGTGGAATGCTCTGTATATATCTATGAGGTCCATCTGGTTCAATGTGTCATTCAAAGCTCTTGTTTCTTTATTTGTTTTCTGTTTATATGATCTGTCAGTTACTGTGAGTGGTATGTTAAAATCTCCTAGTATTAATGTACCCATATCAATATGACTCTTTATTTTGATTAACCATTGGTTTATGTAGTTGGCTGCTCTTATATTAGGGACATAGATGTTTAGAATTGTTAGATCTTCTTGGAGAATAGACCCTTTAAGAATGATGTAGTGTCGGGGTGCCTGGGTGGCTCAGTGGGTTAAAGCCTCTGCCTTCGGCTCGGGTCATGATCTCAGGGTGCTGGGATCGAGTCCCACATCGGGCTTTCTGCTCAGCAGGGAGCCTGCTTCCCCCCTCTCTCTGCCTGCCTCTCTGCCTGTGAAAGCTGTAATCGCTCTTTCTATCAAATAAATAAATAAAATCTTTAAAAAAAAATGATGTAGTATCCTTCTGTATCTCTGACTACAGTCTTTAGCTTAAAATCTAATTTATTTGATATGACAGTCACTACCCCAGCTTTTTGAGGCCTGTTGCCATGAAAGATGGTTCTACATCCTTTCACTTTCAGTCTGGATGTATCTTTAGTTCCAAATGTGCCTCTTGTAGACAGCATATGGATGGGTCTTGCTGTTTTATTCATTCTGCAACCCTATGCCATTTTATTGGAGCATTTAGGCCGTTCACGTTGAAAGTGATTATTGAAGGATAAATGTTTATTGATCTCATGTTGCCTGTGTAGTCCTTGTTTCTATAGATTATAAATTTCTGTTCTAAGTAACTCATGAGTTCTTTCTACTTTTATAAAATCCTCTTTAATATTTCTTGTAGTGCCATTATGGTGGTCACATACTCTTGGAAGCTATTTGTCTCTCCATCCATTTTGAATGTCAGCCTTGCTGGATGAAGTATTCTTGGCTGCATGTTTTTCTTGTATAGTGTCCTGAATATATCATGCCAGGCCTTTCTGGCTTGCCAGGTTTCTGTGTACAAGACTGATGTTATTCTAATGGGTCTTCCTCCGTATGTAAGGAGTCTCGTTCCCTTAGCTGCCCTCAGGAACTCTTGTCTAAAATTATAATTTGCAAATTTTACAATTATGTGTCTGGCTGTCTTTATAGACTCATTGACCTTGGCGGGTGTCCTTTCTGCCTCTGAGACACAAACACTTGTTCCATTCCGCAGATTGGGGAAATTTTCATTCAGAATTTGGTCAGCTTATCTTTTAGTCTTCTGTCTTTCTCTACCCCCACTGGGATTCCAATAATTCAGATGTTGGAATGTTTCATGGCGTCATTTATTTCCCTAAGTCTCTTCCTATTATTCCTGAGCAGTTTGCTCCAGCTCTCCTCCTGACCTTTCCTTTCAACCATTGTATCCTCCAGATCACTAATTCTATCCCTTGTCTCTGTAACTCTAGCTGTTAGTCTAATTAGATTAGATTGGATCTCACTGATAACGTTTTTTTACATCTGCTTTACTGGTTCTCATTTCAGTCCTTTGAGATTCTATCTTGTCATTAATGTTTTTCTCCATCCTAGCCATTGTTGGATAATTGTCACCTAAATTCCCTTTCTGACATACTGTTTATGTCCTTATCTAATAGTTCTTAGAAAGAGGGTGTAGTCTCTGGGTTTTTCTTCTGTTGGTTGTTCCTCCTCCTAGTCATTTTGATGAGAAGTGGATGATGGGATGTATAGCTGGATATATCGCCCACGATCTAGGCAGGGTGAACCCTGGAAGGTTTTAGAGCAATTGAGATTCACCACCAAAAGGAAAGAATAAGGATAAAAAAGATAGAGAGAAACAGAAAAAGAAGAAATCCCGCCAGAATGAGCCCCAAAAATAAGATTTATAAGGTATGTAAACAAACATGAACAAACATATAGACCAACAAAAGTAAATGACCAGAAATAACAGAACCTAGTCAGAATGAACCCCAAGAATAAGATTTATATAATACCAGAACAAAGCAAATACACAGAAACACTGACAGAAGGTTAAGATGGGTGGGTGGTTATAACTCCTCGTGGGTGAGGAAGTTTTTTTCAGGTCTTCCTGGGTTTATCATTTCATTAAGCCTCTAGTTGTAATGTTAAGTAGTTTAAAAAAAATTTTAAAAACCAAGAAATGTGAAAACAAGTGAATAAAAAACAATATAAGGAAAAAATCTTGTATCTATGAAATATACGGGTTTGAGGGCATTATCAGGAGATTAATATATTGATTTCCCTTGATGTTGGGGATTTAAAATTTTATAGGGACCCTGTGGTTATTGTCGTTTTGGTTTTTGACTTGTCTTCTGGGGCAGGGACCTGCCACATTGTTTTCCAGTCAGTCTTGCTTGGGTTGAATCACCCTGTCCCCCAATCGAGGGGCTGCGCTCTGTGGAAACCGGTTTCTCAGACTTTTGCTCTCTGAAGGTTTTTGGCCTTTTGTAGCTTTTTCACCTTTTCAGAGAGTCCAAGCAAGGAAACTGCCAGTATCTACCCACATCTCCATGTCAAGAAGAAGCCTCAGTCTGCTCCCCTCTGGGTGGTCTAGAACACAGACACCCTTCCACAAAATTCTGCTCACAGCGCAGCCTGTCAGAGGTGGTGTGCCCCCCAGCCACTGTTCAGTGGTTCTGTGAGTATTCTCTGGGTTCCAGGCCCATGCAAGATGTGCTCAGATTCCTGCTGGAAATTTGGCCTCCCACCCTCATTCTCTCCAGGGCTGGCTAGGAGCACCCAGACCCTGCCACAGGCTGCAAATGTCTTGGGGTCAGGGATGCAAGTCCAGAGAGTGCTATACAGAGTGAAAACCTGCAGGCTCCTGGACCACACCAGACTCTCTATGGCACTTGCAGGAGCACGCCCTGCTCACAAAATGGTGCAAGGAGCGAAAAGCTATGGGTTCCTGAACCATGGACTGGATGCCCCCACCAGTCTCTCTTTGAGGCGAGTTGTGTCCTTCCTGGGAACAGGGGTCCAGGCCCGTGCCTGCGACCACCCCTTTCCACTAGTTCCTCCTCAGAACTTTTTGCTCTTTTTAAGTGTTTTTAACTGGACTCTAAGTTGATGCTGGTCCCCAACCACTGGGCACTTTCTTTGGGGATATTACTGTCTTTGGTAGCTTCTGGTGGCTCCCTACCCCTTTTGTTTATCCTCCAATATAGAGTCTAGTGTTCCCACTTTGCTTTACCTCTCCACTGCTGTCTTCTGCTCCTGTAGAGATCCAGAAGTGAAAAATCTTGCTCTTCAGGCTGATTTCATGGGTATTCAGCGTGTTCTGGTAGATATCTAGCTCGCTTTAGGGGACAGGTTGCAACAGGATCTCCTACTTCTCATCCATTTTGCCCCCCTCCTCCCCAATTTTATAATTTTATTAGAAATAAGGTAATTCAAATACCACTGACAGTTTTTCTGATAACTAATTAACGAATATACTAAAACAATGTAGACCTTATTCTCTTCTCATCAGTATAAAACTCGCGATAAATATATCTATGTAAAACCTCCAAGATAAAATTTTATTAATTTCAGAAGTAGAAGAATTTAGTGATTCATCAGTTGCTTATAACACCCAGGGCTCATTATATCATGTGCTCTCCTTAATATTCATCATCTAATTATCCTTTCCCCCCACCCACCACCTGTTTAACAATCCTCAGCTTGGTTCTTTGAGTTCAGCATCTCTTATGACTTGCCTCCTTCTCAATTTTCATTTTATTTTATTTTTCTTTCTCTTCCCTTATGTTCATCTGTTTTCTTTCTTAAGTTCCACATATGAGTGAAATCATATAATAATTGTCTCTCTCTGGATGACTTATTTTGTTTAGTATAATACCCTCTCATCCACATTGTTGCAAGTGTTAAGATTTCATTCTTTTTGATGGCTGATATATAGATATATATGTGATATATGTGTGTGATATATGTATACACACACATATATCGCATACACACACACACACACACACACACACACACACACACACTCATACATACCACATCTTCTTTATCCATTCATTTGTTGATGTACATATAGGCTCTTTCTATATTTTAGCTATTATGGATATTGTTGATATAAACATTAGGGTGCATGTGCCCTTTCAAATCACTATGATTTTTATCCTTTGGATAAATACCTAGTAGTACAATTGCTCTCCAAAGAAGACATACAAATGACCAACAGACACATGAAAAAACGTTCAACATCACTTGGCATCAGAGAAATACAAATCAAAATCACAATGTGATATCAGCTCACAGCAGTCAGAATGGCTAAAATTAATGACTCAGGAAACAACAGATGTTGGTTAGGATATGGAGTGAGGGGATCCCTCTTACAGTGTTGATGAGAATGCAAACTGAGGAAACCACTCTGGAAAACATGATGGAGGTTCCTCAAAAAGCTAAAGATAAGGGCACCTGGATGACTCAATTGGTTAAACATCTGCCTTAGGCTCAGGTCTTCATCCCAGGGTTCTCTGATTGAGCCCCTTGTTGGGGGGGTCCCTGCTCAGCAGGGAGTCTGCTTCTCTCTCTATCCCTCACCTGCACTCCTGTGCTCACTCTCTCTCTCTTTCTCAAATAAATAAAATATTTTAAAAAGTTAAGGATAACTTTTAAAGTTATTCTGCAATTTCTCTTCTTTAAGCCAATTTGCCAGAATTGACATAAAATTCTTAAAATCCCCTTTCTCACCTTCTAGATAATTTAGGTAGTCTTCTGTTGTCAACTAAATACTGCTAAGGACCAATTTTTTTGTGTTGAAAGTGGTTTGGAAAAATAAATGGATAAAATTTTACTGATTCACTTAAATTTCAATGCTGTTAAAATGAGGAGAAAATCTAGCATTAAAATTCGTGAAAGATTTAGTATTGCTTCCAGTCAAGCTCAAATAATAAATATTTCCCCTTGCATATAATTATTTCCTTTTCTTCTCCCAGCATAGCATAGATTTTTACAGGCACATGAAAATTCTAGTCATTATATAGCTAAAATATAAATCTGCCAAAAGATTGAAAAGGCCCATGTGGAGGAAATTTTGCAACTTTATATATTAATGTTCCATTGTCTTTTCATTTTGAATGAGTAAAATATGACAGTACTTCAAAGCTTATATTAAAACAAAACTATATATCTATGATTGTCATTTTAAATAGCTTTATCATTACATACTTCTAAAATATAATTTACATGTGTTTGTAAAAGTTAGAATTTAAACATATGTATCTTTTTAAATTTTATATTAATCACAAATATTAATTTATAGGTAAATAGAAACTGTAGGATTGCTCGTTTGTTGTGTGATTGCTTAATTCTGAAAGTGTATCTAAGAAGCACGTGTAAGCTAATGAACTATTAAACTTTTTTAATGATTAAGCCATTTGCATTTCTAGTATTTATAAGGCTTTCCTTAATTTTTTACTGATGTATGCAATACCATTAGTGAAATAAACTGAAGATGCTAAAACATTGAATACATGCAATGGTTTATTAATAGTAGTAATAATGGTATTCATTGACATCAAAACATACTCTTTATTGAATTCAAGGCTGTTATTTAATTTATTTGATTTTTAAAATATTTTTATGTTGAAAACAGTGTTACTAACTCTTCTTTGATACTTCTATGTTACAGTGCTATTTCCCAGAAGGCATACTTTGACACTCTGTGTGATCAAAAGAAATAAAACACATAAAATAAAAATCAGTATTTCTAATACAATAGCATCTCATCTCTTTTCTACTTCTATCACCTTGAAGGAAAAATGGCTCTGGAATTTTTAAGAACAGGGTTCACATCACTAAGAGGTAAAGGTCACACCAACAGTGCTGGGAAATAATCCAGTGAACATATGGGTAATAGAGTAACTTATAGATATCTAGATATCTTTCCAGTCTTTTTGCTTTAGTTAGTATGTGTGAAACAAAAGATCACTGACTTGGAGCAATTTGTTTTTCAAAGATATATCTCTTTGACTACATTAAGACAATATAATAAAATAGCAGATGATTTTTATTCATAAAATTAATTTGAATTCTAAAGAATGTTTTCTCCAGATGATTCTATTTTTATATTTTATGTGATTTTCGACAGTAGATTAAAATTATAGGGATAACTCTATGACCTTCATCTCAAAGTTCCCATAATACTATTAAACTCCCCCTCAACACACACTTCCTAAAAAAAGTTAAACTTTAAAAAAATCACGCCATCTTTTCAGGGTGCAATTAACTAAATATGACTTGTATTATTGATAAAATGCTTAAATAAAACTTAACTAGCTTAAATATTATGCATAACCTTCAGATTTTACTTTGTTAACTAATCTCATTCTTTTCATTTAATTAAAACAGAGCAGATGGCCTGAAAAAGGAGGATATGGGAAAATTTTATTCTGATATGGTTCTTACAGTTAATGTCAGGTATTCTAAGAATTAAATAGGACACTACCTCAGATCAATTATTTGATATTTTATTTAGAAATGTTCACTAAGGCACATATTTAACTAGGTGGTGTGCTGGAAAGTCACAGACCTGTACTTAGCTCCAAATAATGTAAGAAGTAAAAGGTTGAGAGTCTCACTATAAGACCTCCATTCTCTGCTAGGTATAGACAACATCTAAATTGCTGTGATTTAGGAGATTTTCTTCCTCCATTTTCTAACTCTTCATTTTCTTTCTTTACTATCTTGATTCCTTTCCTAAGAGAGGATGAATAGGAGTAGGAATTTTTTATGGAAGGGAGTTGTATACAGTGTTGTGTCAGGAACCATCCATGTCATGAAAATCCTCCTGGCATAACTGAATATGAACTACAAGGACTATTGATATTTATCTCTGGAAGCTACTATATTTATTTCAATAATTTTTGCTAAGTATTATAAATTAATTAGCAGAGCAAAAACAAAGTGACAGAAATGGCCTTCAAGAAAGTGGCAATTAATTTTGGGGGGACTATTACTATGATTACAATATCTAATTAAAAGAGACGATGATTTTTAAAAGTTTTTATTTAGTAAATTCATACTGATAACATCTGGGAAATCAATTTGAATAGAATTGGCATTCACTTTATTATATTTAAGGAAGACGTTTATTTTTTGGTAGCCTGCTGAATTCTCATGATGAAATATAAGGGAAAACCTCAAGTTCTGCCACACTATATCATTCGTATGTTTTTTTTTTTTCCAAAGATTTTATTTATTCATTTGTCAAAGACAGAGAAAGCACATGCACAAGAAGGGGGAATGGCAGGCAGAGGGAGAAGCAGACTCCCCAGCGAGCTGGGAGCCTAATGTCAGACTTGATCCCAGGACTCTGGGATCGTGACCTGAGCAGAAGGCAGCCACTTAATGGATTGAGCCACCCAGGCTTCCCTCATTCATATGGTTCTGAATATGAGCTTCACCTAATTCTACATCTTTCACCCCCATTTCTTTGTTCTTCTCTCTCTCTTTTTTTTTTTTAGATTTTATTTATTTATTTATTTAAGAATGAAAGAGAGAAAGTATGAGTGGGGGAAGTGGCAGAGGGGGGAGAATCTGAAATAGACTTCACGCTGAGTGTGGAGCCGAATATGGAGCTTGGTCCCACAACCATGAGACCATGATCTGAACTGAAACCAAGAGTCAGACGCTCAACTGATTGAGCTACCCAGGAGCCTCCTCTTTTTAAATTATAAGGATCTATGCAAGAAATATTGGAAAGAAGAGAGACAAAACCCACAAATCCCAAAGCTGTATTTGAATTTTCTCTTACTGGATACTATTGCCAAAATCTTTGACTTTTTCAGATTTTGTTAAAGGGCATAGACTCTTTAAATGCTGAAAACAAACCACAAAAGAGTCTTCACTTTATTTTCATGTTTTGTGAATAATTATAACTAAAATATGCATTAAAATTTTAGAAGAGAAGTAGTGCACAGTAAATACAAGTACTTGTAATTTTAATGAGACTGGCAAACTTAAAAGGAATCAAGAACATAGATTATATTTTGCATATACGTATAAACTATATATAATTTTATGCATGTGCATGTATACTATAATTATATATAAAATTACATAAATTTATGTATATATATAAACACATAAATGTTAAACCCTTCTTAGTAATGTTAAACCCTTGAGTCATTTTTGATTTAGACTGTTTTCATACTGGTTTCTCTGGAATATTCTACTCCTGAGGCTTTCTCATCATTATCCAGTATCTGCTGAATTTAATGAAAGGTAGTAAGAAAGACATAAAACTATGTTCTCTCAATTCAAACATTTTGTCATCATTTTTCTTTAAATATAACATGTGTTCTGATTTTTTCCCAGAGTCCTCAGTTCCTTTTATGTCTTCTGCATATATGGAAAGTAGCTTGATGTCTTTTGCTAAAACATCATATTTGTGTTAATTTCTTTTTCTTTGTTTTTCTTGGTGTATCTAATTGTCATATTCAATGATGGGGAGGCTTCAGCAATACCAAATACTCTATTTTTATTATTTTTCATAATTTACCACTTCTCTACAAACATCTAAAATAATGTCATTATAAAAGTGTACCTAGGGGCGCCTGGGTGGCTCAGTGGGTTAAAGCCTCTGCCTTCAGCTCAGGTCATGATCTCAGGGTCCTGGGATGGAGCGCTGCATCGGACTCTGCTCAGCAGGGAGCCCGCTTACCCCTCTCTCTGCCTGCCTCTCTGCCTACTTGTGATCTCTCTCTCTCTGTCAAATAAATAAATAAAATCTTAAAAAAAAAAAAGTATACCTAGTTGATTTTCAGATTGAGCTGTGACTGAAAAGCAGCAAGGGAAATTTGCCAATATTAGTTTTGTGAATCGATGTCTTTGAATTTTAAGCAGGTATCATGGAAAAGTCAGACCTAAACTTGTACACAACAATACTCTCTTGCTGCTTTGCCAAATGCAAAATAGTTTTCTTCTTGTCTCTTGATCCGCATCATGCTGCTGGCTGCAAACAGAGAATAATTGGTAATTGTTATGGGCAGCAAAGTGTGTCTTTGTAATTTAGGGTTTGTTCATCCTAAAAGAATCATTATTTTTGCAGTCTACCTCAGTTTGTATTCAATTTGCTCAAAATATTAGACATGATTTGCTTTATAAAACTAATGGGAATGAAAAAACACACTGATGAAATTGCTAATATATGGAAGAAAAAATTAATTTATATGAACAATAGAATTTATCTTTAAGGCATGCTAACCAACCTAAAATGCCCATTGTTTTCTAGAAAAATAAAAGCTATCTATGACACCACACCCAACCCAAGTAAAGTGTGTTTGTGTCCTGGGGCTTTTTTCTACCACATCCTACATAAAAAGGTATGACTGGATATAATCTGGAGTCAGAGTATCAGAATTCAGACAATTCTGCCACTTATTTGTGTTTATGACCTCAAATGAATTATTTAACCTCTTTGTGCCTTAGTTACTCTCATTTTTAAAATGAAAAATCCATGTGCACCTATTTTATGGTTATATAGAAGATTAATTGAAGCATTAAATATAGTTATTGGAACAGTGCCTCATATATAAGTATTCAATAAATGTTAACATTATCATTTCACAATTTTCAACAATTGTGAAATGTGAAATTGTTCACAATTGTTCAATTTTGAACAATTTTCATCATACCTCATTCATCTTAGGCAGATTATTACGCTTACTATAGTTTCTTATATTTGCTAAAAACTGCCTCACTATTTAGCCATTGCTTAATCATTCAGTTACTTATTTTATAAAAGTCATTATTATTTTAGCAATTTCTTAATTTTATTTCTGATTTGAGGAGATTTGCATGTATCTTCATAACAAAACCAATTACAAACATCTTTCCCACATTTGCTGAAGGGGATATCTAGTGGTATCCACTGAAGTAGTAAAGTTTAGCAGGTAACATTTTCTAATAATCCAAGCAATGGATGAAATGCGAGAAATTCAATGATCTGTTTTAATGCACCATTGTGCTAATTGGGCTGCGGTAAAATCAAACTAACAAAATATAACATATAAGATAATAAAAACTTTTAAGTCCTTTAGATATTCTAGAAGCACATTGTAGGACATGAATACAATGAATATGTTAGAGTAGGGGTAAATACAATTTTTCTGTAAAGTGACAGTAAATATTTTGAACTTTGCAGGCCATCCAGTCTCTGTTGTAACTCAACTGACTTTAGTGTGAAAGCAGCCAGAGATAACATGTAAATGAATAAGTGTTACAGCATTCCAATAAAGACACATTTATGGACATTGAATTTGGAATTGCACATAATTTTCCTGTGTCCTTTTGATCTTGTTAATTATTTAAAAATATAAAATCCTTCTTTAGCTTACTATAGAAAAGAGATGGCTGCTGAATTTGGTTCACAGGCCACATTTTGTTAACCCTTGTTCTAGAAACACTTAGTGAGATATGAAGGGAATGCATTCTATAAAAAACAAACAAACAGAAAGAACAAACAAACAAAAACAAAATTCTTTAATGTTGACCTCAGTTGAGATACTTTGAGCTTGGACCTTTCTGCTAGCTAAGTCTTGCTCACTTTTTACGAGCGTTTCATTTTAAACTCCTTTTATTTTATTTATTTACTTATTTATTTATTTTAATTAATTTATTTTATTTTATTTTTTTAAAGGTTTTTATTTATTTGACAGAGAGAAACATGGCGAGAGAGGGAACAGAAGTAGAGGGAATGGTAGCAGGAGAAGCAGGCTTCCCGCTGAGCAGAGAGCCCCATGCGGGGCTCGATCCCAAGACACTGGGATCATGACTGAGCCGAAGGCAGACACTTAACGACTGAGCCACCCAGGTGCCCCTATTTTATTTTATTTTTAAACTCCTTTTAGATTCAATTTTGTACATCAAGATGTCCTCCCTACTGTTAAAGAAGCTAAAGTAATTTTGACTGCAAGTTTTTTACACTGTTACAAAATTGAAAATAAAGTCAAAGAAAGTATATTACTGTCAATTTCTTTCATGTCTGGAAAACAAAAATTTCATAAAAGATAAAATTCCCCTAAAACTACTACTTCATTAATGCATTCAATAAATATTTATAAAGCATAGTATATCTGAAGTATCTTGAAAGAGAGAATGATGTATAGAACAACGGCTTTCCAGTGCTTACATTATAGCAGAAAGCATAAGATATGTATACCAATAACTATAAAGCAAGATGAAATGTAATAAGTGCTATATTAGTAACATATCCAATAAGCCATAGATTATGTTAGTAATTTGTAAGTAAATTAGAAAAACTTGCTTACCAAAACTGTACTTTTGTAATAAAAATAACTGTACCCTTAGTTTCAGCATGCTAACTACTGATGCAGAGGACGCGTGTGTGTACATGCGCATGTTTATTCCTTTGGACAATAATTAGGTACCTAGTAGTTTCAGAAAAAGGAAGCTGTTTCTCTATACTAGGGAAATGTTTATGTTAGGTAAAGTTCAGATTCTTAAAGGGAGTGTTGCCCACCAACATTTGCTTTTAGAGCCCAGTGAAAATAGTGCTTTGGTCTTCCTCTGGACTCCTCATGGTGGCCCCTTATGTAGGAAGTGTAATTTGAGGAGTACTAAAAAAACACCTCATGGGCCAAATATTCTGCCCTTATTCATCTCACTAAACTTTACATCTATTTTTGGAGATTACTTCTTCTTTTTTTAGACAGTCATTGTCCTCCGTTAAGCTATAAATAGTCCTGGTTTCTTCACTACTGGGTTCAGTCAGGATCATGTTTATTTGCAGGCTTCTGATCCTTTTTTCCATATGTTGTTAGGTTAATTTTTACCATAATCTACTTTTTAAATTTATTTGACAGAGAGAGAGAGAGAGATCACAAGTGGGCAGAGAGGCAGGCAGAGAGAGAGAGGGAAGCAGGCTCCCCACTGAGCAGAGAGCCCCAAACGGGGCTTGACCCCAGGACCCTGAGATCATGACCTGAACCAAAGTCAGAGGCTTTAACCCACTGAGCCCCCCGGGCACCCCAATTTTTACCATAATATAAATAGGGCAATGATTTTATCAAAATGAATTTTTTTGTTTGTCTTTATTTTTTTTATTTGAGGATATTTGACACACATTTTGATATTAATTTTAGCTTTTATAACATAGTGATTGGACAACATTATGCTATGTTCACCAGAAGGGTAGCTATCATCACTCACCATACAATATAATTACAATATCATTGACTATATTCCTTATGCTGTGCCTTTTATTCCCATGTCTTAGTTATTCCATAACTGGAAGCCTGAATCTTTTACTCTCTTAAACCCATTTTACCTATCCCCTCACACCCCTTTTTCCCAGCAACCATCAGTTTATTCTCTATATTTATAGGTCTGATTCTACTATTTGTTTATTTATTTGTTTTGTAGATTCTACATATGAGTGACATTATATGATATTTGCCTTTTTATGACTTACTCCATATACCATAATACCCTCTAGGTCCATCCATGTTGTTGTACATATCAAGATCTCATCCTTTTTTATATCTGTGTAATATTTCATTTTATGTTATATATATAAAATATATATATGGATATATATAGTAT
Source organism: Procyon lotor (assembly GCA_028646535.1). Lineage (NCBI taxonomy): Eukaryota > Metazoa > Chordata > Mammalia > Carnivora > Procyonidae > Procyon > Procyon lotor. The sequence continues at coordinate 45,562,957 of CM053612.1, read as the reverse complement.
TTTATTACATATATATAGATATATACCACATCTCCTTATTTATTCATCTATCAACTGACATTTAAATTGCCTCCATAACTTGGTTATTATAAATAATGTGACAATAAATATAAGATGCATATATATATATTTTTTAATTTAGTGGTTTCATTTTCTTTGGGTAAATACCAGCAGTGGAACTGTTGGATCATGTGGTATTTTCATTTACCATTTTTTATGAAACCTCTGTACCATTATCCACAGTGGTTGTATCAATTTACATTTCCACCAACAATGCATTAGGGTTCCTTTTTCTCCATATCCTCACCAAAATGAATTCTTAAATTTATCATATTCTATCCACTGCTTAAAATTTTAGAACATGGTACCTTGCAAATAGTACAATTCTAGGAACTCACTTTAGCAAACAAGAGAGTAATTTAATTTTATTTAAACCTGAGATAGGGGTGTATTTGGAAATATCCAAAAAACAGGAGAAAGTGTTATCAAAAACAAATCTAGAAATTATCAGGACATTTTAAAAATTAGAACTATATATTAAGATACACTCAATATTGTGCTACTATTGAAATACATTTGTGAATCAATCCATGTGATAGAACAGATCAATAAGAGAAGAGAGAAGAACCACATGGTCCTCTCAATGGATGCAGAAAAAACGTTTGACAAAATTCAGCATCCGTTCCTGATTAAAACTCTTCAAAGCATAGGGATAGAAGGAACATTCCTCAACATCATCAAGTCTATGAAAAGCCCACAGCAAATATCATTCTCAATGGGGAAAGCTGAAATACAAATACTGTACATAGGTTTCTCACTGAAGTTTTTAGTTGTCATACATTGACAACCAATTTGTGGAGACATGGATATGTACACTTTTACGGGATTTTTCTAATATAATTTTTTATACTCACATCATCAAAATAATCTCAGTTGGATACTTGATCAAGACTCATGAAATACTACCACTAATGTGATATTCGCTTGCTTAAAAGAAAGGCTTTATTTAAATTTAAAAAGGTACAGGAAATAGCAAAAAGAATCAACAAAATGAAGACAACCTAGGGAATGGGAGAAAATATTTACAAATCATTTATTTGGTAAGAAGTAAATGCCCAAAATATATGAAGAACTCATAGGGAGAGTGAAGATGACAGCATGGTAGGAGAATCCTAGGCTTGTCTCATCCTTAGAACATAACTAAATAACTATCAAATCATTCTGACTACCCAAGAAAACAACCTGAGGACTGACAGAACAAACTGCATAACTAGAGGTAAAGAAGAGGCCACATTGTGGAAAGTAGGGAGTGCAGAGATGTGGTTTAGGGAAGAAATAGATCACAGGTGCTGAGGAGGAGAGGGGGCCTTAGTTGCAGAGAGGACCGAGAGAGTGGAAAGCACAAGGATATGCACAAGGAGAACACTTCTCAAAGCCATTGACTGGGAAAATGAAAGGGGCTGGTTTTCATGAGTTTTTACAGCCGGTGGGGCTCAAAGACTAGATTTTTAGAGGTCAGCAGGCTTCGCTGGGGTAGAAACCCAAGGGCACTGACCTAGTCCTGGAAAGAAGGCAGGCAAGCAACCTCAGGGCAGAGTGCAAGATCTGAGGACAACCTAAGGCACACAGGGAGAGACTGTTCACTCTTTTTGGAGTACTTCTGTGAGAGGTGACGTTCACAAAAACACTTCTGAAGACAAAAGAGCTAGTAGATGCCATTTTGTTCCTCCACCCCTCAGCATAAGCACAGAGACACCTGCTGAGGACACCTAAATTGAACACTGGCTCTTTAGCCTGCTTTGCTCCATATACCACACCCTTATGCTCTGGCACTACTGCCCTTCTCAGTCAAAACTGCATCCTTTCAAGCACAATAAGACTCGCCCACAGACCAGTGCAGGCACCCACCTCAAAATGTCCCTAATGTTTGGAGGTTTAAAAGTCAGAGAATTTGCTGGGACAGAGGACAAAGTGCATTGCACTTATCCAGACAGGCAAGCAACCCAGAGAGACAATATGACAACAGCAATATGAAAAATGTCAGAGATGCATGAAGGAAAAGTATTCATTCTTCTGGGAGTGTTTCTCTAAGAGCAGCAAGCACAGATATCCCTCTCCAGAGACATAGGAGCTGAGTGGCATCATTTACTCACCTTTCCCTCAGCATAAACCAACTTCAGCAAACAGCACAGCTCCATCACTGGCTGCCTAAACTGATTACACTAAGTCCCAACCCCTTGCGTTCTCCCAGTACAGCTTTTCAAAACACAGCAACAGAGTGCACACAGTAGAGACACTCCTTAAAGCACCAGGCCCTGGACCTTATATGACTTCTTCATAAAGCCATTACTCAAAGGAGCAAGAACCATAACAGGATTTTTTCTATCACGAAGGAGAAGACAGAGATCTAGATAAAATGCCAGATGGAAGAATTTGTTCCAAAAGAAAGAACAATAAAAAGTCACAGCCAGAGATCTAATTGAAAGAGATATAAGTAACATGCCTGATGGGAAATGTAAAACAAAATCATAATGATACTCATTGGGCTTGAGAAAAGCATAGACAACATGAGAGAAACACTTACCAAAGTGGTAAAGAGTTAAAAAAATAATCAGTCAGAAATGAAAAATGCAATAATTTAGATACAGAAAAGGCTGGATGTAATGACCACAAGGACAGAAGAAACAGAGGAAGAAGCAAAGGAAAAAGCAGATATAAGAATAAGCAGAAGAGGGGCGCCTGGGTGGCTCAGTCATTAAGCGTCTGCCTTTGGCCCAGGTCAGATCCCAGGGGCCTGGGATCGAGCCCCGCATCAGGCTCTCTGCTCTGCAGGAAGCCTGCTTCTCCCGCTACCAATCCCTCTGCTTGTGTTCCCTCTCTCGCTGTGTTTCTCTGTCAAATAAATAAAATCTTTAAAAAAAAAAAAAGAATAAGCAGAAGAAGCAGCAGAGTGATATAGAAGATAGACTAATGGAAAATAATGAAGTTGAACGAAAGAGAGAAGAATTATGGATCATGAGAATAGACTTAGGAAACTCAGTGACCCCATAATAACATTTGTCTCATAGGAGTCCCAGAAGTAGAGAGACAGAAAAGGGGAAAGAAGGCTTATATGAGGAAATAATAACTGAAAACTTCTTTAATCTGGAGAAGGAACCAGACATCCAAACTCAGGAGGCACAGAGAACTACCATCAAAATCAATGGAAGCAGACCAACATAGAGACATATTGTAGTCAAAATTGCACAAAATACTGATAAAGTAAAAGTTTTAAGAGCATCAAAGTAAAAGAAGCCCCTAACTTACAAGGAAGACCCATAAGTCTAGCAGCAGATATTGCCACAGAAACTTGGCAAGCAAGAAAAGTAGTGTGATATTTTCAAAGTGCTGATTGAGAAAATTATGCAGCCAAGAATACTCTATCCAGCAAGTTTATCATTCAGAATAGAAGCAGAGACAGAGTTTCCCAGACAAACAAAAACTAAATGAGTTCAGTGGGAAAGACCGAAAGTGACAAAGACTAGAAAGGAACAGAGAAAATCTCCAGAAACAGTGACAAAACAAGTAATAAAATGGCAGTAAATACATACTCATAAATAAGTATTCTAAATGTAAATGGACTAAACACTCCAATAAAAAGGCATGCTGTCAGAATGGATTAAAAAATATATATGGTGCCTGTAAGATATGCATTTTAGACCTAAGTCATCTGCAGATTGAAAGTGAGGAGACAGAATAATTTATCATGGAAATGGAAGTCAAAAGAAAGCCTCAGTAGCAATACTTATATCTGACAAACTAAATCTCAAACCAAAGACTGTAACAAGACGTGAAGAAGGGAATCTTATCATAATAAATGGGAAAATGAACAAGAAGATCTAACAATTATAAATATTTATGCTCCCAACTTGGGAGCAACCAAATATATAAAGTAATTAATAAGGAACATAAGGGATCTTATTGACAATAAGACAATAAGAGTAGGGAATTTAACATTCCACTTATATCAATTGACTGATCCTCTAAGCAGAAAATCAACAACAAATAAAAAACAATGGCTTTGAATGACACAATGGGCCACATGGACCTAACAAATATATTCAGAACATTTCATCCTAAGGCAGCAGAATACATATTCTTTTCAAGTGCACATTGGACATTTTCCAGAAGAGATCACATATGAGGTCACAAATCAGGACTTAAGAAGTACCAAAAGATGGACATCATACTATGCATATTTTCTTATCACAATGCTATGAAACTTGAAGTCAACCACAATAAAAACATTTGGAAAGACAATAAATACATAGAGGACAAACATCATGCTACTAAACGATGAATGGGTCACCCAGGAAATCAAAGAAGAAATAAAAAAAAAACATGGAAAAAATTGAAAATGAAAACATGATGTTCCTTTGGGATGCAGCAAAAGTAGTCATAAAGGTAAAGTATTTAACAATGGAAGTCTACCTTAGGAAGCAAGAAAAATCTCAAATAAACAACCTAACCTTACACATAAAGGAGCAAGTAAAAGAACAATAAACAAAGCTTAAAACCCTCAAAAGAAGGAAATAATAAAGATTAGAGCAGAAATAAATATAACAACTAAAAATACAGGTCAATGAAACCAGCAGCTGTTTCACTGAAAAAAAAAATACAATGCAATTGATAAACACCTAAACACCTACACAGTCTCATCAAAAAATAAAATAAAATAAAATTACAAATGAGAAAGGAGAATAAAAACCAACACCACAGGAATACAAACAATTAGAAGAGAGTATTATGAAAAATTATATGCCACCAAATTGGAAACCTGGAAGAAAAAGATAAATTCCTAGAAACAAAGGAACTGAAACAAAACAAAAACTGAAACTGGAAGAAATATATAGCTTGGATAGACTAATAACCACCAAAGAAATTGAATCAGTAATCAAAAATCTCCCAACAAACAAAAGTACAGGGCCAGATGGCTTCCCAGGAAAATTCTACCAAACATTTAAAGAGGAGATAATACCTACTATTCTCAAACCATTCCAAAAACTAGAAATGGCAGGAAAACTTCCAATTTATTCCTATGAGGCAAACATTACCCTGATGCCAAAACCAGACAGAACTGAAAAGGTAGGCTAAAATACAATATCCCTGATGAATGTGGATGAAAAATGCTCAACAAAATACTAGCAAAACAAATCCAATGGTACATTAAAAGAATCATTTATCATGATCAGGTGGGATTTATTCCTGCACTCAAGTGTGATTCAGGATTTACAAATCAATTGAGATAGACCACATTAATAAAATAAGTATTAGAACCATATAACCTTTTCAAGGTGCCTGGGTGGCTCAGTGGGTTAAAATCTCTGCCTTTGACTCAGGTCATGATCCCGGGGTCCTGGGATTGAGCCCCACATGGGCTCTCTGCTCAGCAGGGAGCCTGCTTCCCCCTCTCTCTCTGCCTACTTGTGATCTCTCTCTCTCTGTCAAATAAATAAATAAAACCTTAAAAAAAAAAAGAACCATATAACCTTTTCAATAGATGTGGAAGAAACATTTGACAAGGTACAGAATCCATTCTTAATATTTCTTGCAAGGAATGGTTTAGTGATCACATATTATTTCAGTTTTTGTCTGTCCTGAGAGTTCTTTATTTGTCCTTCCATCCTGAGTGACAGCCTTGCTGGATAAAGTATTTGTGACTGCATGTTTTTTTTCATTTAGTACCCTAAATATATCATGCCAGCCCTTTCTGTCCTCTCAGCTATATATGGACTGGTCTGTTGCCAGCCTAATGTTTTTACCATTGTATGCTAAGGAGCTCTTTTCTTGAGCTGTTTTCAGAATTTTCTCTTTGCCTCTTAAACTTGCAAGTTTCACTATTATATGTTCGGGTGTTGATCTATATTGATTTTGGAAGTGGTCTTCTCTACCTCTTAGACTTGAATGCTTGTTTCCTTCTCCAGAGTAGGTTAATTTTCACATATGATTTGCTCAAATATACCTTCTGTTCCTCTCTCTCTTTCTTCTACCTTGGTGACTCCAATAATTCTAATATTGTTTCATTTTATGGCATCACTGATTTCGCAAATCTTCCCCTTTGGTCCATTATTTGTTTTCTCTCTTTTCCTCAGCTTCCTTCCTTTCCATCAACTTGTCTTCTATGTTACTGGCTCTCTCTTCTGTCCCATTTACCTTAGCTGTTAGAGTATGCAATTTAGACTGCATCTCAGAGCATTTTTAATTTCAGCCTGATTAGATCTCATTTCTGCACTAAGATGTTCTCTAGTGTCTTTTATGCTTTTTTTCAAGCCTAGCTACCAACTTTATAATTGTTATCCTGAATTCCATCTCTGACATTTTACTTATATCCATGTCAATTCAATCATTGAACTTGTGGTCCTTTCTTTTGTGATGAATTCCTCCTTCTAGTCATTTTGCCAAGACGAGAATGGTTGAATGAGTGAACAAAATAAAAAATATCAACCATGACCCAAGTGAAATACACACTATACAAATCCAAAGAGGTCAGAAACCAAAAAAATTAAAAAAATTAAAAAGGGGAGGATGAAAAAGAGAATATAATCTCCCAGGTGGACAAAGCAGTGTGATCCAATTGGTCCTGGGAGTATTTTGGTCTGCCTTTTTTTTTCTCCCAAAAATGTTTATTTTATTTTTTCAGTGTTACAAGACTTATTGTTCATACACTACACCCAGTGCTCCATGCAATACATGCCCTCCTCAATACCCACCACCAGGCTCGCCCAGCCTCCTCCTCCTAAACCCTCAGTTTGTTGCTCAGAGTCCACAGTCTCTCATGGTTCATCGCCCCCTCTGATTTCCCCCCATTCACCTTTCCCTTCCTTCCACAATGCCCTCCATGGTTTTCTTTATGCCCAGCACATAAGTGAGACCATAAGGTAATTGGTTCTCTCCGCTTGACCTATTTCACTCCGCATAATCTCTTCCAGTCCCATCCATGTTGATACAAAACTTGAATATTCATCCTTTCTAATGGAGGCATAATATTCCATTGTATATATGTACCATATCTTCTTGATCCATTCATCTGTTGGAGGGCATCTTGGTTCTTTCCACAGTTTGGTGATTGTGGCCGTTGCTGCTATGAACATTGGGGTACATGTGGCCCTTCATGTAATGCATCTGCTTCTTTGGGGTAAATACCCAGTAGTGCGATGGCAGGGTCGTAGAGTAGCTCTATTTTCAACTTCTTGAGGAATCTCCACACTGTTTTCCAAAGTGGCTGCACCAGCTTGCAATCCCACCAACAGTGTAAGAGGGTGCCCCTTTCTCCACACCCTCTCCAACATTTGTTGTTGACTGTCCTGTTGATTTTGGCCATTCTAACTGGTGTAAGGTGGTATCTCAGCCTGATGGCTAAAGATGATGAACATCTTTTCATGTGTCTGTTAGCCATTTGTATGTCTTCTTTGGAGAAGTGTCTGTTCATGTCTTCTGCCCATTTTTTGATGTGATTATCGGTTTTGTGAGTGTTGAGTTTGAGGAGTTCTTTATAGATCTTAGATATCAGACTGACACTAAATCCCAAAGTTGTAAAGAAAGCAAAACTTATATACATACAAAAATAAAATTAAAAACAGTAAATGGAAATCAAAAATGAAAAATATATTTATAAAATGTAAATACAAAAAATGAAAGTTAAAAAGACTTAAAAACAAAGAGTTGATAATTTAAGAACCTAATTCAAAAGAAAAAAGGAAATCTTTTATTATTTTTTAGAAAAGGGAAATTTAAATTGAAGGATAAATGACTCATTAGAAAAAAACTTCGAATTCTATATATTATTTTCCCCTATCCCTGGAGTTTGCAGTCCTCTGTGTTCTGCAAACTTGGTGTTCCCATTTTTTCAGCTGGTCTTCTGGGGGTGGGGCGTCCTGTGGTGATTCTCTGGTGTCTTTGCTTGGGTGGAGTTGCACCACCCCTTGCCAGGTGCCAGGCTCAGTGTGATCTGTTACTGGTTGCTTTATGTCTCTTTTGTTTCCTTCAAGCTTTCCATACCTCTCTAGAGGATGAAAACATAAATGGTCACACCCCCAATCTTGAGCTGAGAGCCAAGACTGTGGTCCCCTCTCTTCAGCAAACCCTCAGGGGGAAGCAGACTTCACTTTTGTGTGTATCAAACTCTGCAAACCCCTGTGGTGCACACTTGCACCAATCCTCCCCAGGGGGAAGGCAGAGGGTCCTTGCATTTCTCTTCTTTGCATGGTCCTCACAGAGAGTGGTCACTTGGTCATGCATGTTCCCACACATGCATGTCTCTCAGATATGACATTCTAGTCAAAGCCTTGGTAATTAAAACCAATGTTTCCAATGGTGTCCTGTTAGAAGGACAACAGATTCATGAAATTATTTTCCAAAGATTTCCCTTTACAAACCTTCTACAACTTTCTTTTTCATTCAGCCTTTGTCCTAAGCCTTCTCTCTTTAAGTAACCAGTATCATTTTAGGACAAAATTACTTTCTTTTCCCTGAACAAAAACATATTCTCTTTCCTCATATCTTACTTATCAAAGACTTATTTTACTTTGTTTGCATAAAATGTTGTTTCACTTATCATTTTCTATCAGTCTCAACTACATTTAATAGAATTCTTAATATTTAGAAACCTTAGTTTCTAGGGGCCCCTGGGTGGCTGAGTGGGTTAAAGCCTCCGCCTTTGGCTCAAGTCATGATCTCAGTGTCCTGGGATCCAGCCCTGCATTGGGCTCTCTGCTCAGCAGGGAGCCTGCTTTCCCTTCTCTGCCTGCCTCTCTGCCTACTTGTGATCTCTCTCCTTCCTGTCAAGTAAATAAATAAAATCTTTAAAAAAAAAAAAAACACCTTAATTTCTAGTAAAAACCAGGTAGTAGCCAACTGTGTCCTGTTACACCAGAATTCTTTAGATTGAAAATTTATTAATACAATTCATAATTTCTAGAAAACATTTTTTTCTTCTTTCCCACAGTACAGCTTTCACTAAAGTACAAAGCAAGTTTACCAATAAGCCCTCAGTTTCTCTGCAATAAGCCCAAAAGAGGCAAACATTCATATAGTAATCAATGGTTTAGTATTCTGTCTTATTTGAAAAAAACGTAGATAGCTGGTGAATTCAACCCAATTTATCATTTAACTTAGTGAGACTTCAAAACTTTGGTGACCCAAAACTTTGAAAGATATAAAACTTTTTATGTATTTAATCTATTGCTTGTAACAATTACCCATGAAATCTTCATGAGACAGACAAAATCAATTATCATTATAAATCATTTTGGTCCAAAAAATTGCAAGAGATAACATGATCTTATTTGACTTTTAGTAAACCTTGGTAAAATAATAGTTTTATATTTAATGATGATAAATCTAAAGACATGCCTACTTTAATTAAACCAACAAACTTTAATTTATTATTTATTTATTTGTTTGTTTTTTTATTTTAGAGATAGAGAAAGAGCATAAGCAAGGTGAGAGACAGAGGAAGAGAGAGAGAGAGAATGTCAAGAAGACTCCATGATGAGCATGGGTCCCAACATAGCTCTATTCCATTACCCTGAGATCGTGACCTGTGTGGAAACCAAGAGTCAGACGCTCAGCCAACTGAGCTAACTAGGTGCCCCTTTAGCACACTTTAATAATTGAGTATTTTTCCATATCATGTAAACTTAAAAAAAAAATTTGGGTAAGTCTCTAAATTCCTGAGTTTTAGAATGCCCAATTCTTGTTAGTACTTGCCTTAAAAGCAATTAAATGAAGCTCTTTTACAAATTAATTTTAGCAATACCATCCAGAGGTAGAAAAAAATTCTCATGTTTATAACACACATGGACACATATACACAAACAAGAAGCAAACAAAATCTAGTCTTTATTTCATTAACATTTGTAGAGAAGACATTAAAGGTACAATTTTAAATATCTCTTTCATTAAAGTAAATCTAATCATAAGATAGCATTTTAATTTATGGGTCCACTAATTAGTAATTTTCCATTTTTCAATCTAACATGACCGGGTTTGTCTAAAAATGCCAAAAGCTGCAACAACAAATAAACCAAATGCATCCCAGAGTGACTCCATGAGCATTGGCTCCCCTCAAATTCAGGGGCTTCACTGACAATCAAATGGCTTCTTAGCTTCAGGTTGTTTAATCTTATAGCTGGCTTTCTCTAATTGTGCACACAAGAAAACTAATTTAGACATGTCAAAAGAACCCTATTTGGGCCATCTAGGACTCAAGTTATCCTTAAAATTTTTCATTTAAAAATAAATAAATAAAATTTTTCATTTAAATAAGCACTTGCAAGTAGAGGTTCCATATGTGTTGCATATAGATCCTGCCAGAGTTCCTATGGGTGGATGTTGGTTTTCTGAGAACTGTTGGGGTTTTAAAGTACAAGACCCTATCATTTTACTTTTAGCTTCAGAATAAGGCTTGAGTAAAATCTAAGTATAGTGGGTTGAGAAGGTGCTGCTTCTGAGTGTCACTTCTAAACAGCCATGGTACACTGTTTGATGTTTGTGTTTTATCCCAGTGAGATCTTAGACCATTGATGGGGCTTGGAACACTGGATTATCAATCCTTATGTCTATGTCTCTAGATGAACCAATTGTTAGTTACCTCATGAGATGGGAAATTCCTGTGGAACTGCTACATGTCTCCAGAAATATTTTCAGACATTTATGCTAGGCTTTCAGTCACTTGAAAGTGCCATTTGGCCAGAAGCAAGTGCCCCTTCTTTTTGGAACCAAATGATCATGTTTCTAGCCAGAAAATTTATTCAAGGCTTATATTAATAACATCAGTTAGTATAATGCCAATTTAAAACAACCAACCCATTAGCTCAAACTTCTCTAGGTTAGTCCCAAGTAGAAAATATTACTAGTAACCCTCAACAAACCAAATAAAATTCAGGACCATCAACTCAATTTGAGGAGGTCCAGATACCAGGAGAATTCACTGATTACACCTGTGAGGGGAGGTGAAATTGGAGGGTCAGAAAGGGACTCTGTTCTCAGATATCTTGCCGACTATGCCAAGAAATGCTTACGCAAAGTGAACAAACCTTTTAGAACCTAAAAGTAAGACATAAAGACAAAAGCCCAAGGTAAGAGAGCATGCCAGGAAACATGCTATTCAAAGAGAAGAAAGTGCTCTGGAGAACGAAAACTTTTTACAAGGTTATATACTTTTTACATATTGTAAACCTCAAAAGATTATAGATTAGCATATAGGAAAGGATCATGAGTTTTATCATATAAGATGTAGGGAATGGAAGCATTGATCCATATCTCAAGGACAATGGAGGCTTGAGAATATGGCAGAGTAGGAAGACCCTAAGCTCACCTTGTCACACATTCTACAACTAGATATCACTCACATCTGAATAAATAAGCTGGAGCATGATCCAAAGACTGGAAGAACAAACTCCGCAATAAAGGTAGAGAAGAATCCACATCGGAGAGGTTAGGAAAGGTAAAATTGGGGTCATAAGCTGCTTATAGGAGGGAGGGAGCTGTGGGCACAGAAAGGGGAAAGCACCAGGGATCCCACAATGGGAAAACAAATCCAGACAACCTCTAGCTTTAAAAACCAGAAGGGCTGAATTCTGTTTGTATAACCAATGGGACTTGGAGCCTGGAAATTTAAAAGTCAGCTGACTCAGCACTGGGTGAGTGATGAGGGTAGGTGATAGCTGGTCCCTGCCCTTAAGGAGACAACAGCTTGAGGAGAGGCAGCATAGAAGCCACAACTGCAAAAAGGGGGAGATCTGTTTATACTGATTTCAGAGGATGTTAAGGGACTTTCCAGGGAATAAAAGTAGCTGACAGATACCATTTTCCTCCCCAGTTTTCCAGCATAAAAACAGTCCTACCTGCAGGAGACAGTGTTGCAGAGACACTTGCTACCTAACCTGCTAGTAGTGCACCCTGCCCACAAGTTCTATTCAAGACTCATCCATTCTAAGCCTACTGGCCTGGGCCCTGGGTTCAGCAAAAATTCTTTCAAAGCCCTGCAAACCCCACCCAGCTGCTGCCTTCATTCCACACCACCAGCAGCCACTGCACTTCCAGGGATCCAGGCTAAGACTAGTGGTTCAGTGCAAATTTTGCTAATGCTGCAGGACCCCTGCCCAGCCACTCAGCACACAGATACCATGCCTAGCTGATGCACACAATGACACTGTGCACTGCCCAGCCACCATGTGAACAGACATCTCACATCCCTGGCTACCACCACCACCTCTCCTGCACACAATAACCCCAGCAGCCACTGGATTATGGGAGATCTAGTCTAGGATTAGCAGCTCAGTGCAAATTTTGCTAACAATTCTACCCCACACCCATGCTATTTGAGGTCATGCCTCCACAAACTTGCCCAACAGGGTTACATTAACATTACAGAGAGCAAGCAAAGCACACAACAGGCAAACAGTTAGTGCAGATGTCTCAGCTGAAAGGAAAAGCAACTCGGGGACAATATAGTAGGATGCAAGTAACACACAAAAGAAACTCTCCTGAAGTGCCAGGTTCTGGTGAACAGGGAACACTGCAATGCAGAGCATTGTAAGACCTCTCCTTCATAAATCCACTACTTTCAAAATCGGTATATGTGACTTTCCCAACACACAGAAACAGACACAGAGAAGTAGAGAAAATGAAGAGAAAGAGAAATATGTCCAAAATGAAAGAACAAGACAAAATCATAGCAGGAGATCTAAATGAAAGGGGGAATGAGTAATACGCCTTACAGAGAATTTAAAGAAATGATCATAAAGAAACTGGACTTTCTGAGCAATGTGGTGAACATCGCTGAGACCCTAGACAAAAAGATAAAAACAATAGCATATCATAGATGGATAACTTAATAAATGAAAATAAAAATACAACAGATGGGATAAATAGTGAGCCTCATAAAGCAGAGGAATGTATCAGTGACCTGGAGAACAGAGTAATGGAAAGCAATCAAGCTGGACAGGTGACAGACAAATAATGCTTCATAAGAAGAATAGACTTAGAGAACTCTGTGACTCATCGAGCATAACATTTGTATCATAGGGATCCCAGAAGGAGAAGAAAGAGAAAGGAGGGCATAAAATGTATTTGAAGAAATAACAGCTGAAAATTTCCTGAATCTTGGGAAGGAAAAAATAATTCAGGTACAAAAGGCACAGA
>CM053612.1:45516693-45549272 GCA_028646535.1 Procyon lotor | reverse complement strand
TCTTGGAAGCTCTTTATCTCTCCATCCATTTTGAATGTCAGCCTTGCTGGATAAAATATTCTTGGCTGCATGTTCTTCTCATTTAGTGCCCTGAATATGTCTTGCCAGACCTTTCTGGCTTGCCAGGTTTCTGTGGACAGTTCTGATGTTATTCTAATGGGTCTTCCTCCATATGTAAGGCATCTCTTCCCCCTAGCTGCTCTCAGGACCTCTTGTCTAAAATTATAATTTGCAAATTTTACTATGATGTCACACAATGTTATATATCAATTATATCTCAATAAATCTGGAAAAAAGATATAAAAGATGGAAATTGTATATTTTCTTGATGACATTGTAAAGAATGTTATGGAGCTCTTAATTTTGAGATTCTTCAACACATAATGAGTATTCCACAGAGAAGCTTCAGGACATAATTAAATTTGAAATGTATTTTGAATCATCAGTATAATTTTATGCCTATGGCATTATTGTGATACCAATAAAAATCAAAGAAAGAAGGTAGCATTTTGAAGTTTATATTTCTGCTTATAAAAATTACTTCTAGCCCTTCAATGGAACTATACATATTTATTGTTCCATTCCAAGTATAAATATGAACTATGACACTTTAATGGAAAATCAGACAGTAATCATAGTGAAGTATTTAAGAATGGAGAGCAAATTTTAATTTTACTTTAATCTAGTATATTTCTTTCAGAAGTCAGTGTGCCCAAATTTCCACTGTACATTTGTACACTCACTAAGAGAGTAAACCATATTCTCCCTTTTACCCACCTTTCAGATTGGATACACAAAATCTTGAAGAAATGAATGTCAATAGATCTGAGGAGCAGTTCCATGCTGTAAACCATGCAGAGCAAACTCTCCACAGAATGGAGAACTACCTGAAAGAGAAACAACTGTGTGATGTACTACTTATTGCTGGAAACCTCCGAATCCCAGCCCATAGGTATGTATCCTTATGTACACAGATCATTTCATGAGTATAGCATGTGAATGAGAGTGAATTGATCCACTCAAAACAAATTAGAATGCTGAGGAGAATATATTTTATCTTCCTATATTGAAAATGCACTAGCATATATGATCCGTTTCCCTGTGTGATATTTAGAAGAGCCAAACTTTAGAGAAATTGGTGTAAAACAGCACAAACTCTCAAAGGAGAATCAACTTAATTTACTTTTCTAATTTCACTACACTTTACTAAACTGTGAAAGATTCATGAAGATTACTCAGAAGTGTTACAAACTTACTGATTGTATTTCATGTTTTTAAAAGAGACTACTGACTAATTTAAGTTCCTATGAAACATTCCTATTTCAAGGTTGGTTCTCAGCGCAGTGTCTGATTATTTTGCTGCAATGTTTACTAATGATGTGCTTGAAGCCAAACAAGAAGAGGTCAGGATGGAAGGAGTTGATCCTAATGCTCTTAAGTCCTTGGTGCAGTATGCTTACACAGGTAAAGTGGCATGTATTAAGTCATTCAATCCTCAAAAAATATCCTACATCATATAATCTACTTTATTATTCCAACTAGAAGTGAGAGAACTGAAGAATCTACCAGTTAAATAACTTTCCCAAGGTAGTAAGGGGCAGAATCAGAATTTAAATTCAGTAGTATAAAAGAATAAGAGGTAAATAATATGCTATAAAAAGTTTTACCATCAGAGAATAAAGCTATTTTAACACAAAAATACAAGGACATGTCTGCCTCTCTCTTGAATGGTGTGGGTATGTTCTCATTTTTAAAAAAGGTTTTTATTCATTTATTTGTTTGTTTATTTATTTATTGAGAGTGTTGGGGGGAGAGGGGCAGAGGAAGAGGGAGTGAGAATCTCAAGCAGACTCCATGCTCAGCACTTGGAGACCAATGCAGGGCTTGATCCTATGATGCAGAGATCGTGACCTGATCTGAAATCAAGACTTAGATATTTAATCAGATGAGGTACCTATATGTCCCATTCTCATTTGTAAAAACTAAAAGTGCAGTATTCTAACTCTATATTAAAGACATAGTCTTTTCCTTAGAAATAATAAAGTCATATTTACTCAAACTATAAGGCAAAGGTAACAGGATAAGTTTGGGGGTCAAGAAGGATTTATTTATTTATTCAAACTTTATTAAGCAATAATTGAAAAATATAATTTTATATATTTAAAGTATACTGTGTGATGATTTGCTATACATACACAAGTAGAATGACTACATAGATAAAGATAATTAATGCACACATTATCTCAAATAGTTAATTCTTTTTTTGTGGTGAGAATGCTTAAGATATACTCTCAACAATTTTCAAGGATACAGTACCCAATACCATATTATTAACTATAGACACCATGCTGTACATTAGATTGTCACAACTATTTATCTTATAACTAAAAGTTTATACCCTTCGACTTACACCTCCTCATTCCCCCCTCTTAGTGCCTAGCAACCACCATTCTACTTGCCATTTCTATGAAACCAGAGGAATATATATATATACATCCATATTTTTTCTTTTTTCTCTTTATCCATTCAACTGTTGAAGGACATTTAGGTTGATTATTTCCATATCTTAGCTACTGTAAATGATAATGCAACAAACATGGAAGTGCAGATATCTCTTAATATCCTGATTTCATTTCTTTGTATATATAATTAGAAATAGGATTGTTGGATCATATAGTAGTTTAACTTTCTAATTTTTTCACAAACCACCATACTGTTTTCTGTAATGTGGTATTAATTTACATTCCCACAAACAGTGCATAAATGTTCCCTTTTCTCTAAAACTTCACCAACATTGGTTATCTTTTTTTTTTTAATTTTGATTTACATTTCCTTGGTAATTAGTGATGTTAAATATGTTTTCATATCACCATTGGTCATTTCTATGCCATCTCTGTGAAGGAAAAAAAAGCTTATCCAGGTTACTTTTTCTTTTTTAATTTTTATTAATTTTCTATTTTTTTAAGATTTTATTTATTTATTTGAGAGAAGGGGAGAGAGAGCATAAAGGAGGGGGAACAGAAGGAGAAACAAAAGCAGACTTCATGATGAGCAGAAAGCCCAATGAAGGGCTGTATCCCAGGACCATGAGTGAACCAAAAGCCCGACACTTAACCAACTGAGCCAACCAGGCACCCCTACTTGTCCTTTTTTAATTGGGTTATTTGATTTCATGCTATTGAATTATATGAGTCCTTTATATATTTTGGATATTAACCCCTTATCAGATATATGGTTTGCATTGCAATATTTTTTTCATTCTGTGGATTGCCTTTTCAATATATTTTATATTACCTTTCTGTACAGAAGCTTTTTAGTTTGGTGTAGTCCCACTTGTTTATTTTAGATTTTGTGGCCTGTCTTTTGGTGTGTTATCCAAGAAATTCTTGCCAAGACCAATGTCAAGGGTAAATTTTTACTGTTTTCCTCTAGGAGCTTTATGATTTTGTTCATTAAGAAATGAATATTCTTCTTAATAACCAGGCCAAGTTGCAGTGTCTGTAGTAGGTGAATCTTAGATCTAAATCAGAATAGTTTATAACTTCTCTGGGTCTCATGAGATATGGGCATATGAGATATGGGCAGAGCTTTCCTATCAAAATCCTTGACAAAAAACAACTCACGAAAGTCTGCTGATTGACGAGACCCTAAGCAACATATTTTAAAGGTTAAAACAAATACAGAGTATCTCACAATATATATTTACTCTTTTCTTTATGCTTATTAAACCATATAGAATCCATATTAAGGCATTTTACAAGGAAAAATATAAAAAGAATTTATAGTACATATATTCTATATGAAATGTCATTTTTTTATAACTTACTTACAGTTTGGCTAAAACAAACAAAAAAGGAATATAACTTACCAAAATAACTTACATTTGTAATAAGTTATCAACAATACTTCCTCTGAAAATTTCGTATGTATGTACATATATACATATGTATTTACATATATATATTTCAATATAAAGGAAATAGCTTAAATAGGTCTGATCTCGTTTTTAAAAAATCTCTTCACATATATTTTCAAACAAAGCCAGTTTTTTATATCTAAGGAAATTATCATACAAACATTTATTTAAATACTGTCAACAATATTATTTTTCTTTTGAAAGAATGCCAGATGTCAGTTCCAAGCATAATATCTGAGTAAAGTCATCCTTATCAGCCAATAAATGCAGACAGACACACAAAAATATAGACATATAATCTCAATGCTCTACTTAATTACCAAAATTTTTCCATACAAATGATAGTTACTTGTATGGTCATTCTACAATATGATAAAATACTCCTTGAGTCAAAGTGTTTACAGTTTTTTATATAAGATTTATTTCTTTATCTATTTATTTATTTTATTTAGGTGGAAGAACAGTGGATTTTTTATAATTTATCAATTAATTATGATAATTTTTATTTATCAATTGATATAATATATCAATTATATAATGTAATGTAATTATATTGTATAATAAATATATAATATAATATCATTATATAATAATGATAATTTATATTTATCAATTAATTTATTCTTTTTATTTATCAAGTAATTATCAATTAGCCAACATAGAGTACATCATTTGTTCCAGATATTGTGTTCAATGATTGATATAAGACTCAGATGAGGCCTAAGATGACAAATAATAAGTTGCTGTTCTTTGCAATAATGGTGTTCACTGTTCATTTGCTACAGTTGTGTTTGATAATTTAGTCTGGCTCTCTTCAGCCTTCTTATTAGTGTTTTTACAGATTCCCTCGCATACATTAAGGTATTCCCATAGTGGTTACTGTGCACTAGAAAAGATAGCCCTAGTAATCAGAGAAATTGAAAAATTCAACTAGTTAGCACATTAGTGTCTTACTTTATGGGGCATATAATCATCCTTTACTTTTTCAAACCATCTAGGTGTCCTCCAGTTAAAAGAAGATACTATTGAAAATTTGCTGGCTGCCGCTTGTCTCTTGCAGCTGACTCAAGTCATCGAAGTCTGCTCCAATTTTCTCATAAAGCAGCTCCATCCTTCAAACTGCTTAGGAATTCGATCATTTGGAGATGCCCAGGGCTGTACAGAGCTCCTAAGTGTGGCGCATAAGTACACAATGGTAAAATCAATTGCTTCAAATTATCTTGTAGTAATATTATATTAACACAATATCTAACTTACTGATTTGCTTATTGATATATATGTGTACATATGCATGCATGTGTATATATATATAAATATTTAATGTATGGGTGTGTGTGTATATATATTATGTATTATATATTACATATTATATTATATATATATATATATACACAACCTTTCCAAAGTAAAGACTATAATGTTGGGATTAAACTGAAGAGCAATATAAATTTATATAATTTGCAAATGACTTACAAAAAATGGATATTAGATAAAAATACTTGGTTGAGCTGTACTCACGCAAGTTTCTCTCTCTCTTTTTTTAAGATTTTATTTATTTATTTGACAGAGAGACACAGTGAGAGAGGGAACACAAGCAGGGGGAGTGGGAGAGGGAGAAGCAGGCTTCCCGCTGCATAGGGAGCCTGATGTGGGGCTCAATCCCAGGACCCTGGGATCATGACCTGAGCCAAAGGCAGCCACTAAACTGACTGAGCCACCCAGGTGCCCCAAGTTTCTCATTTTTAAAAAAAGATTTTATTTATTTATTTGACAGAGAACGACACAACAAGAGAGAGTACATAAGCAGGGGGAGTGAGAGAGGGAGAAGCAGGTTTCCTGCAGAGCGGAGAGCCCAATTTGGGACTCAGTCCCAGGACCCTGGGATTATGACCTGAGCCAAAGGTAGACGCTTAACAACTGAGCCACCCAGGCGGCCCCCAAGTTTCTCATTTTTTAAACTGAAAAGTTTTAATTAAAATCTCAGAGCTTGGAAAAATGAAAATACCACAAAAATATTAAATCTTATAAGGACATATTTCAAGTCAAATCCACAATATTAGGAAAATTTATTGCCCCTGATTTATTTTAAGTTTTTATTTAGATTCCAGCTAGTTAGCATAGAGTGCACTATTAGTTTCAGGTGTACAATTTAGTGTTTCAGTATGTCCATACAGCACTTGGTGCTCATCACAAGGGCACCCCTTAATCCCCATCCCTATTTAACCCATCCCCCACTTCCCACCCCCTGATACCCATCAGTTTGTCCTCTATAGTTAAAAGTCTGTTTCTTGGCTTGCCTCTCTTTTTTTCCCCCGTGATCATCTGTTTCTTAAATTCCACATATGAGTGAAATCATATGGTATATTTCTTTCTCTGACTGATTTATTTTGCTTAGCATAATACTCTGTAGCTCCATCCATATTGTTGCAAATAGCAAGATTTCATTCTTTATGATGGTTGAGTGATATTTCATTGTAGATATATACCATTTCTCCTTTATCCATTCATCAGTTGCTGGACATTTGAATTCTTTCCATAATTTGGCAATTGTTGATAAAGCTGCTATAAACATCAGGGTGCATGTATCCCTTCAAATTCCTATTTTTGTATCATTTAGGTAAATATTTGGTAGCGAAATTACTGGATGGTAGGATTGTTCTATTTTTAACTTTCTCAGGAACCTCGATCCTGTTTTCTAGAATGGCTGCACAAGTTCGCATTCCTAACAACAGTGTAAGAGGGTTCTCCTTTCTCCACATCCTCATGAAAATCTTTTGTTTCTTGTGCTGTTAGTTTTAAACATTTTGAGAGGTGTGGGGTGATATCTCATTGTATTTTTCATTTATATTTTTCTGATAATGAATGATGTTGAACATCTTCCTATGTGTCTGTTGGCCATCTGTATGTCTTCTTTGGAAAAATGTCTATCCATGTCTTCTGCTCATTTTTTAATCAGATTGTTTCTTTGTCCCTGATTTTTTGTAACATTAGAACTTTCGTTTCTAAAATTGTGTACATTATGAATTCTAATGAAAGTTAAATAACATTCAATAAGAAAAAACTAGTTAATATATCAATATTAACTAGAAGAGATTAAGAACTACCAAAATCAGATCATTTTGGGAAGAGGAGCAAGATGGTGGAAGAGTAGGAGGCTGAGATAGCGTCGGATCCCAGAAGTTCAGCTGGATATTTATCAAACCATTCTAAATACCTGCAAACTCAACAGGAGATAGGAGAGGAAGAACAGCAATTCTAGGAGCAGAAAACTGACTACTTTCTAGAAGGTAGGATGTATGGAAAAGTGAATCTAAAGCAACGAGAAGAGAGACTGCGGGGGGAGGGGCTGGTTCCCAGCAGCCTCAGAGCAGCAGAGAACAAAACCGGAACTTTTAGAAGTCTGCTTCATTGAGGGACATCGCTCCAGAGGCTAAGCAGGGGGTGGAGCCCTTGCAAGGACAGTGTGGTTTCAGACCTGTAGGGTCACAAAGGGACCAGGGGTGTCTGAGGGTGGCAGAGCCCCCAGGTGTTGGAACAGGGAAGCCAATGGCAAAGATGGAGCCGCGCAGTAGGGTATCAGCTCAGGCTTACCTTACACCATAAACAGAAGCACAGTCGAGCCACTGTTCTGCTCTTTGAGCAGGGACCCCACAAGAGGCAGCTCTGGAGAAACCCCTTCCTTCTCCTCCAGGAGGAGCGGTGCAGGAGCTCACAGAAAGAATCTTCTGGGTTTGGAGACTCCGAAAGGGGCTGTACTCCAGAGACAGAAACACTCAGTCACAGGCCCGGTGAGCTTGGACCATGGCTGGAGATCAGGGAGATGGGAGTGATTGACTGCTTTTCTTTGAGGGCGCACTGAAGACCAGGGCCCAGAGTGCTCGGCTGCTCCAGGCTAGAGACTGGGAGGCTCCCAGTTTCATTCTCGGCCTCCAGAGCAGTACAGAAAGCGTACAGGGAACAAAGGCTCCCGGGAGTGAACCCAAGCAAATTGCTTGGCCCGTCCCCTGGCAAGGGCAGTGCAATTACACCTTGGGCAAAGACAACTGAGAATCTTGGCAAATGGCCCCTCCCCCAGAAGATCAGCCAGAATATCCAGACAAGACCAAGTTCATCAATCAGTGAAAACTGCAGAACTCTAGAGATAGGAGAAAAAAAAACACACACACACACAAAACAACAGAAAGAATTCACGGCTTTTTACACCACGATCCTTTACTCTTTCAGAGTTGAATTTTTTTAATTTTGTTTTTTTTCTTGTTTAATTTTTTTATTATTTTATTTTTCCTCTTTCATATTATGATTTTTATTTAACTGGTATCTTATCAATGCCTTTTTAAAAATCATTTCTAATTTTTAAGGTTATATTCATATTTTATCCCCTCATCATATTTAACCTTATTTTATATGTGTGTGTGTGTATATATCTATATCTATCTATCTATCTATCTATCTATCTATATATATATAGAGAGAGAGAGAGATAAGTATATCTATATATTTTTTTCTTTTTTAATTTTTGGATACAATTTCTTCTAATAGATCAAAATATGCCCTAAATCTAGCACACGCCTTGGATCCATAATCCAGCCTGATCACATTATGTCCTCTTTTATTAATTTTTTTCCCTTTTTTCAACCAACCTCTTATTAATCTTTTTTTAGAATATTTTTAACTTTCATCTATACACTCATATTCCATTGCTTCATAGTATTTACCCTTATTTTAATATATTTATAAGTTTTTTCTTACTTTAAAATGTTGGGAGGTAGTTTCTTCTAACAGACCCAAAACAATCAAATTCAGGTGTGGGGCTCTGTTCAAATCACGAGTCTAATATATACATATATTTTTTTTTCTTTTTCATTTTATTTTTTTCTTTTTCTCCCTCCCCTTTTCTTCAACCCCTGGTTTTGGCTGTCTTCTGATTTTTCTGGGGTCCTTGCTATCCTTTTAGTATTTTGCTCACTCATTTATCTATTCTTATCTTGATAAAATGACAAACTGGAAAAACTCACCACAAAAACAAAAAGAACAAGAGGCAGAACTGATGACTAGAGACTTAATCAATAGGACATTAGTAATATGTCAGAAACACAGTTCAAAATGACAATAATCAAGGTGCTAACTGGGCGTGAAAAAAGTATGGAAGATATTAGAAAATACCTTTCTGGAAAAATAAAAGAACGAGAATCTAACCAAGTTGAAATAAAAAAAAAAGCTATTAATGAAATACAATAAAAAATGGAGGCTCTTATTACCAGGATAAAAGAGGCAGAAGAGAGAATTAGTGATATAGAAGACCAAATGATGAAGAATAAAGCAGCTGAGAAACAGAGAGACAACTACTGGACCATGAGGGGAGAATTTGAGAGATAAGTGATAACATAAGACACAACAATATTAGAATAATTGGGATCCCAGAAGAAGAAGAAAGAGAAAGAGGGGCGGAAGGTATGTTGGAGCAAATTATTGTAGAGAATTTGCCTAATCTGGCAAAGGGAACAAGCACTAAAATCCAGGAGGCACAGAGAACCTACTTCAAAATCAATAAAAAAAAGGTCTACACCCCGTCATCTAATAGTAAAATTTTAAAGTCTTAGTGACAAAGAGAAAATCCTGAAAACAGCTCAGGAAAAGAAATCTGTAACATAGAAAGGCAGAATTATTAGATTGGCAACAGACCTATCCACAGACACCTGGCAGGCCAGAAAGAACTGGATTGATAACTCAGAGCATTAAATGAGAAAAATACGCAACCAAGAATACTATATCCAGCTAGGCTGTCATTGAAAATAGAAGGAGAGATAAAAGCTTCCAGGATAAACAAAAACTAAAAGAATTCACAAACATGAAACCAGCCCTAAAGGAAATATTGAAACGGGTCCTCTAAGCAAAGGGAGAGCCTAAATGGAACATAGACCAGAAAGGAACAGAGACAATGTACAGTTAACAGTTACCTTACAGGCAATGCAATGGCACTAAATTCATATCTGTCAATAGTGACCCAGAAAGGAAATGGGCTAAATGCCCCTAATCAAAAGACACAGAGTATCAGAATGGATAAAAAAAACAAGACCCATCAATATGTTGTCTACAAGAAACTCATCTCAGACCCGAAGACACCTCCAGATTAAAAGTGAGGGGGTGGAAAACAATTTACCGTGGAATGGACATCAAAAGAAAGCTGAGGTGGCAATTCTTATATCAGATAAATTAGATTTTAAGCCAAATACTATAATAAGACATGAGGAAGGACACTATATCATACTTAAAGGGACTGTCCAACAAGAATATCTAATAATTGTAAATATCTATGCCCCTAACATGGGAGCAGCCAATTATATAAACCAATTAATAACAAAGTCAAAGAAAAACATCAACTATAATACAATAATTGTAGGGGACTTTAATACCCCCCTCACGGAAATGGACAGATCATCTAAGCAAAAGATCAACAAGAAAATAAAGGCTCTAAATGACACACTGGACCAGTTGGACGTCACTTACATATTGAGAACATTCCAACCCACAGCAAGAGAATACACATTCTTCTCTAGTGTACAAAAAACATTCATCCTGGGACATAAATCTCAACTGGTACCAAAATATTGGGATCATTCCCTGCATATTTTCAGACCACAATGCCATGAAACTAGAATTCAATCACCAGAAGAAAGGTGGAAAGAACTCAAATACATGGAGGCTAATGAACATCCTACTAAAGAATGAATGGGTTAAGCAGGAAAGTAAAGGAGAATTTAAAAAAATCATGGAAACCAATGAAAATGAAAACACAACTGTTCAGAATCTTTGGGACACAGCAAAGGCAGTCCTGAGAGGAAAGTATATAGCAATACAATCCTGTCTCAAGAAACAAGAAAAATTTCAAATATACAACCTAACCCTACACCTAAAAGAGCTGGAGAAAGAACAGCAAAGAAAGCTTAAACCCAGCAGGAGAAGAGAAATAATGAAGATCAGAGCAGAAGTCAATGAAATAGAAACCAAAAGAACAGTAGAACAAATTAACAAAACTAGGAGCTGGTTCTTTGAAAGAATTAATAAAATTGATAAACCCTTGGCTGGACTTATAAAAAAGAAAAGAGAAAGGACCCAAATTAATAAAATCATGAATGAAAGAGGAGAAATCACAACCAACACTAAAGACATAACTAAAAACAGTTATAAGAACATATTATAAGCAACTATACACCAGCAAATTAGACAATCTGGAAGAAATTGATGCATTCCTAGAGCCACATAAGCTACCAAAACTGAACCAGGAAGAAATTGAAAACCTGAACAGACCAGTAATCAGTAAGGAGATTGAAGCAGTCATCCAAAATCTCTCAACAAACAAGAGACCAGGGCCAGACAGCTTCCCAGGGGAATTCTACCAAACATTTAAAGAAGAATTAATACCTATTCTCCAGAAGTTGTTCCAAAAAATAGAAATGAAAGGGAAACTTCTAAACTCATTTTATAAGGCCACCATTACCTTGATCCCAAAAACAGACAACGACCCCATCAAAAAGGATAATTACAAACCAATATCCTCAATGAATATGGATGTAAAAATTCTCACCAAAATACTAGCCAATAGGATCCAACAGTACATTAAAAGGATTATTCATCACAATCAAATGGGATTTATTCCTGGGATGCAAGGTTGGTTCAACATCTACAAATCAATCAATGTGATACAATACATTAATAAAAGAAAGAACAAGAACCATATGGTGGTCTCAATTGATGCTGAAAAAGCATTTGACAAAGTACAACATCCTTTCTTGATCAAAACTCTTCACTGTGTGGCACAGAGGTTAAATTCCTGAATATCATCGATGTCATCTATAAAAAACCCACAGCGAGTATCATTCTCAATGGGGAAAAACTGAGAGCTTTTTTCCCTGAGATCTAGAACATGGCAGGGATGGCCACTATCTCCACTGCTATTCAACATAGTACTAGAAGTCCTAGCCTCAGCATTCAGTCAACAAAAAGAAATAAAAGTTATCCAAATTGGCAAAGAAGAAGTCAAACTCTCGCTCTTTGCAGATGATATGATACTTTATGTGGAAAACCCAAAATAATCCACTCTAAGACTGCTATAACTCATACAAGAATTCAGTAAAATGTTAGGATATAAAATTAATGAGCAGAAATCAGTTGCATTTCTATACACCAACAACAGGACAGAAGAGAGAGAAATTAAGGAGTCGATTCCATTTACAATTGCACCCAAAACCTTAAGATACCTTAGGAATCTTAACCTATTTGGTTAAGATACCTAACCAAAGAGGAAAAAAATCTGTACTCAGAAAACAACAAAGTGCTCAAGAAAGAAATTGAGGAAGACACCAAGAAATGGAAAAACGTTCCATGCTCATGGATTGGAAGAACAAATATTATGAAAATGTCTATTCTACCTAAAGCAATCACATTTAATGCAATTCCTATCAAAATACCATCAATTTATTTCAAAGAAATGGAAGAAATAGTCCTAAAATTTATACAGAACCAAAAAGACCATAAATAGCCAGAGGAATGTTGAAAAAGAAAACCAAAGTTGGCGACATCACGATTCCTGACTTAAAGCTCTATTAAAAAACTGTAATCATCAAGAGTGGTACTGGCACAAAAACAGACACATAGATCAATGGAACAGAACAGCGGTCCCAAAAATGGACCCCCAACTCAATGGTCAACTGATCTTCGACAAGGCAGGAAAGAATATCCAATGAAAAAAAGACAGTCTTGGGGCACCTGGGTGGCTCAGTCATTAAGCGTCTGCCTTCGGCTCAGGTCATGATCCCAGTGTCCTGGGATCAAGCCTCGCATCGGGCTCCCTGCTCAGCAGGAAGCCTGCTTCTCCCGCTACCATTCCATCTGCTTGTGTTCCCTCTCTCGCTGTGTTTCTCTCTGTCAAATAAATAAAATCTTTAAAAAAAGGAAAAAAAGAAAAGAAAAGAAAAGAAAAGAAAAGAAAAGAAAAGAAAAAAGACAGTCTCTTCAACAAATGGTATTGGGAAAATTTGACAGCCACATGCAGAAGAGTGAAACTGGACCACTTCCTTACACCACACAGAAAAATAGACTCAACATGGATGAAAGACCTCAATGTGAGACAGGACTCCATCAAAATACTGAAAGAGAACACAGGCAGCAACCTTTTTGACCTCAGCCGCACCAACTTCTTTCTAGAAACATCTCCAAAGGCAAGGGAAGTAAGGGCACAAATGAACTATTGGGACTTCATCAAGATCAAAAGCTTTTACACAGCAAAGAGAACAGTTAACAAAACCAAAAGACAACTGACAGAATGGAAGAAAATATTTGCAAATGACACATCCAATAAAGGGCTAGTATCCAAAATCTATAAAGAACTTCTCAAACTCAACACCCAAAGAACAAATAATCCGATCAAGAAATGGGAAGAAGATATGAATAGACATTTCTTCAATTGGACATCCAAATGGCCAACAGACTCATGAAAAAGTGCTCAACATCACTTGGCATCAAAGAAATATAAATCAAACCACAGTGAGATACCACCTCATACCAGTCAGAATGGTTAAAATTAGCAAATCAGGAAATGACAGATGTTGGCGAGGATGGGGAGAAAGGGGAACCCTCCTACACTGTTTGTGGGAATGCAAGCTGGTACAGCCACTCTGGAAAACAGTATGGAGTTTCCTCAAAAAGTTGAAAATAGAGCTACGCTATGACCAAGTAATCACACTACTGGGTATTTACCCTAAAGATACAAATGTTGTGATCTGAATGGCCACGTGCACCCGAATGTTTATAGCAGCAATGTCCACAATAGCCAAACTATGGAAAGAACCTAGATGTCCATCAACAGATGAATGGATAAAGAAGATGTGGTATATATATACATATATATATAATGGAATACTATGCAGCCATCAAGGAAATGAAATCTTGCCACTTTCCACGACGTGGATGGAACTAGAGGGTATTATGCTAAATGAAATATGTCAGTCAGAGAAAGACAATTATCATATGATCTCTCTGATCTGATGAATTTGAGAGGCAGGGTGGGGGGTTGTGGGGGGTGTGGGAGGAAAATGAAACAAGATAGGATCTGGAAGGAGTCAAACCATAAGAGAGTCCTAAACTCAAGAAACAAACTGAGTGTGGCTGGGGGGTATTTGAGGTAAGGATAAGGTGTCTGGGTTATGGACACTAGGGAGGGTATGTGCTATGGTAAGTTCTGTGAAATGTGTAAGCCTGATAACTCATGGACATGTACCCTGGGGCAAATAATACATTATAATTTAATAAAAAATAAAATAAAATAAAACCTCTAATGAAAAAAAAAGAACTATCAAAATCAGCCAATTCTTTCGAATGGATATTTTATGTCTTAATTAAAATATCTCTTTTGGTTAAAAAAAACTTAAAGTTCAATCCTTTAACTTAACTAACTTAAAATCCTTCTCAATTCTGTAAGTAATTATAATAAATTAACTGAACATATTTGTATGTGTTAATTATTTAGAAGTAGCATGGGCTAAGACTATCTTTAGTTAGTCAAGTGACAGTGACATGAAATATAAATTGTCTGTAAGGAGGCAAAGAAAAGTAGTCAGAGGATATTAAATTACCTTTAATGCTATTAAGTCCTTGATGCAAAGAAGAAAATGAACTTTTGAACCTCTGAAGCAGGGAAAATATGAGATGGATCTTTTGGTGAAACCCAATCAAAAAGTTAAATATTCCAAGCTAAGAAAATTGCTACATTACTGAAGATTCAAAAATAAAAGACCAAATACATAAAAGAAAACAATAGAGAATAACATCTAAAAATAAAATTAACATTTTGAGTTTAAGATTGAGAGGCACATAAACAATATTTTGTTAGCATTTAATACAGATTTTCAATTTTTCAACTTTTTAGTATTTGAATTCTCTAAATTTGCTCAGTAAAATTTTCTCCCTCTTTTTCCCACCCCTTGTCATTGTTTAAAATTTGAAGTTTCGAACAAAGTTCTGAAACTATAGCATTATGGAAAGAATTATATTGACAGTTTAATTTATGTTATCAAATTATACTATTTATATCCTTATGTGGTAAATACAGATGCCATATAGTCTATAGGAATATCTGTTATATAATTCAAAGATTAGTCCTACCACAAAAGCCAAACTTGAAAACTACCTGTTAATTTACTTACATTCCTAAACTAAATATTAAGTTTCCTGTCTGTTATCTTACTCTCACAGTTAAAACACATTCTGATAAACAGCTTGAATTATTTTTGTTGCTCAAAATGAACTTGTCTTCCTTTTCTTATTATGTGATTGAAACTGAGTGTTAAAGCAGAATGTGCAAAAAACACATTACTGCTATCTCAATTAACCCCCTTTCTTTAGTTATTTTAATATCTACTATAAATAGAGCAAAGTAGGCAAAGGTCTTGCTATAATAATATTTTTGTAATACTGTATGGATATTATAAACATACAAGTAATTTTAATGTTTAAGAATAATGTTAAACTCTCAAGATGCAATTACAAACATTTGAATCATAGACTGTATAAAACAGATAACCCTCCCTAATGTGAATGAGCTTCATTTAGAAACATCTTCACAGGGGCGCCTGGGTGGCTCAGTGGGTTAAAGCCTCTTCTTTCGGCTCAGGTCATGATCTCAGGTCCTGGGATCGGGCCCCGCATCGGGCTTTCTGCTTAGTGGTGAGCCTGCTTCCCCCTCTCTCTCTGTCTGCCTCTCTGCCTACTTGTGATCTCTCTCTGTCGAATAAATGAATAAAATCTTAAAAAAAAAAAGAAACATTCTCACAGACAAACCCAGAATAATGTTTGATCGAAAGTCTAGACACTCGATGGGTAAGTCAAGTTGACACATTAAATTTGCCCTTATAATTCTATAAGTAGTCTGCATTGATGAAACACTGAGCAAGTATGCTATGTTCATTTAGTAACTTTTACAGCAAAGTAAGTGTGGATTAAAAAATGAATATCAAACCTCTTGGAAAAGTGTAGAGAAGAAAGTGTTTACCTTGAAATTAGAAACAAAATAATTCCAAAATTAAATAATTTAAAATTAATCTTTAAGCTTAACTAAGTATTTCTCTATAGTACTGGATATTGCCGTGCCATATGTAGATACTTTAAATTAGTTTTTTTTTTTTATTTAGACTAAATTACTATATTGCCAAACAATTTTCAGTATTCTCATCAGGAAGTTACTCTGGAACCATAACAAATTCTATCGTAAACTCTAATCTCTCGCTATAAATATGACCATCATGTAAACAATTTGAATCATTTCTTAATTTTTTCAAATGCATAACCAAATTTGATAGATTTTTCTATGATCCACATTAGCCATTGAGTAGGTTTTACAAACTGGTCTAATCTCTCCCTCTCTTTCTCATTTACTTTCTATTTTTCTTTGCTTTCATTGGAGAGTGAATAGAAAGGAGAATGAGATATAGGGTCTTCCATCATATTGACATAATGATATAAAGTCTTAGAGCTTACATACACTATCAGTAATAGGTAACCATACATTTTTAGAGGTTTAGCTTTTCCTTAGCCCATTCATAAAAATTATGTCACTTATGAAAGGCAGCTGTGGTGTTGACCAAAATGGACTAGATCTGAAGACTTAGGTTTGAGTCTATATTTTGCCATTTATTGCACAGGAGACAAAACAATTCACATAGCCTATTTTTCTCATCAGGATAATTTCACCACCTACAAGATCATATTGGTGATGACTTAATGTAGTTGTTGTTGTTGTTTTTTACTTAATGTTTGTGAAAGTGTGATGTGCTGTACAAATGTAATGTATTATTAGTTATAGTACTAGTTCCATTACTTTGCTGTAGGTGAGAGGGTTTTCAACCAGGGACATCAGCTACATTAAAAACAGCAGTCCTCTCTTAATTGTTTACCATAGTCACAAGAAGCTTCTTCATCTAAATAGGCAAATTTGCTTGGAATTTATGGTACCAGAGCTCCCAATGGGTCTATTAAACAATGGTTTTTGTATGAATAATTTTACTATTAAGCTAACTCAGTTCTACAATGACTAAACCCTGAGTGGAGGTGAGGGGGTGATTTGATTCATCCAAGATCCTTCCAATTTGTTTAGAGGTTATTTTAAGCTACTTCAAGAATATATCTTTTTTGTGCAACATAAATTACCAACTAGACATGTTTATCACCATTCTGGAAGCATATTTTATCACATTGAAATGAGATTTTTTTTACTATGAAAAATGTTGAAAATGATAACTGTGTTGTCATAGAAAATATGTAACATTATAAATAAGAAAAAATATATAGTGGTGCTTTGATGAAAAAAATTGAAACATAGCTGTCTGAAATTTGATACTTGATAAAATATAGCACTGTGACAGATGATAAAATTAAGGAATAATATATAAAAATTACAGGACTACACCATTCATCCCCCCCAAAAAAATTCCACAAGAGTCCCTTTTAGTTTGTCATAAATCTTTGTATTATCCATTTTAAAATAACCTTTGCCTTCATTAATAGATCATGCTTTTCTATAAAAGAGTTTTTCATCAATCTGTTCATCTCAAGTCAAAAAAAAATCAGTATGTTGCCCCATCAAATGCACAGCCAGAGCTTCTTCACCAGGTCTCCAAGGTAGCCTCCACCTTGAAAATTTCCACCCTCCCTCTTAAGGTTTTTGGCTAAAGACCAACTCAACATCAGTCACTTCTGGAATCATAAGTTGTTGCCACCTACAATAGTGAGGAGAGAAAAGCACTTGTATCAACACAGACAATATCCATGTAGCCTATGAAAGAGTTAAGCCCTTTACTTGTGTTCAATAAATACTTCTCAGTGGAAACATTTGGCTCCTCAGCTTCAGAAGATTCCCCATGCCCTCTGTCACAGGCAGCAATGGTACCTATTTGTTCTAAATGCATATATCTGTCCCTCTGGTCTTTTCTGAATTTTAACAACGTGTTTTTGTATGCATATTTTGTTAAGACATTTCTAAAGTACAAAGTTTGAGTAGAAAACATTTCTTTTCTAGGAACACTTCATTGAGGTAATAAAGAACCAAGAATTCCTCCTGCTTCCAGCCAATGAAATTTCAAAACTTCTGTGCAGTGATGACATTAATGTGCCTGATGAAGAAACAATTTTCCATGCTCTAATGCAGTGGGTGCGGCATGATGTGCAGGCTAGGCAACGAGACCTAGCGAAGTTGCTTTCTTATA
This sequence comes from Procyon lotor, assembly GCA_028646535.1. Classification (NCBI taxonomy): domain Eukaryota; kingdom Metazoa; phylum Chordata; class Mammalia; order Carnivora; family Procyonidae; genus Procyon; species Procyon lotor. The sequence continues at coordinate 45,531,101 of CM053612.1, read as the reverse complement.
TCAGACTACCATTACTTCCACCACAGGTATGGAAATTTACCCAGGTAACATATAGTTCTAAACTACCACTAGACATTAATCCATTCCTTTTTTGTCTAATTTTATTTTATTTAGAGGATTTCTGTTAACTGGAGTGTATAGTACTTGTCTCACAGAAGGACATATCCAGCCTTCAATTAGCACTATTTATGATGCAGAAAGAAAATGAGTATTAAAAAAAAGGCTACAGATCATCCCTTAAAAAAAATCTACAGATACTCCCTAAAGCATATTCTTTAGTTTCAGTTTCTTCTTCACCAAACAGCACTTGTAAGAGGCAGAGAACATGACCAGGTTCTTTTTATTTTTCTTTTCCTGCCCACCTTCTAGGCAAGGTGGTTATTCATCCACATTGGAGGGAGGAGCTTCATTTAGATCTCGTGTATCAGTAGTTTCATAAACATTAAAATTAGTTAATTTCCAACAAATTACTAGTTAAATGTTAATATTGAAAAATAGAATATTAATTTAATGATTTTTTTACTTTTATCTTTTAATTAAATCCATGGAGCTACATATTTACTCTTAAGAATTTATCCATATGCAGTGAAAGAACACTGCCTTCTTGTGTACAGCAAATTTATACAGAGGCCAAGGCAATAGTAACACCGAAAAGGGAAACATTAAAATATACATGTAATTTTAGACCCAAGGTTCAGAATCTTTGGAAATTTTATGTTTGTGTAAATGTGTGTACACTTACATATGTTATTCTCATGAGAGGGTCTCTATGATTTATTAGATTCTCTAAGGCAGTGTTACTCAAAATGGCCCTGAGCTAGCAGTATAGCATTTCCTTAGAGCTTGTTAGAAATCCAGTTTCCCAAGCCCCCACCACAGACCTACTGAAATAATTTATAGGGGTGAGACCAAGGAATCCATGTTTTAAAAAGTTCATCAGGTGATTCTTAGATATGCAAAAAAAAATTGAGATGCACTAGTATAATGGATTGGAGGCCCTTAACTTTATACTGCTTTGTCTATATGTTTGTTCAGCAAACTGCTTAGTTTGGACTTTTCTTAACTTTATTGGAAAGAGGGGAAATTTCCAGCCCAAACACACAACCAATGGTCTTTGACCTTCCACCCCTGAGTGTGGACTGTTGTGAGCTTTTCCTAATGATGGCAGTGGTGGGTGATATCATACAGAATATAGACTTTCCAAAACAATTTTAATAGTTACTTTAAAAAAGTATTCTAGAAATGAAATATATGAAAAGAATGGTGGTAAATCCCTGAAGAATATTTTGAAAAAAAGTCACCTAGCCCAGTTTTCAAAATTATTTTCAGCAGCATACGCATTAAGGAAATACCAGAGGTCTTACCAGCCAAGTCAAAACAGTGATCTATAAGTGATTACAGCTGGGATGAGAACTAAGCTGGGGTTAAGCACTGCAGAATGGGAAACTTCAGGGAAGTTTTATGGGGTGAAATTAGCATTTCCAGTCCAAACTGCAATTCCTCTCAATGGCCTATGATACTGTAGATCCAAAACTCCAATGAACCAATATAAATGACCCTTAGTAAAATTCTGAAACAAGCTCTTCATACATCTTCAGCTCACCTCAGCAAACTATTTTACTTAACATTTATCCAGTTAAGTGAGAGTTTTAGTGTCTGCCAGGCAGTGATGGTTAGACAGGATTGATCATCTACTACTGATGATGTTTTGGCTACCTACTAACACATGCTTTACTGATACACACACACACACACACACACACATATAAGTAAAAAGCATCTACTTCCAGAATATTTTACAAAAATGATTTGATGATAAAGATGCAGTTCTTTATGAGTGATATTACTTTATTTTAACTGGGCATGTTTGTACCAACTTCTCTAAATCCACCAATAAGGTGGCTGCTTATTTACTTACACACAGTACACTGGAAGATACTTGCTTTGTGTAAACATAGTTAGTCTCTTGGACTGCTTTCAGTAACCCATTTTATAAGTGTATTTTCACTTTCACTTCTTGATAGTACATGTATATCTATTCAAAATATGTATAATATGTCAAATAAATCTGAACAGATCAGTAGCTACTACAAGATCTTTAATCATTTTTTTAATTTCTTTTTTTTCCCCAAAAATGTTTATTTTATTTTTTCAGTATTACAAGATTTATTGTTCATGCACTACACCCAGTGCTCCATGCAATACGTGCCCTCCTCAATACCCACCACCAGGTTCACCCAACCCCCCACCCCGGCCCCTCCTAAATATCCAACTTCTGTTATCAACATGGATGGGACTGGAAGAGATTATGCGGAGTGAAATAAGTCAAGCAGAGAGAACGAATTACCTTACGGTCTCACTTACGTGCTGAGCATAAAGAAAAACATGGAGGGCATTGTGAGAAGGAAGGGAAAGGTGAATGGGGGGAAACCAGAGGGGGAGATGAACCATGAGAGACTATGGACTCTGAGCAAGATCTTTAATCATTTTAAATCATAAGTGAACATAAAAATATGTTACTAAGTAATTTAAAATACTAATGCTTTTACATCTGAATTAGCTCAAGTTTTCTCCAAAGTTATATAAACAAAAATATGTTATTTTTATCATGGGCTATTTATTTCACATACCATATATTATTACTTTTCAGTTACTGGTGGATCTTGAAAATAGCTCCATGTTTACTGGTGATCTTGAATGTCAGAAGCTCCTAATGGAAGCTATGAAGTACCATCTCTTACCGGAGAGAAGACCTATGATGCAAAGCCCTAGGACAAAGCCTAGAAAATCAACTGTGGGGGCACTTTATGCTGTGGGAGGCATGGATGCTATGAAAGGTAACAGGAATGATTAATACAGAAAGTATCATTCAAAACAGGGTATATTCTCAGCACCCCCAAATTTGAAGGTAACATTAAAGCCATATTTAATTTTGTGCATCTAAAGCCAATTTTAATAAATAACATACTTTATGTAATTTTGCAATTTTTCCCTTACTTTATGGGATATAATCATTTAATTAGTGTTAGCTAAGCTCTTAATATGTACTTTTATTTTGTGGCAAAGATTTTTAAATTTGAGCATTTGCTTTGCAATATAAGACGTATTCAGGGAAAACTTACCTAAGGTTTATCATAAATATAAGGGTTTAGAAAATTTACATTAAAAAAACATATGTAATTTTCAACAGAAATGGAAGAAGGGCCTTGCTTTCAAGTTCTTATTAGATGCTCAAAGGCCAGTTACAAAATATCTTGAAGTGTTGATGTTACAGGACAGAAAACTGGTTCCAAACTGGGGTTCAGCTGCTTGCCATGTGAAAATCAGTACTCAAGAGACAAGTAATGGTGGGAAAAGAAATGTTACTTTATTCAGAAAGTCAGCAACTTGAAAAGATGGTGAACTAATGTCTCAAAGACCATCTACACAGTATAGATGGAATTAGAGGATTTTAAAGGAGGTTTGGGAAATGGTAAGTGTCATGTGCAGGAGAAGCTGGTGCTCAAGTAGCTAATCATATGTCAACAAGACCTTGAACAGACTTGCTGCAATCAGTGGTAACTGTTTTCAAATATGGACAGGCCTTGTCTTTGGAATAGTCTGGTCCTTCATTCCTTAAGGCCAAAGGTCTTCAAAATCTCAAAGAAGATAGGTTAATTCTATTATTAACCAAGGGACTTAGGTCAACAAACAAGGAGTGCCTAAGCTTGAAGTAAGTTAACCCTTATGACCAGTTGGAGTGCTGTTACAAATCCCCACTGTCAATCTTTCCTTCCATTTCTGTGGAAAATACATAGAGGTCCATCTTCTGTAACTGCTTCAAGCTGAATTAGGGCAGACTATGGGCTTTGGAATGGAAGGATTTGACATAGTACAGCACATAGCTTTTGGTCCCTTGTTCTCTTGAAGGGGGTATCAGATGTAGTTCCTTTTTTTTTTTTTTTAAGATTTTATTTATTTATTTATTTTTCAGAGAGAGAGAGAGAGAGAGAGACAGAGAGATCACAAGCAAGCAGAGAGACAGAAGGAAGCAGGCTCCCTGCTGAGCAGAGAGCCCGATGTGGGGCTCGATCCCAGGACCCTGAGATCATGACCTGAGCCGAAGGCAGAGGCTTTAACCCACTGAGCCACCCAGCCACTGAGCGCCTGGGGTTACTACAACTACTCAGATGTAGTTTCTTATTTCATTTTTCTTATCTCATTTTTCTACATTGTTTGGCACTACATGGCCTCATTAACTTTATCCCCAAGTATAGTCTAAGGAATAGTAACAGTATGGTTAAGCCCAATTTTATCATTCCCTCTAAAATTGACCTGGTACCAAGAGAATGGATCAATATCAAAGATCACAGATTAGTAAACCAGTCCCAGCCACCGTGGAAAAATGAGATTTTGTGGGCAAGGGCCTTGTAGCCCACATGCAGCCATATAGTTTGCTGCCTGATTTTTTCTCTCTGGGTTCTTACTTCCAAGGACGAGTTAATATAGGTACAGCAAGTGGTGTTAGCTATTATATAGATTCTACTTTGTTCAGCAAACAATAAGGTAATTAATAAGAGGCATTTCTTTTTTTTCCTATACATTCAGATGAATTTTATCTGAGTAATCTTAATAGCAACTACACACATTGAAAGCATAACAATACAAATGTATGTAAGCTATATAATATATTCTATTACCGAGGTTGATGTACTTTTTTTTATTATTAACATATAATGTACTATTTGTTTCAGGGGTGCAGGTCTGTAATTTATCAGTCTTACACAATACACAGTGCTCATCACAACACATACCCTCCCCAGTGTCTATGGAAACAAACAAACAAAAAAACCTAAAGGTTAATGTTTGGAGCAAATTACAAACCCAGTGTCTGAGATCCAAGTGATCCTAATGAGAAGATTTTTAGATGTCAGGCTCAAAGTGTCCTCAGATGGAATGGGAGCAGGCACTGGCAATCTGATGGATTTTTATGGTTTGTAGTTTAAATGTCTCCAGTGACTCTTTTGAGTGGCTCATAGAGCAACAAATATAAAAGATTGTCTATATATGAGCTATTGTGGCAATTTCTCTGAACTTTCTCTTCAGTTGTCTAGCTTTGATTTGCAAGACTTCAGGATAAAGGGTAGTTTTGTTATTTTTTTATTTTATTATGTTAGTCACCATACAGTACATTATTAATTTTTGATGTAGTGTTCCATGAATCATTGTTTGCATATAACACCCAGTGCTCCATGCAAAATATGCCCTCTTTAGTACCCATCACCAGGCTCACACATCCCCCCAACTCCTTCCCTTCTAAAATCTTCAGTTTGTTTCCCAGAGTGCATAGTCTCTCATGGTTCATCTCCCCCTCTGATTCCCCCCACCTACATTTTTCCCTTCCTTCTCCTAATGTCCTCCATGTTATTCCTTATGTTCCACATATAAGTGAAACCATATGATAATTATCTCTCTGCTTGACTTATTTGATTTAGTATAATCTCCTCCAGTTCCACCCATGTTGATGCAAATGGTGGTTATTCATTCTTTTTGATGACTGAGTTTATTTTGGAGAGTCATAGCCACATATTGGAGGAAACCAGAAGAATTTAGATCCTGCCAAGTTTTATAAACAAAAACACTCAAAGATAATCAGAATGAGAATCTAACATCCATGAAGATGTGTTACTTAAATATAATCTTTCTCTCTAAAGTCACCCTCAATCTTGTCAAAGATAACCAAATTAAGACTGATTTATTTGTGGGGCACCTGGGTGGCTCAGTCGTTAAGCGTCTGCCTTCAGCTCAGGTCGTGATCCCAGGGTCCTGGGATCGAGCCCCACATTGGGCTCCCTGCTCTGTGGGGAGCCTGCTCCTCCTTCTCCCACTTCCCCTGCTTGCGTTCCCTCTTTCGCTGTCTATCTATCAAACAAATTAAATAAAATCTTTAAAAAAAAGACTTATTTAGGGGCTCCTGGGTGGCTCAGTCGCTAAGAATCTGCCTTCGGCTCAGGTCTTGATCCCTGGATCCTGGGATCGAGCCCCGCATTGGGCTCCCTGCTCCGCAGGAGGCCTGCTTCTCCCACTACCAATCCCTCTGCTTGTGTTCCCTCTCTCACTGTGTTTCTCTGTCAAATAAATAAAATCTTTAAAAAAAAAAGACTTATTTATTTGTAAGATAAGTTTAGTTTTAAAAAATTTAATTAATTTTTACATAATTATTTATATAAGTACAGCAAGAATAGTGATTGACCATAGAGATTGTTTTAAAACCTACTTTGCCAGAAGTTTTTATAATCAATTTTAGATAAAACTTTCAGTAGCCTCTCAAGTCCAAAAGCCAGGTCAATACTTGCCATCAGATTTGCCTGCAATACCTGTAGCTTTGGGTGAATGCTTCTCTTCCTGAAGTCCCTGAAATATCTTGGGGTTTTTGCACCTTCCAGGAACTGACATTTTTTACTCACCTGGTAAGGCTGGTGGGAACTCTGTAAACAATGTGCTAAGCCAACATTTTCAACGGGCTTTATTGGCTCCATACATTCAACTTTAGTTCCTTAAAGCTCTCTGGTCATATCTGAGTCTATGTATGTCTTTCTTAAATATGACATTCCACTTAAAGCCTTGGTAAAATAACCAACGTTTCCAATGGTATATTGTTATAAGGAGTACCCATTTTCATTGAATTTTTTGCAAACTGTTGATAATTGCCATCACAGAAAGAAACTCTTTGAGGGTTTCTAAATTCCTCAGGGATCAGGTAGGGAGAAAATAAATATTTCAGTTTGTTTACAAAATAATATTTTTTTAAAGATTTTATTTCTTTATTTGTCAGAGAGATAGAGAACAAAAGCACAAGTGGGGGGCAGAGGGCAGGCAGAGGGAGAAGTAGGCTCCCCACTGACCAAAAAGCCAATATTGGACTGGATCCCAGAAGCTTGGGATCATGACCTGAACTGAAGGCAGACACTTAACCGAGTCACCTAGGTGTTCCCACAAATGAATATTTTTGCCAAATTTCTGTAAGGCATAGATATCTTAAGAGAAAAAGTTTCCTTAAATTTGGAAGAGCAAACATTAGAGAGACATCAATGATTTAAATAAGAATTATAAAAATATAATCATCTTTTAAAATTACCTAGTCCCACGTTATTAATTCTTGTTCTCTTTGAATGCAGTTTTTCCATTAGTTCTGGAAACTCTTAGTTTAGTATTATGATCTTAAAAGTAGCAGATCTGCATCTATCAAAAGTTCTTTTCATGAATCTCCTTGAAGCTAAAATGCATTTTGAAAGAGCATCAGAATAAATGCAAATGACAAAAGACTCAGAAATGGCCATGTTTAAAAATCTGATGAGTTTATTATAATGTAGTTGATAAGGAAATGCAGTTATTTCTTTGATGCACAACATTTCAATAATTGGAATTACTGATAACATTATGCCAAGACATACTAAAACTTTAGGAATTTTACATAACTCTTAGAACCATCCTGGCATTTACCCACATAATATGACCTAAGAAAATTAATCATTATTTGTTTGACAATGCTTATGATGTAACTTCACATACCAAATAAACAAGCCTAATAAATCAAAAAGACTTTATTTAGAATTCATATTTTTAGGAAGCTTGTTAAGAACCTCAGAAGAAAAAAAAAAAAAAAAGAACCTCAGAAGATTCTAAACCACATGCCTAAATAAGATCATAGATCACTATAAAGTTTAATATTTTATTGTTTATTTAACCAAGGTGACAATAATAGATCCCAAAGGCAAAACAAAGGGTTATCTGGTTGTTAGCAAAACTTAGCTCCTTTAATATTGAGAAGATTTGTTCATCAAAGACCTACTAGAAACAAACACAGAAACCTTGTTTTTCTGTGTAAAGATAAAATACTTACTTTATAATTTCTTATCAAAAGTAGACCAACAATAAAACAAAATTTTGTCTTTTTAGAAAAGTTAAGCCAATTTCTAGAGAAAAAACAAATTTCAATCTTATATCACTGCACTTTTAAAATTCATTTATTCCAATCTTAGTGAGTCCTGACCATAAATATTTTCCCAAAGATTCCCCTTCATAAACTTTCTACAACTGCTTTTTTAATTCAAATTTTTGTCATAACTCTTACCTCAATATAAGCAGTCTCATTTTAGGAAAAATTACTTTTATTCCCTCAATAAAAATGTATTTTTATTCCTCATACCTTTCTTACATATCTCCTATTTTCCTATATACAGAGTTGCTTTCCTTATCATTTCCAGCAGTCTCAATTCCATGTATCAGAATTTTAACTTTTAGAAACCTTTCTCCAGTGAAAACTAAATAGCAACAGTTTATGAATGGTCTATTAGACCAGAATTTTTTAGATTGGCAAATTTATGAATATATTTTATATTTTGTAGAAATGTGATTTTTTTCGTAGAACTTTTAATAAAGCATAAGACATGCTTATTAACAGACTAAAGTATATTTAGTTTTCTGTAATAAGAAACTAAAATCAGATAAACCTATATTTAGTAATTAATATTAAAACATATGTACTTACATATAATATCTTAAAACATTTTTATTCAAATAAACCTTGCATGTATATAATACTTTTGACTATATTTGCTTAAGTATAAAAAGGATATAACATTTCATATTTTATTTTTACATTCAAGTAGTTATATTTTATCCAAAAATTATTTAAGAATTAGCTAAATTTTCAGGGCGCCTGGGTGGCTCAGTGGGTTAAAGTTTCTGCTTTCAGCTCAGGTCATGATCTCAGGGTCCTGGGATGAAGCCCTGCATTGGGCTCTCTGCTCAGCAGGGAACCTGCTTCCCCCTCTCTCTCTGCCTGCCTCTCTGCCTACTTGTGATTTCTCTCTCTCTCTGTCAAATAAATAGTAAAATCTTAAAAAAAAATAATTAGCTAAATTTTCAAATAATAAAAGATAATAATTTTTTTAATTTAACATTTTATCCAATTTTGTAAAGACTTGGACATCCAATGAATTTAACCTAATTTATTATTTAACCTAGCAAAACTTTAAAGTTTCAGGTTACCAAAGATTTTGGAAGTTATTTAAAAGTTTATCTATACACCTCATTATCTATTCAACCTAATTGTTCTTAACAATTACCCATGTAAGGGCGCCTGGGTGGCTTAGTGGGTTAAGCCTCTGCCTTCGGCTCAGGTCATGATCTCAGGTCCTGGGATTGAGCCCCACATTGGGCTCTCTGCTCAGCAGGGATCCTGCTTCCCCCTCTTTCTCTGCCTGCCTCTCTGCCTACTTGTGATCTCTCTCTCTCTGTCAAATAAATAAATAAAATCTTAAAAAAAAATTACCCATGTATACTTTATTAGATAAAATCAATCACTATTTTAAGTATTTTTTGTTGACAAAGTGCAACAGTTACAAGAATTTAACTTATACATTCAGGTAGAATAAAAACTAGTTATCTGTATTATATTTGGTGATGACTCCAAAAGACATGTTTATTTTAATTAAACCATCACCCTTGATTAGCTTTAATATCAAATATATTACACACTTGTCCACTAAAAAGTCAATTAATTTGTTTCCTACTGTCAATTTTATCTGGGCCTCTTGTGGGGAAATCTGAAGTGGGCAGTTTAAAGTCCAGAGGAGCCTGTGGGGCCCTTCATTTGATTTAGGAGTTGTTCCAGTTTGAATCTCATAAGGATATGGCCCAACAAATTAGGATACTTTTAATTCTTCAGTAGTGAGGATAGGAAGAGCAGGAGTCCATGATGCTGAAGGCACCAAAGATGGTATAAGAGCCACTGAGTGAGAGGTACCCATTGTGTTACAAGAAATAAAGGAGGGGGAAGGCAGAGGAAGAGGCAGTAGGGGTGCCACTGGCAAGGCCAGAGGCATATTTAAAGTTTGGACTAACATTCCTCCATCTCCATTTCCTGTCTCTCCCTCCAGAAAAAAAGGTTTTTTTCTCTGTTTTCTTTACAGCTTTCTATTGGAGGTGGAGAAGCAGGCAGTGGGTTGGGCATTGGTTCTGGTGTTTGTGCTTGGGCAGGTGGAGTTAGGATTTCTAGTGTCTGCCTATATTCCTCCTCCTTTTCTTTATTATTCTGATTATTAGGAAGGTCAGGTGTCAGATTTTTGTCGTCTTTACCTCTTTGGACCATCTTTTAGGTCCCTTCCTGGGAAACATCTTTGTTATGAAGTAATATAAAAGACTGAATGTTGGGAATTTCATCCTATTTATCTGATCCTTGACAAAACATTTTCAATTACAAGATGGTGTAATAATTTAGAGATCTATTTAATGGCTTCTTTCTTTCAAGCTCAAAATATGCATATGCCGAGAAGTGTTATAATAAAATACTATTTTTTAAAGATATGGAATCATAATTATAAGTATGCTCATCAGACAGAATTCACTCCAGTGTGCTTTTGGATGAAACAAAACTAAATCCTCCCATTCCTATGCAGAGTCCTAAAACGGACAATCAGACAAAGAGACAAGGTACTTCTGAGACAGACAGATTCCTCTCCTCTAAGGAGAGACTGGTATGGAATTACTTCTGAGTCATTTCTCTTACCAGTTTTACCACAAATAGACCCAGATGGTTAAAAGCTCAGATGGCATAGAAAAAGGACTCCCAGAATGCATGCCGGTGGATTGTCTTGATCCTAGATCTCAGCTCAAACAGATGAACAGATGCATACTTCCTCTCCATCAACAAAAGCAAAAGTAGGCAGTCCACACCAGATTGGAGAAGACAGGAACCTCCCTGAAACAAAAGAATTTTGGTCAAATGCTTTGGAAGATCCTTCAAATTCTCCACCTTAGGGTTGGAAAACCACAACAAGATGGCTTCAGCCACCAGTTGGGAAATTAATGGGGAGCCCTTGTACTGTCTTGGACAACTGAACCAACTTAGGCATCCCAAGGGGGCTAGACAAATTGGAAGCACAACTCTTAGATAGCTCACCAAAATCTCTTACCAGAGAACCATTTCTTAACTCTGCTTTCCACTTGAAAAATAATGCTTGAGAGACAAGTAATGGTAGGAAAGTTTGCTTTATTCAGGAAGCTAGCATCTTGGGAAGATGGGGGACTAATGTCCCAAAGACCACCATCCCAGTCCAGATGAAGGCATAGAGTTTTAATGAGGTGTAGGAAATAGTGGGTTATGTGCAGAAGAAGCTGGTGCTCAGGCAGTTAATAGTATCTCAACACGTTGAACAGACTTGTTGGCATCAGTGGCAGCTGTTTTCAAATGTGGCCTGGCCTTATATTCTGGGAAGTCTGGTCATTCATCCTCAGCATCACTGGTCTGTAGAATCTCAAGGAAAGTGGGTTAGTTTCAGGACTTAGGTCAGTAAACAAGGAGTACATAGCTTTAAGGGAGTTAAACCTTAAGACCAATTGGATTCCTGTATCATATTGAGATCTTTCATCTATTTTGATTTCATCTTTGCAGCCACGTTGGAAAACAGTGTGGAGTTTCCTCAAAAAATTAAAAATAGAGCTACCTATGACCTGGCAATTGCACTACTGGGAATTTACCCCAAAGATACAGATGAAGTGAAAAAAAGGGCTATATAACCCAAATGTTCATAGGAGAAATGTCCACAATAGCCAAACTGTAGAGGGAGCTGAGATGCCCTTCAACAGATGAATGGATAAAGAAGATGTGGTCCATGTACACAATGGAATATTACTTAGCCATCAGAAAGAATGAATACCCAACTTTTGCATAAACAGGGATGGGACTGGAGGAGATTATGCTAAGTGAAATAAGTTAAGCAGAGAAAATCAATTATCATATGGTTTCATTTATTTGTGGAACATAAGGAATACCATGGAGAACATTAGGAGAAGGAAGGGGAAAATGAAGAGGGTGGAAATCAGAGGGAAAGATGAACCATGAAGAACTACTGACTGCAGGAAACAAACTGGGGGCTTTAGAAGGGAGAAGAGTTGGGGGATGGATGAGCCTGGTGATGGGTATTAAGGAAGGCACAGACTGAATGGAGAACTGGGTGTTATACACAAACAATGAATCATGTAATACTACATCAAAAACTAATGATGATATGGTGTATCATATGTAGTATGGTGACTAACATAACACAATTAAAAAAAGACTAATTGGAATGCTGTTAACACTGATAATAAGATCAGAAATTTAAACCTGAAATGAAGTAATGATTTTACATAAGAATTTTATCAAAGGGAATAGGGATAACTTTCTGAGGCCAACATGTCTACCATGAACCCTTCTGAGAACCTATTTCTCTACATCTCTGCCTTTTTTTTTTTTAACTTTTACTCATGATTTTCTTTTTTCCACCTAAATATGTCTATTTTTTTTTTCAGTTTTACAAGATTGTTTATGTTTATGCACCACACCCGGTGCTCCATGCAATACGTGCTGTCCTCAATACCCACCACCAGGATCACCCAACACCCCACCCTCTCCCCTCCAAAACCCTCAGTTTGTTGCTCAGAGTCAGCTCTCATGGTTCATCTCCCCCTTTGATATCCCCCCACTCCCCCTTCCCTTCCTTCTCACCATGCCCTCCATGTTTTTCTTTATGCTCTACACGTAAGTGAAACCATAAGATAATAGATTCTCTCCACTTGACTTATTTCACTCCGTATAACCTCTTCCAGTCCCGTCCATGTTGATACAAAAGTCAGATAGTTGTCCTTTATAATGGAGGCATAATATTCCCTTGTATATCTGTACATATCTTCTTTATCCATTCATCAGTTGAAGGGAATTTTGGTTCTTTCCACAGTTTGGCGATTGTGGCCATTGCTGCTATGAACATTGGGGTACATGTGGCCCTTCTTTGTAATGCATCTGCTTCTTTGGTATAAATCCCCAGTAGTGCGATGGCAGGGTCATAGGTTAGCTCTATCCATGCACAAGAAGGGAAATAATCCAGATCAGAGCAGATTTCAACGAGTTAGAATCTAGAGAAACAGTAGAACGCATCAATGAATCCAGAAGTTGGTTTTTGGAAAGAATCAATAAGATTGATAAGCCACTGGCCAAACTCATCCAAAAGAAAAGAGAGAGGACCCTAGTTAACAAAACTATGAATGAAAGGGGAGAGATCATGACTAATGCAAAGGAAATAGAAACAATCATCAAAAGTTATTATCAGGGTGCCTCGGTGGCTCAGTGGATTAAAGCCTCTGCCTTCAGCTCAGGTCATGATCTCAGGGTCCTGGGATAGAGTCCCACATCAGGCTTTCTGCTCAATGGGGAGCTTCTTCCCCCTCTCCCTCTGCCTGCCTCTCTGCCTCCTTGTGATCTCTCTGTCAAATAAATAAAGTAAAATCTTTTAAAAAATTATTATCATTTTCAACAGCTATATGCCAATAAGTTCAACAACCTAGAAGAAATGGATGCATTCCTGGATAATCTTCCAAGATTGAACCTGGAAGAAATTAACAACATGAATAGACCAATATCTAGTAATGAGATTGAAGCAGTGATCAAAAACCTCCCAAAAAACAAGAATCCAGACCTGACGGATTCCTGGGGAATTCTACCAAGCATTCAAGGAAGAACTAATACCTATTCTCCTAAAACTCTTTCAAAATATAGAAACAGAAGGAAAACTTCCAGACTCTTTCTATGAAGCCAGCATTACCCTGATCCCAAAACCAGGGAAAGACTCCATACAAAAGGAGAATTTCAGACCAATATTCCTGATGAATATGGATGCCAAGATTCTCAACGAGATCCTAGCTAATAGGATCCAACTGCACATTAAAAAGATTATTCATCAATACCAAGTGGGATTTATCCCCGGGATGCAAGGGTGGTTCAACATTCGCAAATCAATCAATGTGATAGAACAAATCAATAAGAGAAGAGAGAAGAACCACATGGTTCTCTCAATTGATGCCGAAAAAGCATTTGACAAAATTCAGCATCCATTCCTGATTAAAGCTCTTCAAAGTATAGGGACAGAAGGAACATTGCTCAACATCATCAAGTCTATCTATGAAAAGCCCACAGCAAATATCATTCTCAATGGGGAAAAGATGACAGCCTTTCCGTTGAGATCAGGAACAAGACAAGGATGCACACTCTCACCACTCTTGTTCAACACAGTGCTAGAAGTCCTAGCGACAGCAATCAGACAACAAGAAGAGATAAAAGGTATTCAAATTGGCAATGAAGAAGTCAAACTCTCTCTCTTCACAGATGACATGATACTTTATATGGAAAACCCAAAAGACTCCACCCCCAAACTACTAGAACTCATACAGCAATTCAGTAATGTGGCAAGATACAAAATCAATGCACAGAAATCAGTTGCTTTCCTATACACTAACAATAAAAATATGGAAAGGGAAATTAGAGAATCGATTCCATTTACTGTAGCACCAAAAACCATAAGATACCTGGGAATAAACCTAACCAAAGA
>CM053612.1:45505903-45516193 GCA_028646535.1 Procyon lotor | reverse complement strand
TGTGAGACAGGAGTCTATCAAAACCGTAGAGAAAAACATAGGCAGTAACCTCTTCGACATCAGCCACTGCAACTTCTTTCAGGACATGTCTCCAAAGACAAAGGAAACAAAAGCAAAAATGAACTTTTGGGACTTCATCAAGATAAAAAGCTTCTTCACAGCAAAGGAAACAGTCAACAAAACAAACAAGCAACCCACGGAATGGGAGAAAATATTTGCAAATGACACTAAAGACAAAGGTATGATATCTAAGATCTATAAAGAACTCCTCAAACTCAACACTCACAAAACAGATAATCGCATCAAAAAATGGGCAGAAGTGAACAGACACTTATCCAAAGGAGACATACAAATGGCTAATAGACACAGGAAAAAAAAATGTTCATCATCTTTAGCCATCAGAGAGATTCAAATCAAAACCGCACTGAGATACCACCTTACACCAGTTAGAATGGCCAAAATCAACAGGACAGTCAACAACAAATGTTGGAAAGGGTGTGGAGAAAGGGGCACCCTCTTCCACTGTTGGTGGGATTGCAAGCTGGTGCAGCCACTTTGGAAAACAGTGTGGAGATTCCTCAAGAAATCTCTGCCTTTTTAAGCTTGATTTCTTAGTCTGTAGACCTATGTTTCCAAGACAAGTAGACAAGGATATTGTAATTAAGATATAGGCTGTATAGAAATTAAAATCAAGGGGCGCCTGGGTGACTCAGTCGTTAAGTGTCTGCCTTCAGCCCAGGTCAGATCCCGGCGACCTGGGATCGAGCCCCGCATCGGTCTCTCTGCTCGCCAGGAAGCCTGCTTCTCCCGCTACCATTCCCTCTGCTTGTGTTCCCTCTCTCGCTGTGTTTCTCTCTGTGAAATAAATAAAATCTTAAAAAAAAAGAAAAGAAATTAAAATCAACCTATTTAAAATTCTCCAAATCATGCATAGAAATGTTATTTGATACCTTGTAGAAAATAATGCGAAAGTCAAAATTCTTTGCCACTGGAAACCAAATCTTTCTTTTGATATCTGTAATTGGAAATTGAAAAACAGTATAAGAATTATGCTCATTAATCATAAACTTATAAAACAAGAGCTTTCACATGCAATAAGTTATAAAATAGTAGCAAAGTAACTTCATAGAATTAATGTTCTTCAGAAAATAGCAAATAACCCACAAAGTGAAAAAATGAAACAATTTCTATGTGTTTTTTTGTTTCCTATTTTTGTTATTTTTCAGTTTCCTGTTTTTTAAGTTATATTACAACATGAATGTGTCGCAAAAAATAGTAATAGGTATCTACAGTTCCTTATCAGTTTTTTTTAGCAATGACTGAAATGTGAACCTATAACCCCCTTTATTACCACAGTTTCAAATGGAAGGAACTAAGTTTCATTTGACACTTCATGGGTACCTATTGTATGGAGGGCCTTTCATCAGGAAAGGCCCTATGGGAAATTGCAGACAACTAAAATAATAGTAAAAAAAAACAACTATTTTTGAATACCTTATCCTTCACTGGCATTTTGTAAACATAATTTCTAATTCACACAATAATGCTACAAGATAGTATTTCAGTTTTGTAGATGAGTAAACTGAGGCTCTTAAGGTTACATAGCCAACCCAAAGACAAGCATCTAGAAAGACTGGAAGTAGAATTCCTACTTAAATTATATGTTCTTTTTTGCTATATTGCCACTATTTTAGAAGAAAAATGATACAATAAAAACTGACCTCTCTCTTTGAGGGTCTTAGAATCTATTGAAAAACCAGGTTGAGCACTTAGGGACAAGAAAGAAAAGAAAAAGAAAAAATAACCCTAAGTATAACAAAACATTAAAGGGGTAACATTTACTTATATAAATCATTATTACATTTCCATTCTTTCATAAAGCTATAAAAAATAATTTCAATATGAATGATTTTTCTTTGTGTTATTTCATTTTTTAAAGATATCTTCTGAACTTTCACCTTTTGATGTCTAGGAAACTTCTGTCCTTAATTTTCTTTTTGACTCCTACAGTTAAGCTGGAATTAGTTGGTAAATACAGGTGTCATACAAGTGGCTGGGGTTAACTCTAATTCCTACCATGTATATTAAAAGAATCATCAGAAAGTTGTATGATCAGAGTCAAAATTTAAAAATGGTCAAATGGTAAACTTTGGGCTTTTATACATAAAGGTATGCAGTAACTTTATATTTATTAAAAACAATGAATTCTGAGATGTGGTATGGCATGGAATAAATGAAAGGCTAATATAGTTATTTTTCGGTTATTTTAAAAATAAATGGAGAAGATCACTAAATCAGATATATTCACAGGTATAGGAACTATCATATTCCCAACAATATGACGTTAGGTTTGTTTGATTTCCTCTTAACTAGATTATAAATGAGGGTTGAATAGGGGCTTAGAGATGAATTGAGAAACAATATTTGCAACATTTTAGGGAAGAAGATGTATATACTCAGAAACATTATAAAATGAGTTCTAAGGAGAGACGCCCATAAAAAAATAGATATATATAAATAAAAATTAAAAAAAAAACTATTTTAAGTTTCCCATCAAATATAGAGCTGACATTGTAGGCCAGCTAGGGGATTTACATTTTGATTAGTTGAAGCAATAGTGGAGTTAGGTAAATGAGCTGAAGAAATCTTCAGAATTCAAGATTAGAACTACCAGTTATAGTTCATAGACAAAAAATAGAGATGTGGGATATATTAATCTTCTATATTTCATCTAATGCCCAGAAAAAAATTAACTTGCCATAAAACAGACTTCTACATTATTTCAGTGTAAATCTTCTGTACACACTTCATTAATGTAGCTTTGTACAATTTCCTGACTGCTGCACTATTAATATTTCTATAATTTGAGTAAGTAAAGCAGCCTAGGCTTCAATTCTCTTCTAAACTCACTTTTTGGTAAATTCCATTAATGAAGAGAGTTTGAAATAAAAAGTTAAAATAAGTGAATAGGAAGACAGATTTAGGAATATTGGAATGAGGAAGTGGAAAGATCTGTAAACGTTCCAGAAGAAATGGGCTGGTTAATAGAGTGAAAGTTGATGTGAGTTTGTAGATATTTCCACTTTAACAGGATCATTCAGAGATGTTTAGTGTATGAAAGATATTCTTCTAAGTGATGTTATTTGACCTTTCAATAATAAATGTAGTAAAAAGAGCAATTGTTGATCTGTAAATCAGCATTCAGCAAAATCCATTTTATCAGTGAAAGATGGAGGGATTAAAGAGAAGGGAAAATGAGTATCTGTATTTCCACAAATTTTTATTGTGAAAATCCAAACTCTTGAAACATAAATACTTACAGTGCACTCTTCATCAGGAAAGATCTAAAATTACAGAAAAGAAAGAAACACTGTCTTCACTAAACTAATACACATAGAAAAAATTTCAGAAGCAGCCATAGATACAATATAATTTGCTTAAATTTTGACTTGGTGTGATCTCATACCATAGCATTATAATCGGCCAGTGGATACAGTTCAAAGGTAAACATATTTTCATCATAACTAATGAATTATATTTTCTCCACAAATCGCCAGTAAAATAACAACTGAAAAATTTTTTTGCTTATTCCTATGTTTAGCTCTCATTTGTTATGAATTTCCCTAAATCTGCCAAAAGTTATCTTAAGTACACTATATGTGTGTACTAGAGATTTATCAATTTTATTTTTTTTCAAAGAACTGGAAAACCAGGAGCTAGTTATTTGGAAAAAAGTAATAAAATTGATAAACCTTTAGCCAGACTTATCTAAAAGAAAAAAGAAAGGACCCAACTAAATTAAATCACAAATGAGAGAGGAGAAATAACAACCAACACCACAGAAATACAAACAATTAGAATATTATGAAAAATTATATACCAACAAATTGGACAATCTGGAAGAAATGGATAAGTTCCTAGAAACATAAACTACAAAAACCACAATAGGAAGAAATAGAAAAGTTGAATAGACCAATAACCAGCAAAGAAATTAAACCAGTAATCAAAAGTCTCTCAGTAAACAGAAGTCCAGGGCGGCATGGCTTCATGGGGTAATTCTGCCAAACATTTAAAGAAGAGTTAATGCCTAGTCTTCTCAAACTATTCTAAAAACTAGAAAAGGAAGGAAAACTTTCTAATTCATTGTATGAGGCCAGTATTACTCCGATACCAAAACCAGATAAAGACTCCACTAAGAAAGAAAACTGCAAGTCAACATTACTGATGAACATGTATGCAAAAATTATTATGAAGTAGTGGCAATTTATTATGAAGTTGTGACAATTTACTATGGCAGTTGTGATAGTATACTATGGTTGTAAAATTAGCATTTTAGTAGTTGAGTAGAAAATGAACTTTTATTAATACATAAAGTAGGTAATATCTCAGAATTAAGTTCTTAAATAAAATAAATAATTATAAATATCTTAATCTATTTTTATTTATAATCCTTCATCTTACCATCATGGAAAATTGTATGAATCAACACCAAAGACCCATTTAAAAGGAAATTTTATTCCTGTTTCTTTAGTCACTTGTATTTTAAATCAACACACACACAACTGAATAAAAGGACATAAATTCATGTATTGAATGAACATAGGTAATTAAAATAATAATGGATGTGTAAAGAGTTGGTAATAGATTCAAAGGTAATTTTTTGTTGTAGATTATCATGTTGACATCTGTGTTAATAACAATAGTAGCATAGTATAGCCAAAGAAACCATTACAAGTATACAAACCATATATATTAAAATGAACTGTTTTATCTGACTCTTCCACTTGGATCTGGTAGTAGCAAAATATTACCTTCACCTTGTCAGCGAGGTTAGAGAATCATTGGGTACTTTAATTTGAGTTGCAATCACTGCTTTTTTGCTATAAATTATAGGTACATAAATATAATGTGAATGATGCCAACTAAAATTTTTATACAAGCAATTTTCCATTGTTTAATATTCCTTTAAAAGGTACCACAACAATCGAAAAATATGATCTCAGAACCAACAGCTGGCTACATATTGGCACCATGAGTGGCCGTAGGCTTCAGTTTGGAGTTGCAGTTATTGATAATAAGCTCTATGTCGTGGGAGGAAGAGATGGTTTAAAAACTTTGAATACTGTGGAATGTTTTAATCCAGTTGGCAAAATCTGGACTGTGATGCCTCCCATGTCAACACATAGGCATGGCTTAGGTAAGAGCTTAATGTTATATAGTTTCTAAAAAAAATGTGTCATTTGTAGGTATTTTTAAAAATTAAATACAGCTGCAAATTATTGAGATTTTATTTTGTTTTAATTCCAGTATAATTAGCATACAGTATTATATAAGTTTCAAGTGCACAATATAGCAATTCAACAACTCCATACATCACCTGGTGCTCATTATGAGTGCACATTATTGGGATTTAGCGAAACCCTTAGTCAAAACTTCTCCAAAATGATGAAAAGCTGAATCAAATGATAAAAGCTTGTGAAACTTTTTTTCTTGTTTCAGATGTCATACTTGCTAACCCTGCTTCTCTTCAAATTTATTTTAAAAGGGTACCACTTTAGAAAGGATAAGAATTTTGGAAAGAATACATCATTGAGAAACATAAAACTACAACAGGGAGTTTTCTTCTAAACTAAATTTAGAAAAAACAAACAGTACTTGATGATAGAAAGACATTGTGTTTCTTAATTTGATGAACTTTGCCCCTTCCCATAAGAGGCAAATCTGTATTCAGCAAAAGGCTTGGGATGCAGGTCTAAGGCAAGGATATTTAGAAAAAAACTTCTTTGATTGAGAGCAATTCTAAGTTATACTTAAGCCAGAGATTTCCAAGAAGTTTAAGAGAGATGAAATGGAGACTTCTGAAACAGTTGGGAACATAGATTCTCCTGAATATTTGTCACGGTACATCTTTCTTCATGCTAGACTCCATAGTTTTTTCATATCTTAGAGTTTGTTTAAAAAGCATAATTGCCTTATTTTTTTAAGGACTGACTTACACAGCTAAAAAGTGGCAGGTTAAGGACTGGTATTGTCTTTTTCCCAAATTATCTAAAAAACTGTCTATGTCAAATGATAAACTAAATAATTTTTCAGCTCAGTTGTGTTATTGCTTAGAAAAAATATCTTATAGAGAAATCATAGCAAGTTTTTAAACTTTAATTGATATTACTAAGAAGGTAGAAGTGATGAAGTTATACCACTGAGATGCTAATTGAGATGGTTAAGATGGTGGGGGGGGAAAGGCCAATTATGTGAATTCCCAGAGAAGTAGATAGATAGGGGTTATTCATAGTATGTAATGGAACAAATTTCTAACTAAACCTCAAAAATCCCTGCTTATTTGGTATCTCATGGGAAATTTTTTATCACTATAATAAAAAGCAGGGCTTAAAAAGGACTACCATGGTTAACTTACAGATTATGTAACCTATGAATAACCTAAGAATTATCTAAGATTCAGTATAGATGTCTCATCTATTCCTTACATTTAAAAAGATGATGTTGAAATTATGCCAGAAAAATTTTTTTCCATTTTGTATCGTATCCTTAGAAAGGGTGTGTTCCACTACTTCCATTAACTTCAGTATTACAGCAATCATACCCTGCCTGATACAGTGACTATGTATAATATCTATGTATGATACAATAATAATAACTATGCCTGAAAATTTCCTAGGGTTAAGAGACCATGTTTAGTTTCATATCAAGATTAGTAAATTATAATGTTTACACAAAACCATTTAAGAAACAAAAACAATTTTTTAAGCAGCCAGTTGTTTGCAAAATGAAAAAAAATTCATTATATGTGGTATACCCTCATGTTATTTTTATCTCCTAGGTGTAGCCACACTTGAAGGACCAATGTACGCTGTCGGTGGTCATGATGGATGGAGTTACCTAAATACTGTAGAAAGATGGGACCCTGAGGGACGTCAATGGAATTATGTGGCCAGTATGTCAACTCCTAGAAGCACAGTTGGTGTTGTTGCCTTAAATAATAAGTGAGTAAACCCAAATATTAATACTCTTTACTCCCAGGTCATGTGGTACAACACTTCAGTGATGTGATCCATCAATCAATAAACATTCGCAATGACCAGGATATCCTAGTAGTCAGTAATAAAGGTCCTTTGTTGGAAATTTCCCTTCCTTATATGGAAAAATGCTTGTCTAAAATGAACATTTAATTAAATATTCTGTATTGCCTTGCTACTCAAGTGTGGTCCTGGGACCAGCAGCATCAACATTACCTGAGATCTATTTAGAAATGCTGAATTTTAGCCCCACCCTAGACTTCCTGAATCAGAACTAGCATTTTAAAAATATCCTCAAGTGACTTATGAGCACATTAAATTTGAGAAGTATATTTACAGGCAAAGAAGTTCCAATTTTGCCTTCAAGAAGTTACCATTTTTTACATCATGACTTATTCTTATTTAAAACTTTAATTAGTCTTGTAATAGGGCAAGCTTTTTGTTCTTTATCATTTACTGTCCTGAGTGTTCAGGGTTCTTAACTCTATAATTACACCAAGTCATATCTTTCTGAATCTTTCCCCCTTCCTGATCACTTGTTCATGAAAGCAAGATACTATATTAAAACCTGATGACATTAAAAGTTGCTAAGATCTTTGAATTGTTACTTCTTTGAGGAATTATGCCCTTCTTGACAAAGAACCTTTAGAAACAATGACCAGCATATAGAAGAGACTTTAATGAGGACAATTTCAGACTCCAGAATTTATCAGTGGCAGGAGACATTATTCTGTGTCTGTACTGACTGTATATAAAGTCAGTATTTCATCGTACAACTGGAAAATTTCAACAAAGATGGTTTATAGCACCTTGTGCACAAAGTAGTAAATGTCTATTCTTAAGAGGATGCCCAGACCTACAGTGTCTTAGAGCTTAAAATATGCCTAAAGCTTATTATCTTTGGCCTGATCTCAATAACAGGTGACTTGGGAACAATCCCCTACCTATTACACAACAGACTGAAATCATCAAATTTGGCTAATTTAATTTTGTTTTACTGACTTGCTATTATTCACAATTGTGCATGAAAGGCATTTATAAACATACGGTTTAGTAAATGTTTATTTTTTTGATGTAGGATTAACTTTAAATTAGATTAAAAAAATACTGCTTATCATAAGAATTGTCATTCCAAAATTTATAGAAGAGAAAGGATAGCTAATATATCTTTTTAGGAAAAAAATCCAGTTTGTTGATTCTTATTCTTAGTTGTTTATTAAGTTAATCTTCTTAATGACAAATGTTTTTAATGTTAAGTAAAACAGTTCATAAAAATGAGAGGGATTTTAATGCCATGCGGTTGAACCTAGCCAAAATTGTAAGGTTGCTAGAGATAGTCTTTGGAAACATCCTGCTTACCTTTTTTCTATTTTAATTTCCAGGTTTACTGAGGTATAATTGACGAATACTGCCAATGTTTTGATATTTCCTCTCTCTGTCTAACTTTATTTCTCATGGGATGTTTTAGTCCATTGTGTCAAACTTTCACAAAAACAATGAAGCCTGGGAGGTTTGAAGTAGAGTAGACCTTGAAAAATGCCTTTAGGTAATTATCCATTCACACACTCAGGCCATCCACTACAAAATAATAAGGGAGTAGAACATATAGTCATAAATTTTAAATGCTTTGTACAAGATGTTTTCACATTTATTCTATCCACAAATTGAAAACGTTTTACACACACACACACACACACACACACACACACTGTTCTGTTCTTTTTTCTAGACTATATGCTATTGGTGGTCGTGATGGAAGTTCCTGCCTCAAATCAATGGAATACTTTGACCCACACACTAACAAGTGGAGTCTATGTGCTTCAATGTCAAAAAGACGTGGAGGTGTGGGAGTTGCAGCATACAATGGATTCTTATATGTTGCCGGAGGTCATGATGCCCCTGCTTCTAGCCATTGCTCCAGGCTTTCTGGCTGTGTGGAACGGTAAAATATTTCTATTTATTTATGTATATATATTTTTCCCAAGAATTAGAAATATTTTTAGGCTAATAGAAAGTTGTCTTCCAAATAAGTGTTAAGATTTTCAGAGGAATTTTCTTTTTAATTACAAACTTATTCCTAAGCTCAAAATATTTTGAAGAAATCCCTCTAATGGATTTTAGGTGCATCATAAGAAATATATTCTTTAAATGTTCTTTTAGGGGCACCTGAGTGACTCAGTGAGTTAAGGCCTCTGCCTCTAGCATAGGTCATGATCTCAGGGTCCTGGGATCAAGCCCTGCATTGGGCTCTCTGCTCAGCAGGGAGCCTGCTTCCCCCTCTCTTTCTGCCTGCCTCTCTGCCTACTTGTGATCTCTCTATCTGTCAAATAAATAAATAAAATCTTTTAAAAAATAAGACACAAATGTTACCTTATTGTTTGATAATCACCCTATAATATAATGAAAAAAAGGGATGCAAGAATAAAGAAATTTAATGCCAAACTATACCACTCAACCTATTCACCATCTCAAATCAATATGACTTTACTATTTTGAGAATTATGTTAGTCCCCAAAGGATTAAGACTACACAGAAAGAATTCCCAGAAAGAAAGGCTAATTATATTTTGGATAGTAACTCTATCATATTAAGTATTTAATTTTCCAAAGTATTTAATTTTCCATTTAATTTCTTTAAATGAGAGAAATTCATTTTGATAAAGTGTGGTAGGTTTGTTCAATAATTCAGTCACATGATTTGTAGTTATAACATTCACATTCCCTTCAAGATGTATAATAGTTAAAATATATTAACCTAAGGCCAAGTGACAAATTTACAATTAGTAAAGTTATCAGAATCCAGAAGGTGGAAACCAGTATGGGATGATGTCCTCAAAAATATTCATGGAGGAAGTAGAATTTGTACTTTGTATATACACAATATAATGAAGGGAAATTCAGGTCTAGAAAAATTCACAACCAAAATGATGGATATAAAGGAGAAAGGTTTGTAGATAAAAGCAGAGACTTTAGTTTGAAATGTAATTTGGGAGGACAATTAAAAACTCAAGTATGTCTTCTTTGGAGAAGTGTCTGTTCATGTCTTCTGCCCATCTTTTGATGTAATTATTGGTTTTGTGAGTGTTGAGTTTGAGGAGTTCTTTATAGATCTTGGATATCAGACCTTTGTCTGTAGTGTCATTTGCGACTGTCTTCTCCCATT
Source organism: Procyon lotor (assembly GCA_028646535.1). Lineage (NCBI taxonomy): Eukaryota > Metazoa > Chordata > Mammalia > Carnivora > Procyonidae > Procyon > Procyon lotor. The sequence goes on along the minus strand of CM053612.1, from coordinate 45,505,997 downwards.
CTGTGGGTTGCCTGTTTGTTTTGTTTCCTTCACTGTGCAGAAGCTTTTTATCTTGATGAAGTCCCAAAAGTTCAATTTCGCTTTTGTTTCCTTT
>CM053612.1:45406145-45505803 GCA_028646535.1 Procyon lotor | reverse complement strand
CACTGGATATTTTTTCCTGCTTTGTCAAAGATTATTTGACCATAGAGTTGCGGGTCCATATCTGGGCTCTCTATTCTGTTCCACTGGTCAATGTGTCTGTTTTTGTGCCAGTACCATGCTGTCTTGGTGATCACCGCTTTGTAGTAAAGCTTGAAATCAGGCAATGTGATGCCCCAGCTTGGTTCTTCTTTTTCAGCATTTGCTTAGCAATTCGAGGTCTTTTCTGGTTCCATATAAATTTTGAGATTTTTTTGTTCCAAGCTTTTGAAAAAATCCAGTGGAATTTTGATCGGGATGGCATTGAAAGTATAGATTGCGCTGGACAGTATAGACATTTTAACAATGTTTATTCTTCCAATCCAGGAACATAGAATGCTTTTCCACCTTTTTGTGTCTTCTTCAATTACTTTTCATGAGCGTTCTGTAGTTCTTCGAGTAACAGATCCTTCACCTCTTTGGTTAGGTTTATTCCCAGGTATTTTATGGTTTTTGATGCTATCATAAATGGAATAGATTCCCTAATTTCTCTTTCCACAGTTTCATTGTTAGTGTATAGGAAAGCCACTGATGGCTTTTGGATTTTTTTAAAAGATTTATTTATTTATTTGAGCGAGAGAGAGTGAGAGAGAGCATGAGAGGGAAGAAGGTCAGAGGGAGAAGCAGACGCCCCATGGAGCTGGGATCCCAATGTGAGACTAGATTCTGGAACTCCAGGATCATGACCTGAGCGGAAGGCAGTTGCTCAACCAACTGAGCCACCAAGGCGCCCAAGCTTTTGGAATTTAACTTGTAGTGAAGGGACAACTAAATTTAAGGGGAGTGGAATATCACAAAGGAAACAGTTTAAGGGAAATTGATATAACAGTGATATAAAGGATAGAATTTGGGAAGAAAAGACTAAAGGGACATATATGAATATTATAAGTATTCTTCTGGGAAACATACCACTGGATCATAATTGATAACACTAATACTCTGTTTCTTATAAGAAATAACTGATCTGTGGTAGTTGTTTTTTTTTTAAAGGCTAATCACATTTGGGGGGAAAAGAAATAAAAAAAAACATATGGTCATTTCAATTGACACAGAAAAAGTACAACATTCATTCATGATTTTTAAAAAACCCTCAAAAAGGAGATTCGAAGGAACATATTCAACATACTAAAGGTCATGTATATGGAAAACTAACAGCTAACATTATACACAATGGAGAAAAACTTTTTCTTCTAATGTCAGGAATAAGACAAGGATATCCACTCTCACCACTTTCATTCAACATAGGACTGGAAGTCTAAGCCACAGCAATTAGACAAAAAATATAAACAAACAAACAAACAAATAAATAGCATATAAATAAGCAAGGGAGAAGTCAAATTTTCACTAAAGATAACATGATACTATACATAGAAAACCCTAAAGACTCCAACAAAAACTACTAGAACTAATAAATGAATTCAGTAAAGTCTCAGAATACAATATCAATGTACAGAAATCTGTTTTATTTCTGTACACTAATAATGAAAGAGCAGAAAGAGAAGAAAACAATTACATTTACAATTATACCAAAGTAATAAAATATCTCGGAAAAAAAACTTAGCCAAAGAGGTGAAAGTCCTATTCTCTGAAAACTATAAAACACTGATGAAAGAAATTGAGGATGACACCAAAAGTGGAAAGCCATACCATGCTCAAAGATTGGAAGAACAAACAATTCTAAATGTGTATACTACCCAAAGCAATCTACACATTTAATGCAATCCTTATCAAAATACCACCAACATTTTTTTGCAGAGCTAGAATAAACAACCTAAAATTCACATGGAACCACAAAACAGCCCAAATAACCCAAGCAATCTTGAAAAAGAAAAGCAAAGCTGGAGGCATTATAATTCCAGGCTTCAAGTTATATTAAAGAGCTGTAGTAATCAAAAAAGTATGTTATTGGTACAAGGATAGATTCACAGATCAATGCAACAGTACAGAGAACCCAGGAATGAACGCACAACTCTGTTGTCAACTAATCTTCCACAAAGCAGGTAAGAATATCCAATGGAAATAAAAGAATCTCTTCAACAAATGATATTGGGAGAACTAGACAGCAATATGTAAAAACTGGATGAAACTGGATTGCTTTCTTACACCATACACAAAAATAAACTTAAATGGTTTAAAAACCTAAATGTTCGACATGAAACCATAAACATTCTAGAAAAGAGCACAGGCAGTAATTTCTCTGACATCAGCCTTAGCAACATTTTTGTAGATATGTCTCCTGAAGCAAGGGAAACAAAAGCAAAAATAAACTATTGGGACTACATCAAAATAAAAATCTGCACAGCAAAGGAATAAATCAACAAAACTACAAGGTAGCTTACTGAAGATATTTGCGAGCAACATATTTGATAAAAGGTTAGTATCCAAAATATGTAAAGAACTCATGCAACTCAACAGCAAAAATACCCCAAATAATTCAATTTAAAAATTGGCAGAAGGTATGGACATTTAGCCAAAGAAAACATACAGATGAATATACTTTTTTCAAAAAACAGAAACAAAAACAGTCAGATGACCAACAGACACATGAAAAGATGCTCAACATCACTCAACATCAGGGAAATGCATGTCAAAATTACAGTGAGATATCACCTCATCCTCATCTGAATGGCTACAAGCAACAATAGGAGAAAGAAGTATTGGAGAGGATGTGGAGGAAAAGGAATCTCCTTGCACTGTCAGTGGGAATGCAAATAGGTGCCTCTACTGTGGAAGACAGTATGGAGGTTCCTCTAAAAATTAAAAATATAACTACCTTATAATCCAGTAATTAAAGTACTGGATATTTACTTGAAATAATACAAAAAATGAAAGGAATAGATGATATGCTTATTGTAGCATTATTTACAATAACCAAATCATGGAAGTAGTCTAAGTGTCCATTGCCAGATGAATGGATAATTAATATGTAGTATAGATGTACCATGGAATATTATTCAGCCATATAAAAGAATGACATCTTACCATTTGAAACAACATGGGTGGAGCTAGAGAGTATTATGCTAAGTGAAATAAGTCAGTCAGAGAAAGAAAAATACCATATTATTTCACTCATAAGTTGAATTTAAGAAACAAAACAAAAAAGTAAAAGGAAAGAGAGAGAGAAAGAGACTCCAAATGAGACTCTTCACTATAGGGAATAAACTGACAATTACCAGAGGGCAGGTGGTTGGGAGGATGGGTGAATAGGTGATGGGGATTAAAGAGTAAACTTCTCATAATGAGCACAGCATAATCTATAGACTTGTTGAATCACTATATTGTATACCCCAAACTAATATAACACTATGCGTTAATTTTACTGGAATTAAAACAAAACAAAAACTTAAAAAGTCTTATCCTAAGTAACTGGCTTCCTGCTATTCTATTATGAAAGAAATTGAAGATGACACCAAAAGTGGAAAGGCAAACTGTGTTCAAAGATTGGAAGAATAAACGTTGCTAAAATGTGTACACTACCCAAAGTGTATATTTGATATGCTTCTCCAGAGACTGGTTCTTAAGAGATGCAAAAAAATTTTATTTTAACATTACGTAAAATATAAATAAGGTCAATCACTGCCTCAAGTATTTAATGTATTATAGGTAAATATATGTGATTCTAAGATTATCCACACAAGTTCTCCCCATAGTTAGCAAAGTAATAGTTGATCACCTTTTCATTATGCAAGTTATTTCTTAGTGTGACAAATTATACATAACATAAAATTTACCACTTAACCACTCTAAAACATGAAATTCGGTGGCATTAAGTACATTCACATTGTTGTGAAAACATTACCAATCATTCATGTCCAAATTTTTTTTTTGTCTCCTCAAACTGAAACTGCACTCATTAAACAAAAAAATCACCATTCTTCCCTCATCTCCATCACTGGCAACCACCATTTTATTTTCTGTTTCTATGAATTTGACAACTCTAGGTACCTCATAAAAGTGGAATCATGAGCAGTTATTCTTTTGTGACTGGCATATTTTACATAGAGCATAATTCTTCAAAGTTCATCCATGTTATACCATTTGTCAGGATTTCCTTCCCTTTTAATATTCCTAAATGATATTACATTATTTGCACATACCATGTTTTGTTTATTCATTCACTCATCAGTGAAAAACTGGGTTGTTTCCACCTTTTGGTTACTGTGAATATTGCTGCTATGAATTCCACACATCATCAGCAACACTTGTTATTTTCTTTTGCTTTTAATAGTTATCCCAATGTATTTGAAGGTGTATCTCTTTGTGGATAAAATTTGAGTTTCCCTAATGATTAGTCAAGTAATTGATTTTATATAGAGTTATATATATAATATAAATTATATAAATTACATATATATTTATATATAAAATCAATTACATGTATTACATAAATATATAAATTATATATATAATCAATTATATATTAGAGATAGAGGTCTGAGAACCTATACAACAAACCCCACCAGTCATGCAATTGACAGAAAAACTACCTTCATCATCAATTATTCAACTACATTCAGAATCTCATGTCATTTAGATCTACCTACCTTAAAATTCAACAAACCTAAAGACTTTATCCCACTTCTGATATCCTGATTTCCCCTAACAAGATGCCATTTCAGCATTGTGTTTGGTGTTCCCTGTCGATGCAGGAAGTCAATAAAACTCAGTTTGTATTGTAATAAAAAAAAAAAATTCTCTGTCAGGAAGAATTGACCAATAAAGCCATGTGGCTCTCAGCTTTCCTTTGTTGGATACTTTTGATTACTTTGTAGGGAGACCACATCTTCTTAAAATTATAGCACTGTTCAGATTTTCTGTTTCATGATGGTTCAATATTGGTAGTTTGTATATTTCTAAAAATGTGTCCATTTAATCAAGGTCATGCAAATTATTGGTGTACAATTGTTCATAACACTATCTTTAAATCCTCATTTTTCTATAAAATTGGTACTAATGCTCTCTCTTTTTTGTTTTTGGATTAAGTAATTCATTTCATGCAAAATTGTAGTTACTTGGGTACTTGATACTTTTTAATAATTATTTTATTTGAGTATAGTTGACACACAATATTATATTATTTTCAGATGTACAACATAGCAATTAAACAAGTTTATACATCATGCTATGCTGACCACAAGTGTAGATACGACTACTATTACAATATTAACACTATTTAATATTATTGATTATATTCTTTATACTGTTGCTTTTATTCCCATGACATTCAGTCCATAACTGGATGTATTTACAGTTATGACTCTGCTTTTTTTTGTTTATTCATTTTATCTTAGATTTTACATATGAGTGAAATCATATGGTAGGTATTTGTCTTTCACAGTTTGCCTTTTTTCACTTAGCATTATATAGTCCATACTTGTTTTCACAAATGGGACAGTCTCTTTCTTTCTTTCTTTCTTTCTTTCTTTCTTTCTTTCTTTCTTTCTTTCTTTCTTTCTTTCTTTCTTTCTTTCTTTCTTCCTTCTTTCCTTCCTTCCTTCCTTCCTTCCTTCCTTCCTTCCTTCCTTCCTTCCTTCCTTCCTTCCTTCCTTCCTTCTCCACAATATCCTAGTGTGTGTGTTTGTGTGTGTGTGTATGTGTGTGTGTATCTTCCTTATCCATTCATCTATTGGTGGGAACTTAGGTTGCTTCTACATTCAACTATTGTAAATAATTTTTCAATAAACATAGGGGTACATGTATCCTTTTGAATTAAGATTTCAATTTTCTTTGGGTAATTCCACCCAGTATTGCAATTAATGGATCATATGGTATGAGTATTTTTAATTGTTGAGAAACTCCCATACTGTTTTCTGCAGTGGCTGCACCAATTTACATTTACAACAGTGTATCAGGTTCCTTTTCCTCCACATCCTCAACAACACATTACTTCTTATATTTTTTATTTTAGCCATTCTGACAGGTGTAAGTGAGTAAGTAGGATAACTGATTATGGTTTTTATTTCAATTTCTCTGATTATTACTGATGTGAAGCAACTTTGTAAGTTTCTGTCGAATATTTGAATGTCATTTTTGGAAAATTGTCTATTCAGATGCTCTGCCCATTTTTATATCAAATCGTTTACTTTTTTGCGTTGAGCTATGTAAGTTTTTTGTATGTTTTGGATATTAACCCCTTATCATATATATCACTTGAAAATATCTTCTACTATTCAGTAGATTGTTTTTAGTTTTGTTGATGATTTCCTCATCTATGAAAAAGCTTTTTGTTTTTATGTAGTCCCATAGTTTATTTTTGCCTCTGCTTTCCTTGCCTTTGAAACCCAATCTAGAAAAATGTTGCTAAAGGTGGTGTCCAATAGATTACCTCCTATGTTCTTTTCTAGGAGCTTTATGACTTCAGATATCACATTTAGGTCTTTATTCCTTTTTGAGTTTTTTGGTGTATGGTTTTAGAAAGTGGTCCAGTTCCATTCTCCTAGGGGAAAAAAAAGTGTCTGTGCGGTTTTCACACCATTTCTTAAAAGAGACTGTCTTTCCCCCATTGTATTTTCTTGCTTTCATTGTCATAGATTAATTGATCATATAACACTGGATTTGTTTCTGAGTTCCTTTCTTTTCTTTTTTAAGTTTTTATTTATTTATTTGACACAGAAAGAGAGAGAGATCACAAGTAGGCAGAGAGGCAGGCAGAGAGAAAGGGGGAAGCAGGCTCTCCACGGAGCAGAGAGCCCGATGCGGGGCTCGACCCCAGGACCCTGAGATCATGACCTGAGCTGAAAGCAGAAACTTTAACCCACTGAGCCACCCAGGCGCCCCTCTGAGTTTCTTTCTTTTTCGACTGCTTCATGTGTCTATTTCTCTGCCACTACCATACTATTTTGATGAATACAGCTTTGTAGTGTATCTTAAATTCTGGTATTTTGTGATACCTACAACTTTGTTATTTTTTCTCAAGATTACTTTGGTTAGTCAGGGTCTTTTGTGGTTCCATACCAATTTTATGATCATTTGTTCTAGTTCTGTGAAAAATGCTGTTGGTGCTTTTATAGGTATTGCATAGGCTTTGTATATCACTGTGGATAAGATGTACATTTTAACAATGTTAATTTTCCCCAGTCCATGAGCATGAAATATCTTTCCACTTGTCATGTAGCTTTTATCAGTGTTTTATAGTTTTCAGAGTACAGGTCTTTCATCTCTTTGGTTAAATTTATTCCTAGATATTTTATTCTTTTAGGTGCAGTTGTAAATGGAATTTTTTTCTTAATTTTTTTACTGCTACTTCATTATTAGTTTATGAAAGTGCTACCAATTATGGGGTATTAAATTTCTATCCTGTAACTTTACTGAATTCATTTATTACTTCTAGTAGCTTTTTTGGTGGAATCTTTATGTTTCCCCATGTAAAGCATCATGTCATCAGAAAATAACGACAATTTAACTTCTTTTCGAATATAGATGCTTCTAATTTCTTTTTTTGTTTTGTTGCTGTGGCTAGGACTCCCTGTACTATGTTGAATAAAAGTGGTGAAAATGGACATCTATGTCTTTTTCCTTACAATAGAGGGAAAGCTCTGTTTTTCACCATTAAGTGTTTTCACCATTGAGCAAGATGTTAGCTCTGGCTTTTCATAGGCAACCATTAATACACTGAAGTATGTTCCCTCCAAATTAACTTTGTTGAAAGTTTTTGTCATTAGCAAATGTTGAGCTTGGTTAAATGTTTTTTTCTGCATCTATTCAAATGTTTTTTTTTTTTTAATTCCAGTACAGATAACATGCAGTGTTATATTAGTTTCGGGTCTACCATATAGTGATTCAAAAATTCTATACCTTACTCAGTGCTCATCATGATAATTGTACTGTAATTTCCATCACCTATTTCACCTATCATGCCAAACAGATCCCCTTTGGTGACCATCAGTTTGTTCTGCTTATAGTTAAAAGTCCGTTTTTTGAGTTCCTTTTTCCTCTTTGATCATTTGTTTTGTTTCTTAAATTTCATATACAAATGGAATCATATGGTATTTGTCTTTCTCTGACTGACTTATGTCATTTAGCATTAAACTCTCTAGATCCAGCTATGTGTTACAAATGACAAGATTTTTTTTATGGCTGGCAATATCCTATTGTGTGTGTGTGTATGTGTATGTGTATATAAATAATCTTTATCTATTCACCTGTTGATGGACTCCTGAGCTGCTTCCATAATTTGGTTATTGTAAAAAATGTGCAATAAAAATAGGGAGAATATATATTTTTTAATTAGGTGGGGATTTTTTTTTTGTATTCTTTGCATAAATACCTCATAGTGAAATTTATGGATCATATAGTAGCTCTAGTACTAATTTTTTGAGGAATTTCCGCACTGTTTTCCACAGTGGCTGAACTAGTTTGCATTCCCACCACCAGTGCACAAGGGTGCATTTCTCCTCACATCCTCACTAACATTGTTGTTACTTGTGTTTTTGATTTTAGCCATTCTGACATGTGTGAGGTGATATCTCATTGTGGGTTTGATTCTCATTTCTCTGAGTATGGATGATGTTGAGCATCTTTTCATGAGTCTGTTGGTCATCTGTATTTCTTCTTTCAAAAAATGTCTCTTTACATCTTCTGTCCATTTTTTATTTGAGGACATATCTAGAAAAATGTTGCTACAGCCCATGTCACAGAAATTAATGCCTGTGTTCTCTTCTGGGAATTTTCTAGTTTCAGGCCTCATATTTAGGTCCTTAATCCATTTGGAGTTTATTTTTGTGTGTAAGGAAGTTGTCCAGTTGTATTTTTTAGCATGTAGCTCTCAGTTTTCCCAACACCATTTGTTGAAAAGGCTGTCTTTTTTTCTATTATATTCTGCCTCCTTTGCTGAAGATTAATTGACCATATAACTGTGTTTTTATTTCTGGGATCCCTATTCTGTTCTATTGATGTATGTGTTCATTTTGTGCCAGTACCATAGTTTTAACATCTTAATTTTATTTCGTTTTTTTTTTTCAGTGGGTATGTATTGCATGGAACACTGGGTGTGATGCATAAACAATGAATCTTGGAACATAGTCTTGAATACTATAGCTTTGTAGTAAATCTGGGATCATGAAACCCCCAGATTTAGTTTTCTTTTTCAAAATTTATTTGCCTATTTGGGGTCTTTTTCTTTTTGTTCCATATACATTTGAGGATTAGTTGTTCTAGTTCTATGAAAAATTGTATTTTATTAGGGATTGCATTGAATCTGTAGATTACTTTGAATAGTATGGACATTTTAACAATATTTGATCCTCCAACCCATGAGCTTGGGGGAAAAAATTCATTTTTTGTGTTGTCTTTGATTTATTTCATCATTTTTTCATAGTTTTCAGAGTACAGATCTTTCATTACTTTAGTTAAGTTTGCTTCAAGTTATTTTATTGTTTTTGGTACAGATGTGAATAGTATCTTTTCTTAATTTCTATTTCTCTTACTTCATTATGAATGTATATAAATGGAATGGATTTCTGTATATTGATTTTGAATCCTGAAACCTTACTGAATTTATTTATCCATTCTAGTAGTTTTTGGCCAAGTTTTTAGTGTTTTCTATATATAGCATCAGGACATCTGCAAATAGTGAAAGTTTTACTTCTTCCTTACCAGTTTTAATGCCTTTTATTTTATTCTAGTCTGAATGCCGTGGCCGGGACTTCCAGTGCTATGTTAAATACAAGCCATGAGAGCGTACATGCTTGTCTTGTTCCTGATCTTAAGGGAAATTCTATCAGTCTTTCCTATTGTGTATGATGTTAGCTGCGGGTTTTTCATATGTGGCCTTTATTACTGATTTATGTTTTTTCTAAAGGTACTTTGCTGAGGGTGCTTATTATGAATGATTGTTGTATTTGTCAGATGCTTTTTTCTGCTTCTATTGAAATGATCTTTTTTTTTCTCATTTCTTTTGTTGATGTGATGTAGCACATCAATTGATTTGTGAATATTGAGCCACGTTTGAATCCCAGGAATAAATCCCACTTGTTTGTGGTGAATGATTTTTTAATATACTGTGGATTTGGGGGTGCCTGGGTGGCTCAGTGGGTTAAAGCCTCTGCCTTCGGCTCAGGTCATGATCCCAGGGTCCTGGGATTGAGCCCTGCATCAGGCTCTCTACTCACCAGGGAGCCTGCTTTCCCCCCTCTCTCTCTCTCTCTGTCTGCCACTCTGCCTGCTTGTGATTGCTTTCTCCGTCAAATAAATAAATAAATAAAATCTTTAATATATTGTGGATTTGGTTTGCCAATATTTTGTCAGGAATTTTTTAATGTATGTTCCTTAGAGATATTGGCCTTTATTTTTCTATTTTTATTATTTATTCTGGGTATTTATTTAGTATTTATTCTGGTATTACCTCTTCCTTAAATGCATGGTAGAATTCACCTGTGAAGTCACCTGGTCCTGGACTTTTGTTTGCTGGGAGTTTTTGGATTATTGACTCAATTGAATTGCTAGTAATAATTTTTTTCAAAGTTTCTATTTCTTGCTAATTCAGTTTTGGGAGTTATATTTTTTTCTAGGAATTTATCCATTTTTTCTACATTATCCAATGCATTGGTGTATAATTTTTAAAATATTCTCCTATAATTCTTTGTATTTGTGCCGTATTAGTTGTTATTTTCCTCTTTCATTTTTAATTTTGTTCATTTGAGTCATCTCTCCTTCTCTATCTCTCTCTTTTTGATGATGCTAAAGTTCATTCATTTATTTTGTTGATCTTTTCAAAGTACCAGATCCTTGTTTCAATGGTCTGTTCTATTATTTTTTTAAGTTTATATTTTATTTATCTCTGCTCTAATCGTTATTATATCTTCCCTTCTACTGGTTTTGGTTTTTGTTTACTGATCTCTTTCTAGCTCCTCTAGATGTAAGGTTAGGTTATTTATTTGAGATTTTTCTTATTTCATGAGGTAAGCCTTTATTGTTATAAACTTTCCTCTTAGAACAGATTTTGGTACATTACAAAGAATTTGGGACATTGTATTTTCATTTTCATTTGTCTCCATGTATTCTTTGTTTACTCCTTGACTTCTTGGCTGACCCATTCATTGTTTAGTAGAACATTATTCAACTTCTATTAATTTGAGTTCTTTCCAGATTTTTTCTTGTAGTTGATTTCTAATTTCATAGCATTGTGGTTGGAAAAGATGCATGGTATAATTACCACCTGTTTGTGGCCTACTATGTGGTCTATTCTAGAGAATATTCTTTGTGCACTTTAAAAAATGTACATTCAGTTGTTTTAGGATGGAATGTTCTGAATATACCTACTAAATCCATCTTGTCCAGTGTGTCATTCAATGTCAATGTTTCCTTGTTGATTTTGTTTTGATGATCTATTGACATAAGTGAGGTATTACATTCCCCTACCATTACTGTATTATATGAATTTCTTCTCTTATGTTTGTTTTTAACTATTTGATTTATTTGGATGCTCTCATATTGGATGTATAAATATTTACACTTGTTATATCTTCTTTGATTGTTCCCTTTGCAATTTTATAGTGTTCATCTTTGGAACTTATTACAGTCTTTGTTTTAAAATCTATTTTGTCTGATATAAGTATTAGTACCTCAGCTTTCTTTCCATATCAACTTTCATGATAAATTCTTCTCCATCACTTCACATTCAATTTGCATTTGTCTTTAGGTCTAAAATAAATCTGTTTTAGGGAGCATATTGATGAATTTTGCTTTTTCATTTATTCCGTCACACTGTATCTTTTGTTTTGAGCGTTTCATCCATTTACATTCAAACTAAATACTGGTAGGTTTGTACTTACTATATTTTGTTACTTGTTTTATGGTTGTTTTTGTAGTAATTTTTAAAATTTTATTTTATTTTTTCAGTGTTCCGAGATTCATTGTTCATGAACCATACCAGTGCTTCATGCAATATGTGCCCTCCTCAACACGCACAACCAGGCTCACCCAACCCCCCAATCCCACCCCTCCAAAACCCTCAGTTTGTTTCTCAGAATCCACAGTCTCTCATGGTCCATCTCCCTCTCTGGTTTCCCCCAATTCACCCTTCGTTTCCTTCTCCTAATGTCCTCCATGTTTTTCCTTATGATCCACATGTAAGTGAAACCATACAATAACTGACACTCTCTGCTTGACTTATTTCACTCAGCATAATCTCTTCCAGTCCCTTCCATGTTGATGCAAAAGTTGGGTATTCATCCTTTCTGATGGAGGCATAATATTCCATTGTATATATGGACCATATCTTCTTTATCATTCATCTGTTGAAGGGCATCTTGGCTCTTTCCACAGTTTGGCGATTGTGCCCATTGTTGCTATGAACATTGGGGTTCATGTGGCCCTTCATGGCACTACATCTGCAACTTGGGGTAAATACCCAGTAATGCAATTTCAGGGTCATAGGGTAGCTCTATTTTTAATTTCCTGAGGAATCTCTACACTGTTTTCCAAAGTGGCTGCATCAACTTGTATTCCACCAACAGTGGAAAGGGTTTCCCTTTCTCCACATCCTCTCCAACATATGTTGTTTACTGTCTGGTTGATTTTGGCCATTGTAACTGGTGTAAGATGGTATCTCAGAGTGGTTTTGATTTTAATCTCCCTGATGGCTAAAGATGAACATTTTTTCATGGGTCTGTTAGCTATTTGTATGTCTTCTTTGAAGAAGTGTCTGTTCGTGTCTTCTTTCTCTTTTTTTTGACATGACTATCTGTTTTTGGGTGTTGAGTTTGAGGAGTTCTTTATAGATCTTAGATATCAGACCTTTGTCTGTAGAATCATTTGTAAATCTCTTCTCTCATTCCATGGGTTGCCTGTTGTTTTGTTGACTGTTTCTTTTGCTGTGCAGAAGCTTTTTATCTTGATGAAGTCACAAAAGTTCATTTTCACTTTTGTTTCCTTTGCCTTTGGAGACATGTCCTGAAATAAGTAGTTGTGCTTGAGGTCGAAGAGGATATTGCCTATGTTCTCCTCTATGATTTTGATAGATTCCTGTTTCACACTGAGATCTTTTATCCATATAGAGTTTACCTTTGTGTATGGTGTAAGAGAATGGTCAAGCTTCATTCTTCTGTATATAACTGTACAATTTTCCCAGCACCATTAATTGAAGAGACTGTCTTTTTTCCACTGGATATTTCTTCCTGTTCTGTCAAAGATTACTTGACCATAGAGTTGCAGGTCCATATCTGGGCTCTCTACTCGGTTCCACTGGTCAATGTGTCTCTTTTTGTGCCATTACCATGCTGTTTTGGTGATCACAGCTTTCTAGTAAAGCTTGAGATCAGGCAACATGATGCTCCCAGCATTATTTTTCTTTTTCAACATTTCTTTAGAAATTTGGAGTCTTTCTTGGTTCTAAACAAATTTTAGGATTGTTTGTTCCAGCCCTTTGAAAAAAGCCAGTGGAATTTTTATTGGGATGGTATTGTAAGTATACATTGTTCTGGGCAATATAGACATTTTAACAATGTTTATTCTTCTGATACATGAGCATGAAAAACGTTTCCACTTTTTTGTGTCTTTAAATTCTTTCATGAGTGTTCTATAGTTCTTTGAGTACAGATCCTTTACCTCTTTGGTTAGGTTTATTCCGAGGTATCTTATGGTTGACGGTGCTATAGTGAATGGAATTGATTCTCTAATTTCACTTTCCATATTTTCATTGTTAGTGTATAGGCAAACAACTGATTTCTGTGCATTGATTTTCTATCCTGCCACATTACTGAATTGCTGTATGAGTTCTAGTAGTTTGGGGGTGGAGACATTTGGGTTTTCCATAGAAAGTATCATGTCATCTGAGAAGAGAGAGAGTTTCACTTCTTCTTTGCCAATTTGAATACCTTTTATGTCTTTTTGTTATCTGATTGATATTGCTAAGACTTCTAGTATTATGTTGAACAAGAGTGGTGAGAGTGAGCACCCTTGTCCTGTTCCTGATCTCAAACGGAAGGATGTCAGGTTTTCCTCATTGAGGATATTTGCTGTGGGCTTTTCATAGATAGATCTTATGAAGTTGAGGAATGTTCCCTCTATCCCTATACTGTGAAGAGTTTAAATCAGGAATGGATGCTGTATTTTGTCAAATGCTTTTTCTGCATCAATTGAGAGGACCATGGGGTTCTTCTCTCTTCTCCTATTGACTTGTTCTATCACATTCATTTATTTGCAAATATTGAACCACCCTTGCATCCAAGGAATAAATCTCACTGGTCATGGTGGATAATCTTTTTAATGTGCTGTTGGATCTTATTAGGTAGGATCTTGTTGAGAATCTTAGCATCCATATTTATCAGGAATATTGGTCTAAAGTTCTCCTTTTTGATGGGGTGTTTCCATGGTTTGGGGATTAGGCTAATGCTGCCTTCATAGAAAGGGTCCGGAAATTTTTCTTCTGTTTCTATTTTTTGAAACAGTTTCAGGAGAATAGCATTCAGCATTGGTAGAATTCCCCAGGAAATCCGACATGTCCTAGACTCTTGTTTTTTGGGAAGTTTTTCATCACTGCTTCAATCTTGTTACTAGATATTGGTCTATTCAGGTTGTCAATTTCTTCCTGTTTCAATCTTGGAAGTTTATAGGTTTCCAAGAATGCATCCATTTCTTCTAGGTTGCTTAACTTATTGGCATATCCTGTTGATAATAATTTCTGATGATTGTTTCTATTTCTTTCATATTAGTTGTGATCTCTCCCCTTTCATTCATAACTTTATTAATTTGGGTCCTCTTTCTTTTCTTTTTGATTAGTTTGGCCAGTGGTCTGAAAATCTTATTGAGTCTTTCAAAAAACCAACTTCTGGTTTCATTGATTTGTTGTACTGTTTCTCCAGTCTCTAACTCGTTGATCTCTGCTCTGATCTTGATTATTTCCCTTCTTGTATGTGGGGTTGGCTTAATTTGTTGTTGATTTTCCAGTTCTTTAAGATGTAAAGAGAGCTGGTCTATTCAGTTTTTTCAATCTTTTTGAGTGAGACTTTGATGGCTATGTATTTTCCCCTTAGGACCCCCTTTCCCATATCCCATAGGTTTTTGACCAATGGTCTTCATTCTCATTGTTTTCTATGAATTCTTTAAGTTTTTCTTTGATTTCTTGGTTGATCTAAACATTCTTGAGCAGGTTGGTCTTTAGCCCCCAAGTGTTTGAATTCCTTCCAAACTTTGTTGAGTTCCAGTTTCAAAGCATTGTTGTAAGAGAATATGCACGGAATCATCTCAGTCTTTTGGTATCAGTTGAGACCTGATTTGTGATGCATTATGTGATCTATTCTGACGAAAGTTTCATACTTAAGCATACAAAAGTACACTTAAGAAGAATGAGTATTCTGTTGTTTTAGGATGAAATGTTCTGTATATATCTATGAAGTCCATTTGGTCCAATGTGTTATTCAAAGTTCTTGTTTCTTTATTGATTTTCTGCTTAGATGATCTGTCTATTACTGAGAGTGGCATGTTAAGATCCCCTACAATTAATGTGTTCATCTGAATATGACTCTTCATTTTGATTAATGGGTGGCTTATGCAGTTGGCTGCTCCCGTATTGAGAGCATAAATATTTACAATTGTTAGATCTCTTGGTGGATAGACCCTTTAAGAATGATGTAGTGTCCTTCTTTATCTGTGACTACAGTCTTTAGCTTAAAGTCTAATTTATCTGACATGAGATTCACTACCCAGGCTTTCTTTTGAGGCCTATTGGTATGAAAGATGGCTCTCCATCCCTTCACTTTCAGTCCGGATATATTTTTAGGTTCCAAATGTGTCTCTTGTAGACAGCATATGGATGGGTCCTGTCATTTTTTCCAGTCTGTAACCTTATGCCATTTTATGGGAGCATTTAAGCCATTCATGTTGAGAGTGATTATTGAAAGATAAGTTTTTATTGACATCATGTTGCCTGTGAAGTCCTTGTTTCTATAGATTTTCTCTGTAAATTTCTGTTCTATGTCACTCTTGGGTTCTTTCTTCTTTTATAAAACCCCCCTTAATATTTCTTGTAGTGCCTGCTTGATGATCACCTACTCTTTTAAACCCTGCCATTCTTTGAAGCTCTTTATCTCTTCATCCATTTCCAGCATCAGCCTTGCTGGATAAAGTATTCTTGGCTGCATGTTCTTCTTATTTAGTGCCCTGAATGTATCATGCCAGCCTTTTCTGTCTTACCAAGTTTCTGTGCACAGTTCTGACGTTATTCTGATGGGTCTTCTTCTGTACCTAAGGAATCTCATCCCCCTAGATGCCTTCGGGACCTCTTGTCTAAAATGATAATGCACAAATTTCACAATTATGTGTCTGTATGTCTTCCTAGACTCATTTGTCTTGGGTTTGTCTTTTCTGCTTCTAGGAATAAGATATATTGAAGAGTTTTAAAAAAGAATGGATGCTGTATTCATCAAATGCTTTTTCTGCATTGAGAGGACCATATGTTCCATGTGGTTCTTCTCTCTTCTCTTATTTGATTTGTTCTGTCACATGGATTGATTTGCAAATGTTGAACCACTCTTGCATCCCAGGGATAAATCCCACCTGGTCATGGTGGATGATCTTTGTAATGTGCCTTTGGATCTTATTAGGTAGGATCTTGTTGTTCCATTCCCCACATTGGGAAAATTTTCATGCAGAATTTGTTCAGCTATATCCTTTAGTTTTCTGTCTTTCTCAACCCCCTCAGGGATTTCAATAATTCTAACCTTGGAACTTTTCATGGTATCATTTATTTCCCTAAATCTGTTCTCATGGTTTGTAAGCAGTTTGTTCCAGCCCTCTTCCTCACTTTTCTTCTCTATCACTTTGTCCTCTAGATCACTAATTCTGTCCTCTGTCTCAGTTACCCTACTGATAGACTATTTAGATTAGATGGGATCTCATTGATAGCATATTTAACATCAGTCATATTGGGTTTCAGTTCCACCCTTAGAGATTCTATGTGGTCACTGTTTTTCTCCAAGGAGACATTGCCTTGAAAATTCTTACCCTGAATTCCCTTTCCGACATACTGTTTATGTCCATATCCAATAGTTCTGAGAGCGAGGGCACAGTCTCTGGGTTTTTCCCTTGTTGGGTGTTCCCCCTCCTAGTCATTCTGATGAGAAGTGGTTGAGAGAATGTATAGCTGAATGTATCAACCATGATTCAGGCAAGGTGTACCCTGGAAAGTTTAAGAGCAATTAGAATTCACCACCAAAAAGGAAGAAAAAAGAGGGGGTTCCTGGGTGGCTCAGCCATTAAAAGGCTGCCTTCGGCTCAGGTCATGATCCCGGGATCCTGGGATTGAGCCCCACATCAGGATCCCTGCTCAGTGGGAAGCCTGCTCCTCTCTCTCCCCCTCCCTCATTGTGTTACCTCTCTCATTGTTCATTGTGTCTCTCTGTCAAATAAATAAATAAAATGTTAAAAAAAAGAAAAAGAGAGAGAGAGAGAAAAAGAAATCCCAGCCAAAATGAGCTCACAAAATAAGATTTATAAGGTATATATACAAACACAAACATAAAGACCAACAAAAGTAAATGACAAAAAATAAAAAACCCAGCCAGAATGAACCCCAGGAATAAGATTAATATAATACCAGAACAAAATAAATACACAGAAATACTGACAAAAGAATAAGATGGGGGGTGCCTGGGTTGCTCAATGGGTTAAAGCCTCTGACTTCGGCTCAGGTTGTGATCTCAGGGTCCTGGAACCGAGCCCCACATTGGGCTCTCTGCTTGGTGAGGAGCCTGCTTCCTCCTCTCTCTCTGCCTTCCTCTCTGCCTACTTGTGATCTCTCTCTCTGTCAAATAAATAAATAAATAAAATCTTTTTAAAAAAAGAATAAGATGGGATGATGGTTATAAATCCTTGATGTGGGCAAGGTAGGTTATTTTGGATCTTCCTTGGTGTATCATTGTATTAAGCTTCTAGTTGTAAGTTAAGTAGTTGAAAAAAATTAAAAGTTCTCATGAATCAAAAAAAATTAAGGAAAAGGAAAACTTGTATTTATGAAATATACAGGTTTTAGGGCAATATTGGAAGCATAATATTTTGTTTTCTCCTGATGTTGGGGTTTACAGTTTTATGGGAACCCTGTGGTTATTGTCCTCTTGGTTTTGGCTTGTCTTCTGGGGGAGGGGCCTCCCACGTTGTTTTCTAGTCAGTTTTGCTTGGGTTGAGTGGTCCTGCAGGCTATCATGAGGCTGGGCTCCATGGAAACCAGTTTTTCAGGCTTTTGCTCTTTGGAGGTTTTCGTTTTGAGGTTTTTTGAGCTTTTGGAAGGGTCTAAGCAAAGAATCTTCCTGTACCCAGACCTCTGCCTTGAAGAGAATCCTCAGACTTTTCCGCTCTGGATGGTCCAGAACACACAGACTCCTGCTCTGCAAACTCTGCTGCACACTGCAGCTTCCCACAGGTGGTGTGCACTCCCAGCCACCATCTCTGGTTTCCTGAGGCCCCTGCTTGTCTCTGCACCTCTGTGACACTAAAACTGGGAGTGATATTAGTCTGGGAAACAAACTTTCAGTGGCTGCCATTGCCAGGACTGCTCTCTGGGCTCCAAGCCCACAAATGCGCTAAGACCCTAGGGGGTTGCCCAAGCCTCAGAGAGATTCTTGCCTGAGATTGGGTCATGATCATGATTGAGACTGAGATCTTGCCTGAGATTGGGAGCACTCAGACCCCACAGTGGGATGCAGATGACCCAAGGTCCTAGAGACCACTGGCTGGCACTCATACCAGGCTCTCTTAGGCACTTTCAGGAATGCTCCCAGCCTGAGTGGTGGTCCAAGCCTCTCCGATGCAGGTGGTCAACTGTGGTGGGTCCTTCCCGGGAACATGGGCCCATGCCCAAGACCACCTGATGCCACTAGTTGCCCTTTAAGATCTTTTGCTCTTTTTGAGTGTTTTTAACCAGACTCTAAGTTAATGCTGGTCCGCAACCACAGGGCACTCTCATTTGGGGTATTACTTTCCTTGGGTCACTTCTGGTGGGGCCCTCCTCCTTCTGTTTATCCTCTGATATAGGTCTGAGTGTTTACAGTCCGCTTTACCTCTCCACTGATGATTTCTCCTCCCATAGGGATCCTGAAGGGAATAATCTTACATCTCTGGTTGATTCCATCGGTGTTCAGAGTGTTCTGGTAGATATTTAGCTCACTTTAGGGGACCAGTTGAAACAGGGTCTCCACCATCTTGCCCTTCCATTTTTGTAGTTTTTTGTTCTTTTCTTCTGCCACTCTTTTCTCTCATGGCTTGTTTCCTTTTTTAGTGACATAATTGGATTCTTTTCTCTTTATTTTTTGTATATCAGTGCTTTCTGATTTATGATTGCCATTAGGTTTTTATATAACATCATATGCATATAGCAGTGTACATTAAGTTGATTGTTGCTTAAGTTTGAAGATCTAATAATTGTAAATATCTATGCCACCAACATGGAGCAGACAGCTACATAGGTCAACTGTTAATCAAAATAAAGAGATATATTGATAAGAATATGTTAATTGCAGAGGATCTTAACACATCACTCTCAGCAATAGCCAGATCATCTAAGCAGAAAATCAACAAAGAAACGAGAGTTTTGAAAGACACACTGGACCAGATGGACTTCATAGACGTATACAGAATATTTCACGCTAAAACAAGAGAATACTCATTCTTTTCAAGTGCACATGGAACTTTATCCAGAATAGACCACATACTGGCTCACAAGTCAGGTCTCAACTGATACCAAAAGACTGAGATTATTCCCTGTATATTGTGACAGCAATGCTTTGAAACTGGAACTCAATCACAAGAAAAAGAGACCAAAGATATAATGGAACACATCAATAAAACTAGAAGCTGGTTCTTTGAAAGAATTAGTAAGATCAATAAACCACTGGCCAGACTAATTCAAAAGAAAAGAGAGAGGACTCAAATTAATAAAATTACAAATGAAAGGAGAGAAATCATGACTAACACCAAAGAAATAGAAACTATCATCAGAAATTGTTATCAACAGCTATATGCCAATAAGTTAAGCAACCTAGAAGAAATGAAAGTTTCTTCTCCATCCTAGAAGAAAAGAAGTTTATAGGTCTCCTATAGGAAATAAGAAGTTTAGGAATAGGAAACCTATAAACTTCCAAGACTGAAGCAGGAACAAACTGTCAACCTGAACAGACCAATAACTAATAATAAGACTGAAGCAGTGATCAAAAACCTCCCCCCAAAAAAGGGGTCCAGGACATGATGTATTCCCTTCTACCAACCATTCAAAGAAGAAATAATACCTATTTTCTTGAGACTGTTTCAAAAAATAGAAACAGAAGGAAAACTTCCAGACTCTTTCTATGAGGCCAGCATCACCTTGGTCCCCCAACCAGGCAAAGACCCCATCAAAAAGGAGAATTTCAGACCAATATCACTGATGAATACGGATGCCAAGATGCTTCACAAGATCTTAGCTAATATGATCCAACAGTCATTAAAAAGATTATCCACCATGACCAGCTGGGATTTATCCCTGGGATGCAAGGGTGGTTAGACATTTGCAAATCAATCCATGTGTTAGAACAAGTTAATAAGAGGAGAGAGAAGAACCCCATGGTCCTCTCAATTGATGCAGAAAAAGCATTTGACAGAATACAACATCCTTTGCTGATTAAAATTCTTCAGAATATAGGGATAGAGGGAACATTCCTTAACTTCATAAAATCTATATGAAAAACCTACAGTGAATATAATTCTCAAAGGGTAAAAGCTGAGAGTCTTTCCCTTAGGATCAGGAAGACGACAAGGATGCCCACTCTTAACCACTTTTGTTCAACATCGTTCTAGAAGTCCTAGAAACAGCAATCAGACAACAAAAAGAAATAAAAGGTATTCAAATTGGCTAAAAAAAAGTCAAACTTTCTCTTCTCAGATGACGTGATACTTTATATGGAAAACCCAATAGACTCCACCCCCAAACTACTAGAACTCATACAGCAATTCAGTATTGTGGCAAGATACAAAATTAATGCACATAAATCAGTTGCTTTACTATACACTAACAATGAAAATATGGAAAGGGAAATTAGAGAAGTGATTCCATTTACTGTAGCAACAAGAACCATAAGCTACTTGGAGATAAACCTAACCAAAGAGGTAAAAGATCTGTACTTAGGGAACTAAGTAAACTAATTGAAGAAATTAAAGAAGACACACACACACAAATGGAATAGCATTACATGTTCATGGATCAGAAGAATAAGCATTGTTAAAATGTTTTACTGCCAGAGCAATCTGTACTTTCAATGCCATCCCAATCAATATTCCACTGACATTTTTCAAAGTGCTGGAACAAAGAATCCTAAAATTTGTATGGAACCAGAAAAGATCCCAAATTGCCAAGGAAATGTTGAAAAACAAGAACAAAGCTGGGTGCAGCACGTTGCCTGATTTCAAGCTTTACTACAAAGCAGTGATCACCAAGACAGCATGGTACTGGCACAAAAACAGACACATAGACCAATGGAACAGAGTAGAGAGTCCAGATATGGACTTGCAACTCTATAGTCAAATAATCTTCAACAATGCAGGAAAAAATATCCAGTGGAAAAAACACAGTTTCTTCAATAAATGGTACTGGGAAAATTGGACAGCTACGTACAAAAGAATAAAACTTTTCCATTCTCTTACACCATACAAAAAGATAAACTCAAAATGGATGAAGGACCTCAATGTGAGACAGGAATCTATCAAAATCCTAGTGGAGAACACAGGCAGTAACCTCTTCAATATCAGTCACAGCAACTTCTTTCAAGATGTCTCCAAAGGCAAAGGAAACAAAAGCAAAAATGTACTTTTGGGACTTCCTCAAGATAAAGAACTTCTGCACAGCAAAAGAAACAGTTAACAAAACTAAGAGGTAACCCAGGGAATGGGAAGAGATATTTGCAAATGACACTACAGACAAAGGGCTGATATGTAAGATCTATAAAGAACTTCTCAAACTCAACTCTCAAAAAATAAATAATCAAGTCAAGAAATGGGCAGAAGACATGAGCAGACACTTCTCCAAAGAAGACATACAGATGGCTAATAGACACATGAAAAATTGTTCATCATAATTAGCCATTGGGGAAATTCAAATCATAAGCACATTAAGATACCACCTTAGACTGGTTAGAATGGAAAAAATTTAAGCAAGAAACATCAAATGTTGGAGAGAATGTGGAAAAAGGGGAACCCTCTTACACTGTTGGTGGCAATGTAAATTGTTGCAGCCACTTTGGACAACAGTGTGGAGGTTCCTCAAAAAATTAAAAGTAGAGCTCCCTATGACCCAGCAATTGCACTACTGTGTTTTTACCCCAAAGATACAGATGTAGTGAAAAGAAGTGCTGTATACACCCCAATGTTCATAGCAGCAACGTACACAATAATGAAACTGTGGAAGGAGCCAAGATTCCCTTCAACAGATGAATAGATGAAGAATATATGGTCCATATAATCAGTAGAATATTACTTAACCATCAGAAAGGATGAATACCCAACTTTTGCATCCACATGGATGGAACTGGAGGAGATAATGCGAAGTGAAATAAGTCAAGCAGAGAAAGTCATTATCATATGGTTTCACCTGTGGAACATAAGGAATAGAATGAAAGACATTAGGAGAAGGAAGAGAAAATGAAAAGGTGGGAATCAGAGGGGGAGATGAACCATGAGAGACTGTGAACTCCAAGAAACAAACAGGGTTTTAGAGGGGATGGGGCTGGGGGAATGGGTTGGCCCAGTTATGGGTATTAAGGATTGCATGTAATGCATAGAGCATTGGGTGTTATATGTAAGCAATGAATCTCAGAACACTACCTAAAAAACTAATGATAGGGGCACCTGGGTGGCTCAGTGGGTTAAAGCCTCTGCCTTCGGCTCGGGTCATGATCTCAGGGTCCTGAGATCTAGCCCCACATCCGGGCTCTCTGCTCAGTGGGGAGCCTGCTTCCCCTCTCTCTCCCTGCCTCTCTGCCTACTTGTGATCTCTCTCTTGCTGTCAAATAAATAAAATCTTTAAAAAAAAAAAACAAAAAAACTAATGATATACTATATGGCCAATAATATAACAATAAAATTAACAAAAAATTCATTCAATTATTTAAGTTAATAATTTAAATGTTTCTAAAATCTTCTCATAAACATGTTAATTTGGGGATTACTATTTCTATAATGTTGATGAGAAACTTGAGGCAAAATAGTCAAGCAAATTATTCCTGATTTCTCTAAATGTAGCAATAAGTCCATGGCTAATTCTCTTCAGGCTCCATTTTGTTTTTATTAAAATATATATACTTATATTCAAAGTAAAGAGAGACAGAAAAACAAAAGCAAAAAGGGGATACATGATGTTATTTTAATTTAAAAGTGATATAATGGTTAACTTTTTCTTTAATAACTTGTGTGTCTTACAGATAGTAACTATATTGCCAATTGTTTTCTTCAAATGATTGTTACCCAAATTTCTTGTTAATCAAACAGTAGCCAGATAATATTAACATTATACATATTTTTGAGCAACATTTATGCACATACAAGAAAATCAAGTTTAGATGTAATTTTGTAAGGAAGGAAATCCTTCTGTGAGCCCTGGTTCACCATTCATTTATGTATGTAGTCTGATAGTTGAGGGCAGCACCAATTGATAACAGCAAATATGTTGAAAATTTAGCTTAGCTAAAGCATACAGTTATGGATTTTCTGGTTCTGGGTTTTATTGTAACAGCAGAACAGAAGATGATATGCTACATGACAATCAACAATATATATATAGGGGGCACTGAGGTTATTTTAATCTTGCTGATTTCAGATATTATTAAAAATATTACTCGATGTGGGCCACCTGGGTGGCTCAGTTGTTAAACGTCTGCCTTTGCCTCAGGTCGTGATCACAGAGTCCTGGGATCAAGCCCTGCATCAGGCTCTCTGCTTAGCAGGAAGCTTGCTTCTCCCTCTCCCACTTCCCCTGCTTGTGTTCCCTCTCTTGCTGTGTCTCTCTCTGTCAAATAATAAAATCTTTAAAAAATACATTACTGGATGGGAGACCACATTCAAGTGGAAGCTAACATCAGATAATTTATAATATACCTTAAGAGATGAAAACAGAAATAAAAGAGGTAATAAAAATATAAGAAAATTAGTAGAAGGTAATAAATAAAAATTTCTTCTGTAAAATAAACTTTTTTCACTGGGCTTTACTCATAAGTCAACATAAAATCAGGGAACATTCCCATGTATAATCATATATGTTTTATTTTATTGTTCACCCTTTTAGATTTTAGTATTATGCTTTTTTTTTAAGGCTTCAAATTTTAGGAAAGAATATCTGGAGGTTTTATTAATTACTGAATTCCCTTTCATTTATTTTACAGAAAAGGTTTGGGGATAAGGAGTTAACTTCAGATTAAAATGGAAAAAAAATCCTTATGTGAAGATAAATTGGAACACTCGTGGGGAGAAAGATAGGTTAAGACTATGGTCATTCTAACTACACGTAGTACTAAAACCAGGGTACAACATTCTACAAAACAAGAAGGCAATTATATTTATATTTACTTGAAATGTGGGCTCTTCTATGAACAGGATATGGCATCTCAAAAAAAATTGTTTTTGATAAAGAATAAGAGAAAAACAAAAACTCTCCAACCAGCATACTAAAAGACCGGCATTTTTCTTGTAATGATAAGATGCTAATATGTGAAATTTCCTCATAGAGAATCTGAGTACTGATCAAAGGATGCATAGTATTTTGGAAAGGAAATACATTTTTCATGTGCTTTGAATAATGTCTTGTGATTGAAAAGAATTTTGTCATGTACTTATTTTTAACATTTATTAGTCAGACTAAACTTTAATATTTATAAGGTGTTTTTAATTCCTTATATTGGCTAAGTATATGTTTTATTAGTGTCTATTATTTTTAACATTATTGGACTTCCCTTTTTAATTGTCTTCCTAAACTTCTTAAGGTATGATCCAAAAAATGATTCATGGTCAACTGTAGCACCTCTGAGTGTTCCTCGAGATGCAGTTGCAGTATGTCCCCTTGGAGATAAACTCTATGTGGTTGGAGGATATGATGGACATACTTATTTGAACACTGTTGAGTCATATGATGCACAGAAAAATGAATGGAAAGAGGTACTGTCATTGGAAGTATTGAAATGAGTACATTTCAGGTTTTAATAAAAGTCTTTACAATATATGTTTGGAATTAATTCCATTCTCTTCTTCTCTAGGGCCTACTCAGAATCTTTTAGTGAAATTTACAGTATTTGCTTTATCTATACTATAGAGCATTAGTTAGTTGATCTAATTTGTCGTTGGCAGGATCCATCAGTACTTATGTGAAAGGGACTAGAACATTCTCTTGGCTTCATGGACTCATACCTTTCACAGAAAAGTGAATCCAATTCAATAATTCAAAAGCTTTACTCAAGTGAATCCAATTCAATAAATTTGAAAGCCTTACTCTGGTCAACTTTCTAAGTATGTATTTTGACTTAAGAACCAAAGTGCAAAGTCCTCATTAAAAATATATCTGCTCCCTCTTATTGGTTGTTGACCAGGGAAAATTTTTTTCAGTCCTCTTTTATAGAGATTGTATAAACTACAACACTCTTCATTCTTAATTAGTCATTTGAAGAATTTAGTGAACAATGAGAGACTGGAATTAAACCTTCTAAAGAACACTGGGCATCTAACAGAAGAAATTCTGAGAGTACAAGAAGAAGCCCTGAAAGGATATCTTGGGGATGCTAAAGGCAAACTTGATGGTTTTGACATTATGTTCTAGAGATAACTCTGTATTTATTCCAAAATATTTAATGATGTTTTGTTAATTAAAGTAAGGCTTAATAAAAAATAATAAAGTATGATTAACTCCTCATAATTTCCACAAACAGGCAAACATTATATTTTTTATGTAACTTCACCTTCCTTTATACTGATTTCATGCTGCTTTATATTCTATGCACTAAGTTGGTTGCTGTTCTAAATAACTATGTGTTAATATAATGACAGCTGACAATGGCTTTCTATATATTTCCTTCAACAATTTGATGTGTTAAGACCCTCAGAAACACCCAAATTCTGCCATGTAGGCAGCTCCTTACTTTATCAGTGTTTAAGACCAGCTAGGAATGGAAGGAAAAAAATTAACAAACAAGGATGTGTTAAGTCAAATACAATAATCAAAATGTTTGTTAAGCTTGTGGAATTCATTTTTTGAAAATTGAAGACTAGTAGTTTAAGAAACCTAGATTTTATTCTTGGCTTTTCACTGTTTCATTGTATGACCTTGGAAAAGAGTGAAAGAGAACTAACAAATAATGGAATTATAACCACTATCTGCCAAATTATTTTTATTCATTATCTCACTTAACCCTATCAAAAACCTTGAAGGATTTCAAGCTAATAATTTTAGCAGAAGTTTTTATTATTAGCTGTAATTTTTTAAATGAGAAAATTATCAACCAAAATCACCTGCTTCTCAGACTCAGATGTACATCATTTAAATAATATTTCCTTTCCACCACACTGGACAGTTATCTGGACTGCATTTTCCATCTTTATACCAGGTGAAGGTTGGACCAGAATAGCTAAGGACTTGTTCAACTCCAACATGATATATTATATATATTATATATATTATGCTGAAGACAGAGTTCATTAAGATAGTATTTCTTTCCTTTCTTTTTTTTTTTCTGTTAGGAAGTTCCTGTCAACATTGGAAGAGCTGGTGCATGTGTTGTGGTTGTGAAGCTGCAGTAAAGCTATTTTTATCAATAGGAGGGAAACTGGTGATTTCATGAAATGGATTAGAAAGAAGAGAAGAAGAAATGTGTTCTTTCCTTCAATTAGTAATCAAACATGAACATTATTGTGTCATTTTAATGTAGTTATAATTGCTCTAATTTGTGAAGTCAAAGCAAGTTTTCAAACATGAATTACATATAGGTGTTAAATGTATGTGTAGTTGCAGCTGATAATTTAAGTGGAAATCCAATAGTCTAGGTCTAGCCTCATTACTAAAAATTTTAAGGGAAATCAGTAGTGGCCAAGATATGAAAGGCTGTAAAAACAATGGTAATTTTTAACTTAAGAATATGAGAAGTTAAAGACATTTTCTATTTCAAGACACAAAAGATACTCTATTTTCTGAAATGCAATATAAACGAGAACATCTAAAGCTTAAAATATGAAGTCTAATTTTCAGTAAGACATCATTCTTTTATTCAAAAATACCCCAAATAGCTAAATAATACCTCATTTTACCAACAGGAAGGCTATTACTGGGTTAGGGCTAAAAAATAACTCATTTACATAATATTCTATTCTGATCACAGTATGTTAAAATTTTCACAGACTTACTCTTTTATAGTACCATTTTCCAAAGCACATATACAGATTTAGTATTTTTAACCTATTGTCTTACTAAACTTGTTACCAGTAAATAGTTGTAATTTCATATACAATCTATATAAGAAAATAGTAAATATCATATTGATACAAACTATGACCTCAGCTTTAAAGTGTCAGGGCCTCGCTTATATAGGATGTAGCACTCTCAAACATTTCTTTGAACTCTGTAAACAAGTATTATTAAATTAAATAATTTCTCAAAAACAAAATAATTTTCAAAGAACAGGAAAATTGAGAAGATGTTCTACAATATTAATGCATGGGAATACCAAACTGTTCAATATTCATGGTTAATTCTATAATTACCTTTTATGTACCAATACATGGTTTCTGTTAATATTACATTCATCCAGGGGCGCCTGGGTGGCTCAGTGGGTTAAAGCCTCTGCCTTCGGCTCAGGTCATGATCTCAGGGGCCTGGGATCGAGCCCCACATCGGGCTCTCTGCTCAGTGGGGAGCCTGCTTCCCCCTCTCTCTGCCTGCCTCTCTGCCTACTTGTGATCTCTCTCTCTGTCAAATAAATAAATAAAATCTTTTAAAAAAAAAATATTACATTCATCCAGAAGAAAATGTTAGATATGCACTACAAAAAACTTTCAAAATTTAAAAAAATTAGCTAATAAAGTAGTATTTTACCTTTAAATCTCTACTTCTGTTTATCCTATTATAGAAATATTTAAGATAAAATGTTGAAAAAAACTTCTATTGAAAGTAACTTTTCAAGTAAACATGTGATTTTAGAATTTATGCAATGTTCTTTTTAAAAAGCTTTGTATTATAGTATGTGAAACCAACAAATAAAACTCAGAGAGATAGTTATAACATGTACTACTACCTTTTAAGTTTTTTTAAAAAAGAGCAACACAAGTCATACAAAAATACCTGTATTTTGACAAAATGAATTTAAATAAAATCTATTTCCTCTGGTTATAGTGTGACTTTAGATTATTTTAAGTGCAACTTAAATTTAGTTCTTATATTTATTGTCCCAATAGTTAAAATATTTAAACACAAAAATAAAATTTCCCTCCTTTGTTTCTTATCACTGCCACTGTCTTTAATTTTAAATAGAGGTCTATAAACATCTTCAGTTCTAGGGATGTAGAGATGGATACATAGAAATTCTGTAAAAAATAAACACACACACAGCTCTATTGAATTGTTAAATTCATCTTATTCAAATCCATAGAAGCAGACTCATTCAAATGTAGAAGTAGACTTATGTAGCTTTTATCCCTATAGCACAGTCTGGCCTGTCAAGTTAAATTAAAGGATTAATTATTTAATGGAAAGGAAAGAACAAAGGACCTATCAGACGTATCACAGTCCAGTGTGCCAATTCTCCAGTCACTGTTGATGGCACCAGTAGGGAGATTGTGTCCAGAGTCATGCCTGGTCAAGTAAGTAGAGATTGAATAGTATCTTCTCTATGGTCCATTTGGGCTTGCTTCATTTTAATCAGATATTGACTAGTAATGTATACAGACTAGTAATATTTATATATATATATATATATATATATATATATATATATATATGTATCTATCTATATCTATATCTAATCTCTATATATCACCCAGGGCATTTGCTGCACAGCTGTACTTGAAAATTGTGCTTGGACCACTATAGCTTAGCTGGATTGCCAAAGTTTAAGTAAAGCTGAACATTTAGGATGGAGATTATACGGAAGCCCGGGACAATAAAACATAACTGTGCTTGCCTCAGTCAAACCTAGTTGGGAAAAGGAGTTATATGGATAAGCCCCTTGTTATTATGTTGTAGTGGAGATTACTTATGAGGCTGGTTTAAGCTAACAAGGATAACAAAATGGAGTTATTTTATATATTCTCTCAACTAGTGGAAGGGCTGATGCATTTAGACACTGTACTCATATTGGAAAAACAATGTTAGTTTTTTATTTTTCTGTAATGCTTATGACCTTACTCAGGATCTCCCACTCTGCAGCACTCAGCCTGTATCATGATGATTTTCTAGACAACACCATCAGCTACTTTACCTGCATTTCCATAGGGAATGCAGAAAATATCTAAATTCCTTCTATAGCACACAGGAGCTTAAGGAGACTAGGACACTAAACTTGGTTTCTTCCTCTGCTTATGCCATCCATTAACTTGACTCATGCGGTTGCTTGATATGGATATCCATTGGATATCAAATGGATATCCATTTTGATATGGAGGGAACACTGAAAGGAAGTCTCTACCTAAAGTCCCAAATAAGGTATAGAACAAAAATTCCTGTGGAAAGAACCAAGATGCCCTTCAACACATGAATGGATAAAGAAGATATGGTACATATACACAATGGAATATTATGCCTCCATTAGAAATGACGAATATTCAACTTTTGTATCAACATGGATGGGACTGGAAGAGATTATGCGGAGTGAAATAAGTCAAGCAGAGAGAGCCAATTACCTTATGGTCTCACTTACGTGCTGAGCGTAAAGAAAAACATGGAGGGCATTGTGAGAAGGAAGGGAAAGGTGAATGGGGTGAAACCAGAGGGGGAGATGAACCATAAGAGACTGTGGACTCTGACAACAAACTGAGGGTTTAAGAGGGGTGGGGGTGAGGGGCTGGGAGAGCCTGGTGGTGGCTATTGTGGAGGGCACGTATTGCATGGAGCACTGGGTGTGGTGCATGAACAATAAATCTTGTAACACTGAAAAAATAAAATAAAATACTTGGGGGAAAAAAAAAGGAAAAAAAATTCCTCTGATTTCAGATTTTCCCATAACTCTCTAATAAGACTTCTAGCCGGAAATCTTAGTCAAGGAAAAGAAAGAAGGAAAGAAGACCATAAAACATATGTTTCATCACCTGTGGTCATTCTGTCGTCTTTCTCTTACCACAGTCATCTGAGGTAGAGGGACAGTTTTTTTCAAATTACTTTTCTGTTTGTAATGGACTTCTTTTACATCATATTCCTCTTGTTTGACACAGTAAGCCCCAACCTTAATGATAGAAAGAGTATTTTCTCTCTTGTCTGTGGAAGATACCACATGAACTTCCTACTACACCAGCCTGGCTTTCTATATGTCAAAGGAAATTTTTAAAAAGTTTTATATTTTTTCCCCTCTCTTGACAATACTCATTTTTCAAGATTGTTGCCTGCAATCGATTAGGGGAAAATGCTATTTTACATGCTAAAAGATTAATATTGACATCTTTTCTTTTTGCATTCCTGTTACAATCCTAACACACACATATGCACAGAACATAAACAATGAGGGAAGTGGCTAGCAAAATATGGAGAATATTATACATGAGTAAATGTTAAAAGGTAAAACCACATTACTATCTTCAAAATTATCCCAGTGTACCCAGTGTACCCAAAAGTATTCCAGTGTCATATTTATTAAAAATTTGTGTCTTAGACTTTAGTGGTATATATATAAGTTTGGGTTAAGTTTATGAAATCTTTACCAAATCCAGGTCTATATAATTTAGATTATATTCTCTGGTGGAGAACAGAATTTGGTTGCCTCTCCTCTACTATGGACTGCTGAATTTGCCAAGTTCACATTTCATCTAAAGTCATGGATACCCTCATACAAACATCCCAGAGCCATATGCTAAATTAGCATCTGAGTGATTAAATAATCCTGTCTGGATCATAACTGATTAAACCTTACCAGATCTGGAATACATAGAGTTTCTGGCCATCAGAGAATAGATACTTTTTTTTTTTTAAATATTCCTGAAAAGGCAAAATCAGAAAAAGATCTTTGAGAAAAGTGATACCAGCAAAATGATGGCATAAGAATTTCTATGGCTTATTCGTTCCCCCATCTCCAACATCAATTTGAACAACTATTCATATATGAATGTATCTTCACAAGAGCAAAGATTCCAGGCACCTGCGTAAAGCACAGAAATAACAAAGGACACATTGAGGCGGGTATGAAAGATAGATTCTCATTACCTTATGAGCATTCCCCCAAGCCCAGGCATTCCAGCATTGAGAGAGACAACTTCCCCATGGGACAAGGAGAATGAAGTGAGCATCCAATTTTACCATGGATTCCAGAGTGGACCCACCCCAGCACCAAGCCAACTCCTATAGCTCTCAGTTACTCCTCACAGGTTCTTGCAAACTAAGGCCACCCACTTACCCTCACATTTTTTGGCTCCAGCTGCTACAGGAAGTTCTAGCAGTCCCAAAATGTGTCCTTGTCACCAGGCTCCCAGGAGGCTCCAACTCACCCCAGTGAACAGAGGCCCCAACTCACCCCAGTGCCTGCCTACTCTTATGGCCTCAGGCAACTCACACAGCCCCAGGCAACTTTCACAGGAGGACTCCTGGTAGGATCCCACAAACTGAGGCCCTGCTCACCTCTTTACTTGTTAATTCCAGCAACTCCAGGAGGATCCTTTTGCACCAGGTTCCCTGAGGGCTCCTGGGAACACAGGCCTCCATCTCACCCTAGTGCCTACTGGCTCTGGTGGCCCCAAATGCTGTCCTTGACACAAAGTTCCTGGTGAGTTTCTATGAACCCAGTTGCAGGATCACTTCAGCATCTATTTATTTTGGTATCCCAAAGCAGTTCCCATGACAAGGCTTCCAGCAGGCTACCACAAGTCCAGGTTTCTAGCTCACCCTGGTACCTGTCTACAGTAGCCACAGGTATCGCTCATGACTCCAGGTGGCTTACATGGCATGGCTCCAAATAGGCTCTTGACAACCCAGGCTCCTATTGCACCCAGGTCCCTGACAGCTCTGGTGGCCTTTGGTGGTCTCCCAGTGATCTCCCAGGAACCCAGATCCCTAGCTCACCCCAGCACCTGCCAGTTCTGGTGAACTCAAGTATCTCTTGATACACCAGGTGGTCTCTATGGCACGTGAATCTCAGTAGGACCCCACAAATCTAGGCCTCCAGATCATCCTAGCACCTGCTGACACCAGTGGCTCCATGTAAATCCTATGGACCCCCTGTGGCTTCTATAGCACCAGACTTCTAGCAGACTCTCATGAGGCCAAGCTCCCCTCTCACACTGGTGCCTTTCAACTTCAGCAGCCCCAGGAAACTCCCTGATTCTGGATAACTTCCTTGGTTATCGGTTCTCAGAGGGAATCTGCAAACTCAAGCTTCTGGCCCATGAGGAAACTGGCCAGCTCCAGCAGTCCCAGGCAGTCAATAGATCCAAGTGATTTTGCACTCCCATCAGCTTCTTCAGTTCCAGGCTTCTAGAACACTCCTGTGAATTGAGGCCCCCAGTCAACTCTGTTGCCTGCTGGTTTCCATGATCCCAAGCAGCCCTAGAGGCCCAGGATCCAGCCCACCATGGAACCAGCTGACTTCCCTGGCACCAGGTTCCTGACAGGCTCCCACGAACAGAGGCTTCTAGCTTACCCCATCGCCACTTGGTTCCTGTGACCTTGGGCATCTCCTGTGGCAATAGGCTCCTAATAGGGTCCAGGAGCTTCCAAGAACATTTCAGCACTGGATAACTCCTGCTGCTCTAGATGGCTCCTATGGCTTCAGGCTCCCAATCAATACCTGCATCCCAGGCTCTGGGGGGATGGGTGGGCACCTGTAAACCCAGAGATTTAGAAGAGCTCATTGCCAAAATAACTACCCTGTCCCAGGCTTTCAACCAACTCCAACACCAAGGTACCCAAGGTTTCCAGCATAGACTGATGCTGCCAAAGTCATTTAATGAGGCCAGCATTACCCTGATACAAAAGCCAAGTAAGAACATAAAAAAAGAAAAATATAGGCCAATATT
Source organism: Procyon lotor (assembly GCA_028646535.1). Lineage (NCBI taxonomy): Eukaryota > Metazoa > Chordata > Mammalia > Carnivora > Procyonidae > Procyon > Procyon lotor. The sequence continues at coordinate 45,472,626 of CM053612.1, read as the reverse complement.
CCTTATGACTATACATGCAAAATAGAGCTCAAAAATATATGAGGCAAACATTGACAGAATTGAAGGGAAAAATACACTGTTCAATAATAGTAAGAGACTTTAATACCTCACTTTCAACAATGAATAGAACAACCAGACAGAAGATAAATAAGTGCATATAGGACTTGAAAAATATTGTAGACCAATTGGACCTAATGGATATATACAGAATATTCCAACCAAGAAGAGCAGAATACACATTTTTTATCAAGTGCTCATGAAACATTCTCCAACATAGACCAAATGTTAAGCCATAAAAATCAAGTATTAATACATTGAACAAAACTTAACATCATATAAACAATCTTTTACCAGCATAGTGAAATAAAACAAGAAATCAATGACGGAATGAAAAGTAGAAATTTAACAAATATCTGGAAGTTGAACAATGCACTCAATGAGTTTAAGAAGTATCCACAAAACAGTCAGAAAAATATATTGTGATAAATGAAAACAAAAACACAAAGTACCAAAACTTACAAGATGCAAAGAAAATAGTGGTATTAGAGAAATTTATAGTTGTAAACAATTACATATAAAAATGAGAGAAAGAAGGATGCCTGGGTGGTTCAGTTGGTTAAGCGTCTGCCTTCAGTTCAAGTCATGATCTCAGGGTCCTGGGATCCAGTCCCGCATCAGGCTCCTTGCCCAGCAGGGAGCCTGCTTCTCTCTCTGCCTGCTCTGCCTGCCACTCTCCATGCTTGTAGTCTCTTTCCCTGACAAATAAATAAATAAAATCTTTTTTAAAAAAAAGAGAGAGAAAGAGATATCAACTGTATTTCAAATAAAAAGGGCAGCATAGTAGACAAGCAAAATAACTTTTAAAGTTTTTATTTAAATTCTAGTTAGTTTACATAGAGTGTAATATCAGTTTCAGGTGTAAAATATAATGATTCAACACTTCTGTAAAATACCCAGTGCTCATCACAAGTGCACTTCTTCATCCTCACCACCTATTTAATCCATTGACGCACCCCTCTCCCCTTTGCTAACTATTGGTTTGTTCTTTATAGTTGAGTCTGTTTTGTAATTTGCCTCCCTTTTTGTTTTTTTTCCCTTTGCTTTTTTGCTTTGTTTCTTAAATTCCACATATGAGTGAAATAATATGGTATTGATCTTTCTCTAATTTATTTTGCTTAGTATAGTACTCTGTAGCTATATCCATGTCCTTGCAAATGGCAAGATTTCATGCTTTTCCATGACTGAGTAATACATAGATATGGATATAGATGATATAGACATAGATATATAGATATACACAGAAACACATATCCGTGTACCACATCTTCTTTATCCATTTATAGTTGATGGTCATTAAGGCTGTTTCCATAATTTAGCTATTGTAAATATCACTCTAAATATCAGGGTGCATGTATTCCTTTGAATTAGTATCTTTGCATTCTTTGGGTAAATGCCTAGCAGTGCAATTGCTGGATCACAGGGTAAATTGATTTTTAACTTTTTAAGGAACCTACATAATGTTTACCAGTTTGCATTCCTACCAACAGTACAGGAAAATGTCCCTTTCTTCACATTCTTACCAACACCCATTGCTTCTCGTGTTGTTGATTTTAGCCATAGTAAGAGATGTGAGGTAATAGCTCATTCCAGTTTTGATTTCCATTTCCTGATGGTAAGTGATAGTGAACATCTTTTCATGTGCCTGTTAGCCATCTGTATGTTTTCTTTGGAAAAATGTCTAATCATATCTTCTGCCCATTTTTTAATTTGATTATTCACTTTTTGGGTGTTGAGTTTTATAGGTTCTTTATATATTTTGGATACTAACCATTTATCAGATCTATCATTTGCAAATATCTTCTCTCATTCCATAGTCTGCCTTTTAGTTTTGTTGATTGTGCTCATTGCTGCATAGAAACTTTTTATTTTGATGAAGTCCCACTAGTTTATTTTTGCTTTTGTTTCTCTTGCTACAGAGAAATATGTAGAAAAACCTGATATGGCATTTATCAAAACAGTTACTGCATGTATTCTCCTCCAGGACTTTTATGGTTTCAGATCTCAAATTTAGGTCTCCAATCCATTTTGAATTTATTTTGTGTATGGTGTAAGAAAGTGCTCCAGTTTCATTCTTTTGTATGTTTCTGTCCAGTTTTCCCAGCACCATTTACTGAGGAGATATTTTTTTCCCCATTGGATATTCTTTCCTGCTATATCAAAGATTAATTAACCATTTAATTGTAGGTTCATTTCTGTTTTTTCTATTTGGATCTATTGGACTAGGTGTCTATATTTGTGCCAGTATCATACTGTTTTGGTGACCAAAGTTTTGTAATATAACTTGGAATAAAGAATTGTGATACCTCCAGCTTTGCTTTTCTTTTTCAAGTATGCTTTGGCTATTTGAGATCTTTTTCAGTTCCATATAAATTCTAAGACTGTTCGTTCCAGCTCTATGAAAAATGTTGATGGTATTTTGATAGGGATTGCCTTAAATGTGTAGACTGCTTTGGGTAGTTTAGACATTTTATCTTTAGTTCTTCTTGCAGTCCATGAGCATGGAATGTCTTTCCATTATTTTGTGTTATTTTCAATTTCTTTCATCAGTGTTTTATTGTTTTCAGGTCTTTCACTTCCTTGGTTAGATTTATTCTTAGGTATCTTATTGTTTTTGATGCATTTGTAAAGGGGATTAACTCCTTAATTTCTCCCTCTGCTGCCTCATTATTGGTGTATAGAAATGCAACAGACTTCTTTATGTTCATTTTGTATCCAGTGACTTTATTAAATTTGTTTATCACTTTTAGCAAGTTTTTGATGGTCTTTGGGATTTCTAAATAGAGTATCACGTCATCTACAAATAGTGAAATTTTTATTTCTTTTTTCCCAATTTGCTTGCCTTTTCTTTTTTTTTCACTTATTACTTTTAGCATGTTAAAAACAATCACATCCAAAAAAGTATACAGATAAAAATGTCATAGATGACATAAGAAAATAGTGTGTGTATATATATATTTTGCATATATATATATAAATCTACAGTATTTACCACGGTTGACATATATATTTTGGAGCAGCTCAGATGCTGCTATCATAACCTAAATTATACAGCTTGGTTTATTACAAGTCACAGAATCATGGTTTAAAAACTGGAATTAACATCCTCAGCTATACGTCTGATCTACATTTCTTTCTAAGCCTCCACATGATCTGATTCAAGGGCCCGGCGAGAGTGGGGTTTTGTGCGCTCTTCAGCGGAGAGCTGAGCTGCTAATGCACGGCCATTTGTTTTGCTGTTTAATAACATCATTACCAAGTTGATTAAAATTACATTAGACTCATTATATACATAAAAAATATTGTCACATTCACTAGCTAAACAAATGTTACTCTCATTTGAAAAGACATACTTCAGTACCTTGAAAGTTTAAAGCCCTAACTTGCAACAAGAAGAGCCCTTGATGTTGGGTTTTCTACTCTCCTCTTTGTTCAAACACGAGGACAATACATTGAAAACCAGCTCTCCAATTAAACACAAAGTCAGACTTTCTGGGGATGCCTAAAACTGTCCCCATGTTTTGGTAATTGTAGTGTAATATACTGTTTTTAAAAGACATTGCTAATTTTTTAACCATGAACCTGAATTTGTTCTCACTGCAAAAGGAAAAAAAAAAAAAGATTTTTGGAAGTATGAAAGTCACACTATTTTTTTTTAAAAGGATTAAAACCTTAAACTCCTATTAATAATTAGGATCATTTTTTTGGCCTCCCGGCAGTTTCAGTGGATAGTCCAGTGCGATATAGAACTTCCCCAGGTTTAGAAGATGCCAGTTCCTCTGGGTATCAATATTAAGGTCCCTCGCCTCCAGTGTATCACTACAGAAATCGGGATGGACTTTCTATTCAAGAATCAGTATTGCTGTAAGAATTTATCTATACTTGGTAAAGACAAGAGAATAGAAACCATTTGAAACCTACATTGCTATATTTATAATTGCCAAAGCAGTATTTTATACTATTGTAAACATCTTGCACAGTTCCAGCATATGCTAGTACTAAGAATATATAGGAGCCTTTCGTCCCCATGTAGATGCTGCTTATGATGAGCAGTTTTAAATTGCAGCATCACTGAACCTGTTAAAAAGAATTTAGCACAGAAACATAGCAATAGCATTTAGGGATGCACACATAATGATAATTCAGGACTCAGTTTCACTTACATCTTCGTCCAAAACCTGAGCAGTTTTGCACCATTAGCCCATCCTATTTTGAGTAACATTATAAAGCACTGAAAACCTGTGTAGAATAGATATTTTTAAGGCTATATGTAGTGTGCGTGTCTTTCAGTAGATCCCAAAAGGCCTCCACGCACACACATTTGAACACAGAACTAAAGAAATGTTTAAAAAAATTAATTTTAATCTACGTCCATGGAATAATTTCCTATTCTTCCTTTCCTTAACTTGTCTTTCAGCCAAGTTTTCTGTTTTTTTTTTTTTTTTCTTTTTTTCCCTTATATTTTCACCCAGATCCTAGAGTGCTGTCGGGGTTTGCCGTGACTTCGTTGAGCTTCTCTGCAATTGTGGCCATTTTCTTTCCTTCTGAAAATTTAAAGATGCTGGAGAGAAAGGCTCCCCACTGAATGGTGCTTAAATACTGGGGCACTCAGAATAAGTTTATGGCCAAAGGCAGGGCACTGCTCGTACATCAAGATCACTTTTAGTGTGTTTGTGGCCTTTGTTCTGGTCTGACTCTTGTGGAGCCCAGAGCAGAATATTCTTTGCCAGATGCAGAAGAAGGGCAGCAGTCCTGCTCTCCACGGATGCTGGCCGAAGAGGCTGCAAGTTACTGCACACGGGGCCCTTGCCCGGGCCAGGCACAGAACAGACTCCTTGGAAACCCATTCGATAGCAGACTTAACACTATCTGGGGTTGCTTCTTACTTCTGTCCTTTCAATTCCTGCAGGGCTTGGGCTGTTCACTTACATGATCTTTTTCTGGCACTCTTTCTCTAAAGGTGGTAATCAATGGAGATTGTTGCATTTAGGCCATTAAATTATCATTGTGTGAACTTGCCTTTTCTTTTTGTTGTCTTACTGATGTAGCTAAGATTTCCAGTAACAGTGGTGACTATGGACACCCTGTCCATTAAGTAACAGTGGTGACTATGGACATCTTAGTCTTCTTCCTAACTAAAGAGGAAAACTCTCAGCTCTTCTCCAATGAGGATGATATTAGCTGTGTGTTTTTCATATGGCCTTTATTATGTTTAGGAATGTATCCTCTAAACCTACTTTGTAGAGGGTTTTTATCATGAATGGATATTGCACTTTGTCAAATGCTTTTTCTGCTTCTATTGAAATGATCATATGGTTCTTATCCTTTTATTAATATGGTGTATCACATTCATTGATTTGCAAATGTTGAACCACTCTTGCAACCCAGAAATAACTCCCACTTGATCATGGTGAATGGTTTTTTTTAATATCATGTTGAATTGGGTTTGCTAGTATTTTACTGAAATTTTTGCATCCGTGTTATCAAGGATATTAGCTTATAGTTCTCTTTTTCTGGTAGAGTCTTTATCTGGTTTTAGTATCAGGGTGATGCTGCCCTCATTCAATGAATTTGGAAGTTTTCCTTCCTCTCTATTTTTTGGAATAATTTGAGAAGAATAGATATTAACTCTTCTTTAAATGTTTGAAAAAAAAACAAAACAAAACATTTGCCTGTGAAGCCATCTAACCCTGGACTTTGGTTTATTGTGAGATTTTTTATTACTGATTAATGTTCTTCAAAGTTTATTGGTTTGTCCAAGTTTCTATCCCTTTCTGTTTCAGTTTTGGTAGTATATATGTTTGGAAATCATCCATTTCTTCCAGGTAGTTCTTTTTGTTGACATAATTTTTCATAATATTCTCTTATAATTGTTTGTATTTCTGGAGTGATGATTGCTATTTATCATTTGTAATTTTATTTGGGTAGTTTCTCTTTCTTTTGGATAAGTCTTGCTATAGGTTTATCAATTTTTTATGTTTTCAAAGAACCAGCTCCTGGTTTTGTTGATCTGTTTTGTTTTGTTTTTTTCAGTATCTGTATCACTAATTTCTGCTCTGATCTTTATAATTTCCTTCCTTCTGGTGTCTTTAGGCTTCATTTGCTATTCTTTTTCTAGCTCATTTAGGCATAAGGTTAGGTGGTTTATTTGAGATTTCTCTTGTTTCTTGAGTTGGGCCTGTATTGCTTTTTATTTCCCTCTTAGGACTGCTTTTGCTGCATCCCAAAGGTTTTGGACCTTTGTGTCTTTGTTTTCATTTGTTTATATATATTTATTGATTGATTGATTTCCTGGTTGACCTATTCATCGTTTAGTAGCATGTTGCTTAACCTCCATGTATTTGTGGTCCTTACAAATTTTTTCTTGTTGTTGACTTCTAGTTTTATAATATTGTGGTCAGAAAAGGTACATAATATGATTTCAGTTTCTTGTAATTGTTAAGGATTGATTTGTGACCTACTGTGAGATCTATTCTGGATAATGCCCCATATGGATTTGAAAATAATGTGTATTCTGCTATTTTAGAATGAAATGTCCTGAATATATCTGTTAAGTCCATGTGGTTCAGTTTGCCATTCAAAGCCATTGTTTACTGATTGATTGATTGATTGATTGATTGATATTTGGTTCTGCTGTTTTCAGTTTTTATTCAAATTCCAGTTAATATATAGTGTAATATTGCTTCAGGTGTACAATATAATGATTCAACGCTACCGTACAAAACCTGGTGTTCATCACAAGTGTATTCTTTAAACCCCATCATTTTTAACCCATTCCTCCACTGACCTTCTTCTGGTAACCATCAGTTTGTTCTCTAAAGTTGAGTCTGTTTTGTGGCTTCTCTCTCCACCCCCCCATATTTCCTTTTTTTTTTTCTTTCCTGATTGGATTATTTGTTCATTGATGTAAGTGAGTTGTTAAAGTCACCTACTATTATTGTATTATAATCAATTAGTTTGTTTTATTTGTTACTGTTTATATATTTGGGTGCACTCATGTTGGGTGCATAAATATTTATAATTACTATATCTTCATGTAAGATTGTCCCCTCTATTATGATATAGTGCTCTTCTTTGATTCTTGTATAGTCTTTGTTTTAAAGTCTAGTTTGTATGATGTAAGCCTTGGTAATCTGGATTTCTTTTGACATACATTTGTGTGATAAATGTTGCACCATCTCTTTGCTTTCAATCTGCAGGTGTCTTCAGTTCTAAAGTCTCTTGTAAGCAGCATATAGATTGATCTTGTTTTTTCCTTAATCCATTCTGATACCCTGTGTCTTTTGATTGGAGTGTTTAGTCCACTTATATCCAAAGTAATTATTGATATATATGTATTTATTGCCATTTTATTATTTGTTTTGTCATTTTTAGGGGGGATTTTCTCTGATCATTTCTTGTGTTTTTAAGTTTTGGTATCTCCTGTGCACTCAGAGTCCCCTTTAATATCCAAGCAGAAGATCAAAAAGGGAAACAAGGACTTTGGATGACACACTGGACCAGATGGACTGCACATATACAGAGCATTCCATCATAACACAAAAGAATACATTCTTCTCAAGTGCATATGGAACATTCTCCAGAATAAATCAGATACTGGGTCACTGATGAAGTCTCAACTGGTACCAAAAGATTGGGATCATTCCCTGCATATTTTCAGACCACAATGTTTTAAAACTAAAACTCAATCACAAGAGGAAATCTGTAAGGAACTCAAATTTCTGGATGTTAAAGAGCATCCTACTAAAGAATGAGTCAATCAGGATATTAAAAAAGAATTTTAAAAAATCATGTAAAAACAAATAGTCCAGTTAAGAAATGAGCAAAAGAGATGACCAGACATTCCTTAAATGAAGACATCCAAATGGCCGACAGACACATGAAAAAATGCTCCACATCACTTGGCACCAAGGAAATATAAATCAAAATCATAATGAGATACAACCTTACACAAGTTAGAATGGCCAAAATCAACAACACAGTAAACAACAAATGTTGGAAAGGGTGTGGAGAAAGGGGAACCCTCTTACACTGTTGGTGGGATTGCAAGCTGGTGCAGCCACTTTGGAAAACAGTGTGGAGATTCCTCAAGAAATTAAAAATAGAGCTACCCTAGACCCTGCCATCGCATTACTGGGTATTCACCCCAAAGAAGCAGATGCAGTACAAAGAAGGGCCACATGTACCCCAATGTTCATACCACATTGGCCACAATGTGCCACAAGCACCAAACTGTGGAAAGAACCAAAATGTCCTTCAACAGATGAATGGATAAAGAAGATATGGTCCATATATACAATGAAATATTATGCCTCCATTAGAAAGGATGAATATCCAACTTTTGTATCAACATGGATGGGACTGGAAGAGATTATGCAGAGTGAAATAAGTCAAGCAGAGAGAGCCAAAAAAACAAATAGTCCAGTTAAGAAATAAGCAAAAAACATGAACAGACATTCCTTAAATGAAGACATACAAATGGCCAACAGACAGATGAAAAAATGCTCCACATCATTTGGCACTAAGGAAATATAAATCAAAACCATAATGAGATACCACCTTACACCAGTCAGAATGGCTAACATTAACAATATAGGAAAGAACAGATTTTGGCGATGGTATGAACAAAAGGGAACTCTCTTTCACTGTTGGTGGGAAAGCAAGCTGGTACAGCCTCTCTAGAAAATAGTATGAAGCTTCCTCAAGAAGCTAAAAATAAGGCTACCCTGTGACCCAGTAATTGCACCACTAGGTTTTTACCCCAAACATACAAATGTAGTGATCCAAAGGGGCAACTACATTCCAATGTTAATAGCATAAGTGTCCACAATTGCCAAAATATGGAAAGATCTCGGATATCTACCAAGAGAAGATGGATAAAGAAGATGTGGTTATATACCATGGAATATTAGCCATCAGAAAGGATGAATACTTAAACCATTTACATCGACATTGATGGATGGAACTGGAAAGTATTATGTTGAGTGAAATAAGTCAATCATAGAAAGAAAATTTTCATATAGTTTCTCTCTTACGTGGAATATAAGAAACAGGGCAGAAAATCATAGGAGAAGGGAGGGAAAACTGAAAGGGTAGTCATTCAGAGAGGGAGACAAACTGTGAAAGACTCTTAACTGTAGGAATCAAACTAAGGTTTGCTGAAGGGGAGGTGGTCGGAGGGATGGAGTAATTGGGTGATAGGCATTAAGGAGAGCATGTGATGTGATATGATGAGCACAGGGTATTATATGCAACTGGTGAATTACTGAACTCTACTTCTGAAACTACTGTTGTAATAAATGTTGGCTAATTTAATATAAATTTTTAAAAAAGAAAGAAAATGTTACTATTTAATGAATGGATAAACCAGCATATCATAGAAGAAATTTTTAAAAAATGAAAACAAATAAAAATGAAAACACAGCAGTTGAAAAACTGCAGGACGCAGCAAAAGTTGATTTAAGAGGAAATTATATAACAATACAAACCTATCATAAGAAACGGGAAAAATTTCAAGTAAGTCACACAACCTTATACCTAAAGAAGCTAAAGAGGAAAACAAATGAAGCCTAAAGCCAGCAGAAGGAAGTAATAAATATTAGAGTAGAAATGAACGATATAGATACTGAAAACAGACAAAGAACAATAGAGCAAATAATGAAACCAGGAGCTGGTTCTTTGATAAAATTAAGAACATTGATAAATGGCAACCTAAAAGTATCAAAAAGAAAAGAGAAATGACCCCAAAAATAAAATCACAAATTAGAAAAGAGAAATAATAACCAACAGCATAAAAATATATACAATTATAACAGATTATTTTTGAAAAACTGTATGCTAATAAATTGGATAACCTGGAATAACTGGATGAATTCCTAGAGGCATGTAAACTTCCAAAACTGAAACAGGAATAAATAGGAAATTTGAGCAGACCAATGATCAGAAAAGAAATTGAATCAGTAATCAAAAAAACAAAACAAACAAACAGACAAAAACACCCAACAAACAAATCTTCAGGGCCACCTCCCCTTCAGCAAACCTTAGAATATATAATATTCTACCAAATATTTAAAGAAGAGGTAATACCTAGTCTTCTCAAACTACTCAAAACAAAAATAGAAATGGAAAGAAAATTTCCAAACTCATTCTATGAAAGGAGCATTACTCTTACATCAAAAGCAAATAAAGACTCTACTAAAAAAAGCAAGTAAGCTCAATATCCCTGATGAAAATGAATGCAAAAATTCTCAAGAAAATACTAGAAATCGAAATCTAACAATATAAAGAATCATTCACTATGATCAAGTGGGATTTATCCTGGGTCGCAAGTGTTGTTTCTTCCAATATTTGCAAATCAATCTATGTGATACACTGTATTAAAAATTATATGATCTATATGATCCTTTCAATAGATGCAGATAAAGCATTTGACAAAATATAACATCCATTCATGATAAAAGTCCTCAACAAAGTAGGGTTAGAGGGAATATATCACAACATAATAAAGGCCACATATGAAAAATCCAAAGCTGATATCCCCAATGGGGAAAAACTGAGAGCTTTTCCTATAAGGTCTGGTACAATCAAGGATATTGACTCTCAATACTCTTAGTTAACATAATACTGGAAGTCCCAGGAACAACAATTAGACAACACAAAGAGATAAAAAGACATCTAAATCAACAAGGAAGAAATACAATTTCCAGTATTTGCAGATGACATGATATTCTATATAGAAAACCCAAAGACTCCACCAAAAATTGCCAGAACTGATACATTAATTCAGTAAAGTTGAAGGTAACAAAATCAACATACAAAAATCTGTTTGGGTCCCTATACACCAATAATGAAGCAGCAGAAAGAGAAATTAAGGAATCAATCTATTTTACAATTGCACCACGAAGAAGATAACTAAGAAGAAAGCTAGCCAAGGAGGCAAAAGACCTGTACTTTGAAAACTAGGGAAAGCTTATGAAAGAAATTGAGGATCACAAAATGAAATGGAAAAACATCCATGCTCATGGATAAGAAGAACAAATATTGTTAAAATGTCTATACTACTCAAAATAATCTTCACATTTAATACAACCCCTATCAATATACCAATAGTATTTTTTTTTCACAGAACAGGAACAATCTTAAAATTCATATGGAATCAAAAAAGATACTGAATAATAAAAGCGACCTTGAAAAAGAAAAGCAAAACTCGTGGCATCACAATTTGGATTTCACTTTATATTACAAAGCTGTAGTTATCAAAACAGTATGATACTTATACAAAAATAGATACACAGTTCAGACTAGAAAACTCAGAAATGAACCCACAACTGTGTGATTAATTAATCTTACTTATACAAAAATAGATACACAGTTCAGACTAGAAAACTCAGAAATGAACCCACAACTGTGTGATTAATTAATCTTTGACAAAGTATGAAAGAATATCCAATGGGAAACAGACAGTATCTTCAACAAATGGTGTTGGGAAAAATTTTGTAATATTAAAAATAGTGAAACTGGACCACTTTATTACACTAGACACAAAAATTAATACAAAATGGATTGAAGATGTAAATAGAGGACCTGAAAACATAAAAATCCTAAAAAAGAACACAGACAGTAACTACTCTGATATTGGCCATAACAACATTTTTCTAGGTATGTCTCCTAAGGAAAGGAAAACAAAAGCAAAAATAATCTACTGGGGGGAAATCAGAGGGAGTGATGAACCAAGAGAGACTATGGACTCTGAGCAACAAACTGAGATTTTTGGAAGGGAGGGGGTGGGGGGTTGGGCGAGCGTGATGGTGGGTATAGTGGAGGGCACGTATTGCATGGAGCACTGGGTGTGTGCATGAACAATGAATCTTGTAACACTGAAAAAATAAAATAAACATATTTGGGGAAAAATAATCTATTGGGACTATATGAAAATAAAATTTTCTACACAACAAAAGAAACAATCAACAAAACTAAAATGCAATTAATGGAATGGGAGAATATATTTGCAAATGAAATATTCGATCAGCAGCTAGCCTTTAAAACTCAATACCCAAAAAGTGAATAATCCAATTAAAAAATGGGAAGAAGGTATGAGCAGCCATTTCTCCAAATACACAGACATCCAATAGGTACTTGTAAAGATGCTCAGCATCACTCATTATCAGGGAAATACAAATCAAAACTACAGTGAGATATCCCCTCACACCTGTCAGAATAGCTAACATCAACAATACAAGAAACAACAGGCGTTGGCAAGGATGTGGACACAGAGGAAATGTCTTGCACTGTTGGTGGGAATGTAACCTGGTGCAGCCATTGTGGAAAACAGTTTGGAGGTTTCTAAAAAAAATTAAAAATAGAGCTACCTTATGATTCAGAAATAACACTAGTGAGTATTTACCTGAGGATTAAAAACAAAACAAAACCATAATTCAATGGGATATATGCACCTTACATTTGTAGTAGCATTGTTTACAGTAGTCCAGACATCGATGGATCCCAACTGTTTATCAGTTGATGAATGGATAAAGATGTTATATATATATTAGAATATTATGCAGCCATAAGAAGAAATGAAATCTTGCCATTTGCAATGACATGGATGGAGCTAGAGAGTATAATGGTAAGTGAAATAAGTCAGGGTAAGAAAGAAAAATTCTGTAAGATTTCACTTAAATGTAGATTTTATTTTTTTTCTTTTTTTTAATTAACATATAATGTATTATTTGCCCCAGGGTACATGTCTGTGAATCATCAGGCTTACACATTTCACACCACTTACCATAGCACATACCCTTCCCAATGTCCACAACCCAGCCACCCTATCCCTACTCCCCCGCCTCCCAGTCACCCTTAGTTCGTTTCATGAGTCTAGGAGTCTCTTATGATTTGTCTCCCTTCCCATCCCCTCCTGTTTCATTTCTCTCCCCCACTCCCCACCCACAAACCACCGCCTTGCCTCTCAAGTTCCTTATATCAGAGAGATCATGTGATACTTTTCTTTCTCTGACTGACTTATTTCACTTAGCATAATACCCTCCAGTTCCATCAATGTCATTGCAAATGACCAGATTTCATTTCTCTTGATGGCTGCATAGTATTCCATAATATATATATACCACATCTTCTTTATGCATTCATCTGTTGATAGGCATCTAGGGTCTTTCCATAGTTTGGCTTTTGTGGATATTGCTGCTATAAACATGCGGGTGCATGTGACCATTTAGATCATGATATTTGTATCTTTAGGGTAAATGCCCAGTAGTGTGATTGCTGGGTCGTAGGGTAGCTCTATTTTCAACTTTTTGAGGAACCTCCATACTGTTTTCCAGAGTGACTGTACCAGCTTGCATTCCCACCAACAGTGTAGGAGGGTTCCCCTTTCTCTGCATCCTCACCAACATCTGTCGTTTCCTGACTTGCTTATTTTAGCCATTCTGACTGGTGTGAGGTGGTATCTCACTGTGGTTTTGATTTCTATTTCTCTGATGACAAGTGCTGTTGAGCACATTTTCATGTGTCTGTTGTCCAATTGGATGTCCTCTTTGCAGAAATGTCTGTTCATATCTCCTACCCATTTCTTGATCAGATTATTTGTTCTTTGGATGTCGACTTTAAGAAGTTCTTTATAGATTTTGGATACTAGCCCTTTAACTGATATGTCATTTGCGAACATCTTCTACCATTCTGTCAGTGGTCTTTTGGTTTTGTTGACTGTTTCCTTTGCTGTGCAAAAGCTTTTGATCTTGATGAAGTTCCAATAGTTCATTTGTGCCCTTGCTTCCTTTGCCTTTGGAGACATTTCTAGGAAGACGTTGCTGCAGCTAAGGTCAAAGAGATTGCTGTATGTGTTCTCCTCCAGTATATTGATGGAGTCCTGTCTTACATTGAGGTCTTTGATCCATTTTGAGTCTATTTTTGTGTGCGGTGTAAGGAAATGGTCCAGATTCATTCTTCTGCATGCGGCTGTCCAGTTTTCTCAACATCATTTGTTGAAGAAACTGTCTTTTTTCACTGGATATTCTTTCCTGCCTTGTCGAAGATAAGTTGACCATAAAGTTGGGGGTCCATTTCTGGGTTCTTTATTCTGTTCCATTGATCTATGTGTCTGTTTTTGTGCAGTACCATACTGTCTTAATGATTATAGCTTTGTAATAGAGTTTGAAGTCAGGAATGGTGATGCCACTGACTTTGGTTTTCTTTTTCAACATTCCTCTGGCTATTCGTGGTCTTTTCTGGTTCCATATAAATTTTAGGATTATTTGTTCCATTTCTTTGAAATAAATTGATGGCATTTTGATAGGGATTGCATTAAATGTGTAGATTGCTTTAGGCAGAATAGACATTTTCACAATATTTGTTCTTCCAATCCATGAGCATGGAACGTTTTTCCATTTCTTGGTGTCTTCCTCAATTTCTTTAATGAGCATTTTGTAGTTTTCTGAGTACAGATTCTTTGCCTCTTTGGTTAGGTTGATTCCCAGGTATCTTATGATTTTGGGTGCAGCTGTAAATGGGATTGACTCCTTAATTTCTCTTTCTTCTGTTTTGCTGTTGGTATATAGAAATGCCACTGATTTCTGTGCCTTAATTTTATATCCTGACACTTGGCTGAATTCCTGGATGAGTTCTAGCAGTCTTGGAGTGGAGTCTTTTGGGTTTTCCACATAAAGTATCATATCATCTGCAAAGAGTAAGAGTTTGACTTCTTCTTTGCCAATCTGGATGCCTTTGATTTCTTTTTGTTGTCTGATTGCTGAGGCTAGGACTCCTAGTACTATGTTGAATAGCAGTGGAGAGAGTGGGCATCCCGGCCCTGTTCCTGATCTCAGGGGGAAATGCTGAGAGCTTTTCCCCATTGAGAATGATATTCGCTGTGGGTTTTTCATAGATGGCCTTGATGATGTTGAGGAATGTAACCTCTATGCCTACACTGTGAAGAGTTTTGATCGGGAAGGGATACTGTACTTTGTCAAATGCTTTTTCAGCATCCATTGAGAGTATCATATGGTTCTTGTTTTTTCTTTTATTAATGTATTGTATCACATTGATTGATTTGCGGATGTTGAACCAACCTTGCATCCCAGGAATAAATCCCACTGGATTGTGATGAATAATCCTTTTGATGTACTGTTGGATCCTATTGGCTAGTATTTGGTGAGAATTTTTACATCTGTGTTCATCAAGGATATTGGTCTGTAATTCTCCTTTTTGATGGGGTCTTTGTCTGGTTTTGGGATCAAGGTGATGTTGGCTTCATAAAATGAGTTTGGAAGTTTCCCTTCCATTTCTATTTCTTTGAACAATTTCTGAAGAATAGGTATTAATTCTTCTTTACATATTTGGTAGAATTCCCCTGGGTAGCGATCTGGCCCTGGGCTTTTGTTTGTTGGGAGATTTTTGATGACTGCTTCAATCTCCTTACTGCTTATGGGTCGGTTCAGGTTTTCTATTTCTTCCTGGTTCAGTTTTGGTAGTTTGTGTGTCTCTAGGAGTGCGTCCATTTCTTCCAGGTTGTCTAATTGGCTGGCGTATAGTTGCTCATAATATATTCTTACAATTATTTGTATTTCTTTTGTGTTAGTTGTGATTTCTGCTCTTTCATTCATACTCTTATTAGTTTGGGTCCTTTCTCTTTTCTTATTGATAAGTCTGGCCAAAGATTTATCAATTTTATTAATTCTTTCAAAGAACCAGCTCCTAGTTTCATTGATTTGTTCTACTGTTCTTTTGCGTTCTATTTCATTGATTTCTGCTCTGATCTTTATTATTTCTCTTCCTCTGCTGGGTTTGGGCTTTCTTTGTTGTTCTTTCTCCAACTCCTTTAGGTGTTGCATTAGGTTGTGTATTTGAGATCTTTCTTGTTTCTTGAGAAAGGCTTGTATTGCTATATACTTTCCTTTCAGGACTGCCTTTGCTGTGTCCCAAAGATATTGAACCGTTGTGTTTTCATTTTCATTGGTTTCCATGAATTTTTTAAGTTCTTCTTTAATTTCCTGGTTGACCCATTCGTTTTTAGTACGATGCTCTTTAGCCTCCATGTATTTGAGTTCTTTCCAACTTTCCTCTTGTGACTGAGTTCTAGTTTCATGGCCTTGTGGTCTGAAAATATGCAGGAAATGATCCTAATTTTTGGTACCAATTGAGACCTGATTTGTGTCCCAGGATGTGATCTATTCTGGAGAATGTCTCATGTGCGCTCGAGAAGAATGTGTATTCTGTTGCTTTGGGATGGAATGTTCTGAATATATCTGTGATGTCCATCTGGTCCAGTGTGTCCTTTAGAAGCTTTATTTCCTTGTTGATCTTTTGCTTAGATGCTCTGTCCATTTCGGTGAGGGGGTATTAAAGTCTCCTACTATTATTGTATTGTTGTTGATGTGTTTCTTTGACTTTGTTATTAATTGGTTTATATAATTGGCTACTCCCATGTTAGGGGCATAGATATTTACAATTGGTAGCTCTTCTTGTTGGACAGTCCCTTTATGATATAGTGTCCTTCCTCATCTCTTATTATAGTCTTTGGCTTAAAATCTAATTTATCTGATATAAGGATTGCCACCCCAGCTTTCTTTCGATATCCATTAGCATGATAAATTGTTTTCCACCCCTCACTTTAAATCTGGAGGTGTCTTTGGGTCTACGATGAGTTTCTTGTAGACAGCATATTGATGCGTCTTGTTTTTTTATCCATTCTGATACTCTGTGTCTTTTGATTGGGGGCATTTAGCCCATTTACATTCAGGGTAACTATTGACAGATATGAATTTAGTGCCATTTTATTGCCTGTTAGGTGACTGTTAACTGTTTATTGTCTCTGTTCCTTCTTGGTCTGTTAGGCTCCCTGTTTGCTTAGAGGACCCCTTTCAGTATTTCCTGAGGGCTGGTTTGGTGTTTGCAAATTCTTTCAGTTTTTGTTTGTCCTGGAAGCTTTTTATCAAAATTTCTGTGTTTTGTACCACGCGGCTCTGCAGCTGCTGGGAGCCGGCCCCTCCCCCGGGATCTCTCTCCCCATCACTTTGGATTCACTTTTCCACATGTCCTACCTTTCAGAAAGTTGTCGATTTTCTGCTCCTGGAATTGCTGTTCTTATTCTCTTCTCTCTCTTTTTGTGTTTGCCGGCTTTTAGAGTGATTTTCTGCCTCTTTAGCTGAACTTCTGGGAACCAATGCTTTCTCTGTCTCCTACACCTCTGCCATCTTGCCCCTCTCCTCCCTAAATGCAGATTTTAAGAAACAATACAAATAAGCAAAGAGAGAACATAAGAGACAAAGCAAGAAACAGATTTTTTAAAAAATTTTTCGCTGTTCCAAGATTCTTTGTTCATGCATCACAGACAGTGCTTAATGAAATATGTGCCCTCCTCAACATCCACCACCAGGTTCACACAAATCCCCAAATCCTCCCCTCCAAAACCCTCAGTTTGTTTCTCAGAGTCCACAGTCTCTCATGTTTTGTCTCCCCCTCTGTTTTCTCCCAATTCACATTTCCTTTCCTCCTCCCAATGTTCTCCATATTTTTCCTTATGCTCCACATGTAAGTGAAACCTTATGATAATTAACTCTCTCTGCTTCACTTATTTCACTCAGCAAAATCTCTTCCAGTCCTGTACATGTTGATACAAAACTTGGGTATCCATCTTTTCTGATGGAGGCATAATATTTCATTGTATATATAAACCATATCTTCTTTATCCATTCATCTATTGAAGGGCAATTTAGCTCTTTCCACAGTCTGGCTATCGTGGCCATTGCTGCTATGAACATTGGGGTACATGTGTCCTTTCTTTGCACTACATCTGTAACTTTGAGGTAAATACCCAGTAGTTCAATTGCAGGGCCATAGGGTAGCTCTATTTTTAATTTTTTGAGGAATCTCCACACTGTTTTCCAAAGTGGCTGCACCAACTTGCAATCCCACCAACAGTGGAAGAGGGTGTCCCTTTCTCCACACCCTCTCCAACATTTGTTGTTTACTGTCCTGTTGATTTTGGCCATTCTAACTGGTGTAAGGTGGTATCTCAGTGTGGTTTTGATTTGAATCTCCCTGATGGCTAAAGATGATGAACATTTTTTCATGTGTCTGTTAGCCATCTGTATGTCTTCTTCGGAGAAGTGTCTATTCATGTCTTCTGCCCATTTTTGATGTGATTATCTGTTTTTTGAGTGTTGAGTTTGAAGAGTTCATTATAGATCTTAGATATCAGTCCTTTGTAGTGTCATTTGCAAATATCTTCTCCCATTCTGTGGGTTGCCTATTTGTTTTGTTGAAAGTTTCCTTCGCTTTGCAGAAGCTTTTTATATTGATGAAGTCTGAAAAGTTCATTTTTGCTTTTCTTTCCTTTGCCTGTGGAGACATGTCCTGAAAGAAGTTGCTGTGGCCTATGTTGAAGAGGTCACTGCCTACATTCTCCTCTACGGCTTTGATAGATTTCCTGCCTCATGTTGAGGTCTTTTACCCATTTTGAGTTTATCTTTCTGTAAGAGATATAAGAGATGTAAGACATAAGATCTAAGAGATATAAGAAAAGATATAAGATATAAGAGATAAAAGAGGTGTAAGAGAATAGTCACGTTTCATTCTTCTACATATAGCTGACAAATTTTCACAGCACCATTTATTGAAAAGGCTGTCTATTTTGCACTGGATATTTTTTCCTGCTTTAACAAAGATTATTTGGCCATAGAGTTGTGGGTCCATATCTGGGCTCTCTAGTCTGTTCCACTGGTCTATGTGTCTGTTTTTGTGCCAGTATCATGCTGTCTTGGTGATCACAGCTTTGTAGTAAAGCTTGAAATCAGGCAACGTGATGCCCCAGCTTTGTTTTTTGTTTTCAATTTTTCCTTAGCAATTCGGGTCTTTTCTGGTTCCTTAAATGTTTTAGGATTGTTTGTTGCAATGCTTTGAAAAATGCTGGTGGAATTTTGATTAGAATGGCATTGAAAGTATACATTGCTCTGGGTGGTATAGACATCTTAATAATATTTATTCTTCTGACCCATGAGCATGGAATGCTTTTTCACCTTTTTCTGTCTTGAAGAATTTCTTTCATGAGCATTCTGTAGTTCCTCGAGTACAGATCCTTTATCTATTTGGTTAGATTTATTCCCAGGTATCTTATGGTTCTTGGTGCTATAGTAAATGGGATCAATTCATTAATTTCCCTTTCCATATTTTCATTGTTAATGTATAAAAAAACAACTGATTTCTGTGCATTTGTTTTGTATTCTGCCACATTACTGAATTGCTCTATGAGTTTTAATACTTTGGGGGTGGAGTCTTTTGGGTTTTCCATGTAAAGCATCATGTCATTTACGAAGAGAGAGATTTTCAATTCTTTCTCGCCAATTTGAATAAATTTTTTTCTTTTTGTTGTCTGATTGTTGTTGCTAGGACTTCTAGTACCATGTTGAGCAAAGTGGTGAGAGTGGGCATCCTTGTCATGTTCCTGATCTCAAAACTTTTCCCTAAGCTTTTCCCCATTGAGAATGATATTCACTCTGGGCTTTTCATAGATAGATCTTATAAAGTTGAGGAATGTTCCCTCTATACCTATACTTTAAGGGTTTTAATCAGAAAGAGATGCTGTATTTTGTCAAATGATTTTTCTCCATCAGTTGAGAGAATGATGTGGTTCTTCACTCTTCTCTTATTGATTTGTTCTAACACATGGATTGATTTGTGAATGTTGAACATCCCTTGTATCCAGGGATGTATCCTACCTTGTCATGATGAAAAATCTTTTTAATGTGCTGTTGGATCCTATTAGCTAGGATCTTATTGAGCATCTTGGCATCCATATTCATCAGGGATATTGGTCTGAAATTCTCCTATTTAATAGGGTCTTTGTCTGGTTTGGGAACAAGGTAATGCTGGCCTCATAGAAAGAGTCTGAAAGTTTTCCTTCTGTTTATATTCTTTGAAAAAGCTTTAGGAGAATAGGTATTATTTCTTCCTTGATTGTTTGGTGGAATACACCAGGTAATCCATCAGGTCCTGGACTCTTGCTTTTTGGGAGGTTTTTGATCACTGCTTCAATCACATTACTAGATGTTGGTCTATTCAGGTTGTCAATTTCTTCCTATTTCTGTCTTGGAAGTTTATACATTTCCAAGAATGCATCCATTACTTCTATGTTGTTTAACTTATTGGCATATAGCTGTTGATAATAATTTCTGATGATTGTTTCTATTTCCTTAGTGTTAATCGTGATTTCTCCCCTTTCATTCATAATTTTATTAATCTGGGTATTCTGTCATTCTTTTCGATTAGTTTGGCCAGTGGTTTGTTGATCTTATTGATTCTTTCAAAAAAAACCAACTTCTGGATTCATTGATGTGTTCTACTGTATCTCTTGTTTCTACTTCATTGATCTCTGCTGTAATCTTGATTATTTCCCTTTTTATGCCTGAAGTTGTCTTAATTTGTTTTTGATTTTCCAGTTCTTTTAGGTATAAAGAGAACTGGTGTATTTGGGATTTTTTAATTTTTTTATGTGAGGCTTGGATGGCTATGTATTTTCCCCTTAGGACCACCTTTGCCATGACCCACAGGCTTTGGACCAATGGTCTTAATTCTAATTGGTTTCCATGAATTCTTTACGTTCTTTGATTTCTTGGTTGATCCCAGCATTATTAAGCAGGTTGGTCTTTAGCTCCCAAGAGTTTGAATTCCTTCCAAACTTTGTTGAGTTGAGTTCCAGTTTCAAAGCATTGTGGTCAGAGAATATGCAGGGAATCATCTCAATCTTTTGGTATCAGTTGAGACCTGATTTGTGACCCACATGTGGTCTATTCTGATTAAAGTTCCATGTACACTCAAGAAGAATGAGTATTCTGGGGCACCTGGGTGGCTCAGTCGTTAAGCATCTGCCTTTGGCCCAGGTCATGATCCCAGGGTCCTGGGATTGAGCCCCGCATTGGGCTCTCTGCTCGGCAGAAAGCCTGCTTCTCCCGCTACCACCTCCTCTGCTTGTGTTCCTTCTCACTGTGTTTCTCTCTGTCAAATAAATTTTAAAAATCTTAAAAAAAGAAGAATGAGTATTCTGTTGTTTTAGGGTGGAATATTCTGTATAAACTTATGTGGTCCATTTGGTCCAATGTGTCATTCAAAACTGTTGTTTCTTTATAGATTTTTTGCTTGGATGATCTGTTTGTGACTTAGAATGGCGTGTTAGAATCTCCTACAATTAATGTATTCATATCAATATGACTCTTTATTTTGACTAGCAGTTGGCTTATGTAGTTGGCTGTTCCTATATTGGAGACATAAAAATGTACAATTATTAGAATTTCTTGTAGGACAGACACTTTAAGAATGATATAGTTTCCTTCTGTATCTCTGACTACAGTCTTTAGCTTAAAATCTATTTTATCTGATATGAGAATCTCTACCCCAGCTCTCTTTTGAGGTCCATTAGCAACAAAGATGGTTCTCCATCCCTTCACTTTCAGCCTGGATGTATTTTTAGGTTTCAAATGTGTCTCTTGTAGACAGCATATGGACAAGCCCTATCGTTTTATCCAGTCTGCAACCCTGTGCTGTTTTATGGGAGCATTTAGGCCATTCACATTGAGTGTGATTATTGAAAGATAAGTTTTTATTGACATCATGTTGCCTGTGAAGTCCTTGTTTTGATAGATTGTAAGTTTGTTCTATGTTTCACATGGGTTCTTTCTTCTTTTATAGAACTTCCTTTAATATTTCTTGTAGTGCCTACTTGGTGGTCACATACTCTTTTAAACCTTGCTGGTCTTGGAAAATCTTTATGTCTCCATCCATTTTGAATGTCAGCCTTGTTGGATAAAGTATTCTTGGCTTCATGTGCTTCTCATTTAGTGCCCTGAATATGTCTTGCCAGCCCTTTCTGGCTTGCCAGGTTTCTATGGACAGGTCTGATGCTATTCTAATGGATCTTCCTCTGTATGTAAGGGATCTCTTCCCCCTACCTTCCCTCAGGACCTCTTGTCTAAAATTATAACTTGCAAATTTCACAATGATGTGTCTAGATGATTTTCTAGACTCATTGATCTTGGTGGTGTACTTTCTGCCTCTAGGACATGAACACTTGTTCCATTCCCCGGATTGGGGAATTTTCATCCAGGATTTGTTCAAGTGTATATTCTAGTCTTCTGTCTTCCTCCATCCCCTTGGGATTTTCAATAATTCTGACCCTGGAACGTTTCATGGAATCATTTATTTCCCTAAGTCTACTCTCATGGTTTCTAAGCAGTTTATTCCAGCTTTCCTCTTGACCTTTCTTCTCTACCATCTTGTCCTCTAAATCACTAATTCTATCCTCTGTCTCTACCCTGGCTATTAGACTATTTAGATTAGATTGGATCTCATTGATAGCATTTTTTACATCAGCCATACTGGTTCTCAGTTCTACCCTTAGAGATTCTATATTGCCACTGATGTTTTTCTCCAACCTAGCTATTGCCTGGATAATTGTTACCCT
Organism: Procyon lotor; assembly: GCA_028646535.1. Taxonomy (NCBI): domain Eukaryota; kingdom Metazoa; phylum Chordata; class Mammalia; order Carnivora; family Procyonidae; genus Procyon; species Procyon lotor. Next base: position 45,450,107 of record CM053612.1, on the reverse strand, counting down.
GAATTACTTTTCCAACATATTGTGTATGTCCAAATCCAATAGTTCTGAGGGAGAGGGCACAGTCTCTGGGTTTTTCTTCTGTTGATTGTTCCTCCTCTTAGTCATTCTGACGAGTAGTAGTTGAGGGGATGTATAGGTGAATATATCAACCATGATCCAAGCAAGGTGTACCCTGGAAAGTTTTGGAGCAATTGGAGTTCAACACCAAAATGAAAGAAAAAAGCAAAAAAGAGAGAGAGACCGAGAGAGGGAGAGAGAGATAAAAAGAGAAATTGCAGCTCAAATGAGCCCCCAAAGTAAAATTTATAAGGTATATAAACAGACACAAACAAACATAAAGACTAACAATAGTAAATGACAAGAAAAAAAGAATCCAGCCAAAATGAATCCCAAGAATAAGATTTATATAATACCAGAACAAAAACAAAAACACAGAGACACTGAGAGAAGAATAAAATGCGAGAGCAGTTGTAAATTCTTGATGTGGGCGAGGAAGGTTATTTCAGTTCTTACTGGGTGTATCTTGTTATCTTTGTTAAAGGACACAACTTTCCAGAGATACAGGGAAATTAAATCTATTTTATATATAAGGGTAGTATTGAACAGGGAGAAAGGATTACCTTGGAGCTTATATCTATATGTATATTTTAAAAAAAGGAAAAGAAGAAGAGAAGAGAAAGAGAAACACTTGTGTATGTATGAAAAAAGTTAGTTAAAAAGTTATTATGAAATATGTTGTTTTATACCTCTAGTTGCAATGGTAAGTAGGATGAAAAGATTAAATGAATAAGAATCATGAGAATGAATTAAAAAAAAAGTTGTATCTATGAAATATACAGGTTTGGGGACAATACCAGGAGCTTGATATATTGTTTTCCTCTGATGATGGGGTTTTACAGGTTGCTGTTGTTTTTTGGGGGGAATTTACAGTTTTATGGGGACCCTGTGGTTATTGTCCTCTTGGTTTTGGTTTGTCTTCTGGGGGAGGGGCTTGCTGCATTTTTTTCCAGTCAGTCTTGCTTGGTTTGAGTCACCCTGCATGCTATCTAGGGGTTGGGCTCTGTGGAAACCCATTTTTCAGGCTTTTGCTCTCTGAAGGTTTTTGGTTTTTTTGCGGCTTTTTTATGGCCTTTTGCAGCTTTTTGGAGGGTCCCAGCAAAGAATCTGCCTATTCCCAGTCCTCCTTAGAGAAAAGCCTGTCTGCTTCCCTCTGCATGGTCCAGAATAGACAGACTACCCCTCTGCAGACTCCACTGCACACTGCAATCTCCCACAGGTGGTGCGCACCCCCAGCCACCATCCCAGTATTTACCCAAACCACTCCCATGTCGCTGCACTCCAGTGCCCCCAAAACCATGAGTGATATTGGTCCTGGGAGCCCACTTCTGGTGGCTGCCATTGCCGGGACTGCTTTCTGGGGTGCAGGCCCACTCTGGGTGTGCTCAGACTTTTTGGAGGGCCATTGAGGATTGCCTGCTGGTGCCCACACAGAGCTCCCTCAAGCACAGGTGGGGGTGTTCTCAGATCCTGCAGAGGGCCTCATGGAGGATTCCCAGCTGGCATCCCCACTAAGCTCCCTCAGGCATGGTCAGGAGTATTCTCAAATCCCACGGAGGTCCGCACAGAGGATCGCTGCTGGTGCCCACACCAAGCTCAGTTGCTGGCCGGATTGTGCCCAGCAGGAGCAGCGATGTGGGGAACAGAAAGCCACATACACAAAGACCACAGGCTAGTGGCTTCTCCGGATTCCCTCTGACATGGGTGGTTGCCTGTGATTGCCTGTGGTGACCATCCTGGTCCTGTGGGCTTAGGCCAGTGCCTGTGCCCATGCCCGCCCAAATCCACCTGTTGCCCTCAAGATCTTTTGCTGTTTTTGAGTGCTTTTAGCCAGACTCCAAGTTAATGCTGTTTCCCAATCACACTGCACTCTTGTTTGGGGTATTACCCTCCTTGGGTCCCTTCTGGTGGCTCCCTTCCCCTTCTGTTTATCCTCTGATATCAGTCCTAGCTATCCCACTCTGCTTTACCTCTCCATTGCTGTCTTCTCCCCTTGTAGAGATCTAGAAGATCTCTTACATCTTACATCTTAATCTTACATCTCATGCTGATTTCCTGGGTGTTCAGAGTGTTCTGGTAGATATTTAGCTCACTTTAGGGGACCAGTTGAAACAAGGTCTCCTACTTATCCACCATCTTGCCTCTCCTCCAGATTGTTATTTTTAAGATTTATTTAATTTATTTGTTTGAGAAAGAGAGAGAATGCAAGCAGGGAGAGGGGCAAAGAGAGAAGGAGAGAAAATCTCCAGCAGACTCCCCACTGAGTGTGGAGACTGATGTAGGGCTCAATCTCAAGACCCTGAGATCATGACCTGAGCCAAAATCAAGAGTTGGTCACTTAACCAACTGAGCCACACAGGCACCCCAAGAAATATATTCTTAGTTATAAAGAACATTCTGATATGTTACAGAGGAAATGGGTAAGGGTGATGGGTTAAATAGACAATGGGGATTGAGGAGTGAACTTTTGATGAGCACCGGGTGATGTATGGAACCATCGAATTGTTATATTGTATACCTGAAGCTAATATAGCACTCTATGTTAACTAACTGGAATTAGAATAAAAATTTAAAGGGAAAAAAAAGGAAGGTACAATAATTTAAAAAGCATGGTACTGTCCATTGGTATAGGCCAATGGAAAAGAATATCCCAGAAATAAATTATCCAAATATGTTCATTTGAATGAAAAGGTGCCATGAATGCACAATTGGGAAAGGATAGTCTCTTCAATAAATTGTATTAAGAAAAAAAAAACTGGGTATCTATACCGAAAAATAAAATTAGACCTCTACTTAACAACGTACACAGAAATCAGCTCAAAATGAATTAAAGACTGAAATATTGAACTAAAACTGTAGAAATACTAGAACATCTAAGAGAAAAGAAAGTAAAAATAGTCAATTAGAATATCTACCCTTACTGAATAAATTTTTTATAGCTATTTATACTTGGTCATTTTTTTTTAAAGATTTTACTTATTTATTTGACAGAGAGGGAGACAGCAAGAGAGGGATCACAAGCACGGGGAGTGGAAGAGTGAGAGCAGGCTTCCCTCTGAGCAGGGAGCCCAATGCAGGGCTCAATCACAGGATCCTGGGATCATGACCCAAATCGAAGGTAGATGCTTCCTGACTGAGCCACCCAGGCGCCCCATACTTGGTCTTAAAATGCATTGTAAGGCAATCTTCCAGTTTTAACCACTGTGATGATAATTGGTGAAATATCTACATCAATATACCAAAAAGTGAGATCAAGTTGAAACTATAAGAAACAAAATAGGAAAAAAAATCATAAAAGGATACTTTAGCTAGTATAGCACCTGGCATATAGTAGGATCTCAGTGTTAAATGAAACAAAAAAATGACAAATACATTCACTCTTTACAAATGTATGTGTTCATTGCCTATCTTGTAGCAGACAGGTTTCTAAACACTGAAGTTATAGCAGAAGAAACAAGGTAGACAGGTTGGTTCCTTGTCTCAATGGAACTCAGAATGTAATTAAATGAAGCAAAGCAGGACCTTAATGGGGGGGGGGGGGTTTGGAGTGGAAGGCAGAGGTCACATTATACAAGGCCTTGTAAGTCATAATAGAAAGTTTGAATTTTGGACCAAAGCAAGATGGTAGAGGAGTAAGGGACCCCATTTCAACTGGATCCCCGAATTTAGCTGGTTATCTACCAAACCATTCTGAATACCCATGAAATCAGCCTGAGTTGTAAGAATATATATCTGGATCTCTATAAGTGGAAAACCGCTGCCTGTAGCAAGGGAGGAAGGGCAAAGTTGTGAATCTGTGGGGAGATATTGGAAGATAAACTGAAGGGGGAGGGAGCTTCCATAAGCTGGCTCCTGGAAAGTGGTATAAAACCAGAGCACAAAATCATCCTGTGATGGGGACCAAGCAAAAACTCACAGAGTAGTAACAGCTGGGAAAGGGCTTTAGCGCAGTGCCCAAACAGGATCCAGGAGCGGCAGGTGCGGGCATGAGAACTTCACAGCTGCTTGTGATTTTAGCCTCATAAAGGGTAGGGACACTCCCAGGGCCCTGAACGACCTCTGAGAAAGTCACTATGGGTGCACATCATGAGAGGTGGCAGTTTTCAGTGGCACACAGAGAAACGGAGACTATTTGTCCTGGAGGTTTTAGTGAAGAGAGAAGATTGCAATTTTTCTGCTCTGGGCCAGAGGTTTGGATGCAGCTATTTTTGCTCTGATCTTTGGAAGAGGTGTGGAAAGTCATCAGAGAACAATAGCTCAAAAAGCCAGTTTTCACTAAGTCTAGCCCCCCACAGGGGGTAGGACAACTCCACCCAAGCAAATTTGCCTATGAAACAACAGGGCAGGCCCCTCCACCAGAAAATGGGGTAGAAAAACGAAAGGACAACAACCCTATTGTTCCAATAAGACTGTAAAATCCCAACACCAGGTCAAAATAATATATTGAGCTCCAGGCATTGACGCATGGCTTTGTTTTTCAAATACAAGTCTTACTTTTTATTCTTTCTCTTACACTTCCTTTGTTTATTCTTTTTACCTTTTCCTCATTTCAATTAGATGTTTAATATATCAAATTATATTTCATAGTAGCTTTTTAACTTGTACTTTGTCACACCTATATTTTTTATAAATATATGCTTCATTGTAGACTTTTTCCCTATTCAATAATACCTTTATATGTGTAAGTATAAAAATACACGTTATATATTTATTATTATATACTTATATGTAAATATATTTTATATATTATATATATTTATACTTATAGGTATATTAAGTTAGTATATGTAAATATATATTTATATACTATAAATTATGTATAATTATGTATTATATGTATATATATCTAAGTTTTACTTCCCCTGTAATTTTGGAAAGTATTGTCCTCAAACAGAACAAAATACACCCAGGAACAACTAAAACACCCTATTTTGTCCACACTGAGAGATTATAGCCCCTCAACCCTCAACCCCTTTTTTCTCTTTTTAAAAAATTTTTAAAATTTAAATTTATAAATTTTATTCTTGTGTTTCATTTTGGCTTTGTTTTTTCAGTGATAACTTCTGACTGTTTAGCTATTGAAAGATATGAATTTAGTGCCATCATATTGCCTGTGATGTCCCTGTTTCTATAGATTATCTCTGTAAATTTCTGGTCTATATTACTTTTGGGGTCTTTTTTCTTTTATAGAATGCCCCTTAATATTTCCTGAAAGGCTGACTTGGTGGTCACATATTCTTTCAGTTTCTGCAGGTCCTAGAAACTCTTTGCTCTCCATTCATTCTGAGTGACAGCCTTGCTGGATAAAGTACTCATAACTGTATGTTCTTCTCATTTAGTACTCTGAATATTTCTTGCCAGCCCTTTCTGGCTTGCCAGGTCCCTGTGGACAGGTCTGAAATTATTCTGATTTTCCTCCCTTTGTACATAAGAAATCCCTTCCCCCTAGCTACTCTCAGGATAGCTTCCTTGGCTCTAAGATTTGCAAGTTTTATTAAATAAAAAAATTTACAAGTACTTACTACAATATGCTGGGCTGTTTGTCTATTTTTTTGATCTTGGGAGGGGTCTTCTCTGCCTCTTGGAAACCAATGCTTGTTTCCTTCCCCAGATTAGAGAAGTTCTCAGCTATAATTTGCTCAAATATTCCTTCTAGTCCTCTCTCTCCACCCCCTCAGGGATCCCAATAATTCTGACATTGGAATGCTTCATGATGTCGTTGATCTCTGTAAATCTGTTCTCATGGGCTTCTAGCTGCCTATCCCTATCCTCTTAGGCTTCCTTACTTTCTATTAGTTTATCTTCTAGATCATGAATTCATTCTTCTGCCTCATTTACCCTGGCTGTTAGATTATCCAATTTAGACTTCATCTCATTTGTAGCATTTTTTTCATTTGTAGCATTTTTAGGCTTGGCCTGATTAGATCTCATTTCTGCCCTTAGAGATTTTATATTATCTCTAATGCTTTTCTATAAAAGAAGAAAGACCCAAAGAGTAATATAGACCAAAAATTTAGAGATAATCTATAGAAACAGGGACATTACAGGCAATATGATGGCACTAAATTTATATCTTTCAATAGTTACTCTCAACATTCAATAGTTATTCTCAACATAAACAGCCTAAATGCTCCCATGAAATGGCACAGGGTTTCAGATTGGATAAAAAGACAAGACCCAACCATATGCTGTCTACAAGACACATATTCTGAACATAAAAAAACCTCCAGATTAAAGTGAGAGGGTGGAGAGCCATTTATCATGACAACAGACCTCAAAAGTAAGCTGAGGTAGCAATTCTTATATCAGACAAATTAGATTTTAAGCTAAAGACTCTAGTCTTTAGACTAGAGATACAGTAGTCTTTAGACTAGTAGATACAGATAAAGTAGATACTTTAGACTAGTAGAGATACAGAAGGGCACTATATCATACTTAAAGGGTCTATCCAACAAGAAAATCTAACAATTGTAAATATTTTTGTCCCCAATATGGGAGCAGCCAAGTACACAAGCCAACTATTAACTAAAATAAAGAATCATATTGATAAAAATACAGTAATAGTAGGAGACCTCAACATTCCACTTTCAGCAAAGGATAGATTATCTAATCAGAAGATCAGCAAAGAAGCACGAGCTTTGAATGACACATTGGACCAGATGGACTTCATAGATTTTTACAGAACATTCTGCCCTAAAACAACACATTACTCATTCTTCTCAAGCGCACATGGAACTTATTCCCAAATAGACCACATACTGGGTCACAAATCAGGTCTTAACTGATATGAAAAGATTGAGATTATTCTTTGTATGTTATTAGACCACAATGCTTTAAAACTGGAACACAATCACAATAAAAAATTTGGAAGGAATTCAAACACCTGAAAATTAAAAAGCATCCTTCTAAAGAATGATTCAGTCAACCAGGAAATTAAAGAAGAACTTAAACAATTCATGGAAACCAGTGAGAATGAAAACACATCAGCCCAAAACCTAAGGGATACTGCAAAGGTGGTCCTAAGGGGGAAATAGCCATCTAAGCCTCTCTCAAAAAAGTAGAAAAATACCAAAAGCACAAGTTAACCTTATACCTGAAGGATCCGGAAAAAGAACAGCAAATAAAACCTAAATCAAGAAGGAGAAAAGAAATAATAAAGATTAGAGCAGAGATCAATGAAATAGAAACAAGAAAAACAGTAGAACAGATTAACAAAGCTAGAAGCTGGTTCTATGAAGGAATTAATAAGATCAATAAACCCCTGGCCAGACTTAAAGGATTATCCATCGTGACTGGTGGGATTTTTCCTGGGATGGAATAGTGGTTCATAATTTTCAAATCAATCAACTTGATAAAGCACATTAATAAAAAGAAAGGACAAGAACCATATGATTTTTTTAACTGATGCAGAAAAAAGCATTTGACAAAATACAGCATATTTTCCTGATTAAAACTCTTCAGAGTGTAGGGATAGAGGGAACATACATCAATATCATAAAAGTCCATCTATAAAAAGCCCACAGAAAATATCATTCTCAATGGGGAAAGGCTGAGAGATTTTCCTTTAAGTTCAGGAACAGGACAGAGATCTGCACTCCAACACTATTATTCAACATAGTGCTAGAAGTCCTAACCTCAGCGATCAGACAACAAAAAGAAAGAAAAAGCATTCAAATTAGCAAAGAAGTCAAACTCTCTCTCTTCACAGATGACATGATACTTTATAAGGAAAACCCCAAAAGACTCCACCCCTCTAAAATTAATAGAACTAGAACTCATACAACAATTCAGCAACATGGCAGGATACAAAACCAGTGCACAGAAATCACTAGTGTAAAATTTCTTTACACTAACAATTTAACTGTAGAAAGAGAATTTAAGGAATCTATTCCATTTACAATAGCACCAAAATCCATAAGATACCTGGGAAGAAGCCTAACCAAAGAGGTAAAGTATTGGGGCACCTGGGTGGCTCAGTGGGTTAAAGCCTCTGCCTTCGGCTCAGGTCATGATCTCAGAGTCTTGGGATCGAGCCCCACATCGGGCTCTCTGCTCAGCAGAGAGAATGCTTTCTCCTCTCTCTCTCTCTCTGCCTGCCTCTCTGCCTACTTGTGATCTCTCTCTGTCAAATAAATAAATAAAATCTTAAAAAAAAAGAGGTAAAGTATTTATACCCTAGAAACTCCAGAATACTTATGAAAGAAATTGAGGGAGGCAGAAAAAGATGGAAAAACATTCCATGCTCATGGATTGGAAGAATATATATTGTCAAAATGTCTATACTGCCCAGAGCAATCTACACTTTCAATGACATTCCTATTAAAATACCATTGGCATTTTTCAAAGAGCCAAAACAAACAATCTTAAAATTTGTATGGAACCAGAATAGACACTGAATTTCCAAGGGAATGTTGATAAAGAAAACCAAAGCTGGGGGTATTACATTGCTTGACTTCAAGCTCTATTACAAAGCTGTGATCACCAAGACAGCATAGTATTGGCACAAAACAGACACATAGATCAATGGAACAGAATACATACTCCAGAAGTGAACCCCCAACTCTATATTCAACTAATCTTGAGAAATTCAGGAAAATATATCCAGTGGAAAAAAGACAGTCTCTTTAATAAATGGTGCTGGGAAAATTGGACAGCTACATACAGAAGAAGAATGAAACTTGACCATTCTCTCACACCATACACAAAGATAAACTTGAAATGGATGAAAGACCTTGATATGAGACAGGAATTCATCAAAATCTTAAAGGGGAACATAGGCATAACCTCTTTGACATTGGCCACAGCAAATTCTTTCAAGATGCATCTCCAAAGGCAAGGGAAACAAAAGCAAAAATGCACTTTTGGGACTTCATCAAGATAAAAAGCTTCTGCACAGGAAAGGAAACATTCAACAAAACTAAGAGGCAACCCACAGAATGGGAGAAGATATTTGTGAATTACACGACAGATAAAGGGCTGGTATCCAATATCTGTAAAGAACTTCTCAAACTCAACATCCAAAAAACAAATAATCAGTTAAGAAATGGGAAAAAGACATGAACAGACACTTCTTCAAAGAAGACATACAAATCACTAACAGACACATGAAAAAATGTTCAACATTGATAGCCACCAGGGAAATACAAATCAAAACCACAATGAGATACCACCTTACACCAGTTAGAATGGCAAAAATTAACAAGGCAGGAAACAACAAATGTTGTCAAGGATGTGGAGAAAGGGAAACCCTCTTACACTGTTGGTGGAAATGCAAGTTGGTGCAGCCACTTTGGAAAACAGTGCGGAGGTTTCTCAAAAAGTTAAAAATATAGTTATCCTATGGCCCAGCAATTGCACTACTAGATATTTACCCCAAAGATACAAATGTAGTGAAAAGGACTCCAGGATGATATCATTGTTGTAACTAACATGCATCTTCTGATAAAATACACACATGGTACTAAATGTGGGCAAATGACAATATATTTTTTCTTAATCATATTTTCAATAATGATTGGACAACTTTAATCATTATAATGTTAGATGTTACTAATTGTACCCCTCCAGTTCTGTGCTGGAGCCAACTGGCATCAGCTTCTGAGAACTGATTAAGAACATCACTTCCCAACTTTGCACTGACAGCAGTGACAACACTGACATTTGAAATTGACCGTGTTGAGAATATTTATATCAATAAAATTGGTAAATTCTATAAATCAGGGTGTTTTTTTTTTTTCAGAAACCTCTTTGTCAAACATTTACCAGCACACCATCAGTCTCTCTAATGTGTCAGGCATTTTGCTAGACAATTTAAATTCATTATATTATTTAATCTCCACTTTAACTATGTATTATTATTACTTCTGTTTTGTAAATATGGAAACTAGAGCTCATAGATATTAAGTAATTTATCCAATATAGCACATAGCTAATAATTGGCAGAGCCATGAGATTCCAAAGATCATCTTTTTTTCCTACTGTATCTCATTATTCATCTACTGTGAGTTGGTAAGCATTCTAGTAAGCACAATGGGATAGTCAAGGTCAAATAAAATATAGCTAGTTTCTTAGCCTCAAGAAGCTCATAATGTTTTTGTTACAGATAGCATCCAGAAAATATTTATCAACACATTAACAGATTTTTGTTAGTTGCCAGGATGTAAATTGAACAATATTTTAAGTGGCAAACTTCTAATGTATTGTTACCATAAGAAAATGATTATCACATTTTACTGAGAAAATGGAAAAAATCGTACAAAACTTCATTAATTTCCTGTCACTCAAACTTGTCAAATCAACCGTCTATATTCTTACTCTCTGTATTCTCTCATATAATAGGAAATGTTTCTTTGCTCCCATAAGACCCCTATGTTTGTGTTCTAGATTCCATTCTTTTTCTTCATCTCAAGAGCTTCTTTTTTTCCTCCTGCAGCTTTAATTTGTCTTTAACTGTATCATTACCTTCAACATACAAATATGCTCTATTTTGTATCTATCATTTTAAGAAAATGATCCTTCTCTTTCCCATGTGATATTTAACAATGTACTTAACATCTCTTGACCCTATTTATGCTCATCTCCACCTACTGCCCTATGATGCCACTCTTCTTCAAAGTTGTCCAATCATTATTGAAAATATTTTTAAGAACAATAATTGTCATTTGCCTGAATTTAGGACTATGTGTGAATATTATCAGAAGATGCATGATAGTTATGATAGTGGTATAATCCTGGAATTTGAAAAATAATAATATTATACAACATATTTAAGGGAACCTTCAGAACTCTTCTCCAGAATGTAAGCAATTAATACCTGATTATTTCATCTAATATCTGTGCAATGGCTTTAATTGTCACCTTCATTTTTCTCTCATAGCATTCACAATCTTTTCCTGTTTAAATAAAAATGTTTAGTGGGAAAAAGAGTAAAAGAGGCTTTTAACATGCAGAATTACCCTGATTTGATGTAGCATTTATATCTAACCATGACCATAGCCATCAATTGCTATTATGATAGATCTCATTATTTGCTATCAAAATATTTTTTGTTGCCTTCAACTTCTTCAAAAAATTATTTTCACAAATAGTAGTATGATCTTTTCTTCATCCCAAACCTTTTATTAATGGATTTCAAATGTTTCAAGTGTTTTACTGATGCCTAGAGATAAATTTCTTTTTTTTTTAAAGATTTTATTTATTTATTTCACAGAGAGAGGGAGATCACAAGTAGGCAGAGAGGCAGGCAGAGAGAGAGGAGGAAGCAGTCTCCCCACTGAGCAGAGAGCCAGATGCAGGGCTCGATCCCAGGACCCCGAGATCATGACCCAAGCCAAAGGTAGAGGCTGTAACCCATTGAGCACCCAGGTTCTCCTATGCCTTGTTTCTTGAATTCCACATATCAATGAGATCATATGATAATTGTCTTTCTCTAATTGACTTATTTCATTTAAATTATATTTTTAAAGTATGTTATCTTATAGAGAATTTTTAGCTATTTTCTAGAACAGAAGTATTGAGTTTGGAATCAAAGCAGAATTGAAAATCTATATGCATGAGGGTCTATGCAATTATTTCTCTCAAAGTTTTAGGGCAGGAATTTATCTGTATATGTGCACTACCCCCAGGGAACATGCTCCATTACCCTACAGGGACACAGAATTTATGAGCAAATAGACCTTGGATATACATTATGGAATTTGTTGTTTTGTTAAGATTTTTTCATCCCCATTGTCATTTCTTGGGGAATTTATTTGTAAAATATGTATGTACATTAACATACACTTTTAATATTAAAATCATACATTATGCAACTTTTACCTTACTTATAGAAACCACAAAATAACTTGGTTTGTTCACACTTACACATGACTTTAAATATATTTAAGTTATTCTTAATGTGTATGCAAAACATCTAGGGAGTTTCTTAAAAAAATAATAAATTTGGGGCACCTGGGTGGCTCAGTGGGTTAAAGCCTCTGCCTTCAGCTCAGGTCATGATCTCAGGGTCCTGGGATCGAGCCCCACATCAGGTTCTCTGCTTAGCAGGGAGCCTGCTTCCCCCCTCTCTCTCTGCCTGCCTCTCTGCCTACTTGTGATCTCTCTCTCTCTCTCTCTCCATCAAATAAATAAATAAAATCTTTAAAAAAGTAAAAATAAATTTGAAAGCACTGCCTTTGGAAATACTGATTCAAGAAGTCTGAATTGGAGCCTGATAACTGTATGTATGAAAAAGCTTCACAAGTGATTCTAGTGATTATGAATCGATGTATTGAGCAGCTATTCATATCCATAAGGCAGAGGATGCAATGCTTATTTTCTAGATGCCAGCTACTGAAAGAGAGGTCCTCAAACCAGCATCATCAGCATTACATGGAAGCTTGTTAGAAATGCAGCACCCAGCCTCCACCCTAGACAGACTGAATCAGAATCTGTATTTCAACAAGACCCCAGGTGATTCATAAGTGCATTAAATTTTGAGAAACACTGAGAAGTTGAGCAGATTTAGCTATTTTACAGTGAGAAAAAAAAATGCCAACTTCTGTCATAGGAAACGATAATGAAGCTAGTATCTCACAGTAGAAGCATAATTTAGCCTTCCCGAATACAATTTTTAGATCTCTAAGTGTTTGTTAAATAGTTTCTTTATCTTCTGAACGAACTTAAATGGCTTCCTGCTTTCCAGCTGAAATTTTTCTTGATTTCACTTTGGAAAGAGACTCTCAGATCTTTTTAAGATGTGTTTTGATACCCTTTGCTCACAGCAGCTTTGGACTTGCAGTTGAACAAGTTTGGGCCCTATGCAAAGAGAAGTGCATTTATATTTGATTTTGTTAAAGTTAGTAGAGAAAAGGTCCTCTATACGCTTGAGACTTCATAGGGCATGTCAATGGGCTTTAGAATTCAGGGTCAAAATTAAGCAATTCTGCGTTTCTCTTGGCATGGCAGAATTCTCCCCTACATGCTTTGCTACCATTGCCTCTGTTGCAAAGCAGACATAAATAATTCCACTCCCAAAATTCTATATGTTGAAAATGAAATAATTGACTGAATACTTCAAAAATCTATAAATCATCTGTTCATAGTAAAGAGACTTGCTGCAAGTATTAAATAACATTCCTGATAATATATACTTCTTGGGCTTTATCTCATTGCTTCTATTTCAAAAAATGGCCTTTCATATGTTCTCTCTCCCTTTATTGTAGGGTCATATATCCAAATGCATAATTGCATGTAGAAAAAGGAAAGTAACAGATTCATCAAATAAGCTATTGCTAAAAATTGTAATATTTTGTGTTATACAAATGTAGTTCCAACCGAACAAAATAGTATATGAATGCAAATTCTGTTGTTAAAATTGGATTGACATTACTTCAAAAAAGTAATTTAAACTTTTAAGTTTTAGCAGTGTAAGGAAATTAAAACGTAGTTCAAATCTAAAGAAAAGTTATGCCACTCAAAGGAAACTAAAGAGAACTAATTTGCATTTTAATAATCAGTAATAAGGTGTTGATTATTCTCCACATGTGACCTTTTTAGGTTTCTAGATAATATACCTCAACTAATTGTCTGTGGCATTATAAAGAACCATTTTCACTGTAGCATGACTATGAAACGCTATAAAATTCTCTCAATGTAGCAGAAGTATGAAATGTACAAATGACCTTAGCATTGAGCAGTACCTCATTGTGCTAATGCAGATTCTGTATTGGCCTAAATTACAATGCAGTAAAATATCTGACTAGCCCAACTAATGCTGTCTTATAAGAGAAGCTGAGTTTTGTGAAGTAAGAAACTGCTACATTTTAAAAGTTACATTTCATTACCAGCTGTCTAAATATACACTGAAACCTAATTGAAAGTTTTAGTATTTCCATAATGAGGCAAATTAGAAAATACTATTGAAACAACTTCAACTTTTATTGAAGGCTTTTCTACTTGTCTCTAGGCTTGCCACAAACCATGAAGAAAACTAGGAATTATTTGTTCACCGTCTATTTTTCTGACGATCTACTATGTATAAGTCAAAGAATATGTATGTTTGAAGATGAAAAATAGTAATAACAGAAGGTAGATAATGTTCTCATCCTCAAGGAGTTCACAGAACCAAAGGTGGAATTTACAATTACCACAGGAACTTAATTATCTCTCCTTCAGAAATAAATAGTAATTCTAAAAGCAGACATATTATAAGTGGACTGCAAGCTTATGTGTATATTAATGTTAGAGAAGGAATGATGGGGAATAGAATATCTTCACATTTACTTCTCAAGAGAGGAAGGGAAAAAGATAACACAGAGCTCAAATGAAAACACTGGCAATCTGGAAACCTGCCTGTCATCTTGCTTCAGGAACTCTGCTGTATTCCAAACTCAAATGCATTAATGCTATTTCTGTGATAGCAATTCATGAAATCCATTCTTCTATCACTCATTTTAATTAGAATTATACAAGAATTTATCATGTATCAACAGGCAAGGCATCATTTCCATTTCTTGGAAGTGTGTTTATATTTCATGTCATATAATTAGACAAAAAGACTGTGTTTGACTTGGCCTATTCACTGTGCATAGGGAGTTGCCATCTATTAAAACATTGAAATAAATGTTCTTCACATTAAGACAGTATCTGAGCCCTAGAATCATTTTATCCAGCTTATTCATAATTTATAATTCATAATCCTATTGTGATACTCCCATGACTATGAAAGTGCCTGTGTGTGCACAGATAAAAAGTTTTCTCTAAGTTCTCATACTTTTCCTTTAAGATTACTTTTATTTATATTTTTTATGTTGAGATATAATTAACATTGAAAACATTTCCAGTTTCTTGAGTTAACAGAAACATAATAATTGTGTAACTGAGAAGTATCTTTAATAACATTATTATAACATATAAAAAGGTATATATAAGAAAATAAAATCACCTTAGATAATGACTGTTACAGTTTTATTTGCTTATGAATTTTTCTGTGCTTATGTATATTAAGGTTACACTATATATGGTTTTATATCCTACTTTTTATGTCTCACTGTATATTCTTAAAGCAATTTAAATGAAATCTACTAATACTTTTGGTTTGCCTTTTAAACTTGTATGTAATTATCTAAGCTATTACACCGAGACCTAAAAATATGCCCTTAAAGTATAAGCCTAGATAAGCTGTTAATTTTTAAATTATGGCATTACTAAAAATATTATGTGTGCTAGTAGCGTATTCTTTTATTCTTACCAACTAGCCTATGGACAGAAAACAAAAGCACTGAAGATGCTTAAAAGTATACATTTAAAATACAGTGTGTTTAAAAACAAATTTCACCTATTTCCATTTAACAGATGACTCACCATGACAGCAATTGGAAGTTTTGCTCTAATAGTTATTCTCCTCTTCTTTTGAAATAGAAACTAGTTATTTATTTATTTATTTATTTATTTATTTATTTATTTATACTTATTTTATTTTTTTCCCAGTGTTCCAAGGTTCTTTGTTCATGTACCACACCCAGTGCTCAATGCAATACGTGCCCCCCTCAATACCCACCACCAGGCTCACCCAACCCCCCATCCCACTCCCCTCCAAAACCCTCAGTTTTTTTCTCAGAGTCCACAGTCTCTCATGTTAGAAACTAGTTTTTAGCTGGACACATGGCTTCTCAAATTATCTCAGCCTCCCTTTGGCTAGATGTGGCCTTATAACTAAGATGGTGGTTTTTGTTTTTGTTTTTAAAGGAAAGAACTATGCCTTTTCTTTGCCTCTGACTCATTCCTGCTGGCTGAATACAGATTTGATGGTAAACATTTTGGATAATGAAGTAGATGCTATGTGATAATAATGAGAGAACAGCAAGCTAGAAGAAGCCTATGTGAAGTCAACTTATCCCTGAGCTGCTTACCTTCAGTCTTCTTTTGCATGAGATAGACAAAAACGTCTATGTCATTTAGGATGATACTGATGCTAAATAAGGAAGTTGATGACCAAGGGCCCATCCTACACTTTCATTAGCCAAATGGATGCCTTAAAACATGCATCTTGTGGCACCTGGCTGGCTCAGTTGATAGAGGATGTGACTCTTGATCTTGGGGTTGTGAGTTCAAGCCCCATGTTGGGCGTACAGATTACTAAAAAATAAAATCTTAAAAAAACTTGTATCTTCTTGTACACTAAATTCACTTGCAAATTATACCTCATATGAGTGTATCTGATTGGAAGAATAAAATCACAACTGTGCTATAAAGAGTATTGAAAATGCAATTTTTATCTTTCTAGTCTCTGCAGTATAGCAAAGGATATTAGAAGTAGGTTGGAAGGGATAATGAACAATTCACATATTCACCACATGCATTGATTTAATTTATATCAGCTATGTAAGTATAAATATTATTTCTTGAAAAGTAAATTCATATTTGCTTTTGGAGCTGGATGCAAATTACTAAAAAGGCAGAAAATTAACTCTGTGTTATGCACCAAAAATAGGTAAAATTATTTTATGATTTTATGTTTAATAGTTGTATATCTGACATTTTAAAAAAATCAATTAATTTGTTTTTATAGAATCACGTGTATTTTTTTTCAAAATTACAGGATTATTAGGTTACAAGAGTAGGTTTTAAGCTTGGTAACTATCATGTTATGGTGAGAGTCACTTTTAATTCAATTTAATAAAATAGTGAGATGGGTGTAATTATAGTTTTAAATATAGTTTTGTTTTTTTGTATTGATTTTATTTTTTATTGATTTTAAATTGCTAAAGATACCTTTATGCTTTATGTATGATTTTGATGAGATTAATGAAATTTTGTATGTGATGAAGGTCATGTTGGATTACATGAATTATCAATTTTATTCTGATTACCTTGTATTTCAATACTAATGTTCTTTATCCTATAAATTAAATATTATATGAATAAAATCAAAGCAATTGAAAATTATACAATGATTAAAATCATCAATAAAACTAGCAAGGTCCAGGGGCGCCTGGGTGGCTCAGTCGTTAAGTGTCTGCCTTCAGCCCAGGACATGATCCCAGGGTCCTGGGATCGAGCCCTGCATCGGGCTCCCTGCTCAGCAGGAAGCCTGCTTCTCCTGCTACCATTCCCTCTGCTTGTGTTCCCTCTCTCGCTGTGTTTCTCTCTATCAAATAAATAAAATCTTAAAAAAAAAAAAAACTAGCAAGGTCCAGTTGAGTGATTTAAAAAAAAGTGAATAGGACTTTCAGTACTATGTTAAATAACAGTGGTGAGTGGACATCCACTCCTATGTGGAATCTAACAAAGCAAAGGGCAAAAAAAGAGAGAGGCAGGGGCACCTGAGTGGCTCAGAGGGTTGAGTCTGGGCCTTCAGCTCAGGTCATGATCCCTGAGCCCGGAGTCCTGGGATAGAGCCCCGCATCGGGCTCTCTGCTCGGCAGAGAGCCTGCTTCCCCATCCCTCTGCCTGCTTCTCTGCCTGCTTGTGATCTCTCTCTCTGTGTCAAATAAATAAATATCTTAAAAAAAAAAAAAGGAGAGAAAGAGAGATGCAAACCAAGAAACAGACTTTTAACTGTAGAGAACAAACTGATGGTTACCAGAAGGGTGGTGGGTGGGGTGATGAGTTAAAAGGTGATGGGAATTAAAGAGTGCACTTATTGTGATAACCACCAGGTGTTGTATAGAAGTGTTAAATCACTGTATTGTACACCTGAAACTAATAGCACACTGTCTGTTAACTAGCTGGAATTAAGATAAAAATTTTACTTATGAAAATGGTTACTGACATTCACTAACCACTGTATACATTTATTTAATAGATTCAGAGGTTTTCTAGGATTCAAAGAAGAAACAGATTCAAATAACAATTTTATTGATGGGGGGGCTGAGAAGATGGTGGAGTAGGAGGAACCTAAGCTCATCCCACACTTACAACTAGATAACATTCATATCTAAGTCAATCAATGGAAGAGCAATCTAAAGACACTCCAAACAAATTCCCCAACTAAATGTAGAAGAAACCTCATCAGAGAGGTTAGGAAGGGCAGAAACATTTGTCAGTGGTCTGGAGCTGCCTACAAGAAGGAAGGAGCTATGGGCGAGGATAGGAGGAACCATCAGAGAGCCCTCACACAGGAAAAATGAATCCCCATAACATCTGGCCTTAAAAACCAGAGGGGCTGAATTCCATGAGTTTGTACAACCAGTGGGTCTTGGAGCCCAGTGCTTTAAAAGTCAGCTAACTCAGAACTGAGTGAGCTGGCTGAGTGAGTGATAGCCAGGTCCCCACCCTTAAAGAGACAGCAGTCCAAGGAGAAGAAACATAGAAGCAACAATTTACAACAACCTAATGGGAGGGAGAACTGTTTATCATGATTTCAGAGCACCCTCTGGGAACGAAAGAGCTGGCAGTCACCATTTTCCTCCCCTGTTTCCTATCATAAACACAGAGTCACCTACAGGAAGCAGCAGTGCACAGACACTTGTTACTTAACCTGCTAGAAGTGTGTCCCACCCACAAGTTCTACTGAGCACGTGCCTGCTCCAAGACTGCTGACCTCAGCCCTGGGCTCAGTGCAGTTTTTGTTAAAGCTGCCTGAATGCTGCCCAGCAACTGCCTCTGTGCAACTCACACTTGTAGCCACGAAAATTTGGGGAATTGGCATAGGACAACGGGCTCAGTGCAAATACTGATAATACAATGCCTAAGCCCTGGCCAGATGCCAACCATACAGACACAATGTACCTCAGGCTGCCATCATTTCTCACTGTGTGTCAAGCCCCCAGGCCTAGGGGAATGTGGCCTAGGCTCAGTGCAAATTTCGTTAACACCATGGCCCCACAACCAAGACCTTCTACTTCATTCCTCTTCAGAGCTGGCTTGTCTGTATCTCAAAAACATCACAGAAGGTAAGCACAGCTTACAACAGACAGTCAGTGCAGAAGTTTTCACTGAAAGGAAGAATGATTCATGCACCATAACAGGATGCAAACAACACATATAAGAGGCTCCCCTGAAGTGCCAGGTTCTAGTGAATAGGAAACACTACACTGCAGGGAACTATAGGACCTCTTCTTAATAAAGCCACTATTTTGATTTGAATCTCCCTGATGGCTAAAGATGATGAACATTGTTTCATGTGTCTGTTAGCCATTTGTATGTCTTCTTTGGAGAAGTGTCTGTTCATGTCTTCTGCCCATCTTTTGATGTAATTATCGGTTTTGTGAGTGTTGAGTGTGAGGAGTTCTTTATAGATCTTAGATATCACACCTTTGTCTGTAGTGTCATTGGCGAATATATTCTCCAATTCTGTGGGTGGCCTGTTTGTTTTGTTGACTGTTTCCTTCGCTGTGCAGGTGGGTATTGAGGAGGGCACGTATTGCATGGAGCACTGGGTGTGGTGCATGAACAATAAATCTTGTAACACTGAAAAAATGAAATAAACATATTTGGGGAAAACAAACAAACAAACAAAAAAAGCCACTGTTTTCAAGAGAAGAAGACATAGTTGGCATTATTAACAGAAAAACAGACAAGGAGAGATAGATAAAATGAAAAGACAGGGAAATATGTTCCAAATGAAAGAGCAACATAAAATCACAACAGGACATCTAAGTGAAGAGAATAAGTAACATGTCTGACACAGAATTTACAGTAATAATCATAAAGGTACTCACTGGACTTCAGAAAATGGTGGGTGACATTAGTGAGACCTTTGAAAATGAGATAAGTAGAACATATTGAGAGGAAGAATTCAATAAAGAAAATAGAAATATGATACATGGAATAAGTAGTACATTATAGGAAGCACAAGAATGTATCAGTGAAATGGAGGCTAGAATAATGGAAAACAATCAAGCCAAGCAAGTAAGAGACAAATAGGGCATAATGAATAGACAAAGAACTCAGTGACTCCATAAAATGTACTAAAGTTCAAATTATAAGAATTACAGGAGAAAAGGGAGAAAAAAGAGGACAGAAAATGTATGTGAAGAAATAATAGGGGAGCCTGGGTGGCTCAGTGGGTTAAAGCTTCTGCCTTCGGCTCAGGTCATGATCTCAGGTCCTGAGATGAAACCCTGCATTGGGCTTTCTGCTAAGCGGGGAGCCTGCTTTCCCTTCTCTCTCTGCCTACTTGTGATCTTTCTTCTCTCTGTCAAATAAATTTAAAAAAAAAAGAAAGAAAGAATAGCTGAAAACCTCCTGAATCTGGGAAGGAACACAGATACAGACACAGAGGTCCCCCAACAAATTCAACCCAAGTAGGTCCACATCAAGACACATAATAATTAAAATGTCAAAAAAGTAGTTATAAAGAATTTTAAAGGTTACAAGAGAAAAAAACATAGCTACATACAAAGAAAATTCCATTGGACTATCAACTGATTTCTCAGCAGAAACTTTTCCGGCCAGAAGAGAGTGACATGATGTATTCAAAGTACTGAGAAGGAAAAATCTGCAGCCAAGAATACTTTACCCAAACACTATCATTCATCCATAAAAGGAGACCTAAAGAGTTTCTCAGACAAAAGATAAAAGAATTCATGACTATTAAACCAATCCTACAAGAAATGTTAAAGGAGACTCTGTGAGTAAAAAACAAAAATTAAAAGAATAAGAAAAAATAGAAAGAACAAAATAAAAGAATGTAAAAGATGGCATCTGATAAACGAAATATGAAGGCTATAAGAGTAAAGAATCAGTTCAAAATAAGCAATCATCAGCTTTACATAGACTACTATATGCATAAGATATTATATATAAGCCAAATGGGAACCACAAATCAAAAAAGAGTAATAGATAAGCAAAAAATAATAAAGAGTCCAAGTATTTCACTAAAGAAAAAGAGCACTAAAGAGAAGTTTTTAAAAATCAGCAAAAAATTATAAAAAGCAACCATAAAACAAGTCACAAATTGGTAATATCTGTCAATAATTACTTGAATGTAAACGGACTAAATGCTCCAGTCAAAAAACAGAGGGTGATACAGTGAATAAAAAGCAAGACCCAAATATATGCAGCCTATGAGAAACTCATTTCACACCTAAAAGCACCTGTAGACTGAAACTGAGGGGATGGAGGAACATTTATCATGCAAATGAATGTCAAAAGTAAGCCAGAGTAGTAATTCTTACTGCAGACAAAATAGATTTCAAATTAAGTCTGTAGAAAGAGACTAAGAAAGACAATATATAATAATAAAAGAGACAATCCAACAAAAAGATACAATAATTGTAAATAAATATGCACCCATTGTGGGATCACCCAAATACATAAAACAGTAAATAACAAACATAAAGGATGGTGCCTGGGTGGCTCAATCAGTTAAGCATCTGCCTTCAGCTCAGATAATGATCTCATGGTCCTGGGATGGAGCCCCATGTTAAGCTGTCTGCTCAGCAGGGAGTCTGCTTCTCCCTCTCACTCTCTCTCTGTGCTCTCTCACAAATAAATAAATGAAATCTAAAAAAATAACAAACATAAAGGAATTAATCAATGATACAATAGTAGTAGGGGACTTTAACACCCACATAGGTAAATGGACACATCATCAAAAGAGAAAATCAACAAAGTGACTTTCAATGATACACAGAAACACATGGAGTTAAGATATATTCAAAACATTCTATCCTGGAAAAGAAGAATACCCATTCTCTTCAAGTGCACACAGAACATTCTCCAGACCAGATCACATATCAGGCCACAAAACAAGCCACAACAAACTCAAAAGATCAAAGTCATACCATGGATGTTTTCTGGCCATGACACTATGAAACTTGAAGTCAACAACAAGAAAAAATCTGGAAAGACCACAAATCCATAGACTTTAAATAACATGCTACTAAACAATGATTGGATCATCCGAAAAATCAAACAATACATCAAGGAGTACATGGAAACAAACAAAAATGAAGACACAAATGTTGAAAACCTTTGTGATTGGGGTGCCTGAGTGGCTCAGTGGATTAAAACCTCTGCCTTCAGCTCAGGTCATGATCTCAGGGTCCTGGGATCGAACCCTGAATCAGGTTCTCTGCTTAGCAGGGAGCCTGCTTCCCCCCTCTCTTTCTGCCTGCCTCTCTGCCTACTTGTTATCTCTCTCTCTGTCTCTCTGTGTCAAATAAATAAATAAATAAAAATCTTTAAAAAAAAAGGAAAGAAAACCTTTGTGATGCAGCAAAAATGATTTTATGAGGGGTGCCTGGGTGGCTCAGTGGGTTAAAGCCTCTGCCTTTGGCTCAGGTCATGATCTCAGGTCCTGGAATCAAGCCCCACATCAGGCTCTCTGCTCCGTGGAGAGCCTGCTTCCCCCCCTCTCTCTGCCTGCCTCTCTGCCTACTTATGATCTCTCTCTGTGAAATTAATAAATAAAATCTTTAAAAAAATGATTTTATGGGACAAGTTTATAGCAATAGAGGCCTACCTTAAGAAGCAAGAAAAATTTCAAATAAACTGTCTAACCTTACACCTAAAAGAGCTAGAAAAAGAACAACAAATAAAGCCAAAAACCAGGAGATGGAAGAAAATATTAAGGAAGGGTAAATTGGGGGAAATTGGATGGGGAGATGAACCATGAGAGACTGTAGACTCTGAGCAACCATCTGAGGGTTTTGGAGGGGCAGGGGTGGGGGATTGGGTGAGCTTGGTCGTGGGTATTGAGGAGGGCATATACTGCATGGAGCACTGGGTGTAGAACATGAACAATGAATCTTGGAGCACTGAAAAAATAAAATTAAATTAATTGGAAAAAATAAAATTAAAGATTAATGGCAAAGTAAATGATATAGAAACTAAAAAAGCACCATGCTCAGTTGGTTAAATGTCTGACTCTTGATTTCAGATCAGGTCATGATATCAGGGTCATGTGAGCCCTGTATCGGGCTCCATGCTCAACACAGAGTCTACTTGAGAATTTTTTTCCCTTTCCCTTGGCCCGTACCCCCTGCTCTAAATAAATAAATAAACAAACAAACAAACAAACAAACAAATAAATAAATAAATAAAATCTTTTTAAAAATCAACTGAAAAAAACAATAGAACAGTTAGGTGAAGCAAGGACCTGGTTCTTTGAAAAAAAAATTTAAAAATGATGTCAGAACAAGATGGCTTCATAGGCAAATTCTACCAAACATTTACTTTTTAGAGATTCATTTATTTATTTGAGGGAGAAAGAAAGAGACAATAGGGCGGGAAGGAGGATAAGGGAGAAAAATCCTCAAGTAGTCTCCCTGCTGAGCATGGAGCCCTACATGGAGCTCAATCCCAGGGCATTGAGACCATGACCTGAAGTCATCAAAAGCCAGCCACATAACTGACTGAGCCACACAGGCACCCCAATTTTACCAAACATTTAAAGAAGAGTTAATATTTATTCTACTCAAACTTTCCCAAAATATGGAAAGAAAACTTCCAAAATCATTCTTTGAGGTATCACCTGGGTGTAAAAACCAGATAAAGACACCACAAAAAGGAAACTTTAAGGACAAGTTCTCTGAATAATATAGATACAAAAATCCTAAACAAAATACTATAGGAATCCATCAAAAGTCTAAAGCAGAGCACAGGCAGCAACCTCTTAGACCTCGGCCACAGCAAATTCTTGCTAGACACATCTCCAGAGACAAGGGAAACAAAATCAAACTACTGGGACTTCAAGATAAAAGAAGATTCTGCACATCTAACTCAACAGTCAACAAAACTAAAAGGCAACCTACAGAACTGGAGAAGATATTTGGAAATGACATCAGAAAAAGGAAGACTGCTGTGCTGGTTGACAAGCTGACTAGCCCTTGGAAAGATGTTTCTCCCAGGGTTTAGTGTAGGGGATTCCAGCCTCCACTAGAGGCACTTTTTTCTTTCTGGAGTCTGACTGTGATGGTGGACGAGGGGAGAGGATGGTGGTGGAGGAGGTAGAATATGGTGTCACCTTGTCACTTTGTCCCTGGGGGTCAGAACTTCCAGCAGCCACTGTTCAGAAGGCCCTCCCAGAAAAGTAAGCAAAATCCTGTGGCCCAGGCTATCATCAATTCCCTGGTCTAACTTGCCTGTGTCCATGTCATTGGCATCCCCAGATCCCCATATCTCCTGAATTTTATCTCTGGCCAGTGGCTTTCAAAACCTCAAGTCTTTTTTTTTTTTTTAATTTTAATTTTTATTTTTTTCAGTGTTACAAGATTTATTGTTTTGCACTACACCCAGTGCTCCATGCAGTACGTGCCCTCCTCAATACCCACCACCAGGCTCACCCAACCCCCACCTCCCTCTCCTCCAAAACCCTCAATTTGTTGCTCATAGTCCACGGTCTCTCATGGTTCATCTCCCCCTCTGGTTTCCCCCCATTCACCCCTCCCTTCCTTCTCCTAATGCCCTCCATGTTTTTCAAAACTTCAAGTCTTAAGTGGCCTGGTATATGCCCACCCACTCCCATCCCCAGGTGGGGAGACTCAGGGTGTGTCCAACACTCTTCTGCCCCCCTCTCAAAAACAAACAAACAAACAAACAAACCATCACACAGCGCCTGGGCAAAGGCTTGAGTTTATTCTAACACTCAGCAAAAAGCTAGGACAAGGCTATCAGCCAGCCACACTTGACTCAGTCCCCTGCTCCCCTTTTTCCCAGAAAAGCTGTTGCAGAAGCTTGAATTTATTGTGGCAGACAGGAAAAAGTGGTGACCATATTATCAGCAATTTGCTCCAGTCTTTACTGTGCCCAGTCAGGCCCAGAAAAGCAGCTATAAGGGTACACTCACAGAGGTTCCAGGCTATTATGGCTTAGGGCAAAAAGCAGTGGCCAGGATATCAGTAATTTACTTCAGCTTCAGTGCTGCACCCAGCCAGTCCTAGAAAAGCAGCTATAAGGGCCCACACACAGAAGTTGCTAGTTATTGTGGCTTATAGCAAAAAGCAGTGGGCAGATTATCAGCGATCCACTCCAGCCTCTGGTCTGCATGCAGAGCAATCCCAGAAAACCAGCTGTAAAGACATGAGCAGAGAGGTTGAAGCCTATTGTGACTCATACAAAAAAAAAGTTAAGAGGTTTTCTCTCCTCTGTGTGCCTTTCTAACCCCACTGTGGAGCTCCCCTGAGTGGCTCCCCAACTGTCCCTTTGTTTCCAGAGAGGACAAATATGGTCTTCAAATGCACTCCAGAAAGGGGAGCAATCTTTCCCTAAGCAACCTAAGGATCCATTCACCACAGCTTATTGAGGGATCATAAACCACTGCAATCTTTCCAACTTTCTCCTTCTTCCTGACTTTGCTCCATAAACCGAGCTTCCTCTCCTTCCAGATCCCACTCTTCCCCAATCCCCCAATTCAGGGTTTTGAACTTTGCTTCTTCCAAATCCACTCACTCTAAATATAAGGATTGTTTCTGTATTCCTGTGATCCTTTTCTTAGTTGTTCAAAATAGTTGAAGGTTGATCTAGTTGTTTTCCAAATATGAGGCAAGTTCAGGGTCCCCCTACTACTCCACCATCTTGGATCCCTCTAGTTCCTTTTAACTGTAGAACTATTCTCCCATCAAATACAAGTTGTGTAATTCCTCTTATCAAGAACATGGAAAAAAAAAAAAAAAGAACATGGTTGATTTTCTCACATAAAAGTTTGAATTTTGTTATTAAAGCAGCTGAAAAATTTAATTAGGGCAATCTTATTTATTAATATACAATGTCTGCTAATAACAATTCTATTATATGACTTATGTTTTTTTTAAAGATTTTATTTATTTGAGAGTAAGAAAGAGAGAGACAGCAAGAGAAAGAGAAGAAACAGTGGGGGAGAGGGAGAAGCAGCTTCCCCACTGAGCAGGAAGCCTCATGTGGGACTTGATCCCAGGAGGCTGGGTTCATGACCTAAGCCAAAGGAGGATGCTTAACAGCTTGAGTCACCCAGGCATCCCATATTATATTACTTATGTTGATGTAGTTATTCCAAGTTAGATTGAACAGGCAAAAGGAACTGTTTTGCCTATTTCTAGGAATATGGACAAGAATACACATTTTGGGGGGGACTTCTGGGGAAGACGACTGAGTTAGAAGACCCTAAACTCATCTCATCTCATGGATACAACTAGATAACACTCACATCAGTGTAAATAACCCAGAAAATGACCCAAAGTCTGGCAGAACAAACCCCACAACTAAAGGTAGAGAAGAGGTCACATTGAAAAAGGTAGAAAGGGTGAAGATATGGTTCTATAGTGAAATGGACCATGGTTGTCCACAATCAGGAGGAAACTGGTGACACAAAGAAGGGCAAAGCAGGCCATCACACCAGGAAGCCCACATATTTGGCTTTGAAAGCTTGAGTCATCAAATTGCATGAGTTTTTACAACCAGTAGGACTTAAAGCCTAGAATTTTAAAAAATCAGTGGGCTTGGTTATGAGAGAGTCTGGAGGGCTTTAGGAAGCTGAGTCCCCACCCTTAGAAGAATGATAAATAGCCAGTTGAAATACAGCTTGGAAGCAGCACTTTGAAAAACACTGGAGGCAAGTGGAAGGGAGTTACTCATCTAGAACATGGTCCAGAGAGTCAGAGATCACAAAGAGATGCCTCCAGCAACAAAGGAGCTGGTAGGCACAATTTCCTTCTCCTCATGCCCAGTATTAACATATGGCCACCTGTGAGAACCAGCACAGCATCCATACATGCTATCTAACTTGCTAACACCAAGTCCTGCACTTCAGTGGATATACCCTTTCTAGTCACATTGCCTGTCCCAGTGCCGTAAGTTCCCTCCTCTAGAAGACGAGTGCAGGGCAACACACAGTAGACACTCTTTGAAGCACCAGGTCCTGGGTAACAGGGGACACTGTATTGCAGGACACTACAGGACCTCATCTTCATAAAGCCACTACATTCAAGAAGAGGAGATGTAGCTGATATTCCTAACACAGAGAAACAGAGAGAGATAGACAAAATAAAGAGATAGAGGAATACGTCCCTAATGAAACAACAGGACAAAATGATAGCAAGAGACCTAAGAAAAATGGAAATAAGTAATATGCTTGATAGAGAATTTAAATACTCATAAAGATACTCATGGGACTTGAGAAAAGAGTGGAGGTCTTCAGTGAGACCCTTAACAAAGACATAGAGTACATTAAAAAAGAACCAATCAGAGATGAAGAACTCAATAATACAATTGGAAGGCACCCAGGTGGCACAATCAGTTAACCATCAGACTCATGATTTTGGTTGGGGTCATGAGATTGAGCCTTTCTCTATCTCCCTTTGCCTGTCCTCTCTCTCTCTCTCTCTCTCTCTCTCTCTCTCTCTCTCTCTCTCTCTCTCTCACACACACACACACACACACACTTTAAAAAAAATACAATGGAAGGAATGAATAGTAGACTAGAGGAAGCAGAAAAATGGATCAGTGATGTGGAGGACAGTACTGGAAAGCAATCAAATTAAGGTGAATGAAAAAAAATGATACAAGATGAAAATAGACCAAGGAAACTCAGTGACACCATTAAGCATAATGAAATTTGAATTATAAGTATCCAAGAAGAAGAGGGACAAAAGGGGACAGAAAATTTACATGAAGAAATGTTAGTTGAAAACTCCCCTAATCTTGAGAAGAAAACTGACATCAATATCCAGGAGTTACAGAGAGCCCCCAACATAATCAACTCAAGGAGGTCCACACAAAGACACGTAATAACTAAAATGGCAAAAAGTAGTGATAAAGAGAGAACTTTAAAAGCAGCAAGAGAGCACTGGGTATTATACACAACTAATGAACTGTTGAACACTACATCCTAAATAAATAAATAGTAAAAAAACAAAAACAAAAACAAAACAAAAACCAGCAAGAGAAAAGAAGACAGTCACATTAAAGGGAAATCCCTTAAGGTTATCAGGGGATTTTCCAGTAGAAAATTGGCAGGCCAAAAGGGAGCAGCATGATATACTCAAAGCATTGAGAGGAAAAAATAGTGTGTAGCCAATAATAATCTATCCAGCAAGGATATCATTCAGAATGGAAGAAGAAATAATGTTTCCCAAACAAGTAAAAGTTAAAGGAATTTGTGACCACTAAACCAGCCCTACAAAAAATGTGAAAGGTGACTCTGAGTGGAAAGAAAGAACAAAAGTAGCAGTAAGACAAGTAAGAAGCACAAAATCTAGAAAAATAAGTATATCTATAAAAATTAGTCAAGAGAATCACAAAATATAAGGATGTAAGGTACGACACCATTTACCTAAAATGTAGTAAGAGGAGGAGTAAAGAAGGTTAAGTGACCATCAACTTAATATAGTTTGCTATATGCAGAAGATCTTATATACAAACTTGACAACCACAGATCGAAAACCACTAATAAATATACAGAAGATAAAGAGAAATGTATCGAAGTATATCACCAAAGAAAGTCCACCAAATATGAAAGAAGGAAGCAAAAAAAGAAAAGAACAGAGAACTACAAAAACAGCCATATAAGAACTAAAAAATGGCAATAAGTTCATAAGCACCAATAATTAAAATTTTAATATAAATGCATGAATGCTCCAATCAAAAGACATAGGGTGATGGAATGGGCTAGAAAACAACAACAATAACAACAAAAAACAAGAACCATATATATTATACCAGAAGAGACTCATTTCAGACCTAAAGCAACATGCAGATTGAAAGAAAATTGATGGAAAACCATTTTCATGGAAATGGATGTGGAAAGAAAGCCAGAGTAGCAATAGTTCTATCGGAAAAAAAGATTTTAAAGTAAAGACTAATAAGAGACAAAGTACACTGTATAATCATAAAGGGAAAAATCCAACAAGAAGATATAACAATTGCAAATATATAGGCACCCAATATGGGAGTATGCAAACACATAAAACAGTTAATGACCAAAAAAGGAACTAATAGTAATACAATAATACTAGAAGACTGAATTCATGTATTAATTCTAGCAGTTTTTTGGTGGAGGCTTTCGGGTTTTGACACACAGTATCATATTGTCTGCAAATAGTGAAAGTTTGACTTCTTCCCTGATAGTCTGAATGCCTTTTATTTCTTTTGTTGTCTGATTGTTAAGGCTAAGACTTCCAGTACTATGTTATACAATAATGATGAGAGTGGAAAGGATAAAGATGTGATATATATATGGCATCTTTGCATATATATATATGCAAATATATATATGCATATATATGCGTATGTAATTATGTGTCACATCACACATATACATACACATGTACACACATGCATATATGTATATAATATACATATATAATATACATACATATATAATACATATATATATATACACTCACACTACACTCTAGCTCCATCCATGTCATTACAAATGACAAGATTTCATTTTTTTAAATATTTTATTTATTTGACAGAGAGAAACAGATCACAAGTAGGCAGAGAGGCAGGCAGAGAGAGAGGGGGAAGCAGGCTCCCTGCTGAGCAGAGAACCCGATGGGGGGCTCAATCCCAGGACCCTGAGATCAGGACCTGAGCCGAAGGCAGAGGCTTTAACCCACTGAGCCACCCAGGAGCCCAACAAGATTTCATTCTTTAGAAAGACCACAAACACATGGACATTAAACAACATGCTACTAAGCAAT
Organism: Procyon lotor; assembly: GCA_028646535.1. Lineage (NCBI taxonomy): Eukaryota > Metazoa > Chordata > Mammalia > Carnivora > Procyonidae > Procyon > Procyon lotor. Next base: position 45,420,501 of record CM053612.1, on the reverse strand, counting down.
TAAAGGGTCAACCAGGAAATCAAAGAAGAAATAAAAGTTATACATGAAAACACATGAGTCCAGAACTTTTGGGATGCAATAAAATCAGTTTCAACAAGGACATATATAGCAGTATAACAATACCAAAAGAAGAAAAAAAATTTAAAAAAAAAACTCTAATAACCCAGCCTTACACTTAAAGGAGCTAGGAAAAGAACAACAAATGAAAGCTGAAGTAAGCAGAAGGGGGAAAATAATAAAAATTATAGCAGAAATAAAAGAAATAGAATCCAAAACAAATAAACAATAGAAAAAAAATGAATGAAACCAGGAGCTGGCTCCCTGAACATATCACAAAAATTGATAAAACTTTTAGCCAGACCATGGGGCGCCTGGGTGGCTCAGTCATTAAGCGTCTGCCTTCGGATCAGGTCCTGATCCCAGAGTCCTGGGATCGAGCCCCGCATCGGGCTCCTTGTTTGGCAGGAAGCCTGCTTCTCCCGCTACCATTCCCTCTGCTTGTGTTCCCTCTCTCTCTGTGTTTCTCTGTCAAATAAATAAAATCTTAAAAAAAAAACACAAACTTTTAGCCAGACCAGACTCATTGAGAGAGAGAGGGCTGGGAGAGAATGGAGGCAAATAAACAAAATGAAAGAGGAGAAATAACAACTGACACCACAGAAATACGAAGGATTGGAAGATAATATTATGATAAATTATATGCCAGTAAACTGGACAACCTAGAAAAAAATGGATAAATTCCTAGATGCATATAGCCTCCCAAAACTGAATCACAAGGAAAAAAAAAATTTGAACAAACCAATTATGAACAATAAAATTGTATCTGTAATCAAAAATCTCCCAAAAAACAAAAGTTATGAGTTGACATATATTATTCTCAAACTATTCCATAAAATACAAGAGGAAGGAAAGCTTCCAAATTCATTCTAAGAGGCCAAAACCAGATACCAAAACCAGACTTTGACACTAAAAATAATATAAAGACACTACAAAAAAAAAAAAAAAAGAACTACTGTCCAATATCTCTGATGAACATAAATACAAAAATCCTCAACAAAATATTAGGAAACCAAATCCAGCAACACATTAAAAAGTCATTCACCATGATCAAGTGGGATGTATTCCAAGAATGGAAATGTGGTTCAATATTCACAAACCCATCAACAAGTGAAAGGATTAAAACCATTTGATGATTTCAATAAAGCAGTAAAAACATTCAACAAAGTACACCATCCATTCATGATAAAAAGCCCTCAAAAATGTATGTTTTTTTAAGGCTTCTTTTATTTATTTGACAGAGAGAGAGAGCACAAGCAGGGAGAGTGAGAGGTAGAGGGAGAGGGAGAAACAGCTTTCCTGCTGAGCAGAGAACCCAACAGGGGTCTCAATCCCAGGACAACAGGATCACGACCTGAGCCAAAGGCAGACACTCAACTGACTGAGCCATGCAGGTGCTCTAACAATGTATGTTTTGAGATAACATACCCCAACACATAAAGGCCATATATGAAGAACCCACAGCTAATAACATCTTCAACGGGGAAAATAACTGAGAGGTTTTTCCCTAAAATCTGAAACAAGACAAAGATGCTCAATCTCACCACTTTTATTCAATATAATACTTGAAGTTCTACGGGGGCACCTGGGTAGCTCAGTGGGTTAAAGCCTCTGCCTTTGGTTCAGGTCACGATCTCAGGGTCCTGGGATCGAGCCCCGCATCAGGCTCTCTGCTCAGCAGGGAGCCTGCTTCCTGCTCTCTCTGTCTGCCTCTCTGCCTACTTGTGATCTCTCTCCTCTCTGTCAAATAAATAAATAAAATCTTTAAAAAAAATACTTGAAGTTCTAGCCCCAGCAATCAAACAAAATGAAATAAAAGTAAAAATTTCACTATTTTCAGATGACATGATGCTATCAATAGAAAACCCTAAACTCTGCCAAAAAACAACTAGAACTGATAAGTGAATTCAGTAAGGTTGAAGAACACAAAGTCAATATATAGAAATTTGCTGCATTTCTACACACAAATAATGAATCAACAGAAAGAGAAATTGAAGAAAAATTTTAAACTGCACCAAAAATAATAAAACATCTAGGAATAAACTTAACCAAAGAGGTGAAAGACCTGTATTCTGAAAACTATAAAACACTGATGAAAGAAACTGAAGACATCACAAATAAATGGAAAGTTTTTCCATGCTCATGGATTAGAACAACAAATATTGTTAAAATGTTGATAATGCTCATAGCAATCCATAGATTTATTGCAATCCCTATCAAAATACCAACAGCATTTTTCACAGAACTAGAACAAATAATTCTAAAATTTGTGGAATTATACAAAAAAGCACCCAAATAGCCAAAGCACTCTTTAGGAAAGAAAAAAAAAAAGGAAATCTGGAATTACCATGAATCCAGATTTCAAGTTATACTACAAGGCTGCAGTAATCAAAACAATATGATATGGGTACAAAAGTAGACAAGAAGGTCAATAGAACAGAATAGAAAACAGAAATAAACCCCTGATTATATGGTTAACTAATCTTTGACAAAAGAGGTAAAAATATGTGATAGGAAAAAAGATAGTCTCTTCAACAAATGGTGTTGGGAACAAGGGTGAGCTACATGCAAAAGATTAAAACTGGACTGTTTTGTAACACAATAAACAAAAATAAATTCAAAATGGATCAAGGACCTATATGTGAGACCTGAAACCATAAAATCCTAGAAGAGATCACGGGCAGTAATTTCTCTGACATTAGCCATAATAACATCTTTCTAGATATGTTTCCTAAGGCAAGGGAAACAAAAAACAAAAACAAAAACAAAAACTATCAAAATTAACAGCTTCCGCACAGTGAAGAAAACAAAATCAACAAAACTAGAAGACAAACTGCTGAATGGAAGAAACATTTGCAAATGACAAATCCAATAAAGGTTTAGTATCTAAAATATATAAATAACTTATACCACTCAACACCAAAAAAACCCCCAAATAATGCAATTAAAAATGGGTAGAATACATGAACAGACATTTCTCCAAGGAGAAGATACAGCTGGCCAACAGACAAAGGAGAATATGTTCAACATCACTCATCATCAGGGAGATGCAAATCAAAACCACAATGAGATATCACCTCACACCAGTCAGAATGGCTAAATTTGAAAAGAAAAGAAACAAGCATTGGCAAGTTTATGGAGAAAAAAGAGAACCCTTGTACTTTGTTGGTGGGAATGCAAATAGATACAGCTACTATGGGAGACAGTATGGAGGTTCCTCAAAAAATTAAAAACAGAATTACCTTATTTCCAGTAATAGCAGCACTGTGTATTTTCCCAAAAAATACAAAAATACTAATTTAAAAGGATATGTGCACAATTCATGTTTACTGCAGCATTATTTACAATGGACAAATTATAGAATCAGCCCAAGTGTACATTATTAAGTGAATGTATACCAAAAAAGTGCTATATATATGCAATAGAATATTATTCAGCCATAAAAAGAATGAAATCTTCCCATTTGCAACAGCATGAATGGAACTAGAAAGTATGATGCTAATTAAAATAAGCCAATGGAAAGGGGAATGGGGGGAAATCAGAGGGGGAGAATGAACCATGAGAGACTGTGGACTCTGAGCAACAAACTGAGGGTTTCGGAGGTGGGGTGGGGGTTTGTGTGAGCCTGGTGGTGGGTATTGAGGAGGGCACATATTGTGGGGAGCACTGGGTGTGGTGCATGAACAATTAATCTTGTAACACTAAAAAAAAAAAAATAAACATTTTTATTGTTTGAAAAAAAGAAAAGAAAAGAAAAAAATAAAATAAGCCAATCAGAGAAAAACAAATATGATTTCAGTCATATGTGGAACTTAAGAAACAAAACAAGTGAACAAAGGAAAAATAAAAAGACACTATGGTGAACAGTTGTTTACCAGAGGAGAGGCAGGTGAAGGCATGGGTAAAATAGATGATGTAGATTATGAATACATTTAACTTAATGAACACTGGGCAATGCATAGAATTGTTGAATCACTATATATATTTTTTTTATTAATTAATTTATTTATTTTCAGTGTTACAAGATTTATTGTTCCTGCACCACACCCAGTGCTCCATGCAATACGTGCCCGATTTTATTTGTCAGAGATAGAGAGAGAGAAAGCACAAGCAGGAGGAGTGCCAGGCAGAGGGAGAAGCAAACTCCCCACTAAGCAAGGAGCCCAATGTGGGACTCCATCCTAGGACCTGGGATCATGACCAGAGCCAAAGGCAGACACTTAACTGCCTGAGCTACTCAGGCTTCTCAAAATCACTATATATCTTAAACTAATATAGCACTGTATGTCATTTGTACTGGAATTAAAAATGTTCAAATCATTAAAAAAAGAATATACATTTTTAAACATCATGTCATCCACTATGCTGCATTACTAATAATATTTACTGTTCAGTAAGCAAATTAATATATAAAACTCAGTTTCATTTAGATTGTTATACAACACATGAATTATAATCTAAGTTATTCTCTGGATTACACATTCTTTGTATGAGCATTTGCAAGATATTTCTGTTCACACATCATCTACAGGAAATTCAGCTATATTATTATAAATGATTATTCCTACTGCACTCATCAATAACTTCAATATTGCTAACAGTGATCAAGTCTAATACAATGATTGCATTAGTGTGTTATTCTACTTAAAAATATTATAGTTATTTAATTTGAATTGTATTTCATACCATTCATTATAATACTGTATGCATTAATATATGAATATATTTAATTTCAGATTCCCAATCATGCTATTTGGTACCAATACTTTTTTTTTTTAATTTTATTTATTTATTTTTTTCAGTGTTACAAGATTTATTGTTTTGCACCACACCCAGTGCTCCATGCAATATGTGCCCTCCTCAATACCCACCACCAGGCTCGCCCAACCCCCACCCCCCTCCCCACCAAAACCGTCAGTTTGTTGCTCATAGTCCACGGTCTCTCATGGTTCATCTCCCTCTATGGTTTCCCCCCATTCACCCCTCCCTTCCTTCTCATAATGCCCTCCATGTTTTTATTTGCACTCAGCACGTAAGTGAGACCATAAGGTAATTGGTTCTCTCTGCCTGACTTATTTCATTCCACATAATCTCTTCCAGTCCCATCCATGTTGATACAAAAGTTGGATATTCGTCCTTTCTAATGGAGGCATAATATTCCATTGTATATATGTATATTTGGTACCAATTCTTAAGGTGTTATTCTTGGTTTATTGAAAGTCATTCCATCTCATCAGTTCATTTAGTTCCTATTTTCTTCAAGAAACTATTATTAATTATAATTAACAAGTCATAAAATCACAGCAACTTATGCTTATTTACTGCATTTTTATAAACCATGTGCGGTTTTATAAGCTTAGAGTGACTGCATATATTTACAAATGACAAAATCTAACTAATATGTTTCTTATTAACTTATAGTTTCAACCCCATCAGATAAAAACATTTCCCTAAACATAGTAGCTCATCCTATTGAGAAATTCAATTATACTTCTATTCTCAAACCAACAAGAGTTCTCAGAGACTTTTCTTTCATTGAGGTCTGAAATGCTAGGGCCTGCAGTTTCCTCTGGGCAGGAAATAGTGCTATAGACATTAGCCCAGTGTTTGTAAATGCCACTTTCTTCACATTTTAAATATTACTTGATTTTATGTATAGCATAACTCTTTTTTGTGAATTCATCCTTCCATATTTGGGTCTTTCTTATATAGTATGTACATTAACCACCATCATTAGCCAATGGTCTTGGCCAAGCCATGTATATACATGCATGTCCTTTATGTTCGGTGCTGTAGACATCTGTTCTAGTTTGTTTTCCTTGCCTGAGAAGACATTAGCTTGAAAAATGTGTGAATAAACACACACACACACACACACACACACACACACACACACACACAAAGGAATATTACTCAGCCCTAAAAAAAAATAGATCTTGTTATTTGTGACAACACGGGTGGACCTAGAGGATATTATGCTAAGTAAAATAAATCAGAGAAAGACAAATACCAAAGGATTTCATGTATATTTGGAATATAAAAAACAAAATAGGGATGCCTAGGTGGCTCAGTCAGTTAAGGGTCTGCCATTGGCTCAGGTCATGAAACCAGGGTCCTGGGATTTAGTCCTGCATTGGGCTTTGTGCTCAGTGGCAAGCCTGCTTCTCCCTATGCTTTTACTGCTCCCCCATTCATCCTCTCTCTCTGACAAATAAATAAATAGATAGATAGATAAATAGATAGACAGATGATAAATAAATAAATAAATCTTTAAAAATAAAATAAAATAAATGAGCAAAAAAGCAGAAATAGAACCATAAATACAGAAAACAAATTGGTGTTTGTAGGGTGGGAGTAAAGTATGGGCAAAATGGGTGAAAGGGAGTAAGAAGTATTAGCTTATGGTAATGGAATGAATAAGTTAGGGGGATGAAAGTTATAGCATAAGGAATAAAGTGAATGATATTGTAATAGTCTTGTATGGTAACAGATTGTAGCTACACTCGTGGTGAGCACAGTATAATGTATAGAGTTGTCTAATCACTATGTTATACACCTGAAACTAATGTGATATTTCGTGTGAACCATACTTCAATAAAAAATTAATATCAATTTAAAAATATTTGTTCAGGTATTTTAAATAGATGTAGTTGCAGAAAACTAGAAAACAAAACAAGCTATTTCTAAGTAGTTTTCAAAGTTGAAAATGCAAAGTTTTCCCATGTTAGAATGATATGACATTGACCCATATATTAATGTTCTAATTTGGTTCAATTTAAATTTTAGGATTTTCTTTCCATTTTTACTTTTCATGTGTCAGCAGAGCTCAAAAACTATGGTTAAAAGAGAAAATATCAACATCTGTAAGTATGTTCTAACACTAATTTAAAAAGAGCCAGAATCTAGATAAGTTGCTGCCTGCTAAGAGATAAATAAAAGCAAAAGGAAAAATTAGAATATCACATTATGTAACTATTCATCTCAATTTATATCATTTGAATAGTATTCTACTTTGTCCATGATTTGCCCATGTGTACCTCAATGTTTCAAACATTTTATTCAGGAGTAAACTCAGGGCAAGGTGGGGGGGGGAGTTCCATACTGATATCTCATATCACAGTGATATGCATCTGTATATTTTCATCTGCAGAGTGATAATACAGTCTTCTGGAACTTTACTGATAATAATCAATAAATGCAATGCTAGAAGCTGGATGTTTTAAAATTATTTTAATAGCTATCACAAATTTAATTCAATCAACATCACTAGCATACAGATTGTGACTAAAAATTGCAAAAGGGAAAAATTGATTACTTTCAGTTAATATTAGGCACTAGCCTTAGGCCCTCAATGTCAACATAAGAATTTATTATAAAAATTTAGTTATACCAAGGGGCGCCTGGGTGGCTCAGTGGGTTAAAGCCTCTGCCTTCGGCTCAGGTCATGATCTCAGGGTCCTGGGATTGAGCCCCATGTTGGGCTCTCTGCTTGGCGGGGAGCCTGCTTCCCCCTCTCTCTCTGCCTGCTTCTCTGCCTACTTGTGATATCTCTCTCTGTGTCAAATAAATAAATAAAATATTGTCTAAAAAATTTAGTTATACCAAAATTTAATTAATAATTATAAGCAAGGTACATGCATATAACCAATAAAACAAGAAGTCTAATTTGTTCTTCCTAACAAATAACATACTTTGTGAACAAGGCTTCCTGAAGTTTATGCTCTTGAATTTGATCATTATGAACTTCAACTGTATACAATTACATGAACTAAAAATGTCATGAAAAGGCACAGTCTGAACTGTTCCATACACCTTTATTCTTCAAAACTTCAATTTTAAATACATCAAATTAACTTCTAGTTTCCAGTCCAGCAAAGAGGAGCATAGAAGTCATCACTCTGTCCTACCAAAAAGTAAAAGATGAACAGAATGAAAAACCAAAAACTTTACTTGGAGCCATAAGAGAAGTGTGAACCCAGAACAAATTACTGCTTCCATGGTTAGAGAGATGGACAGGAAAATACTGGGAGTCATGGGTAACCAGAATAAGAGACTTGAGCAGAAAGCACTAAGTGAACAAGTGCTGAGGAAACCTGAACTATAAGTGAATAATCACTGGAGGCTCAAGTCCAAGATTCAAAAAAAAAAAAACCCAGAGGGAACCAATTCCAGGGAAGCTCCCGTACTTTTGTGAGTTTTACCTCCAGGAGCTCTTTCTAGTCCTCACAGTGAATATGAGGGGAAATCTTCCCTCTTTTATCTGGCAGGGGAAGGGGGAAAGAGACCATTTTTTAAATACACCAGAGTATTCTGTTCTTCTTAACAAGGCCTGTTCACAGAAGAATCTATTTACCAGAGCTTAAACTACTGGTGTTTTATCAAAACCTAACCTAACTGGAAGAAGGGAAATCTTTAATCCCAATGGGTTCAATTGAACCCATGGGTTCAAGCCTTCCAGATGGGGAGAAGGAAATACCCACCTCTAGCTCCCTCGAGCCATCCTTCCCCACCAAAGGGGAACAAATGGAGAAACGCGGATGAAGTTCACAGTCCAGGGGCACAAGGACACAGGCTCACCAAAAGACTGAGAGCTAATCATGGGACTATAGAAAGCTTTCCTTCCCACTACACCTTATCACTACATCACTAAAGGTCTATTTACTATAGTTCTTCTAGCCAGTATATCATATCCACCTTTCAACAAAAAATTGCAAAGCATACTAAAAGGTAAAAAGCACAGTTTTAAGAATTGAACAAGTATCAGAACCTACAAAAATCCAAAATAATAAATACTCTATAATACAAACACAGGTTTTTACAGAAACTAAATTTAAAAAAATTGATACCTATAGATAGAAAACCTATAGATTAAAAAATATTATAAGATAGAGCAATTAATCACAATTCATGGGCCTTATTTGAAACTTGATGTGCATAAGGTATGATAAAAATGAAATAACCAGGGAAATTTAAATATGGGTTGAATATTTGGTGATATCATGGAATTAATGTTTGGACACTGGATATTTGAGTATATTAAATGACTAGTGTTTATTATGACAATGATATTTTGGTTACGGTTAAAAAAATATGATCATTTTTACTCATGTGTAGAAAATATACTGTAGTGAAAGAGACTAGCCAGAGAAATTTTGTAGGATTTAAAAGAAGAAATGAGTGGCTTGAACTAGAGTGATAGCAGTGAGTGTGACAAATGTATTCAAGGTATATTCTGAAGATAGGATCAGTGGAATTGCTGCTAAAATAAATTTGAGAAATAGGAATAGTGCCAAGCACAACCCTGCTTATGGCCTACACAACTGGGTGGAGAGAGCTACCATTTCCTGGGGCAGGAGCAAATGGAGGAAGAAAGATTTTGGAACCACAGCACTAGTTGCTAAAACACCTGCATTCTATGAGATACCCAAGTGGAAATGCCAAGGAGATAGCATGAGTCTGGAGTTTGGGGAAGAAGTACAGGCTGATATATAAGTTCAGGTGTAATCTTCTTATGGATTCTGTTTAAAGTCATGAGTAGAAGAGATCACTTAGGGTTTGAATGTAGACAGAAACATTTAAAAAAGAAGAGCCAGAACCTAGGAGGATGCAAGATGGCAGAGGTGTAGGAGGCTGGGATAGCGTCAGATCTCAGAAGTTGAGCTAGATAGGTATCAAACCATTCTAAAAGCCAGCAAACTCAACAGGAGAGAGAAGAGAGGAAGAATAGCAATTCTAGGAGCAGAAAATTGACCACTTTCTGAAAGATAGGACGTGTGGAAAAAGTGAATCCAAAGCAATGGGAAGAGAGACCCCATGGGGAGGGGCCGGCTCCCAGCAGCTGCAGAGACGTGGAGGACAAAATCAGAACTTTTAGTCTGCTCCACTGAGGGACATCACTCCAGAGGCTAAGCGGGGGTTTAGCCCTTGTGGGAACAGTGTGGTTTCAGGACCCATAGGGTCACAGAGGGACCGGGGTGCCTGAGCGTAGTAGAGCTCCCAGGTATTGGGGTGGAGAAGCCAGCAGCAGAGAAGGAGCTGCACAGTGAACTATCAGCTCTGGCTTACAGTGATCTGAGGCACAAACGCGCCACTGCTCTTAAAGCCACAAGAGGCAGCTCTGGAGAGACCCCATCCTTCCTCCTCCAGGAGGAGCAGTGTGAGAGCGCGCAGCAGGAATCTGCTGGGTTTGGAGACACCAGAGGGGACCATGTTTGCCACAGATAGAGGCACTCCCCAACAGGCTACCTGAGCACAGAGTGCGGGCAGCAGACAAGGGAGACAGGAGTGATTAACCACTTTCCTATGAGGGCAGGCTGAGAAGCTGGGCACCCAGCACTAGGCTCCTCTGGGCCGGACACTGGGAGGCCACCATTTTCATTCCCAGCCTCCAGAGCGTTATGGAAAGTGCTCAGGGAACAAAGACTCCTGAGAGAAAACCTGAGCAAAGGGCTTGGCCCATCTCCTGGCAAGGGCGGAGAAATTCTGCCTCAGGCAAAGACATTTGAGAATAACGACTATGGGACCCTCCCCAAAAGATCACCGAGAATATCCAGCCAAGAACTAGTTCATCAATCAGTGAAAACGGCAGAACTCCAGAGTATTTTTCTCTCTCACTCATCTACTCTTATCTTGATAAAATGACAAGGTGGGAAAACCTCACCACAAAAAAAAGAAGAGATAGCACTGATGGCTAAAGAACTAGTCAATTCGGACATTAGTAATATGTCAGAAATAGAGTTCAAAATGACAGTTATCAAATGCTAGCTGGGCTCCAAAAAACCATGGAAGATATTAGAGAATTCCTTTCTGGAGAAATAAAATCTTTTCTGGAGAAATAAAATAAATAAAATATAACCAAGTTGAAATTAAAAAAGCTATTAATGAGGTACAATTAAAAATGGAGGCTCTCACTGCTAGAATAAATGCTCTGAAGGGAGAATTAGCGTTATAGAAGACCACACGACAGACAATAAATAAGCTGAGAAAAAGAGAGACAAACAACTACTGGACGATGAGGGGAGAATTCAAGAGATAATTGATACCATAAGCTGCAACAATATAAGAATAATTGGGACCCCAGAAGAAGAAAGAGAGACAGGGGCAGAAGGTATATTGGAGGAAATTATAGTAAAGAATCTCCCTAATCTGGCAAAGGGAAAAAGCATCAAAATCCAGGAGGCACAGAGAACCCCCCTCAAAATCAAGAAAAATAGGTCTACACCCCAGCATCTAATAGTAAAACTTAAAAGTCTCAATGAAAAAGAGAAAATCCTGAAAGCAGCTTGGGAAAAGAAATCGGTAACAGAAAAAGTGAAAAATGTTAGATTGGCAGCAGACCTGTCCAGAGAGACCTGGCAGGTGAGAAAGGACTGGCATGATATATTCAGAGCACAAAATGAGAAAAATAGGCATCCAAGAATAGTATATCCAGCTAGGCTGTCACTGAAAATAGAGGGAGAGATAAAAGCTTCCAGGACAAACAAAAACTGGAAGAATTTGCAAACACCAAACCAGCCCTACAGGAAATATTGAAAGGGGTCCTTTAAGCAAAGACAAAGCCTAAAAGGAACATAGACCAGAAAGGAACACAGACAATATACAGTAATAGTCACCTTACAGGCAATAAAATGGCACTAAATTCATATCTGTCAATAATTACCCTGAATGTAAAAGGGCTAAATGCCCCCAATCAAAAGACACAGAATATCAGAATGGATAAAAAAACAAGACTCATCGATATGCTGTTTTCAAGAAACTCATCTTAGACCCAAAGACACCTCCAGATTTAAAGTGAGGGAGTGGAAAACAATTTACCATGCCAATGGACATCAAAAGAAAGCTGGGGTGTCAATCCTTAGAGCAGATAAATTAGATTTTAAGCCAAAGTCTATAATAAGAGATGAGGAAGGACACTACATCATACTTAAAGGGACTGTCCAACAAGAAGATCTAACAATTCTAAATAGCTGTGCCCCTAACATGGGAGCAGCCAATTATATAAACCAATTAATAATAAAGTCAAAGAAACACATCAACTATAATTCAATAATACTAGGGGACTTTAATACCTCCCCTCACCAAAATGGACAGAGCATCTAAGCAAAAAATCAACAAGGAAATAATGCTTCTAAATGACACACTGGACCAGATGGACATCACAGATATATACAGAGTATTCCATCCCAAAGCAACAGAATACACATTCTTCTCAAGTGCACATGAACATTCTCCAGAAGAGATCACATCCTGGGACACAAATCAGGTCTCAATTGGTACCAAAAGATTGGGATCATTACCTGCATATTTTCAGACCACAATGCCATGAAACTAGAACTCAATCACAAGAGGAAAGTTGGAAAGAACTCAAATATATGGAGGCTAAAGAGCATCCTACTAAAGAACGAATGGGTTAACCAGAAAATTAAAGAAGAATATTAAAAATTCAGGGAAAGAAATGAAAATGAAAACACAATGGCTCAAAATCTTTGGGACAGAGCAAAGGTTGTCCTGAGAGGAAAGCACATAGCAATACAAGCCTTTCTCAAGAAACAAGAAAGATCTCAAATACACAACCTAATGCAACACCTAAAGGAGCTGAAGAAAGAACAGCAAAGGAAGCCTAAACCCAGCAGAAGAAGAGAAATAAAAAAGATCAGAGCAGAAATCAATGAAATAGAAACCAAAAGAACAGTAGAACAAATCAATGAAACTAGGAGCTAGTTCTTTGAAAGAACTAATAAAATTGATAAACCCTTGGCCAGACTTATCAATAAGAAAAGAGAAAGGACCCAAATTAATAAAATTGTGAATGAAAGAGAATTCACAACCAACATCAAAGAAATACAAACAATTATAAGAATATTTTTTGAGCGACTATACACCAGCAAATTAGACAATCTGGAAGAAATGTACACATTCCTTGAGACACACAAACTACCAAAACTGAACCAGGAAGAAATAGAAAACCTGAACAAACCCATAAACAGTAAGGAGATTGAAGCAGTCATCAAAAATCTCTCAACAAACAGGAGCCCAGGGCCAGATGACTTCCAAGGGGAATTCTACCAAATATGTAAAGAAGAATTAATACCTATTCTTCAGAAATTGTTCCAAAAAATAGAAATGGAAGGGAAACTTCCAAACTGATTTTATGAAGCCAACATCACCTTGATCCCTAAACCAGACAAAGATCCCATCAAAAAGGAGTATTGCAGACCAATATCCTTGATGAATACAGATGTAAAAATTCTCACCAAAATACTAGCCAATAGGATCCAACAGTACATTAAAAGCAATATTCATCACGATCAATTGGGATTTATTCCTGGGATGCAAAGTTGGTTCAACATCTGCAAATCAATCAATGTGATTCAATACATTAATAAAAGAAAGAACAAGAACCATATGATACTCTCAATGGATACTGAAAAAGCGTTTTACAAAGTACAGCATCCCTTCTTTTTCAAAACTCTACATAGTGTAGGCATAGAGGGCACATTCCTCAACATCAAGGCCATCTATCAAAAATCCACAGTGAATATCATTCTCATGATATGATTATGATTATGAGAATATGATTCTCTGAGATCAGGAACACAGCAGCGATGCCCACTATCTCCACTGCTATTCAACATAGTACTAGAAATCCTAGCCTCAGCAATCAGACAACAAAAAGAAATCAAAGGCATTCAAATTGGCAAAGAAGAAGTCAAACTCTTACTCTTTGCAGATGATATGATACTTTATGTGGAAAACCCAAGACTCCACTCCAAGACTGCTAGAACTCATCTAGGAATTCAGTCAAGCATCAGGATATAAAATTAATGCACAGAAATCAGTGGCATTTCTATATACCAACAGCAAAACAGAAGAAAGAGAAATTAAGGAGTCTATCCCATTTACAATTGCACCCAAGACCATAAGATACCTAGGAATAAACCTAACCAAATAGGCAAAGAATCTGTACTCAGAAAACTACAAAATGCTCATTAAAGAAATTGAGGAACACACCAAAAAATGGAAAAACGTTCCATGCTCATGGATTGGAAGAACAAATATTGTGAAAATGTCTATTCTACCTAAAGCAATCTACACATTTAATGCAATCCCTATCAAAATGCCATCAATTTATTTCAAAGAAATGGAACAAATAATCCTAAAATTTATATGGAACCAGTAAAGACCACGAATAGCCAGAGGAATGTTGAAAAAGAAAACCAAAGTCGGCGGCATCACCATTCCTAACTTCAAACTCTATTACAAAGCTATAATAATTAAAACAGTGTGGTACTGGCACAAA
>CM053612.1:45391688-45405645 GCA_028646535.1 Procyon lotor | reverse complement strand
GACATTTCTGCAAAGAGGACATCCTAATGGCCAACAGACACATGAAAAAGTGCTCAACAGCACTTGTCATCAGAGAAATAGAAATCAAAACCACAGTGAGATACCACCTCACACCAGTCAGAATGGCTAAAATGAGCAAGTCAGGAAACGACAGATGTTAGCAAGGATGCGGAGAAAGGGGAATCCTCCTACATTGTTGGTCGGAATGCAAGCTGGTACAGTCACTCTGGAAAACAGTATGGAGGTTCCTCAAAAAGTTGAAAATAGAGCTACCCTACTACCCAGCAATCACACTACTGGGCATTTACCCTAAAGATACAAATGTCATGATCTGAAGGAGCACGTGCACCCGAATGTTTATAGAAGCGATGTCCACAATAGCCAAAATATGGAAAGACCCTAGATGTCCATCAACAGATGAATGGATAAAGAGGATGTGGTATATATATACGATGGAATACTATGCAGCCATCAAGAGAAATGAAATCTGGTCATTTACAATGACGTGGATGGAACTGGAGGGTATTATGCTAAGCGAAATAAGTCAGTCAGAGAAAGACAATTATCACATGACCTCTCTGATATGAAGAATTTGAGAGGCAAGGCGGGGTTTTGTGGGGGTGTGGGGGAGAGAAATGAAACAGGAAGGGATGGGGAGGGAGACAAACCATAAGAGACTCCTAGACTCACGAAACGAACTAAGGGTGGCTGGGAGGTGGGGGGTAGGGATAGGATGTCTGGGTTGTGGACATTGGGGAGGGAATGTGCTATGGTAAGTGCTGTGAAATGTGTAAGCCTGACGATTCACAGACATGTACCCTGGGCAAATAATACATTATATGTTAATAAAAAAGAAAAAAAAGAAATGTGTAAGCCTGAAGATTTATAGCCATGCACACCGGGGCATATAATACATTATATGTTAATAATAAAAAAACATTTTTAAAAAAAGAACTATCTACATAACTTGAACTATACCTATGTCTACATCCATTATCTAAAGACAACCTGAGCAAATGATTCTAAAGAAAGACTTACTATTTTCAAAATATCATACAAGTATCTGATTTGAATGATAAATACTAAAATGCA
This sequence comes from Procyon lotor, assembly GCA_028646535.1. Classification (NCBI taxonomy): domain Eukaryota; kingdom Metazoa; phylum Chordata; class Mammalia; order Carnivora; family Procyonidae; genus Procyon; species Procyon lotor. The sequence continues at coordinate 45,404,553 of CM053612.1, read as the reverse complement.
ATGTGAAGGTGGAGTTCCAGTAAGAAATATGCTATAAAAGAGAATAAGCTTTACTCAACATCCCCATTAAGAATTCATTTACAGGCAAATACCACCATAAAAAAAACTAAAATGTTCTAACAGCTCAGTGTGAATGAATTCTTCACATTTGGTTTCTATGGGTAAGGAAAATGATAACATAGAACTCTGGGCATAGGGAGAAATGCAGAACACTGAACGTGGGCATACCTGCAGTTAGACAGACTAGAGTTAAGGAAGAATCCAAGACATGTTTCACCCAACTATCTATATATATCTTTTCCTATGCCTGTATCTATTCTCTGAATTTTTTAGTTCTCTGTTGTTTTCAAAACACTTTAACATACTTCCTGTATTTTTATAACAATTGGGGGGAGGAGAAACATGTTGCTATTCATGTTTTATAGATGAAAGTTTGGAGAGATTAACTTGTCCAAGGTCATAAATCTAGGTAATATTGTTTGGCTTCATACACATCATAATTTTTAGAATTCATCATTTTACCTATTATACTAAATCACCTGAGTACTTTAGAAGTCTTACACTGAGAATGTTGATTGAATGAGAGTATCGGTTTTAGTCTAGTTTTTGGATAAATTAAATGTTATTAACATTATGGTCTTCCCTTTCCATAAACCCAAAATGAAAAAAAGAACATTGGGCACCATAAAGAGCAGAAATGTTGATCCCTCCCCCTTCAACAGCAAGAGAGCTAAATCAGAATCCTTTAGCAATCTCTATTGCCAGTAACATCCACATTGAAGTGTACTAAATTAGAGTTTTGTAAGATGGCAAGATACCAATAAAAATGCTTAGATAAATTAGCAGATAAATTCTGATTGGTAAAGTGCGAGAGAACATGCTTTTTTCTCCAAAGTAAAAAAGGGAAATTTTATGACCTTATAGAAAGATATTACAAGGAAGGAATTCTTAATGGCTGACATTGTACAGAAATGAATAAGTGAATATATGACTAGAAGATATAATAATCTAAAGAAATAATTTTGTGCCTATCTATAAAGGGAAAACTATCAATTTAAAAATATAATCAATGAAGTTAACCAAGCAACTGTTTCAATTTTTTTTTCCTGGCTAAAGATATAATTTTAATTTAAATTAATAAAAACAAACAAAACAACAACAGCAAAAACAACAAAAAACAGGCTCAGTCCTTGAGGCCTCCTTGCTCTGTGGTGTTGGAATGTTGTTCCTTGTCAGTTTGTTTGTGTGTGGGTGGACCTGATCTCAAATGACGATACCCAACAAACAGTCCAAAAGTATGGGGCCTACCCCACCCAGCCTGGGCAGAATTATTCCCAGTAGAGCAATCAGCCCTACGGACAGCATGGTTACAGTGGTTATAGCCAATCAGCAGGCATTTCAGGATATGGCTAGAGCAGCTATGGTTCTTCTTATGGACAGACCCAGAACATAGGCTATGGCACTCAGTCAGCTCCCCAGGGATGTGGCTCAACTGGTGGCTATGGCAGTAGTCAGAGTTCTCGGTCATTTTATGAGCAATAGTCCTCTTATGTTGGCTATGGCTAGCAGACAGCCACTAGCAGTACCTTGGAAGTTATGGTAGTGGTTCTCAGAGCAGGGGCTATGGGCAGCCACAGAGTGGGGGCTATGGGCAACTGCAGAGTGGGGGCTACGTTCAACAGGCTGGCTATAGTGGGCAGCAGTAAGGCTAGGACAGCAGCAAAGCTCCTATAATTTCCTTCAAGGATATGGGCAACAGAACCAATACAACAGTAGCAGTGGAGGTGGTGATGGAGGTGGTGATGGAGGTAACTATGGCCAAGATCAGTCCTCTGTGAGTGGTGGTGGCAGCCGTTATAATAATCAGGACCAGAGTGGTGGTGTCAGTGGCAACAGGGGAGGCCAGCAGGATAGTGAGGGGCTGTGGATGGGTCAGTGACAACTACAGCAGTGGTGGTGATGAACCTGGAGTTCATGGAGGTGGCTGTGAAGGCAGCTGTAAAGGCAGAGGCAGCATGGGCAGAAGTGACCGTGCTGGCTTCAATGAATTTGGTGGCTCTCGGGACCAAAGATCACATCATGACTCTAAAGAGGATAATTCAGGCAGCAATACCATCTTCATGCAAGGCTCGGGCAAAAATGTTAAAATTGAGTCTGTGGCTGATTGGTATTATTAAGACAAATAAGAAAACAGCCCATTATTAATCTGTGCACAGACAGGGAAATAGGCAAGCTGAAGGGAAAGGCAACAGTATTATTTGATGACCCATTTTCTGGTAAAGCAACTATTAACGAGTTTGATGGTAGATAATTCTCTGGGAATCTCATTAAGGCCTCATGTGTTACTCAGTGAGCAGATTTCAATCTGCTCCTATATTAGGGGCATAAATATTTACAATTGTTAGATCTTCTTGGAGGATAGTCTCTTTAAGAATGATGTAGTTTCCTTCTGTATCTCTGACTACAGTCTTTAGCTGAAAATCTAATATATCTCATAGAAAAATTGCTACCCCAGCTTTCTTTTGAGGCCTATTGTCATGAAAGATGGTTCTCGATCCTTTCACTTTTAGTCTGGATGTATCTTTTGGTCCAAAATGAGTCTCTTGTAGACAGCATATGGACGGGCCCTGCCACTTTATGCATTCTGCAACCCTGTGCCATTTTATGGGAACGTTTAGGCCGTTCACGTTAAGAGTGATAATTGAAAGATAAGTGTTCATTGAGATCATGTTGCCTGTGTAGTCCTTGTTTCAATTGATTGTAAATTTCCATTCTGAATCACCAATGGGTTCTCTCTACTTTTGTAGAACCCCTTTAATATTTCCTGGAGTGCCGGTTTCTTGGTCACATACTCTTTGAATCCTTGTTGATCTTGGAAGCTCTTTATCTCTCCATCCATTTTGAATGTCAGCCTTGCTGGATAAAGTATTCTTGGTTGCATATTCTTCTCATTTCATGCCTTGAATATGTCTTGCCAGCCCTTTCTTGCTGGTCAGGTTTCTGTGGACAGGTCTGACGTTATTCTAATGGGCCTTCCTCCATATGTAAGGGATCTCTTCCCCCTAGCTGCCCTCAGGACCTCTTGTCTAAAATTATAATTTGCAAATTATATTATGATATGTCTTGCTGTAATTCTAGGCTCATTGATCTTGGCAGGATTCCTTTCTGCCTCTAGGACATGTACCTTGTTCCATTCCCCAGACTGGGGAAATTTTCATTCAGAATTTGGTCAGCTATATCTTCTAGTCTTCTGTCTTTCTCTACCCCCTCTGGGATTCCAATAATTCTGAAGATGGAATGTTTCATGGTGTCATTTATTTCCCTTAGTCTCTTCTCATGATTCCTGAGCAGTTTGCTCCAGCTGTCTTCCTGCCCTTTCTTCTCTATCATTTTATCCTCTAGATCACTAATTCTATCCTCTGTCTCCATAACTCTAGCTGTTAAACTATTTAGATTGGATTGGATCTCACTGAGAGCACTTCTTACATCGGCTATACTGGTTTTCACTTCTGCCCTTAGAGATTCTATATTGTCATTGATCCTAGCCATTACCTGGATAGTTGTCAACCTGAATTCCCTTTCTGACATACTGTTAATGTCCATGTCTAATAGTTTCGAGGGAGAGGGCACAGTCTCTGGGTTCTTCCTCTGTTGGGTGTTCCTCCTCCTAGTCATTTTGAATGGAGGTGGAGGAGAGGATGTATTGTTGGATATTTTGCCCGTGATCCAGGCAGGATGCACTCTGGAAGGTTTAGGAGCAACTGGGATTCACCAGCAAAAAGAAAGAATCAGGATAAAAAAGACAGAGAGAAACAGAAAAAGAGGGGATTTCAGCCAGAATGGGCTCCAACAATAATATTCATAAAGTATGTAGACCAACACGAACAAACATACAGACCACAAGAGTAGATGACAAGAAATAAAAGAACATAGTCAGAATGAACCTCAGGAATGAGATTTTATATAATACCAGAAGTAAAGCAAATAGGTAGAAACTCTGACAGAAGGGTAAAATGGGAGGTTGGTTATAGCTCCTCGAGTGCGAGGAAGGATATTTCAGGTCTTCCTGAGTTTATCGTTGCATTAAGCCTCTAGATATAATGTTAAGTAGTTTAAAAAAAATAAAAACAAAAAACAAAATCAAACCAAGAAATGTGAAAACAAGTGAATAAAAATTTAAAAAAAAAGTGTTAGAGAAAAAAAAACCTTGTATCTATGAAATAAAGGTTTGAGAATATTATCAAGCACTTAATATATTGATTTCCCCTAATGTGGGGGATTTAAAAGTCTCATGGTGACTCTGGTTATATTCTTTTTGTTATTTTATTTGGGTTTTTTTTTGTTTTTTTACTTGTCTTCTGGGGGAGAGGCCTGGCCAGTTGTTTTCCCATCAATCTTGCTTGGGTTGAGTCACCCAGCCCCCCAGTCAAGGGGCAGAGCTCTGTGGAACCTGATTTCTCAGTCTTTAGCTCTCTGAAGGCTTTTAGCCTTTTGTAGCTTTTTCTCCTTTTCAGAGAGTCTGAGAGAGGGATGTGCCTGTCAGTACCCAGACCTCCTGGTCACAGAGAAGCCCAGTCTGCTCCACTCTGGATGGACCAGAAGAAACACTCCCCTCCTCAAATCTCCCAGCACAGCCCCCTTTTCCCAGGCAGCGCACACTCAGCAGTTCGGCGGCTCTGCGCAACTAAGCTCTCAGCAGTTTGGAGGCTCCACGCGACTATGCATGTTCCCCTGCACTAGCGACTCTGCTGGCTCCAGCAAGGTGTGGCCAGATTCTTGCCAATATTACCCCACTGGCTGCGCAGTTCTTGTCTTTGGTGGTGCACTGTCTAGAGAGCACTACACACGGAGAAAAGCTGTGGGCTCTGGGACCACAGCAGACTCTCTAAGGTGCTTTCAGGAGTGGACACACCTCACCCACAAAATGGTGTGGGGAGCGGGACCCAGCCCCCCACTGGTCTCTCTTTGGGGAGAATGGCGTCCTTCCTGGGAGTGTGGGCCTGGGCCCAGGCACTGGCTGCTCCTCAGAATCTTATGCTCTTTTTAACTCTTTTTAACCAGCTCTAAGTTATTGCTGCTCCAGAACCACCTGGCGTTTTCCTTTAGGGTATTACTGTCCTTGCACAGCTTCTGGTGGCTCCCTCCCCCTTTTGTTTATCCTCCATTACCTTTTGGAGTGTTCCTGATTAGCTTTACCTCTCCCCTGCTGTCTTTTGCTCCCATAAATATCCAGAAGTGAAGTCTTGCTCCTCAGGCTGATTTCATGGGTGTTCAGCGTGGTCTTGCAGATATCTAGCTCACTTTTGGGGTCAGGTTGCAACAGGGTGCCCTACCTCTCCGCCATCTTGCCCCCACCTCTCAAAATAAAATAATCTTATTAAAATAAAATTAAAAAATAAAATGTGATGCGCAAATGCTCTACTCTTCTTATTTTTATTTTTTCCCCAAATATGTTTATTTTATTTTTTCAGTGTTACAAGATTTATTGTTCATGCACCACACCCAGTGCTCCATGCAATACGTGCGCTACTCAATAGCCACCACCAGGCTCGCCCAGCCTCACAAGCCCACCCCTGCTAAACCCTCAGTTTGTTGCTCAGAGTCCACAGTCTCTCAAGGTTCATCTCCCCCTCTGGTTTCCCCCCATTCAACTTTCCTTCCTTCTCACGATGTCCTCCATGTTTTTCTTTATGCTCAGCACGTAAGTGAGACCACAAGGTAATTGGCTTTCTCTGCTTGACATATTTCACTCTGCATAATCTCTTCCAGTCCCATCCATGTTGATACAAAAGTTGGATATTCGTCCTTTCTAATGGAGGCATAATATTCCATTGTGTATATGAACCATATCTTCTTTATCCATTCATCTGTTGAAAGGCATCTTGGTTCTTTCCACAGTTTGGCAATTGTGGCCATTGCTGCTATGAACATTGAGGTATATGTGGCCCGTCTTTGTAATGCATCAGCTTCTTTGGGGTAAATACCCAGCAGTGTGATGGCTGGGTCATAGGGGAGCTCTATTTTTCACTTCTTGAGGAATCTCCACACTGTTTTCAAAAGTGGCTGTACCAGCTTGCAATCCCACCAACAACGTAAGAGGGTGCCCCTTTCTCCACGCCCTCTCTAACATTTGTTGTTTACTGGCCTGTTGATTTTGGCCATTCTGACTGGTGTAGGTGGTATCTCAGTGTGGTTTTGATTTGAATCTCCCTGATGGCTAAGATGATGAACATTTTTTCATGTGTCTGTTAGCCATTTGTATGTCTTCTTTGGAGAAGTGTCTGTTCATGTCTTCTAACCATATTTTAATGTGATTATTGTATTTGGGCGTATTAAGTTTGAGGAGTCCTTTATAGATCTTAGGTATCAGACCTTTGTCTGTAGTGCCATTTGCGAATATCTTCTCCCATTCTTTGGGTTGCCTGTTTGTTTTGTTGATTGTTTCCTTCCCTGTGCAGAAGCTTTTTATCTTGATGAAGTCCCAAAAGTTAAAATTTGCTTTTGCTTCCTTTGCCTTTGGAGACATGTCCTGAAAGAAGTCGCTGTGGGTGATGTCGAAGAGGTTACTGCCTATGTTCTCCTCTAGGATTTTGATAGATTCCTGCCTCACATTCAGGTCTTTTATCCATTTCGCATTTATCTTCGTGTATGGTGTAAGAGAATGGTCAAATTTCATTCTTCTACATAGAGCTATCCAATTTTCCCAGCACCATTTATTGAAGAGACTGTATTTTTTCCACTGGATATTTTTTCCTATTTTGTCGAAGATTAGTTGACCATAGAGTTGCGGGTCCATATCTGTGTTCTCTATTCTGTTCCACTTGTCTATGTGTCTGTTTTTCTACCAATACCATGCTGTCTTGGTGATCACAGCTTTGTAGTAAAGCTTGAAATCAGGCAATGTGATGACCCCAGCTTGGTTTTTCTTTTTCAGCATTTGCTTAGCAATTCGGGGTCTTTTCTGGTTCCATACAAATTTTAGGATTGCTTGTTTGAAGCCATTGAAAAAATCCAGTGGAATTCTGATCGGAATGGCATTGAAGGTATAGATTGCTCTGGGCAGTCTAGACATTTTGACAAAGTTTATTCTTCCGATCCAGGAACATGGTATGCTTTTCCAACTTTTTGTGTCTTCTTCAATTTCTTTCATGAGTCTTTTGTATTTCTTCGAGTACAGATCCTTCACCTCTTTGGTTAGGTTTATTCCCAGGTATCTTATGGTTTTTGGTGCTATCGTAAATGGAATAGATGCCCTAATTTCTCTTTCCACATTTTCATTGTTAGTGTATGAGAAAGCAACTGATTTCTGTGCATTGATTTTGTATCCTGCCACATTACTGAATTACGGTATGAGTTCTAGTAGTTTGGGAGTGAAGTCTTTTGGATTTTCCATATAGAGTAACATGTTGTCTGCGAAAAGAGAGAGTTTGACTTCTTCATTTCCAATTTGGATAACTTTCATTTCTTTTTGTTGCCTGATTGCTGTCGCTAGGACTTCTAGCACTATGTTGAACAACAGTGGTGAGAGTGGGCATCCTTGTCGTGTTCCTGATCTCAGCAGGAAGGCTGTCAGCTTTTCCCCTTTGAGAATGATATTTGCTGTGGGCTTTTCATAGATAGACTTAATGATGTTGAGGAATGTTCCTTCTATCCTTATACTTTGTAGAGTTTTAATCAAGAACAGATGCTGAATTTTGTCAAACAATTTTTTTGCATCCATTGAGAGGACCATGTGGTTCTTCTGTCTTCTATTATTGATCTGTTCTATCACATGGATTGATTTCCAAACGTTGAACCACCATTGAATCCCAGGGATAAATCCCACTTGGTCATAATGAATGACCTTTTTTTTTTTTCCCAAAGATTTTATTTATTTATTTAACAGAGAAAGATCCCAAGTAGGAAGAGAGGCAGGCAGAGAGAGAGAGGGAGAATCAGGCTCCCTGCTGAGCAGAGAGCCCGATGCGGGGCTCCATCCCAGGACCCTGAGATCATGACCTGAGCCGAAGGCAGAGGCTTAACCCACTGAGCCACCCATGCGCGCCTGAATAAACTTTTTAATGTGCTGTTGGATCTTATTAGCTAGGACCTTGTTGAGAATCTTGGCATCCATATTCATCAGGAATATTGGTCTGAAATTCTCCTTTTTGGTGGGGCTTTGCCTGGTTTAGAGATCAGGGTAATGCTGGCTTAATAGACTGAGTCTGAAAGGTTTCCTTCTGTGTCTATTTTTTGAAACAGTTTCAGGAGGATAGGTAATATTTCTTCCTTGAAAGTTTGGTAGAATTTCCCAGGAAATCCCCCTGGTCCTGGACTTGTTTTTTGGGAGGTTTTTGATCAGTACTTCAATCTCATTACTAGATATTGGTCTATTCAGGTTATCAATTTCTTCCTGTTTCAGTCTTGAAAGATTGTGTGTTTCCAGGAATACATCCAATTCTTCTAGGTTGTTTAACTTATTGGCATATAGCTGTTGATAATAACTTCTGATGATTGTTTCTATTTCCTTTGGATTAGTCGTGATCTCCCCTTTCATTCATAATTTTGTTAATTTGGGTCCTCTCTCTTTTCTTTTGGATGAGTTTGGCCAGTGGCTTATCAATCTTATTGATTCTTTCAAAGAACCAACTTCTGGATTCGTTGGTCCATTCTACTTTTCTCTAGTTTCTACCTCGTTGATCTCTGCTCTGATCTCGATTATTTCCCTTCTTGTGCATGGGGTTGCCGTTCTTTGTTGTGGATTTTCCAGTTCTTTGAGGTGTAAGGAGAGCTGGTGTATTTGAGACTTTGCAATTTTTTTGAGTGAGGCTTGGATGGCTATGTATTTCCCCCTTAGGACTGCCTTTGCCGTGTCCCATAGGTTTTACATTAATGTGTCTTCCTTCTCATTGGTCTCCATGAATTGTTTAATCTCATCTTTGATTCCCTGGTGGATCTCAGCATTCGTGAGCAGGTTGGTCTTTAGTCTCCAAGTGTTTGAATTCCTTCCAAACTTCTCTTTTGGTTGAGTTCCAGTTTCAGAGCATTGTGGTCTGAGAAAATACAGGGAATCATCTCAATCTTTTGATATTGGTTGAGTCCTGATTTGTGGCCCAGCATGTGGTCTATTCTGGAGAAAGTTCCATGTGCACTCGAGAAAAATAAGTATTCTGTTTTTTTAGGGTGGAATGTTCTGTATATATCTATGAGGTCCATCTGGTCCAATGTGTCATTCAAAGGTCCTGTTTCTTTATTGATTTTCTGTTTAGATGATCTGTCTGTTACTGAGAGTGGAGTATTAAGATCTCCTGCTATGATTGTATTTCCATCAATGTGACTCTTTATTTGGATTAACAGTTGGTTTATGTAGTTGGCTGCTCCTATGTTGGGGGCATAAATATTTACAATTGTTAGATCATCTTGGAGGATAGACCCTTTGAGAATGATCTAGTGTCCTTCTGTATCTCTGATTACAGACTTTAGTTGAAAATCTAATTTATCTGATAGGAGAATTGCTACCCTAGCTTCCTTTTGAGGCCCACTGGCATGAAAGATGGTTCTCCATCCTTTCACTTTCAATCTGGATGTATCTTTTGTTTCCAAACGTGTCTCTTGTAGACAGCGTATGGACGGGTCCTGTCGTTTTATCCATTCTGCAACCTTGTGCAGTTTTATGGGAGCGTTTAGTCCCTTCACGTTAAGAGTGATTATTGAAAGATAAGTGTTTATTGACATCATGATTCCTGTGTAGTCCTTGTTTCTATTGATTGTAAATTTCTTTTCTAAGTCACTCATGGGTTCTCTCTACTTTTATAGAACCCCCTTTAATATTTCCTGGAGTGCTGGTTTCTTGGTCACATACGCTTTGAATCCTTCCCGATCTTGGAAGCTCTTTATCTCTCTATCCATTTTGAATGTAAGCCTTGCTGGATAAAATATTCTTGGCTGCATGTTCTTCTCATTTCGTGCCCTGAATATGTCTTGCCAGCCCTTTCTGGCTTGACAGGTTTCTGTGGACAGGTCTGACGTTATTCGGATGGGTCTTCCTCCATATGTAAGAGATCTCTTCCCCCTAGCTCCCCTTAGGATCTCTTGTCTAAAATTATAATTTGCAAATTTTACTATTATGTGTCTCGCTGTATTTCTAGACTCGTTGATTTTGGTAGGTGTCCTTTCTGCCTGTAGGACACGAACCCTTGTTGCATTTCCCAGATTGGGGAAGTTTTCATTCAGAATTTGGTCAGCTATAGCTTCTAGTCTTCTGTCTTTCTCTACCCTCTCTGGGATTCCAATAATCCTGACGTTGGAACATTTCATGGTGTCATTTATTTCCCTAAGTCTCTTCTCATGATTCCTGAGCAGTTTGCTCCAGCTCTCCCCCTTCCTTTTCTTCTCTACCGTTTTATCCTCTAGATCACTAATTCTATCCTCTGTCTCTGTAACTCAAGCTGTTAAAGTATTTAGATTGGATTGGATCTCACTGATAGCACTTCTTACATCTGCTATACTGGTTCTCATTTCTGCCCTTAGAGATTCTATGTTGTCATTAATGTTTTTCTCCATCCTAGCCATTGCTTGGATAATTGTCAGCCTGAATTCCCTTTCTGACCTACTGTTAATGTCCATGTCTAATAGTTCTGAGGGAGAGGGTGCAGTCTCTGGGTTCTTCCTCTGTTGGGTGTTCCTCCTCCTAGTCATTTTGATGAGAAATGTATGAGAGGATGTATAGTTGGATATTTTGCCCGCGATCCAGGCAGGGTGCACTCTGGATGGTTTAGGAGCAATTGGGATTCACCACCAAAAATAAAGAGTAAAAATAAGAAAGATAGAGAGAAACAGAGAAAGAGGGGATCTCAGCCATAATGGGCCCCAACAATAAGATTTATGAAGTATGTAGACTGACACAAACAAACATACAGACCAACAAAAGTAGATGACAAGAAATAAAAGAACCTAGTGTGAATGATCCCCAGGAATGTGATTATATATAGTACCAGAACAAAAGCAAATAGGTAGAAACACTGACAGAAAGATAGGATGGGAGGATGGTTATAACTCCTCATGTGCGAGGAATGTTATATCAGGTTCCTGGGTTTATCGTTGTATTAAGCCTCTAGTTGTAATGTTAATTAGTTAAAAAGAAAAAAAAATTAAAACAGAAAACAAAATCAAACCAAGACATGTGAAAACAAGTGAATTAAAAAATATAGAGACTAGAAAAGAGAGAAAGAAAAAAAAACAACTTGTATCTATAAAATATACAGGTTTGAGGGTTTTATCCAGCACTTAATATATTGATTTCCCTTGTTGGTGGTGATTTAAAGTCTTATGGGGACCCTGTGGTTATAGTCCTTTTGTTTTTTTTGACTTGTCTTCTGGGGGAGGGGCCTGGCGCATTGTTTTCCAGTCAATTTTGCTTGTGTTGAGTCACCCTGTCCCCCAGTCAAGGGGCAGAGCTCTGTGGAAATTGGTTTCTCAGTCTCTAGCTCTCTGAAGGCTTTTGGCCTTTTGTAGCTTTTTCTCCTTTTCAGGGAGTCTAAGGGAGGAATCTGCCTGTCTGTACCCAGACCTCCCCATCACAGAGAAGCCACAGTCTGCTCCCCTCTGGGTGGTCCAGAACAGACCTTCCCCTTCGCAAATCTCCCAGTGCTGCCTGTCCCAGGTGGCATGCACTCAGCAGTTTGGCGACTCCGCAGGCTCCGGAGGGGTATGGCGAGATTCTTGCCAAGATTAGTGCACCGTTCGTGCAGTTCTTGACTTCAGGGGTGCACTGTCTAGAAAGCGCTGTATTCGGAGAAAAGCTGCTGGCTCCGGGACCCCAGCAGACTCTCTAAGGTGTTTTCAGGAGCGCGTGCACCTGGCCCACAAAATGGTGTGGGGAGCGGGACCCCGTCCCCCACTGTTCTCTCTTTATGGAGAGTGGTTTTCTTCCTGGGAGTGTGGGCCGAGGCCCAAACCCACGCCCACCCCCTTCCACTCGCTGCTCCTTAGAACTTTATGCTCTTTTTAAGTGATTTTAACTGGGCTCTAAGTTATTGCTGCTCTGCAACCACCTGGCGCTTTCCTTTGGGGTATTACTGTCCTTGCGCCGTTTCTGGAGGCTCCCTCCCCCTTTTGTTTATCCTCCATTACCGTTTCAAGTGTTCCAGCTTTGCTTTACCTCTCTGCTGCTGTCTTCTGCTCCCATAGCGATCCAGAAGTGAAAAATCTTGCTCCTCCAGTTGATTTCATGGGTGTTCAGCATGGTCTGGCAGATAATCAGCTCATTTTTGGGGACAGGTTGCAACAGGGTCTCCTACCTCTCCGCCATCTTGCCCCCTCCCTAGCCATAAAAATTTTAATAATACCTCAGTTTTCTCATTCTAATAACATCTTTACAGTAGACACAGAAAGGATAAAGAATTATCTTTACAAGTTAAAGAAGAACCAGGAAATTATATTTCTGGCTTCCCGCCCAGTAGACATGAACACCTCTCCCGAAAAACCTTATCCCATTCAGAAGTGTTCATTCATATTCAGAACTTAAAAGGAAACTTTATATGCCCAAAAAAGTACATTAGATTTTATAGCTTTAGCTAAAAATGTGAACTAAAATGTATAAATGTATTTCAGTAATTTTTTTCCTAAGTAAAAGTATTAATTCATCGTTATCAGTATAAAGATTTGAGAGCCTATTATTTGGTTATTTTCCTTACTTTGGAACTTATCTTGCATCAAAACTTAAATGTCATTAATTTTAATCCTTTCATAGAGATTTGTTTGCAATATATAAAAATTGATGGCCATAACACAGAGCAGCCCAGTAGGAATTATAAAACAAACAAAAAACAACAACAACAATAAAGTAGAGGTGTAGGGAACAAGGACAGGCCACTCTAAAAGCTAC
>CM053612.1:45355286-45382016 GCA_028646535.1 Procyon lotor | reverse complement strand
CTTAGGACTGCCTTTGCCGTGTTCCATAGGTTTTGCATTGATGTGTCTTCATTCTCATTGGTCTCCATGAATTGTTTAAGCTCATCTTTGATTTCCTGGTTGATCTCAGCATTCTTGAGCAGGTTGGTCTTTAGTCTCCAAGTGTTTGAATTCCTTCCAAACTTCTTCTTGTGGTTGAGTTCCAGTTTCAGAGCATTGTGGTCTGAGAAAATACAGGGAATCATCTCAATCCTTTGGTATTGGTTGAGTCCTGATGTGTGGCCCAGTATGTGGTCTATTCTGGAGAAAGTTCCATGTGCACTCGAGAAAAATGAGTATTCTGTTTTGTTAGGGTGGAATGTTGTGTATATATCTATGAGGTCCATCTGGTCCCATGTGTCATTCAAAGGTCTTGTTTCTTTATTGATTTTCTGTTTAGATGATCTGTCTGTTACTGAGAGTGGTGTATTAAGATCTCCTACTATAATTGTATTCCCATCAATGTGACTCTTTATTTTGATTAACAGTTGGTTTCTGTAGTTGGCTGCTCCTATATTGGGGGTATAGATGTTTACAACTGTTAGATATACTTGGAGGATAGACCCTTTCAGAATGATGTAATGTCCTTCTGTATCTCTGACTACAGTGTTTACCTGAAAATCTAATTTATCTAATAGGAGATTTGCAACCCCAGGTTTCTTTTGAGGCCCATTGGCATGAAAGATGGTTCTCCATCCTTTCACTTTCAGTCTGGATGTATCTTTTGGTTCCACATGAGTCTCTTTTAGACAGCTTATGGACGGGTCCTGCCGTTTTATCCATTCTGCAACCCTGTGCCATTTTATGGGAGCGTTTAGGCCATTCACGTTGAGAGTGATTATTGAAAGATAAGTGTTTATTGACATCATGTTGCCTGTGTAGCCCTTGTTTCTATTGATTGTCAATTTCTGTTCTAAGTCACTCATGGGTTCACTCTACTTTTATAGAAACCCCTTTAATATTTCCTGGAGTGCCAGATTCTTGGTCACATACTCTTTTAATCCTTGCCAATCTTGGAAGCTCTTTATCTCTCCATCAATTTTGAATATCAGCCTTGCTGGATAAAGTATTCTTGGCTGCATGTTCTTCTTATTTAGTGCCTTGAACATGTCTTGCCAGCCCTTTCTGGCTTGCCAGGTTTCTGTGGACAGGTCTGATGGTATTCTAATGGGTCTTCCTCCATATGTAAGCGATCTCTTCCCCCTGGCTGCTCTCAGGACCTCTTGTCTAAAATTATAATTTGCAAATTTTACTATGATGTATCTCGCTGTATTTCTAGACTCATTGATCTTCGCAGGTGTCCTTTCTGCCTCTAGGGCACATATCCTTGTTCCGTTATCCTGACTGGGGAAATTTTCATTCAGAATTTGGTCAGCTATAGCTTCTACTCTTCTGTCTTTCTCTACCCCCTCTGGGATTCTAATAATAATGATGTTGGAATGTTTCATGGTGTCATTTATTTCCCTAAGTCTCTTCTCATGACTCCTGAGCAGTTTGCTCCAGTCATCTTCCTGTCCTTTCTTCTCTATCATTTTATCTTTTAGATCACTAATTCTATCCTCCACCTCCGTAACTCGAGCTGTTAAACTATTTAGATTGGATTGGATCTCACTGATAGCACTTCTTACATTGGCTATACTGGTTCTCATTTCTGCCCTTAGAGATTCTATGTTGTCTTTAATGTTTTTCTCCATCCTAGCCATTGCCTGGATAATTGTCAGCCTGAATTCCCTTTCTGACATGCTGTCAATGTCCATGTCTAATAGTTCTGAGGGAGATGGCGTGGTCTCTGGGTTCTTCCTCTGTTTGGTGTTCCTTCTCCTAGTCATTTTGATGGGAGGTGGATGAGAGGATGTATAGTTGGATATTTCACCCACGATCCAGGCAGGGTGCACTCTGGACAGTTTAGGAGCAATTGGGATTCCCCACCAAAAAGAAAGAATCAGGATAAAAAAGATAGAGAGGAACAGAAAAAGAGGGGGTCTCAGCCAGAATGGGCCCCAACAATAAGATTTTTGAGGTATGTAGACCAACAAGAACAAACACATAGACTGATGAGAGTAGATAAGAAATGTAAGAACCTAGTCCGAATGAACCCCAGGAATAAGTTTTTCTATAATACCAGAACCAAAGCAAACAGGCAGAAACTCTGACAGAAGGATAAGATGGGAGGTTGGTTATAACTCCTTGTGTGCGAGGACGGTTATTTATCGTTGTATTAAGCCTCTGGATATAATTTTAAGTAATTAAAAAAAAAAACAAAAAACAAAATCAAACCAAGAAACGTGAAAACAAGTGAATAAAAATTAAAAAAAAAAAAGAAAAGTGAATGAAGAAAAAAACTTGTATCTATGAAATATACAGGTTTGAGGGTATTATCAAGCACTTAATTTATTGATTTCCCCTGATATTGGGGGTTTAAAAGTCTTATGGTGACTCTGTGGTTATAGTCTTTTTTATTTTTATTTATTTATTTTTTTGACTTGTCTTCTGGGGGAGGGGCCTGGCCAGTTGTTTTCCAGTCAATCTTGCTTGGGTTGAGTCACCCTGCCCCCAGTCAAGGGGCAGAGCTCTGTGGAACCTGGTTTCTCAGTCTCTAGCTCTCTGAAGGCTTTTGGCCTTTTGTAGCTTTTTCTCCTTTTCAGAGAGTCTGAGCGAGGGATCTGTTTGTCAGTACCCACACCTCCCTGTCACAGAGAAGCCGCAGTCTGCTCCCCTCTGCGTGGACCAGAAGGAACACTCCCCTCCGCAATTCTCCCAGTGCAGTCACCTTTTCGAGGCGGCGCGCTCTCAGCGGTTTGGTGGCTCCGCAAGACTAATTGCGCTCCCCTGCACTAGGTGCTCTAGGCCATGGCGGGTTGTGGTCAGATTCTTGCCAATATTACTGCACCCGCAGGCAGCGCAGTTCTTGCCTTTGGTGGTGCACTGTCTAGAGAGTGCTATACAAGGAGAAAAGCTGTGGGCTTTGGGGACCCAGCAGTCTCTCTAAGGTGCTTTCAGGAGTGCGCACACCTGGCCCACAAAATGGTGCTGGGAGTGGGTCCCTGGCCCCCACTGGTCTCTCTTTGAGGCGAGCGGTGTCCTTCCCGGGGGCGTGGGTCCCGGCTTGTGCTTACGCCCACCCCCTTCTGCTCACTGCTCCTCAGAACCTTATGCCCTTTTTAAGTGTTTTGAACCGGGCTCTAAATTATTGCTGCTCCGCAACCACCTGGTGCTTTCCTTTGGGGTATTACTATCCTTGCGCCGCTTCTGGTGGCTCCCTCCCCCTTTTGTTTATCCTCTGTTACCATTTCGAGTGTTCCCACTTTGCTTTACCTCTCTTTTGCTGTCTTCTGCTCCCGTAGAGACCCAGAAGTGAAAAGTCTTTCTCTTCAGGCTGATTTCATGGGTGTTCAGCGTGGTCTGGCAGATATCCAGCTCACTTTTGGGGACAGGTTGCAACAGGGTGTCCTACCTCTCCGCCATCTTGCCCCTCCCTCTTATTGCTATAATCTTTTTATGCTTAGTCCTCAGATGCACGAGAAAATCCCTCCGACTACTGATGGATTGAGAGATAGAGAAATCAACTTTCCTGCTTCTGCATAAACAAAATGGGGGAATGTAACTGCCCCTCAGAACAATGTACTGCTTAAAATATAACCTATGAGAAATTATATTAGTTACGTAGCATGCTTAGATACAGATTTAAGAAAAACATGTACTGGAAATGAACCTCTGGGGGAGAGGACGATATACGTCCTTGAAGCCAAGCAGCTGGGGATGCCTGGCTCGCTCAGGGTGGAGCGCTGCCTGCTTCATTTTTCGTTATCTCCTCTTCCCCCGGGAGCACCTGCAGTTAGTTAGATGACCCTCTTGTTTGGGTTTGCTCATTATAGGTCATGCGCTATGTGACCAGACATATTTTGCCTTTCTTCTTACTTATTTACAAGACTCAAGGTCAATGTATGACCTAACCTGGCTTCTTTGGTGGTTGTTAACTACTTTCTAATAAATATGAGATGGAGGAGTCATTCGGGGTGACAGTCATTTCTAATGCTCCCTTTCTCTTGCAGCTGACTTGTTTGTGCCTCGTTCTTCTCCCGTGCACCATCAGGAGGTGGCAAGACTCTTTCTATGAAGCCAGCATTACCCTGATCCCCAAACCAGGCAAAGACCCCATCAAAAAGGAGACTTTCAAACCAATATCCCTGATGAATATGGATGCCAAGATTCTCAACAAGATCGCAGCTAATAGGATCAAACAGCACATTAAAAAGATTATTCATCATGACCAAGTGGGATTCATCCCTTGGATACAAGGGTGGTTCTACATTCGCAAATCAATCAATGTGATAAAAACAGATCAATAAGAAAAGAGAAAAGATGGGCATCTGGGTGGCTTAGTCATTGGGCATCTGCCTTCGGGCCAGGTTATGATCCCAGGGTCCTGGGATAGAGTCCCGCATCGGGCTCCCTGCTCAACGAGAAGCCTGCTTCTCCCACTGCCATTCCCTCTGCTTGTGTTCCCTCTCTCGCTGTGTTTCTCTCTGTCAAATAAATAAAAAAAAAACTTTAACAAAAAAAAGAAAAAAGAACCACATGGTCCTCTCAATTGATGCAGAAAAAGCGTTTGACAAAATTCAGCATCTGTTCCTGATCAAAACTCTTTAAAGTATAGGGATAGAAGGAACATTCCTCAACATCATCAAGTCTATCTATGAAAAGCCCACAGCAAATAACATTTTCAATGGGGAAAACCTAAGAGCCTTCCCGCTGAGATCAGGAACACGACAAGGATGCCCACTCTCACCACTCTTGTTCAACATAGTGCTAGAAGTCCTAGCGACAGCAATCAGACAACAAAAAGAAATAAAATGTATTCAAATTGGCAATGAAGAAGTCAAACTCTCACTCTTTGCAGACGACATGTTACTCTATATGGAAAACCCAAAAGACTCCACCCCCAAACTACTTGAACTCATACCGCAATTCAGTAATGTGGCAGGATACAAAATCAACGCACAGAAATCAGTTGCTTTCCCATACACTAACACTGAAACTGTGGAAAGAGAAATTAGGGAATCTATTCGATTTACGATAGCACCAAAAGCCATAAGATACCTGGGAATAAACCTAACCAAAGAGGTGAAGGATCTGTATTCGAAGAACAATAGAATGCTCATGAAAGAAATTGAAGAAGACAGAAAAAGTTGGAAAAGCTTTCCATGTTCCTGGATCAGAAGAATAAACATTGTTAAAATGTCTATACTGCCCAGAGCAATCTATACTTTCAATGCCATCCCAATCAAAATTCCACTGGATTTTTTCAAAGGCCTGGAACAAATAATCCTAAGATTTCTATGGAATGAAAAAAGACCGTGACTTGCTAAGCAAATGCTGAAAAAGAAAAACCAAGCTGGGAGCATCACATTGCCTGATTTCAAGCTTTACTACAAAGCGGTGATCACCAAGACAGCATGATACTGGCACAAAAACAGACACATAGACCAGTGGAACAGAATAGAGAGCCCAGATATGGACCCGCAACTCTATGGTCAAATAATCTTTGACAAAACAGGAAAAAATATCCAGTGGAAAAGAGACAGTCTCTTCAATAAATGGTTTTGGGAAAATTGGACAACTATATGTTGAAGAATGAAAGGTGACCATTCTCTTACACCATACATGAAGATAAACTCAAAATGGATAAAAGACCTTAATGTGAGTCAGGAATCTATCATAATCCTAGAGGAGAACATAGGCAGTAACCTCTTCGACATCAGCCACAGCAACTTCTTTCAGGACATGTCTCCAAAGACAAAGGAAACAAAGTGATAGTGAACTTTTGGGACCTCATCAAGATAAAAAGCTTCTGCACAGTGAAGGAAACAGTCAACAAAACCAACAGGCAACCCACAGAATGGGAGAAGATTTTCGCAAATGACACTACAGACAAAGGTCTGATATCTAAGATCTATAAAGAACTCCTCAAACTCAACACTCACAAAACCAATAGTTATATGAAAAGATGGGTGGAAGACATGAACGGACACTTCTCCAAGAAAGACATACAAATGGCTAACAGACACATGAAAAAATGTTCCTCATCTTTAGCCATCAGGGAGATTGAAATCAAACCCACACTGAGATACCACCTTACACCAATTAGAATGGCCAAAATCAAGAGAACAGTAAACAACAAATGTTGGAGAGGGTGTGGAGAAAGGGACACCCTCTTCCACTGTTGGTGGGATTGCAAGCTGATGCAGCCACTTTGGAGAACAGTGTGGAGATTCCTCAAGAAATTAAAAATAGAGCTACCCTATGACCCTGCCATCGCACGACTGGGTATTTACCCCAAAGAAGCAGATGCATTACAAAGAAGGGCCACATGTACCCCAATGTTCATAGCAGCAATGGCCATAATTGCCAAACTGTGGAAAGAACCAAGATGCCCTTCAGCAGATGAATGGATAAAGAAGATATGGTCTCTATATACAATGGAATATTATGCCTCCATTAAAAAGGACGAATATCCAACTTTTGTATCAACATGGATGGGACTGGAAGAGATTATGCAGAGTGAAATAAGCCTAGCAGAGAAAGCCAATTACCTTATGGTCTCACTTACATGCTGAGCATAAAGAAAAACATGGAGGGCATTTTGAGAAGGACGGGAAAGGTGAATGGGGGGAAATCAGAGGGGGAGATGAACCATGAGAGACTGTGGATTCTGAGCAACAAACTGAGGGTTTAGAAGGGGTGGGGGTGGGGGTTGGGCGAGCCTGGTGGTGGGTATTGAAGAGGGCACGAATTGCATGGAGCACTGGTTGTGGTGCATGAACAATAAATCTTGTAACACTGAAAAAATAAAATAAACATATTTGGGGGGAAATAAAGGATAACTGCCATTTTCCAATAAAAACAGCCTGAAAACATTCCATCTTTCTAATCTATGATGAATGAGCTTTAATTAAAAGTAACCTAAATGAGAAAAGTCACTAATGCATTTTATACAGTTACTGATCAGTAATTGATATGTAATATTTCATTTTCTTGAGGACATTGGGAGATGTTGTATATCTAAAAACAACAGCTTGAATGACAGTACATCTATCATTATACGCATCTTAAAAGCAGGAAGGACATAAATTTATTTCTGCCTGTTAAAGTCCAATTATTTGTAAAATCACTATATGGCCCTTTAACAAATGGACACAGTGAAGTTACTGATCCTCAGCATATTAAAATTTGCAGTGTGTTTTTACTTACTGAATTCCTAAACCTTAGTAAATGTTTCATTGTGTGGATGACATATGGAGGACAGTAACTTAAATTTTTTTTGCTAACTAATAGTAGTGTCACTACTATTATTCATACATGCATGTGTTTATACAACTTTTAATGAAATGGTCAGTGTTCATTTTTCATTATATTGCTAAAGCTTATTAATAATATAGTTTCATGGACAATCACAGTATAAACTATAAACTAGGGTATTATCTTAGCATAGAATATAACCAGGAATAAAGCTTATTTTGAAATATTATGAAGTAGATTTTTAAATTTTTAAATGTATTTTGAGACAATATGAATTTTAAAAGGACAATAGTACTAAATATAAATTAAAATACACAAAGTTTCCATACACATTTGGCTTAAACACAGAAGGTATAGCATCTTGCCACGTGTATTTACTGGGTTTAGTGTTCAATAAACTCAAAGCTCAGCATCTGTACAATTGATCAGAAAACGTCTGGTCTTAACAAATGTCCAATAATTTAAGTGTGAATAATCTGCTCAACCATATATAATAGATATATTTGAATGCAATGCCATAGTTTTAGACAGTGCCAAGTATAGTGATAGTGTTAATGAACACTAGATTTTCTTAGAACCTTAGATTTCCTCCAGAATCTGTGGTACTATTGTTACAGGTCCCACAGAAGTTTAGTTTGAAATCTATAGTGATGGATCACATAGAGAGAAAAGCAAACTTTCTTCCCTATTACAGGGAAGCAATGTGGGGTAGAAACAAAGAATGAGTGTCAGGCTGCCTGTGTTCAAATCTTACTTTTGACACTTATTAGTTCACATAATCTAGTGAAGTTACTTATTATTCTTGTATCTCAGTTTCTTTATATATAAAATGGCAAAGAAATACCAAATTCATAAGGTTGTATCGACCCAATGAATTAATACCATCAAGTCACTCAATAAATGTTTGCCTTATTTTACTGCTCTGCCCTACAGATAATATGCAAATATCCTTTTACATAAACCTATTAGAATAAAACAAAGTAAAATATAAAAAGACCTATATAGTTCAAAAAAAATCTCTATTGGGGCACCTGGGTAGCTCAGTGGGTTAAAGCCTCTGCCTTTAGCTCAGGTCATGATCTCAGGGTCCTGGAATGGAGCCCCACATCGGGCTCTCTGCTCAGCAGGGAGCCTACTGCCACCCCCCCCCACTTGCCTCTCTGCCTACTTGTGATCTCTCTCTCTTTGTCAAATAAATAAATAAAATAATTTTTAAAAAAGATAAAAATCTCTATTTTTGTCACATGAAGGTTATTTTTGGAAGCAACCAGAAAAGGATATAGTATCTTTTTAGAGTTTAAAGAATTATCATAAAATTAGGTAATTATTGTCTACTTCCTAAACTTGGGTTCAACATCCATTCTCCATTGATACATATGTACAGGAATTTTCCAAACAGGATGAACAGTGAATAATTTGGAGAATTCATCTCAATTCTTTTTACTAATCCCTAATTCTTAATTTTTATATGTAAAAAATTAATAGTATGTCAACCAACTTCCATCACTCAATTCAAGACAGAACAATAAACAAGTGCTCTTTCATTTTGCTGATAGTTCAATTCTTGAAAATTTTATTAGCCCCAAAGTTTATCATTTCTCAGACATGCCAGAAACATCTAAGGTTTCAGTTGCTGGTATTTATTCTAAAGTAAAATATTAATACCAAAGATAAGCAGTAACAGGCCTAAAAATTTTTGATATTACCATAGGAAATAGTGGACAGGTTTTTAAATATATATATAAAAGCACAATACCTTAAAACCTACGTTCAACCAAGCTATTACAGCAGTGAATCCACTTAGAGATTTTTTTTAAAACATCACCCTCCCTCTTTGGCTTGCCCCAAAAAAGCCTTCAAAGAGAAAGCACAAACTTGAGCAGTGCACGCAGACACACAGAGAGGGTGGGGAAGGGCGGAGCAGAGGAGAGAAGGTGAAGAGAGGAGAGGAGTGGGGGTGGGGGTGAGGTGGGTAGAGGTGGTGAGTTAGAGTTAAGAAAAAGTATAGTCAGAAAAAGACACTGTATTACCTGCTCTTTACTTCCTGGAGGCATAGTTCTTGCCTCCTAGAAGCCCATAGAGCAATTATGCCTGCTGCCCTTGGCCGCCTAAGGCGGCTGAACCCAAGAACTTCTGGGTTTAGGGCCCAGACCAAAGACGCCATCAAATGCTGCCTACATGCCTTCCCCCCCTCACCACGTGGCACCTACGCACGTGACGTCAAACAAGCACAGACTGCGTCACAATCCGACATTCTGGGTATCTATAGGCCATGTTCCTGCCTCACCATAACACAGGGTCTATAGTCTCAGTTTCTGAGGGCTGAGCTCCCTCGGGGACTGTGACTGGGGCCAAACAGAGTGTTCCTGGCCTCCATTCCTCCTTTCATTGACTGTCTTCCACTGAGAGAGATTCAGTCTTGGCACTAGCTTGAGACCTCCCTCAAGATTTCTCTCAAGATCTAATTTAAGATGAGTGCTTTAGTTCCCCACATTGAAATGTCCACACTCTATGTCGGAGACCTGCACCCGGAGGTGAATGAGGCAATGCTGTATGAGAAATTCAGCTCTGCTGGGCCAATCCTTTCCATTCGGGTGTGCCGTGATCTGGTAACACGTCGCTCTCTGGGCTACGCTTATGTGAACTTCTTGCTGCGGGCGGATACTGAGTGGGCTCTGGACACTATGAACTTTGATATTATCAATGGCAAGCCACTGCGTATTATGTGGTCCCAGCGTGACCCATCACTTCGTAAGAGTGGAGTGGGCAATATATTCATCAAAAATCTTGCCAAGTCTATTGATAATAAGTCCCTTTATGATACATTTTCTGTCTTTGGAAACATTCTTTCATGTAAAATAGTAACCGATGACAACGGATCAAGGGGATTTGGATTTGTGCATTTTGAGCACTCAGAAGCCGCTAAAAGAGCCATTGAAAAGATGAATGGTATTCTGCTGAAAGGTAGCCGAGTTTTTGTTGGGCAGTTTAAACCTCGCAAAGAAAGGGAAGCAGAGCTCAGAGCTAAAGCAAACATATTTACCAATGTTTACATCAAGAATTTTGGAGATGATATAGATGATGAATGTCTTAAAAAGGTTTTTGGTGAGTTTGGTTCTGTATTAAGTGTAAGAGTTATGACTGATGAAAGTAGAAAATCCAAAGGCTTTGGATTTGTGAATTTTGAGAATTTCGAAGATGCCAAGAAAGCCATTGAAGGGATGAATGGAAAAGTCCTTAACGGAAATCAAGTTTATGTTGGTAGAGCCCAGAAAAAACTAGAGAGACAATCTGAACTAAAACATAAATTTGAACAAATAAAGCAAGGTAAATTCACCAAGTGCAAGGGTGCTAACCTTTATGTGAAAAACCTTGAAGATGATATTGATGACAAACGACTGAGAAGAGAATTCTCTCTCTTTGGCACAATCTCTAGTGCCAGGGTCATGAGGGAGGCGGGCCACAGCAAAGGCTTTGGTTTTGTTTGCTATACATCTCCGGAGGAAGCTAATAAAGCTGTTGTGGCAATGAATGGAAAAATTGTGATCACCAAACCACTGTATGTGGCTATTGCACAAAGTAAGGATGAGCGCCAGGCTTTCCTCACCAAGAACTATATGGAAAGAATCTCAGCTGTGAGAGATGGAGACAGTCCTATACTCAACTATAGCAAGATAACATCATCCAATAACTTCATGCCAATTCTTCCTCAGGCTCAGTGTGGCAATGCCCATCTTTGCAAGCCTGTGGTAAGGGCCAAATATCCACCTCAGAATATGCATTATGCTATCCACTCAGTAGCAGCAGCTAAGCCATCAGTCAGCACCTTCATACAACCACAACAGCCAGCAGTCAAGTCAACCTATCAAATCACCAATACGATGACCCCGAAAACGGCTGTTTATTCTCAAAATTCTGCTGCAAGACCACATGCAAACCAAAGATTCAAAAAAGTTACAGGTGTTGCAAATGTCTGCAGGCCTCTTAAACGTAAAGTGGGAAGGCCAGCATCCATCCAGAAGCCTATCTCTGTTGGTCATGATATTTCCAATGTGTCTGTGTTGGCATCAGCTACTACTCAGAAGAATATCTTGGGTGAAAAGCTGGTACCTCTGCTTCAATCCATTCACCCAACTCTGGCTGGAAAAATCTCTAGAATACTGTTGGAGATGGATGATGCTGAAATTCTTCATATGCTCAAATATCCTGAGTTTCTCCGTGCTAAAATTAATGAAGTGATCCTTATTCTGCAGTCTAACCAAGCTCAAGATATTGCCCTGAAAGCTACTAATACAACTCCCAGTATCCAATTTATGTAAGGTGAAATTCCTGCTTGGAGAAATGAAATTTCCAGACAAAGAAAAACAAACATTGGAGAATATGATGAGAATAAAAACAATTTTTTAAGAAAAATAAATTTATACTTTACCAAGCAAATGTCATTTCATTACTGGTATTTGATTATTCATGGTTTAAAAGTAAATACAGACGGGTGCCTGGGTAGCTCAATTGGCTAAATGTCTGCCTTTGGCTCAGGTCATGATACTGGAGTCCTGGGATCCAGCCCCTACTTGGGATCCCTAGTCAGTGAGGAGTCTGCTTCTCCCTCTTCTTCTGCCACTTCCCCCTACTTGTGCTCGCTCTCTCTCAAATAAATAAATAAAATCTTTTTTAAAAATACAAATATTTTAAAATAAAATAAATATTTAAACAAAATAAAAGTAAATACAGAATTAAGAACAGGAAAGAAAAAAGGGAAAGAGGAAAGGAAAAGAATTAAAATGCAGTATTTTCAAAGGATGTAGAAGAACCACAGCAAAATTACACAGAAAACAATAAATCAGTTTTTATTTTTAATATTTATCTTACCTAATGGTCTCACTTACGTGCTAAGCATAAAGAAAAACATGGAGGACATTGTGAGAAGGAAGGGAAAGGTGAATGGGGGGAAACCAGAGGGGGAGATGAACCATGAGAGACTGTGGACTCTGAGCAACAAACTGAGGGTTTGTGGGGGGTGGGGGGCTGGGAGAGCCTGGTGGTGGGTATTGAGGAGGGCACGTATTTCATGGAGCACTGGGTGTGGTGCATGAACAATAAATCTTGTAACACTGAAAAAATAAAATAAACATTTTTGGGGGGAAAAATATATTTATCTTACCTATAAGTAGTATAAAATGACACCAGCATTTTATATTCTAGAAGGTAATATTTGTATTTTATTTGGCAATTATTCCAAAAAGAAATGTAATTTGAGTTTTAAAATTCTTTAGTAAAAGACAAACAGAAGGTAAAAATATAAAAGACTCCAATAACTACAACTATTTCATGAATAGCTTCACAAAATATTATGATATAAAATGGGAAATTCTAAAGAAAAATGTAATATATATAAATACATAGTATTTACCTAAAATAAGGCATTTTTAAAGGAAACTAAAGAGACTAAGGGAATAAGAACAGAGACAATAACATGTAAATGTTCTTTTAAAGCAAAATTTCCTCCTTTTTTTTATTATACTAAATCCAAGCCATTGGCCAAAGACAAGAAAAATAGATCAGAAAAAATAATGCCACTTATAAAAGTTTATATTTTTCTTTGTATTAAAGTTAAATACATCATTTTGTTGACAGAGAAGAGCTTTATATTTCATACCAACAATTTGTAGTAAAAATTGTTGTGTATAAAAGATAAAATTTTAGGATTTTTCATAAAACAGTTGTTTAGTTAAACATTGTGTAAAGAAATGAAATATTTGATAACTCAGACCTATAATCTAATAAAAAGACAGGGCTAGTGAATCACATTTAACAAGTCCCACTCTTAAAAATGGAATTAAATAAGCTAGAAGAGTTGTGTTTTGAAGTATATTTACTTGGTTTGCTAAGTTCAAAATCTTGGTTACTAGAATTTCATGCATGCTAACTTAAATAGTACAGCTTAGACTAAAATAAATGACACATAAACTCTTACCAAAATGAAAGAAGGAAATATTTAACTCACAAATGTAAGGAGAAAACAATAAATTCAAATTTAAAAAAATGTATAGTTTCATGTTTTAAGCTTGGATTATTCCAGTATCTCAGCTGTTCTTTGTGTATAAGTATATAATTCACATTACTTAATTGGTTACTAAGACAAACTTCTCCAGTACTCCATGAGAGCTGCTCCTTCAGGACTAACTTCAGCATAAAACCCATTCCAAGCAGTGGTAAATCTATATGGATTGATTTGAAGTCTTTTAGTTTCTTTGTTCTTTGGTCTTTCTACAAGCTGCTAAGAATGGAAGTTTTACACAAGATGTGTTTACCCCAAACAAAGACTGCCCCTTTGGTTGAGATGCATGGATCCAACCTCTGACCTAAATAGGCAATAATTGTTCAAACTCAGTGCAACTGTACAGTTAGAACAGGGCAAACTGATGGGTGAGATGACAAGATTTCAACTGGCTGGTAAAAAAAAAAAAAGAGCCTTAAATATTAGACCCACAAATAAAATATGAATCACTATGGGGGTGGGTTGAAAAACTGCTTTATTGTTGCAGCTTGCTTGAGTGAAGCTCGTGTTGAGGCTGGCCTAGCAATATCCACTCCTTTTAGCTGGGCCGGTAACCTGGAAGATTTCATTGCAGCAGTTTAAGCCAATGGATTAAAGATTAAAAACAAATGTTTTCTTTCAAGAAAAACTTCTTCTTTTGGGGGTTATACTAGGTAAGATATACTAATTTCAGAGATTTGTCAGAGACCTAATTTGGATGGGACTATATGCCAAATGGCAGTAGAAATGGCAGAGATATCTTCTTGGATAAGGAAGGATACTTGTTGAATGTGATTCACTAGCCCTGTCTTTTTATTAGATCATAGGTCTGAGTTATCAAATATTTCATTTCTTTACACAATGTTTAACTAAACAACTGCTTTAGGAAAATCTTAAAATTTTATCTTTTATACACAATAAATTTTACTATAAATTGTTGGTATGAAACCGAAAGCTCTTCTTTGTTGACAAAATAATGTATTTAACTTTAAAACAAAGAAAAATATAAAGTTTTATAGATGGCATATTTGTAAAAGAAGGAGGGAGGTAATGGGAATAATAAGCAGAAGCAACAGTCATAGGAGATAATAATTTTATAGTCATGTCAGCCCAAAAATGCCAAAGATTTTAGACTTGACAAAGAGAAGAGAAGGGGCAAGACAGAGTAGAAATAACAGAGCAAGAATAGGAAGCATTTCTATAGTTAGCACTTGTGTATAATTCTAGAAATGCATAAATTCGAGGTTAGGATAAAAAAGAAAATACTAAATTTGAGGCAGGTGTTTGTTCCACTCTTTTGAGCTGAAGCTGCTCGCTATCTGATATCTACTTGTTCCAATTTTTATGGGAAAGCTGTCTCCTCTACCTCATCATGTACATCATGAAGTACATTTTGATGTACTTCAGAAAATTTTTGAAAAACCTCAAGTTAGGGACTCTGGTTAAAATAGAAGTCAAGTTGATAAGAGGTGCATATTTCTTTAGCTGCAGCACAAAGAACCAAAGATGGATCCATTGTAGCTTTGCTGTCCTATTAGTGAAAAGGAGGACCTGGTAGAGGTCCTTCCAGAGGTCTTTCCAGAGGTCTAGTGGGGCTCCAGAGCAGTTTTTTGTTAGTGTCTATTCCAGTAGACTAAGTGTCCTGATTGTAAGTCCAGAAAGTAGGGTGGCTTCTTTCAAAAGATGAATTGACCCTGTTGATGATAAGTCTGAATATATTTCATTAGTCCTTTACATTATTGGGCAATATTTTCCTGCAACAAAGTAGAGCTTAAAATAGGAGTGTAGTTCCCAATCTCTTTGGTCTGCCTATGACAAACGCATAAGATCATAATCTACGTTTGCTATTAGGGTCAATGTGGCAAGCTTAGGCCAAGGTAGTTTTATGTCTTCAGAAAGCTTACCAAGTTTTGATTTTAAAGTATTAGCTCTTTCTTTTTTTTATTCCTGATACTTTATTTAACTGATGCACATCAGAAAACAGCTTAGGACCTGGCGACTCTTAACCAAAGCAGAACTGGAGTTTTTATAGGGTGAGAAGAAAGAGGTGTATGACTGAATTTGTTCTCTATCACTGTGATAACCAACTACCACAAATTAAGACTTAGCAACTTAAGACAACACATAATTATCATCTCACAGATTCTGTGGGTCAAGATTCTGAGCATGGCTTAGCTGGGTTCTTCCATTCAGGGTCTCACAAGACTGAAATCAAGGAGTGAGCTAATCTAAATTCTTTTCCAAAGCTTGAGATCCTCTCTTTCACATGATTGCTGGCAGAATTCAGTTCCTTGTGATTGTAGAACTGAGGCTTTTAGATTCTAGAGGCTGTCTTGAGGTCTCAGCCATATATACTTTTCCTTTTATATCAATTTGCTTCTTCAAGGTCATCAAGGAAGCCTCTTGCTCCATTCTGTGAAAACGAAGTCTTCTATAATATAATCAAGGAAGAAATATACCATTACCTTTTGTCATATTCTTATTGGTTAGAAATAAATCAAGGATTGCAATCTATAGAAGATTATATAAGGGAGTAAATCACTGGAATTCACCTGAGTATGACTGCCACAATGATTGTTGTCTTGCCCAAGGTTTTAGGTTTTTGTTTGTTTTTGCATTGCTTTTATTTTTGTTTGTTTTGTTTTGTTTTATCTGTAACTTCTACAAACCTTGCAACTTGAATTGTTCAAGAGGAGATGTTCAGTTTTTCATGCTGCCTGCTGGGGATTGTTGGTACAATCTCATTTTTGCAGCTATAAAAGCAATTAGATGGAGAGCTATCTTTATAAGATATGAAGACTATCTGTTAACTTTCTAATGCCAATTGAAGTACAGAGGAAAGTGAGATAAAAAAATGAAAAAAAAAATAGTATAAGAGAAGACAGGAAAAAGAAAGAAGGCAAAGGTAGAAACAAGGAAAACTGGGGCTTGTTTTCTTTTACAGTGCCAAATAAATGTTAATGTTTTATTTTTTCTCTTTGAGTGCACTTGACACACAATATCATATTACTTTCAAGTGTACAAATAGTGATTCAACAAGTTCATAGATTATGTTATGCTCACCACAATATAGTTACCATTAGTCACCATACAACACTATTAAAATATCATTGACCATATTTTTATTCTGTCCCTTTTATAACTGTGACTTATTCATTCCATAACTGGAAGCCTGTATCTTCCAATCTCCTTTACCCATTTTCCCATCCTCCCCAAGCACCTTCCCTCTGGCAACCATCAGTTCTTTCTCTGTATTTACAAGTCTGATACTGCTTTTTGTTTATTCATTTGTTTTTTTGTTTTTAGTCATGTATAAATGAAATCATATGGTACTTGTCTTTCTCTGTCTAACTTACTTCACTTAGCATATTACCATCCATCCATGTTGTTGGAAATGGAGTCATCACATCCTTTTTATGGCTGTGTAATATTCCAGTGAGTGTGTGTGTGTGTGTGTGTGTGTGTGTGTGTGTGTGTACATATATACATACAACTTCTTCCTTTTCCAGTTGTCTATTGATAGATACTTAGATTGCTTCTGTACATTAGCCATTGTAAATAATGCTGCAATAAAAATGGTTTTTTTCCTCCTCTTGTTTCTGATTTTATGTATTTAGGTACATTTTTTTTCTTGATGAGTCTGGCTAATGGTTATTAATTTTATTTATCTTTTCAAAAAAGCAGCATTAATTTTTTCTCTCTCTCTTTTTTTAATCTCTGTCATTTCTTTCTGCTCTGATCTTTATTTCCTTCCTTTTACTCACCTTGGGCTTTGTTTGTCCTTCTTTTTCTAGCTCCCTTAGGTATAAGTAAAATTATTTATTTGAGCTTTTTATTTATTCCTCAAGGTAGGCCTGTATCACTATGTATTTCCCTCTTAGAACTGCTTTTGCTGCATCCCAAAGATTTTGACCTGTTGCATTTTCATTTTCATTGTCTTTAAGTATTTTTTTATTTTCTTCTTTGATTTCTTTGCTGACCCATTGATTGTTTAGGATCATGTGGTTTAGTCTCTACATGTTTGTGTGGTATTTTAGTCTTTTTTCTTATGATTGATTTCTAGATTTATACCATTGTGATTGGAAAGGGTGCATATGATTTCAATCTTCTAAAATTTATTAAGGTTTGTTTTGTGGCCTAACATATGACCTATTCTGGATGATGCTCCATATGTACTCCAAAATAATGCATATTCTGTTGTTTTTGTATGAAATATTCTGTATATATCTTTTATGTCCATATGGTCTAATGTTTCATTCAAAGACACTGTTTCCTTATTGATTTTCTGCCTGGATGATCTACTCATTGATGTAAGTGAAGTGTTAAAGTTCCCTACTATTATCATAGCACCATAAATTTCGTTATTTACGTTCATTAATATTTGCTTTATATACTCAGGTGCTCCAGTGTTGTTTGTATAGATATTCACAATTGTTATATCCTCTTGTTGGATTGATACCTTTATCATTATTTAATGCCTTTCATTGTCTGTTGTTACAGTCTTTGTTTTAAAGTCTACTTTGTCTGATATAAGTATTGCTACTATGGTTTTTTTCTTTCTTTCTAAATGCACAATAAATGGTGTTCTATTCCTGCACTTTCAGTCTGTATCTGTCTTTAGGTCTGAGATGAGTTTCTCAAGCAGCATATAGATAGGTCTTGTTTTTTGTTTTTTTGTTTTTTGTTTTGGTTTGGTTTTAATCCATTCTGCCACTCCATGTTTTTTGATTAGAGTATTTAGGCCATGTACACTTAAAGCAATTATTGATAGTATGTACTTGTTGTCATTTTGTTATTTGTTTTCTGATTGTTTTGTGGTTTTTCTCTGCTCCTTTCTTTTTCTCTTGGTCTCTTTCTTTGTGATTGAAGAATTTCTGTAGTGTTTTGTTTGGCTTTCTTTTTTGTGTGCATCTTCTGTAGAATTTGGGTTCATGGTTACTCTGAAGGTTTTATATAACATCATAACTATACAGCAGTATATATTAATTTGATGGTCATTTAAGTTCAAATACATCCTTAAAAAAACAACTTTCTTTTTTCTCCCTCTTCCATGTTTGTCCACATTTGATATATATGTTGTTATATTTTATATATGTTAGTCATAATTTTCTTGTGTGTAATTACAGGTATTTATTTTCCACTTAGAGAAGTGCCTTTAGCATTTCTTGAAGGGTTGGTTCAGTGGTGATAAAACCTTTTATTTTTTGTTTGTCTAGTAAATGCTTAATCACTCCTTTTAATCTAAATGATAATCTTGCCAGTAAAGTACTCTTAGCTGTAGGTATTTTCCTTTCCACATTTTAAATATATTATTCATCCCCTTCTTTATGTCTTTATGTCCCTTTGGGATTGCAAAGTTTTGGCTGAAAAATCAGCAGATAGCCTTACACATTTCCCTTTACGTGTAACTTTTTGCTTCTCTCTTGTTGCTTCTAAAACTATCTCTTTATCTTTAGACTTGAGATTTTAACTATATTGTGTTGTGGTGTGGACATCCTTGGTTTCACTTTGTTTGGAACTGATGCTTCTTTAATCTTGATATCTATTTCCTTCCCTAGGTTAGGGAAGTTTTCAGCTATTATTTCTTCAAATATGTTTTGTACTCCCTTCTCTTTCTTCTTTTTCTTCTGGAACCTCTATAATGTGAATGTTTGTTTGATGCAGTACAAAAGATCTCTTAAATTATCTTATTTATCTGTTTGTTTGTTTGTTTGTTTGTTTGTTTTTAAAGATTTTATTTATTTATTTGAGAGCAAGAATGAGCAGGAAGGAGGAGCAGAGGGAGAGAGAAGCAGACTCCCTGCTGGGCAGGGAGCTTGATACAGGGCTCCATCCCAGGACCTGGAGACCATGACCTGATCCAAAGATCTGAGTCTTAACTGAGTGAGCCACTCATGTGCCCCACTATCTTTATTTAAAAAAAAAAATATTTTCTTTTTTGCTGTTCAGCTTGGGTGTTTAACATTACGCTGTCTTACAAATTGCTGACATGTTCTTTTACATCTACTAGTATACTTACAGATTGGTGACATGTTCTTTTGCATCTACTAGTATACTGTTGATCCCTGCTAGTGTGTTTTCAATGTCAGTTATTATATTCTTTACTCTTTAACTTTTTGATTTGTTCTTCATATTTTCTAGCTCTTTATTGAAGGTCTTATTATCCAATTGTGCACCAACTTGTGGTTGCCTTGTTGGGACAGTTGACACTAATGTGGACTATGGGCTCTAAGATCACTGAAGCAACAGGACAGTTAAGGCAACCAGATGGAACACTGGTGCTTTCAAGGAGGTAAGTGGAGCACAGACTATATACATCAGCACCTTTTACTGAGAGTGTTACAGCAGCACCACAGTGATTTGGTAAAGTTTTAGGCCTAGTTCTTTTTTTTTTAAAGATTTTACTTATTTGAGAGAGAAAGAGCTTGAAAAAGAGAGAGCATAAGTGGCAGGGGCTACGGGCAGAGGGAGAGGGAGAAGTAGACTACCACTGATCAGGGAACCTGATGCTGGGCTCATCCCAGGAGCCCAGGATCATGACCTGAGCTGAAGGCAGATACTTAACCAACTGAGCCACTCAGACACCCTTTGGTCTGGCTCTTTTATATGGCCATCACTTTTTTGAACCATTGCTTTTTAAAGAGAGAAAAAAATTAAAACAAAATAAATAAAAATTTAAAAAGCTAAGATTGCAGCTTATTTTATCAATAAAGCAAAATTTATTGTTTTTTTCTGGAACGATTTTAAATTACTAAGTGTTGAAAATATAGTAGTGTTCCATATACCCTTCCCTCAATTTCCCTTTACTTAACATCTTACAAAAACAATGTCTTGCTTATCAAAACTAAGAGATTAGAATTAGTGCACCAATATTAACTAAACTACAGAATTTATTAAGATGTCATCATTCTGAATACCCAAAAACTACACAACTAGAGGGAGAGGAAAAGACCACATCAAAGAAGGTAGAAAGTGCAGATACATGGTTTGGGGGAGAAACAGATCATAGGTGCTGCAGAGTGAAAGGAGCCCTGGTTGTGGAGAAAGGTGAGAGAGTGGAGTGCAGAGGAATATGCACAGGGAGAACACTTTCTCAAAGCCATTGGTTGGGAAAACAAGAAGGGATGATTTTCATGAATTGTTGCAATAAGCAAGGCTCAAAGAATGGAGTTTTAAAGGTCAACAAGTTTGGCTATAATAAAGCCCTGAGGGTGCTGCCCTACTTATGGAGAGAGGGCAGAAAAGCAACCCTGTGATGGGGGGAGCGTGCAGACTGTGGCATCTGAGGATTGCCTAAAGCGCTAGGAGAGAGACTGTTTACTTTTCTTGTATCACATCTGTGAGAGGTGGCATTCACAGAGACGTCTCTCCAGAGACAAAAGGGCCAGTAGGCACCAAATCCCTCCCTCACCCCTCAGCATACGTGCAGAGATAGCTGCTGAGGGTGGATAACACAGACTCTAGAAGTTTAGCCTACTTTGTTCCAAATCCCATGCCTTTGCACTCTTGCACAACTGCCCTTTTGAGTCAAACCTGCATCAGGACCTTCTACACCAGTATCTAAAGTTAAAAACTGTCCAGGGGAAGCTGGTTACATGAGAGCTAAGGGATCCATGGGGCTGCAGCGAAGCTTGGAAAATATATGAGTTGTTTTGCAAACAATACTTCCTTTCTTGGTACATTATTAAAATGATTCAAATGCGGATTTACTGCATTTGTGGTAGCTGTGGGAACTGAATATTATCTGGAGTCCCAGAATAAAGATAATAAGCATCATTGAAGATAATATCTGGAGCATATTAAAGGCTTCTTAACTCTCTTACAAAACTAAGATTTATTCAATATAGCCAACTCATCTATGTGTTTTTCCCTTAAAGAATACTAGTAAGATTTAATAAGGTAAGAAAACGTGTTTTAAAAAGTGTGCAGCCTAAGTTTATTTCCTAGGCCTCATACCCAATAATCTGGTCAATAGGGGAGTTATTTAATACCTCATGAGTATATCAACTCACTCAACATATCCAACTCAACTGAACTCCTGACCTACCTTCTGCAAACCTGTTACCTTTTTGTGTCACTTTCTTGGAAAAAAGCAGCTTTCTTCTAGTTGACAAGTTTGAAAATGTGAAATTCAATCAAGATCAGTGTTTCTCCAACTTTTTGGCCTCAAGACCCTTTTATACACTTCAGGATTATTGATGACCCTGTGGGCAGAGGGAGAATAATTTTCCTTCTATCATTTTAGATTATTGGTTGAGACTACCATGTAATAAAAAATATTTAGAAGAAAAAATTAATTTCAATTAATTTGAAGCCCCCTAAAAGATGTGAGATCAAAAGGCAGCCAATTGAGACTTATATGCCCTCCTAAGAAAAGAAATAGCTAGGGGAAGACATAAGAGTCTGGCACATCAAAGGGGAAGAAGGGAATTCACAGGAGGATGAGAGGAGGAAATGTTTGGTAAACAAAATGTTTACCCTTTCATGCAGATAGATTGATCATATATTAAAAAATATCTCTTATAATAGCTCTCTTCCTAATACAGGCTACCTTTTCTAATTTATTTTTGTCAGACAAGGGGGAGGTTAAGACTGTTCTTAATTCTGTTGGGTATTGAGTGCCTTCAGCTCCACATACCAAAATGGCATATTTTGTGGTGTACATTTTGCTACATTTCAACCCAAACAGGTTTTATTTAAGTTATTCATATGTATTAATATTTACATATTAAGATTTAGATGAGACACTTCAAAATTATTATAAAATAATAAACACATTACAAGTTAACCATGATCTCTAAAAATAAGTTTTTTAAATTGAAATTTTAAGATGAAGGTTAAGATAAATTTGAGAGGAATGGTATTTTTATATTTTCAAATCTATTTTCCAGCTTAATAAAGACAATGGGATTCTCACATCGGCTTCTGCATGCAAGATTTTTTTATGTATTTTTTCCCAAATATGTTTATTTTATTTTTTCAGTGTTACAAGATTAATTGTTCATATACCACACCCAGTCCTCCATACAATACATGCCCTCCTCAACACCCACCACCAGGCTCGCCCAACCCCCACTCAGACCCCTCCAAAACCCTCAGTTTGTTGCTCAGAGTCCACAGTCTCTCATGGTTCATCTCCCCCTCCGATTTCCCCCTAATCACCATTCCCTTCTTTCTCACAATGCCCTCCATGTTTTTCTTTATGTTCAGCACGTGAGACCATAAGATAATTGGCTCTCTCTGCTTGACTTATTTCACTCCACATAATCTCTTCCAGTCCCATCCGTGTTGATACAAAAGTTGGATATTCATCCTTTCTAATGGAGGCATAATATTCCATTGTATATATGTACCATATTTTCTTTATCCGTTCATCTGTTGAAGGGCATCTTGGTTCTTTCCACAGTTTGGCAATTGTGGCCATTCCTGCTATGAACATTGGGGTACATGTGGCCCTTCTTTGTACTGCATCTGCTTCTTTGGGGTAAATACCCAGGAGTGCGATGGCTGGGTCATAGGATAGCTTTATTTTCAACTTCTTGAGGAATCTCCACACTGTTTTCCAAAGTGGCTGCACCAGCTTGCAATCCCACCAACAGTGTAATAGGGTGCTCCTTTCTCCACACCCTCTCCAACATTTGTTGTTTACTATCCTGTTGATTTGGCCATTTTAACTGGTGTAAGGTGGTATCTCAGTGTGGTTTTGATTTCAATCTCCCTGATGGATAAAGATTATGAACAAAATCTCCCTATTCTTATTAAGATGTTAGTCTTTGGATTCAGAGCCCACCCAAAACCAGTATGATCTTATCTAAACTTGATTACACCTATAAAATTATTTCCAAGCAAGGTCACATTATGAGGTTCCAGGTACATATGAATTTTGGAAGGATACTGTACATCCTTGTACAGTCTGCCCTCTGTCTCCCAAAATTTACATCTATCAAATGCACAAAATACACTCACTTCATCCTGACAATCTTAATCCATTTAGATTAAGGCATTAAATCTAAATCCAAAATTTCATCTAAATATCAACCACTCAAAAAAATATAAGAGATTCTCAACTACAAAGATTCAAATTATAGAGTTGATGGAGGGAGGTGGATGGGGGATGAGCTAAATGGGTGATGGGTGTTAAGGAGGGCACTTGTGATGAGCACTAGGTATTATACATAAGTGATGAATCACGGAATTCTACACCGGAAACTAATTTTACCATGTAAGTGAACTAATTTGAATTTAAATAAAAACTTGAATTAAAAATAAATAAATATCATCAACTGAAAAAGTTTCAGTTCTCATGATTTTAATACTCTGCATCAGACATTGGTGAGACTCTGGAAATCGTTCACTCTGAGACAAAATTCTTCATCACCTGTGGACCTATGAAACATAAAAATAATTGTCTCAAAAATGCAATGATAAGATAGACATACTAAATACTCCCATAATATGGCACAGGGTCGCAGATTGTGTAAAAAGACAGGACCCATCCATATGCCACCACCAAGAGACACATTTTAAAACTAAATATACATCCAGACTGAAAGTAAAAGGATGGAGAACCACCTTTCATGCCAAGAGATCTCAAAAGAAAGCTAGGGTAGTGATTCTCCTATCAAATAAATTAGATTTTAAGCTGAAGAGAGTAGTCAGGGATACAGAAGGAAACTACATCACCCTTAAAGGGTCTATCCTCCAAGAAGACCTAACAATTGTAAATATTTATACCCCCAATATAGGAGCACCCAACTAATAATCCAATCGATAATCAAAGAGTCATATTGATATGAATGCATTAATTGTAGGAGATCTTAACATGCCACTCACAATAACAGACAGATCATCCAAACAGAAAATCAATAAACAGATAAGAGCTTTGAATGACACATTGGACCAGATAGACCTCATGGATATATACAGAACATTACAAACCAAAACAACAGAATACTTATTTTTCTTGAGTGCACATGGAACTTTCTCTAGAATAGACCACATATTGGGTCACAAAAAGGAATCAACTGATACCAAAGATTGAGATGATAACCTGCATATTCTCAGACCACAATGCTTTGAAACTGGAAATCAACCACAAGAAACAGTTTAGAAGGAAGTCAAACACTTGGAGGCCAAAGACGAACCTGCTCAAAAATGTTTGGATCAACCAGGAAATCAAAGAACTTAAAAAATTCATGGAGTCCAATGAGAATGAAGACACATCGATGCAAAACCTATGGGAAACGGCAAAGGCAGTCCTAAGGGGGAAATACATAGCCATCCAAGCCTCACTCAAAAAAATTGAAAAGCCTCGAATACACCAGCTCTCCTTACACCTCAAAGAACTGGAATATCAACAACAAAGGAAGCCAACCCCACACACAAGAAGGGAAATAATCAAGATCAGAGCAGAGATCAACGAGTTAGAAACTAGAGAAACAGTAGAATGGACCAACGAATCGAGAAGTTGGTTCTTTGAAAGAATCACTAAGATTGATAAGTCACTGGCCAAACTCATCCAAAAGGAAAGGGAGAGGACCCAAATGAACAAAATTATGAATGAAAGGGGAGAGATCACGACTAATCCAAAGGAAATAGAAACAATCATCAGAAATTATTATCAACAACTATATGCCAATAAGTTAAACAACCTAGAAGAAATGGATGCATTCCTGGAAACCATAATCTTCCAAGACGGAAACAGGAAGAAATTGACAACCTGTATAGACCAATATCTAGTAATGAGATTGAAGCAGTGATCAAAAACCTCCCAAAAAACAAGAGTCCAGGACCAGAAGGATTCCATGGGGAATTCTACCAAACCTTCAAGGAAGAAATAATACTTATCCTCTTGAAACTGTTTCAAAAAATAGAAACAGAAGGAAAACTTCCAGACTCATTCTATGAAACCAGCATTACCCTGATCCCCAAACCAGGCAAAGACCCTACCAAAAAGGAGAATTTCAGACCAATATCCCTGATGAATATGGATGCCAAGATTCTCAACAAGATCATAGCTAATAGGATCCAACAGCACATTAAAAAGGTTATTCATCATGACCAAGTAGGATTTATCCCTGGGATGCAAGGGTGGTTCAACATTCACAAATCAATCCATGTGATAGAACAGATCAATAAGAGAAGAGAGAAGAACCACATGGTCCTCTCAATGGATGCAGAAAAAGCATTTGACAAAATTCAGCATCTGTTCCTGATCAAAACTCTTCAAAGTATAGGGATAGAAGGAACATTCCTCAACATCATCAAGTCTATCTATGAAAAGCCCACAGCAAATATCATTCTCAATGGGGAAAAGCTGACAGCCTTCCCATTGAGATCAGAAACACCACAAGGATACCCACTCTCACCACTCTTGTTCACCATAGTGGTGGAAGTCCTAGCGACAGCAATCAGAAAACAAAAAAAAATAAAATGTATTCAAATTGGCAATGAAGAAGTCAAACTTTCTCTCTTCACAGACGACATGTTACTCTATATGGAAAATCCAAAAGACTCCACCCCCAAACTACTAGAACTCATACAGCAATTGAGTAATGTGGCAGGATACAAAATCAATGCACAGAAATCAGTGGCTTTCCTATACACTAGCAATGAAACTGTGGAAAAAGAAATTAGGGGATCGATCTCATTTTCTCTAGCACTGAAAACCGTAAGACAACTGGAAATAAACCTAACCAAAGAGGTGAATGATCTGTACTCGAAGACTACAAAACACTCGTGAAAGAAATTGTAGAAGACACAAAAAGGTGGAAAAGCATACCATGTTCCTGGATCGGAAGAATAAACATTGTTAAAATGTCTATACTACCCAGAGCAATCTATACTTTCAATGCCATCCCGATCAAAATTCCACTGGATTTCTTCAAAAGACTAGAACAAAAATTCTAAAATTTATATGGAACCAGAAAAGACCCTGAATCACTAAGCAAATGCTGAAAAAGAAAAACCAAGCTGGGGGCATCATATTGCCCGATTTCAAGCTTTACTACAAAGCGGTGATCACCAAGACAGCATGGTACAGACACATAGACCAGTGGAACAGAATAGAGAGCCCAGATATGGACCCGCAACTCTATGGTCAAATAATATTTGACAAAACAGGAAAAAATATCCAGTGGAAGAGAGACAATCTCTTCAATAAATGGTGGTGGGAAAATTGGACAACTATATGTAGAAGACTGAAAGTCGACCATTCTCTTACACCAGACACAAAGATAAACTCCAAATGGATAAAAGACCTCAACATGAGGCAGGAATCTATCAAAATCCTAGAGGAGAACATAGGCAGTAACCTCTTCGACATCAGCCACAGCAACTTCTTTCAGGACATGTCTCCAAAGACAAAGGAAACAAAA
>CM053612.1:45338340-45354786 GCA_028646535.1 Procyon lotor | reverse complement strand
ATACCACCTCACACCAGTCAGAATGACTAAAATTAGCAAGTCAGGAAACGACAGATGTTGGCGAGGATGTGGAGAAAGCAGAACCCTCCTACATTGTTGGTGGGGATGCAAGCTGGTAGAGCAACTCTGGAAAACAGTATGGATGTTCCTCAAAAAGTTGAAAATAGAGGTACCCTATGACCCAGCAATCTCACTACTGGGCATTTACCCTAAAGATACAAATGTCGTGATCCAAAGGGGCACATGCACCTGAATGTTTATAGCAGCAATGTCCGTGATAGCCCAACTATGGAATGAACCTAGATGTCCATCAACAGATGAATGGATAAAGAAGATGTGGTATATATGTACAATGAAATACCGTGCAGCCATCAAGAGAAATGTAATCTTGCCATTTGCAATGATATGGATGGAACTGGAGGGTATTATGCTAAACAGAATAAGTCTGTTAGTGAAAGACAATTATCACATGATCTCTCTGATACGAAGAACTTGAGAGGCAGGGCTGGGGGTTGTGTGGTGTGGGGGAGACAAATGAAATAGGATGGGATGTTTACCCCAAAGAAGCAGATGCATTACAAAGAAGGGCGACATGTACCTCAATGTTAATAGCAGCATTGGCCACAATTGCCAAACTGTGGAAAGAACCAAGATGCCCTTCAACAGATGAATGGATAAAGAAGATATTGTACATATATCCAATGGAATAGCATGCCTCCATTAGAAAGGATAAATATCCAACTTTTGTATCAACATGGATGGGACTAGAAGAGATTATGTGGCGTGACATAAGTCAAGCAGAGAGACCTTATGGTCTCACTTATGTGCTGAGCGTAAAGAAAAACATGGAGGGCATTATGAGAAGGAAGGGGGGGTGAATGGGGGGAAACCAGAGGGGGAGATGAACCATGAGAGACTGTGGACTATGGGCAACAAACTGAGGGTTTTGGAGGGGAGGGGGGTGGGGGTTGGGCGAGCCTGGTGGTGGCTATTGAAGAGGGCACGTATTGCATGGAGCACTGGGTGTGGTGCAAAACAATAAATCTTGTAACACTGAAAAAAATAAACAAATAAAATTAAAAAAAAAAAAGAAATAGGATGGGATGGGGAAGGAGACAAACCATAAGAGACTCCTAAACTCATGAAATGAACCAATGGTGGCTGGAGGGTTGGAGGGTATGGAGGGTATGGCTTGGTTATGGATATTGGGGAGGGTATGTGCTATGGTAAGTGCTGTGAAGTGTGTAAGCCTGATAATTGAGAGACATTTGCCCTGGGGCAAATAATACATTATATGTTAATAAAAAAATAAATTAAAATTAAAAAAATTAAAATAAACTGAAAAAAAAATGAAAGGCACCCAAAATGGTAAAAAGAAGCCAAACTGTCACTGTTTGAAGACAACATGACTCTATATAGAAATCCCTAAATACTCCACTTAAAAATCATTACAACTAATGAATGAATTCAGTAAAATTACATGATACAAAATTAATATACAGAAATTTGTTGCATTTCTATAAACTAATAAGGAACTATCAAAAACAAATGTTTTTTAAACATCTCATTTACAACAAAACAATAAAATTACTCAACTTAAACTTAAGGAGATGAAATTCCTTTACTCTGGAAACAATAAAAAATGGATAAAAGAAATTGAAGATGACACAAATAAATGGAAAGATATACCTTAATATTAATATTAACAGAGAATTAATTATTTTGCTAATTGAAATAATTCAGAGGACAAATACCAGGATTTCACTCAATATGTGGCACGGACAAAACAAAACAAAGAAATAAAACAGAAACAGTCTTGGGGGATTCAGACAAGAGGGTGGAGAGGTAGGAGATCCTGTTGCAACCTGTCCCCAAAAGTGAGCTGGATATCTGCCAGACCACACTGAACACCCATGAAATCAGCCTGAGGAGCAAGATTTTTCAATTCTGGATCTCTACAGAAGCAGAAGACAGCAGCAGAGAGGTAAAGCAAACCAGGAACACTCGAAACGATATTGGAGGATAAACAAAATGGGGAGGGAGCCTTCAGAAGGGTTGCAAGGACAGTAATACCGCATGGAAACCACCAGGTATTGGGGAGCAGCAATAACTTAGAGCCCAGTTAAAAACACTTAAAAAGAGCAAAAGTTACTGAGGAGCAACTAGTGGAAGGGGTGGTTGTGGACACAGGACTCGGCCCACACTCTCAGGAAGGACACCACTCGCCTCAAAGAGAGACTGGTGGGGGGATCCAGTCTGTCACTCTGAATCTGCAGCTTTCCACTCACTGCACCGTTTTGTGGGTGGGGTGCTCGCGCTCCTGCAAGCGCCTTCGAGAGTCTGCTCTCATCCCAGAGCTGGCAGCTTTTCTCCATTTATAATGCTCTCTGGATGGTGCACCCCTGACCACAAGAACTTCACAGCCTGCACACTAATCTTGGCAGGAATCTGGCCACACCCCGCCAGAGCCTGGAGCCCAGAGAGGAGAGGAAGGAATGGTGTTGCGGAACTGCTGGGCATGGGCCACCTGAGACAGGCCGCACTGGGAGACTTCCAGAGGAGAGTGTCTGTTCTGGATAACCCAGAGGAGAGCAGACTGAGGCTTCTCTGTGACGGGGAGTTCTGGGTACAGACAGGCAGATTCCTGGCTTAGACTCTCTGAAAAGGAGAAAAAGCTACAAAAGGCCAAAAGCCTTTAGAGAGCAAAATACTGAGAAACCAGTTAGCACAGAGCTCGGACCCTTGACTGGGGGGCAGGGTGACTCAATCCAAGCAAGATAGACTGGAAAACAATGCGCAGGGCCCCTCCCCCAGAAGACAAGTCAAAAAAACAAAATGACTATAACCATAGGGTAACCATAAGACTTTAAATCCCCAAGATCAGAGGAAGTCAATATATTAAGCGCCTAATAATACCCTCAAAACTGTACATTTCATAGATACAAGTTTTTTTCTTTCTTATTCTCTATTTTTCTTATTCACTTGTTTTCACATTTCTTATTTTGTTTTTGTTTTTTGTAAACTACTTAACATTACAACTAGAGGCTTAATACAACAATAAACCCAGGAAGACCTGAAATAACCTTCCTCACCCATGAGGAGTTATAATCACCCTCCCATCTTATCCTTCTGTCAGTGTTTCTAAGTATTTGCTTTTGTTATGGTATTATATAAATCTCATTCCTGGTGTTCATACTGACTAAGTTCTTTTATTTCTTGTCATTTACTTTTGTTGGTCTATATGTTTGCTCGTGTTGGTCTACATACTTTATAAATCTTATTTTTGGGGCCCATTCTGGCTGGGATCTCCTCTTTTTCTGTTACTCTCTATCTTTTTTATCCTTATTCTTTCTTTGTGATGGTGAATCCCAGTTGCTCCTAAACCTTCCAAAGTGCACCCTGCCTAGATCGGGGTGAAATATCCAACTATACATCCTCTCATCCACTTCTCATCAAAATGACTAGGAGGAGGAACCCTCAACAGAGGAAAAACGCAGAGACTGCGCTATCTCTATCAGAACTATTAGACATGGACATAAACAGTATGTCAGAAAGGGAATTCAGGCTGACAATTATCTAGACAACGGCTAGGATGGCGAAAAACATTAATGACAATATTGAATCTTTAAGGGCAGAAATGAGAACCAGTATAGCGG
The DNA here is from genome assembly GCA_028646535.1 of Procyon lotor. Classification (NCBI taxonomy): domain Eukaryota; kingdom Metazoa; phylum Chordata; class Mammalia; order Carnivora; family Procyonidae; genus Procyon; species Procyon lotor. Next base: position 45,351,130 of record CM053612.1, on the reverse strand, counting down.
ATGTAAGAAGCACTATCAGTGAGATTCAATTCAATCTAAATAGTCTAACAGCTAGAGTTACAGAGACAGAGGATAGAATTAGTGATCTAGAGGATAAAATGGTAGAGAAGAAAGGGCAGGAAGTGAGCTGGAGCAAACTGCTCAGGAATCATGAGAAGAGACTTAGGGAAATAAATGACACCATGAAATGTTCCAACGTCAGAATTATTGGAATCCCAGAAGGGGTAGAGAAAGACAGAAGACTAGAAGATATAGCTGACCAAATTCTGAATGAAAATTTTGCCAATCAGGGAAATGGAAAAAGGGTTCGTGTCCTAGAGGCAGAAAGGACACCTGACAAGATCAATGAGTCTAGAAATACAGCGAGACACATCATAGTAAAATTTGCAAATTATAATTTTAGACAAAAGTTCCTGAGGGCAGCTAGGGGGAAGAGATTCTTTCATGTGGAGAAAGACCCATTAGAATAACGTCAGACCTACCCACAGAAACCTGGCAAGCCAGAAAGGGCTGGCAATACATATTCAGGGCACTAAATGAGAAGAACATGCAGCCAAGAATACTTTATCCAGCAGGCTGATATTCAAAATGGATGGAGAGATAAAAAGCTTCCAAGACCGGCAAGGATTAAAAGAATATGTGACCACCAAGCTGGCACTCCAGGAAGTATTAAAGGGGGTTATATACAATAAGAAGGAACTCATGGGTGACTTAGAAAAGAAATTTATAATCAATAGAAATAAGGATTACACAGGCAACATGATGTCAATAAACACTTATCTTTCAATAATCACTCTCAATGTGAAGGGCCTAAATGCTCCCATAAAACGGCACAGGGTTGCAGAATGGATAAAATGGCTGGACCCATCCATATGCTGTCTACGAGACACATTTGGAACCAAAATGTACATCCAGACTGAAAGTGTTGGACGGAGGACTATCTTTCATGCCCCAATGGCCCTCAAAAGAAAGCTGGGGTAGCGATTGTCCTATAAGATGAATTAGATTTACAGCTAAAGACTGTAGTCAGAGTTTCAGAAGGACACCACATCGTTCTGACAGGGTCTATCCTCCAAGAAGATCTAACAATTGCAAACATTTATGCCCCCAATATAGGAACAGCCAACTACATAACCCAACTGTTAATCAAAATAGAGTCATATTGATATGAATACACTGATAGTAGGAGATTTAATATGCCACTCTCAGTAGTAGACAGATCATCTAAACAGAAAATCAATAAAGAAACAAGAGCTTTGAATGACACATTGGACCACATGGACCTCATAGATATATACAGAACATTCCACCCTAAAACAACAGAATACTCATTTTTCTCAAGTGCACACAGAACATTATCCAAAATAGACCACAGACTGGGCCACAAATGAGGACTCAACCAACACCAAAAGATTGAGATGATTCCCTGTATATTCTCAGACCACAATGCTTTGAAACTGGAACTCAACCACAAGAAAAATTTTGGAAGGAATTCAAACACATGGAGGCTAAAGACCAACTTGCTCAAGAATGCTTGGATGAACCAGGAAATCAAAGATGAACTTAAACAATTCATGTTGACCAATGAGACTAAGACACATCTATGCAAAACCTATGGAAGGGGAACCTGGGTGGCTCAGTGGGTTAAAGCCTCTGCTTTCAGCTCAGGTCATGGTCTCAGGGTTCTGGGAACGAGCCCCACATCAGGCTTTCTGCTCAGCAGGGAGCCTGCTTCCCCCTCTCTCTCTGCCTGCCTCTCTGCCTGCTTGTGATCTCTCTCTGTCAAAAAAAAAAAAAAAAAAAAAAAAAAAACTATGGGACATGGCAAAGGCAGTCCTAAGGGGGAAATACATAGCCATCCAAGCCTCATTCAAAAAAATTTAAAAATCTTGAATATATCAGCTGTCTTTACACCTCAAAAAACTGAAAAATCAACAACAAAGGAAGCCAACCCCACGCACAAGAAGGGAAATAATCAAGGTCAGAGCAGAGATCAATGAGTTAGAAACTAAAGAAACAGTAGAATGCATCAAAGATTCTAGAAGTTGGTTTTTTGAAAGAATCAATAAGATTGATAAGGCATTGGCCAAACTAATCCAAAAGAAAAGAGAAAGTACCCTAATTAATAAAAGTATGAATGAAAGGGAAGACATCATGACTAATGGAAAGGAAATAGAAACAATCATCAGAAATTATTATCAACAGCTATATGCCAATAAGCTAAACAACCTAGAAGAAATGGATGCATTCCTGGAAACCCATAATCTTCCAAGACTGAAAGAGAATGAAATTGACAACCTGAATAGACCAGTATTTAGTAATGAGATTGAAGCAGTGATCAAAATCCTCCCAAAAAACAAGAGTCCAGGACCTGACGGATTCCCTGGGGAATTCTACCAAACCTTCAAGGAAGAAATAATACCTATGCTCCTGAAACTGTTTCAAAAAATAGAAACAGAGGGGAAACTCCAGACTCTTTCTAAGAAGCCAGCATTACCCGGATCCCCAAACCAGGCAAAGACCCTATCCAAAAGGAGAATTTCAGACCAATATCCCTGATGAACATGGATGCCAAGATTCTCAACAAGATCCTAGCTAATAGGATCCAACAGCACATTAAATAAGATTATTCATCATTACCAAGTGGGATTTATCCCTGGGTTGCAAGGTGGTTCAACAGTCGCAAATCAATCCATGTGGTAGAACAAATCAATAAGAGAAAAGAACCACATGGTCATCTCAATTGATGCAGAAAACAACAAATCAATAAGAGAAAAGAACCACATGGTCATCTCAATTGATGCAGAAAACATTTGACAAAATTCAGCATCCTTTCCTGATTAAGACTCCTACAAGTATAGGGATAGAAGGAATATTCCTCAACATCATTAAGTCTATCTATGAAAAGCCCATAGCAAATATCATTCTCAATGGGGAAATGCTGACAGCCTTCCCTTTGAGATCAGGAACACCACAAGGATGCCCACTCTCACCACTCTTGTTCAACATAGTGCTTGACGTATTAGCGACAGCAATCAGACAATGCAAAGAGATAAAAAGTATTCAAATTGGCAATGAAGAAGTCAAACTCTCTCTCTTCACAGATGACATGGTACTTTCTATGGAAAACCCAAAAGACTCCACCCCCAAACTACTAGAACTCATACAGCAATTCAGTAATGTGGCAGGATACAAAATCAATGCATAGAAATTAGTTGCTTTCCTATACCCTAACAATGAAATTATGGAAAGGGAAATTAGAGAATTGATTTCATTTACTGTAGCACCAAGAACCATAAGATACCTGGGAATAAACCTAACCAAAGAGGTGGAGGATCTGTATTCGAAGAACTACAGAATGCTCATGAAAGAAATTTAAGAAGACAGAAAAAGTTGGAAAAGCATTCCATGTTCCTGGATCGGAAGAATAAACATTGTTAAAATGTCTATACTGCCCAGGGCAATCTATATCTTCAATGCCATCCTGATCAAAATTCCATAGGAAATATTCAACGGGCTAGAACAAACAATCTCAAAATTTGTATGGAACCAGAAAAGACCCTGAATTGCTAAGGAAATGCTGAAAAAGGAAAACAAAGTGGGGGCATCACATTGCCTGATTTCAAGCTTTAGTACAAAGCAGGGATCACCAAGACAGCATGATACTGGCACAAAAACAGACACATAGACCAGTGGAACAGAATAGAGAGCCCAGATATGGACCCGCAAATCTATGGTCAAATAATCTTTGACAAAACAGGAAAAAATATCCAGTGGAAGAGAGACAATCTCTTTAATAAATGGTGCTGGGAAAATTCGATAGCTATATGTAGAAGCATGAAACTTGACCATTCTCTTACACTGTACATGAAGATAAACTCAAAATTGATAAAAGACCTCAAGGTGAGGCAGGAATCTATCAAAATCCTAGAGGAGAACATAGGCAGTAAAGTCTTTGACATTAGCCACAGCAACGTCTTTCAGGATATGTCTCCAAAGGCAAAGGAAACAAAAGTGAAATTGAACTTCTGGGACTTTATCAAGATAAGAAGCTCCTGCATAGTGAAGGAAACATTCAACAAAACCATCAGGCAACCCACAGAATGGAGAAGCTATTCGCAAATGACACTACAGCCAAAGGTCTGATATCTTCGATCTATAAAGAACTCCTCAAAATCAACACCCACAAAACCTATAATCACATTAAAAAATGGGCAGAAGACATGAACAGACACTTCTCCAAAGTAGACATACAAATGGCTAACAGACACATGATAAAATGTTCCTCATCTTTAGCCATCAGGGAGATTCAAATCAAAACCACACTGAGATACCACCTCACACCAGTTAGAATGGCCAAAATCAACAGAATAGTAAACAACAAATGTGGGAGAGGGTGTGGAGAAAGGGGCACCCTCTTCCACTGTTGGTGGGATTGCAAGCTGGTGCAGCGACTTTTGAATACAGTGTGTAGATTTCTTAAGAAATTAAAAGTGGAGCTACCCTTTGACCCTGCCATCGCACGACTGGGTATTTACCCCAAAGAAACAGATGCATTACAAAGAAGGGCCGCCTGTACCCCATTGTTCATAGCAGCAATGGCCACAATTGCCAAACTGTGGAAAGAACCAAAATGCCCTTCAACAGATGAATGGAGCAGAAGATATGGTCCATGTATACAATGGAATATTATGCCTCCATTAGAAAGGACAAATATCCAACTTTTGTATCAACATGGATGGGACTGGAAGAGATTATGCTGGGTGAAATAAGTCAGGCGGAGAGAGCCAATTACCTTATGGTCTCCCTTACATGCTGTGCATAAAAAAAACATGGAGGGCATTATGAGAAAGAAGGGAAGGGGGAATGGGGGGAAATCAGAGGGGGAGATGAACCATGAGAGACTGTGGACTCTGAGTAACAAACTGAGGGTTTAGGAGGGGTGGGTGGGGGGTTGGGTGAGCATAGTCATGGGTATTGAGGAGGGCATGTATTGCATGGAGCACTGGGTGTGGTGCAAGAACATTTAATCTTGTAACACTGAAAAAATAAAGTAAACATATTTGGGCAAAAAAAAGAAAAAATAATAAAACAGAAACAGTCTCCTAAATACAGAGAACAAACTGGTGGTTTCCAAATTGAAGGGGGAGTGAAATAGATGAGATGAATTAAGAAGGACAAACTTCCCATTACAAAATAAATAAGTCATGGGGATGAAAAGTAAAGCATAGACAATACAGTCAATAAGATTTAATAACTTTGTATGGTGACTTATTATGGTAAGCAGTTCATGATGTATATACAGTTCTAATCACTATGTTGTACACCCAAAACTGATATAATATTGTATGTCAATTATACGTCAAGTGAAAACCAAGGATTGTTAAACCCAGGCACATCTTAAGCAGAATTCACATATTTTATTTCTAAAATATTTATATTATATTTATAAAATATGTCACAGTTTGAATTGGCAGTTTTGAAATAATGAGATTAAGCATCATTGCTATGTTTACTTGCGTACTTCTGTAATTAGCCAGTGTATGTCATTTGTTCATTTTCCTATTCTATATATTCATATTTTTCTAGATTTCTATGACCTCATAAAGATTATTTTTCACTCTTTCCAATCATATTCTTAAATATTTATCTGCAATTACCTTTTAAAAAATTTATTGAAGTTCCAGTTAGTCAACATACAATGTAACATTAGTTTGAGGTATGCAGTATACTGATTCAGTCCTTCCATACAACACCTGATACTCAGGTTAGCAAGTGCACTCCTTAATCCCCATCACCCCCACTCACCTCTCCTCTGGTAACCATCAGTTTTTTCTCTATACTTAAGAGTCTGTATGTTGGTTTGCCTCCCTCTATTTTTTTTCACCTACTATTCATTTGTTTTGTTTCTTAAATTCCACATATGAGTAAAATCATATGGTTTTTGTCTTTCTCTGACTGACTTATTTTCTTAATATGACACTTTTTTGCACCATATGTCATTGTAAATGGTAAGATTTCATGCTTTTTTATGGCTGAGTACTATTCCTGTGTGTGTGTATGTGTGTGTGTGTGTGTGTGTGTGTTTGTGTGTATTTACGACTTCTTTACCAACTCATCAGTCAATGGACACTTGGACTTTTTCCATAATATGACTCTTGTAGCTAAGGTTGCTATAAAGGTGCAGGTATCCCTTTGAATTAGTATTTTTGAATTATTTGGGTAAATACCTAGAAGTGCAATTGCTGGATCATAGGTTAGCTCTATTTTTAGCTTTTTAAGGAACTTCAGTACTGTTTTCCAGAGTGGCTGCACCAGTTTGCATTCCCATCAACAGTATGAGAGGGTTCCTTTCCCCACATCCTCACCAGCACCCATTGTTTCTTCTGTTGTTGATTTTAGCCATTCTAACGGATGTGAGGTGATATCTCATTATAGTTTTGACTTGTGTTTCACTGATGATGAATGATGTTGATCATCATTTCATGTGTCAGTTGGCCATCTGGATGTCTTCCTTGGAAAAATGTATACTCATGGCTTCTGTTCATTTTTTATTGAATTATTCATTTTGAGGCATTGAATTGTATAAGTTCTTTATATTTTTTGGACACTAAAGCCTTATAAAATATGCCATTTGCAATTATTTTCTCCAATTCCTTAAGTTGTCTTTTAGTTTTCTTGATTATTTCATTCGCTATGCAGAAGCTTTTTATTTTTATGAAGTCCTAGTAGTTAATTTCTGCTTTTGTTTCCCTTGCCTTAGGAGACATAATTAGAAAGAAGTTGCTACAGCTGATGTCAAAGAATTTACTGCCTGTGTAAATATCCTGTAGGATATTTATGGTTTCAGGGATCACATTTAGGTCTTTAATCCATTTTGAATTTACCTTTGAGTATGGTGTAAGAAAGTGGTCCAGTTTCATTTCTCTTCATGTAGCCATCCAGTTTTCCCAGCACCATTTGTTAAAGAAACTTTTTCCCATTGGATATTCTTTCTTATTTTAACAAAGATTAATTGACCATGGAGTTGTAGGTTCCTTTCTGGCTTTTCTATTCTGTTCCATTCATCTATGTGTCTATTTTTCTGTCAGTCTCATACTGCTCTAATTACTACAGCTCTGTAATATAGCTTGAAGTCCAGAATTGTGATGCCTCCAGCTTTGCTTTACTTCTTCAAGATTGCTTTGGATATTCAGAGTCTTTTATGATTCCATATAAACTTTAGGATAGTTTCTTCTAGCTCTGTGAAAAATACTATTGGTATTTTGATAAAGATTGCATTAAACCTGTCAATTACTTTGGGTAGTATAGACGTTTTAACAATATTTGTTCTTCTAGTCCTTGAGGATGGAATACCTTTCCATTTTTTTGTGTCATCTTCAAATTTTTTCATCAGTGTTTTGTACAGATCTTTTACATCTTTGGTTAGGCTTATACCTAGGAATCTTATTGTTTTTGATGCAATTGTAAATGGGATTGATTTCTTAATTTCTCTTTCTTCTGCTTCATAATTGACATGTAGAAATGTAACTGATTTCTGTATGTTGATTTGTATCCTGCGAGTTTTCTGAATTTATCAGTTGTAGCAGTTCTTTGCTGGAGTCTTTCAAGTCTTCCATACAGATTATCATGCCATCTGCTAATAGTAAAGATTTGGCTTCTTCCTTTCTGATTTGGATGTCTTTTTTTTCTTTTTGTTTTGGTTATCATGGCTAAGGTTTCTAGTACTACATTAACTAACAACAGTGAGAGTAGACATCCTTGTCCTATTCCTGACTGTACAGAAAAAGCTCTCAGTGTTTCCCTATTGAGAATGATATTAGCTGTGTTTTTCTGTATATGGCCTTTATGATATTGAGGTATCTCTACAATCTACTTTGTTGAGAGTTTCTCCATGAATGGAAGTTGTAAGGTGGTTGGGTTATGGACATTGGGGAGGGTATGTGCTATGGTAAGTGCTGTGAAATGTGTAAGCCTGGTGATTCACAACATGTACACTGGGGAAGTAATACATTATATGTTAATAAAATAGAAAAATTAAAAAAAATCTGCAAATCAATCAGTGTGATACATCCCATTAATAAAAGAAATAACAAGAACCGTATGATCCTCTCAATGGATGCAGAAAAAGCATTTGACAAAGTGCAGCACCTTTTCTTGATTAAAAGTCTCCATAGTGTAGGGATAGAGGGAACATACCTAATTATCATAAGCCATATACGAAGGACCCACAGAGAATATTCTTCTCAATGGGGAACAACTGAGAGCTTTTCCTGTAAGGTTAGGAACACAGCAGAGATGACCATTGTCACCACTGTTGTTCAACATAATACTAGAATTCCTAGCCTCAGCAATCAGAGAACGAAAGGGAACAAAAGGAATCCAAACCAACAAAGAAGTCATACTCTCTGTCTTTGCAGATGACATGATACCCTATGAGGAAAACCCAAAAGACTCCATCCCATAATTGCTAGAACTCATACAGTAATTCAGCAAATTGGCAGGATCAATGCACAGAAGTCAGTTGCATTTCTGTACTGTAAGAAAGACAGAAGAAAGAGAAATTAAATTAAGGAATCAGTGCCATTTACAGTTGCACATAAAACCATACTATACCTAGGAATAAAACTAATTAAAGAAGCAAAGAATCTGTACTCAGAAAACTATAGAACACTTATAAAAGTTAAGTGTGAAACTTGTGATAAATAAACTTTGTAACTGCATGAAATGGCTTATAGTAATTTTAAAAGTTTACAGATAATTTAATAAGAATATGACTTCCTTCTATATTCTAAAATATAAATGTATTATGTTCAAATGCTATATTTCATAGGAATCAAATCTGTCTTCAGATTAGTATTCATAAATTTATTTCTACTGGAAGCATAAGCGTGGTGGAACTGGACTCTATAACATATTACTTAAATGTGAGAACCCGTTACAATGAATGAGGCAGGGACTGACAGAGCCTTCCTTGGGCACAAGGATATTATTTTCAGGACATGAAAACTATCAGACTTTTCCATTTTTGGTTTCAAATTTGCTTGACGTCAGCGACTCTTTTATTCTTAATTTCTCCCTTCCATAAGGAGAATGACTCTTCTATGCCTATCTTTTTTTTTTTTTAAATTTAATTTGATTTTTCCAGTGTTCCAAGATTCATTGTTAATGCATCATACACAATGCTCAATGCAATACATGCCCTCCTCAATACCCACCACCAGGCTCACCCACCCCCAACCCCCTTCCCCTCCAAAACTCTCAGTTTGTTTCTCAGAGTCCAGTCTGTCAGGTTTTATCTCCCCCTCCGATATCCCCCAATTCAACCTTCCTTTTTTTCTCCCAATGTCCTCCATGTTTCTCCTTATGTTCCACCTGTAAGCGAAAACATAACAATTATCTCTCTTTGCCTGACTTATTTTACTCGGCATAATCTCTTCTATGCCATCCATGTTGATACAAAAGTTGGGTATTCATCCTTTCTAGTGGAAGCATAACATTCCATTGTATATATGGACCATATCTTCTTTATCCATTTGTCTGTAAAAGGACATCTTATCTCTTACCACAGTTTGGCTACTGCAGCCATTGTTGCTATGAACATTGGGGTATATGTGCCTTTCTTTTCAGTACATCTGTATATTTCGGGTAAATACCCAGTAGTGCAATTTCAGGGTCATAAGGTAGCTCTATTTTTAATTTCTTGAGGAATCTCCTCACTGTTTTCCAAAATGGCTGCAACAACGTGCATTACTACCAACAGTGGAAGAGGGATTCCTTTTCTCCGCATCCTCTCCAACATTTGTTGTTTACTGTCTTGTTGATTTTGGCCATTCTAACCGGTGTAAGGTGGTATCTCAATGTGGTTTTGATTTGAATCTACCTGATGGCTAATGATGATGAACATTTTTTCATGTGTCTGTTAGCTATTTGTATGTCTCCTTTGGAGAAGCGTGTGTTCATGTCTTCTGCCCATGTTTTTGATGTGATTATCGGTTTTGTGAGTGTTGAGTTTCTAGATCTTAGATATCAGACCATTGTCTGTAGTGTCATTTGCAAATATTTTGTCCCAATCTGTGGGTTGCCTGTTTGTTTTGTGGACTGTTTCCTTCGCTGTGCAGAAAATTTTTACCTTGATGAAATCCCAAAAGTTCATTTTTACTTTTGTTTCCTTTGCCTTTGGAGACATGTCCTGAAAGAAGTTGCTGTGGCTGATGTCGAAGAGGTTACTGCCTATGTTCTCCTCTAGGATTTTGATAGATTCCTGCCTTACCTTGAGGTCTTTTATACATTTCGAGTTTATCTTCGTGTATGGTGTAAGAGAATGGTCAAGATTCATTCTTCTATATATAGTCGACCAGTTTTCCCAGCACCATTTATTGAAGAGACTGTCTTTTTTCCACTGGATATTTTTTCCTGTTTTGTCAAAGATTATTTGACCATAGAGTTGCGGGTCCATATCTGGGCTCTCTACTCTGTTCTAATGGCTCATGTGTTTGTTTTTGTGCTAGTACCATGCTGTCTTGGTGATCTCAGCTTTGTAGTAAAGCTTGGAATCAGGCATTGTGATGCCCCCAGCTTTGTTTTTCTTTTTCAATATTTCCTTAGCAATTCGGGGTCCTTTCTGGTTCCATACAAATTTTAGGATTGTTTGTTCCAGCCTTTTGAATATTTCCTGTGGAATTTTGATCGGGATGGCATTGAAAGTATAGATTGCCCTGGGCAGTATAGACATTTTAACAATGTTTATTTTTCCAATCCATGAGCACAGAATGTTTTTCAACCTTTTTATGTTCTCTTCAATTTCTATCATGAGCGTTCTGTAGTTCCTCGAGTACAGACTCTTCACCTCTTTGGTTAGGTTTATTCCCAGGTATCTTATGGTTCTTGGTGCTAGAGTAAATGGGATCGATTCACTAATTTCCATTTCCACATTTTCATTGTTAGTGTATAAGAAAGCAACTGATTTCTGTGCATTGATTTTGTATCCTGCCACATTACTGAATTGCTGTATGAGTTCTAGTAGTTTGGGGGTGGAGTCTTTTGGGTATTCCATATAAAGTATCATGTCATCTGTGAAGAGAGAGAGTTTGACTTCTTCATTGCCAATTTGAATACCTTGTATTTCTTTTTGTTGTCTGATTGCTGTCGCTAGGACTTCTAGGACTGTGTTGAACAAGAGTGGCAAGAGTGGGCATCCTTGTCGCATTCCTTATCTCAAAGGGAAGGCTTTCAGCTGTTTCCCATTGGGAACGATCTTCACTATGTGCTTTTCCCAGATATATATATATAAAGTTGAGGAATTTTCCTTCTATCCCTATACTTTGAAGAGTTTTTTTTTTTTTGAAGAGTTTTAATCAGGAACAGATGCTGTATTTTTTCAAATGCTTTTTACTGCATCAATTGAGAGGACCATGTGGTTCTTCTCTCTTCTCTTATTGGTTTGTTTTGTCACATGGACTGATTTGCAAATTTTGAACCACCTTTACATGACAAGGATAAATCCAACCTGGTCGTGGTGGATAATCTTTTTTTATTTTAATTTTATTTATTTTTTTCAGTGTTACAAGGTTTATTCTTTTCCACCACACCCCGTGCTCCATGCAATACGTGCCCTCCTCAATACCCACCACCAGGCTCGCCCAATCCCCACCCCTGTCCCCTCCAAAACCCTCAGTTTGTTGTTCAGAGTCCACAGTCTCTCATAGTTCATCTCCCCCTCTGTTTTTCCCCCATTTACCCCTCCCTTCCTTCTCATAATGCCCTCCATATTTTTCTTTATGCTCAGCATGTAAGTGAGACCATAGGGTAATTGGTTCTCTCTGCTTGACTTATTTCACTCCGCATAATCTCTTCCAGTCCCATCCATGTTGATACAAAAGTTGGATATTCGTCCTTTCTAATGGAGGCATAATATTCCATTGTGTATATGTACCATATCTTCTTTATCCATTCATCTGTTGAAGGGCATCTTGGTTCTTTCCACAGTTTGACAATTGTGGCCATTGCTGCTATGAACATTGAGGTATATGTGACCCTTCTTTGTAATGCATCTGCTTCTTTGGGGTAAATACCCAGTAGTGCGATGGCAGGGTCATAGGGTAGCTCTATTTTTAATTTCTTGAGGAATCTCCACACTGTTTTCCAAAGTGGCTGCACCAGCTTGCAATCCCACCAACAGTGGAAGAGGGTGTCCCTTTCTCCACACCCTCTCCAACATTTGTTGTTTACTGTCCTGTTGATTTTGGCCATTCTAACTGGTGTAAGGTGGTATCTCAATGTGGGTTTGATTTCAATCTCTCTGATGGCTAAAGATGATGAACATTTTTTCATGTGTCTGTTAGCCATTTGTATGTCTTCTTTGGAGAAGTGTCTGTTCATGTCTTCCGCCCATCTTTTGATGTAATTATCAGTTTTGTGAGTGTTGAGTTTGAGGAGTTCTTTATAGATCTTAGATATCAGACCTTTGGCTGTAGTGTCATTTGTGAATATCTTCCCCCATTCTGTGGGTTGCCTCATGGTTTTTTTGACTGTTTCCTTTGCTGTACAGAAAGTTTTTATCTTGATGAGGTCCCAAAAGTTCAATTTCACTTTTGTTTCCTTTGTCTTTGGAGACATGTCCTGAAAGAAGTTGCTGTGGCTGATGTCGAAGAGGTTACTGCCTATGTTCTCCTCTAGGATTTTGATAGATTCCTGCCTCATGTTGAGGTCTTTTATCCATTTGGAGTTTATCTTTGTGTCTGGTGTAAGAGAATGGTCGACTTTCAGTCTTCTACATATAGTTGTCCAA
>CM053612.1:45298287-45337840 GCA_028646535.1 Procyon lotor | reverse complement strand
TCTCTTCCCATCGCTTTAAATTCAATTTTTTCACTCCTATCTTTCTGAAAGTGGTCGATTTTCTGCTCCTAGAATTGCTGTTCTTATTCTCTTCTCTCTGCTGTTGCGTTTGCCGGCTTTTAGAGTGATTTCCTCCTCTTTAGCTGGACTTCTGATTCCCAGGGTTCTCTGTGCCTCCTACACCTCCGCCATCTTGCCTCCTTCCCCCTGTATGTCTTCTTTGGAGAAGTCTCTGTTCATGTCTTCTGCCCATCTTTTGATGTGACTATCTGTTTTGTGAGTGTTGAGTTTGAGGAGTTCTTTCTAGATCTTGGACATCAAACCTTTGGCTGTTGTGTCATTTGCGAATAGCGTCTCCATTCTGTGGGTTGCCTGTTTGTTTTGTTGACTGTTTCCTTTGCTGTGCAGAAGCTTTTTATCTTAATGAATTCCCCAAAGTTCAATTTCGCTTTTGTTTCCTTTGTCTTTGGAGACATGTCCTGAAAGAAGTTGCTGTGGGTGATGTCGAAAAGGTGACTGCCTATGTTCTCCTCTAGGATTTTGATAGATTCCAGTCTCACATTGAGATCTTTTATCAATTTTGAGTTTATCTTTGTATATGGTGTAAAAGAATGGTCAAGTTTCATTCTTCTACATAGAGCTGTCCAATTTTCCCAACACCATTTATTAAAGAGACTGTCATTTTCCTACTGGATATTTTTTCCTGTTTTTTTCAAAGGTTATTTGACTATAGAGTTGCGGGTCCATATCTGGGCTCCCTATTCTATTCCACTGGTCTATGTGTCTGTTTTGGGCCAGTACCATGCTGTCTTGGTGATCACCGCTTTGTAGTAAAGCTTGAAATCAGGCAATGTAATGCCCCCAACTTGGTTTTTCTTTTTCAGCATTTGCTTAGCAATTCGGGGTCTTTTCTGGTTCCATATAAATTTTAGGATTGTTTGGTCCAGGCTTTTGAAGAAATCCAGTGGAATTTTGATCAGGATAGCATTGAAAGTATAGATTGCTCTGGGCAGTATAGACATTTTAAGAATATTTATTCTTCTGATCCAGGAACATGGAATGCTTTTCCAACTTTTTGTGTCTTCTTCAATTTCTTTCATGAGCATTCTGTACCTCTTCGAGTACAGATCCTTCACCTCTTTCGATAGGTTTATTCCCGGGTATCTTATGGTTCTTGGTGCTACAATAAATGGAATAGATTCCCTAATTTCTCTTTCCACAGTTTCATTGTTAGTGTATAGGAAAGCCACTGATTTCTGTGCATTGATTTTGTATCCTGCCACATTACTGGATTGCTGTATGAGTTCTAATAGTTTGGGGATGGAGTCATTTGGGTTCTCCATACAAAGTATCATGTCTTCTGAGAAGAGAGAGAGTTTGACTTCTTCATTGCCAATTTGAATGCATTTTATTTCTTTTTGTTTTCTGATTGCTGTTGCTAGGACTTCTAGCACTATGTTGAACAAGAGTGGTGAGAGTGGGCATCCTTGTCGTGTTCCTGATCTCAATGGGAATGCTGTCAGTTTTTCCCCATTGAGAATGATATTTGCTGTGGGCTTTTCATAGATAGACTTGATGATGTTGAGGAATGTTCCTTCTATCCCTATACTTTGTAGAGTTTTAATCAGGAATGGATGCTGAATTTTGCCAAAATCTTTTTCTGCATCAATCAAGAGGACCATTTGGTTCTTTTCTCTTTTCTTATTGATGTGTTCTATCACATGGATTGATATGCGAATGTTGACCACCCTTGTGTCCCGGAGATAAATCCCACTTGGTCATGATGAATAACTTTTTTAATGTGCTGTGTATCCTATTACCTAGGATCTTGTTGAGAATCTTGGCATCCCTATTCATCAGAGTATTTTTCTGAAATTCTCCTTTTTGGTAGGGTCTTTGCCTTGTTTGGGGATCAGGGTAATGCTGGCTTCATAGAACGAGTCTGGAAGTTTTCCTTCTCTTTCTATTTTTTGACACAGTTTCAGGAGAATAGGTATTATTTCTTCCTTGAAGATTTGGTAGAATTCCCCAGGGAATCCATCTGGACCTGAACTCTTGTTTTTTGGGAGGTTTTTGATCACTGCTTCAATCTCATTACTAGATATTGGTCTATTCAGGTTGTAAATTTCTTCCTGTTTCTGTGTGGAAGATTATGGGTTTCCAGGAATGCATCCATTTCTTCTAGGTTGTTTAACTTATTGGGATATAGTTGTTGATAATAATTTCTGATGATTGTTTCTATTTCCTTTGGATTAGTCATGATCTCTCCCCTTTCATTCACAATTTTGTTAATTTGGGTCCTCTCCCTTTTCTTTTGGATGAGTTTTACCAGTGGCGTATCAATCTTATTGATTCTTTCAAAGAACCAACTTCTGGATTCTTGATGCATTCTATTGTTTCTCTAGTTTCTACCTCGTTGATTTCTGCTCTGATTTTGATTATTTCCCTTCTTGTGAGTGGGGTTGGCTTCCTTTATATTGATTTTCCAGTTCTTTGCGGTGTAAAGAGAGCTGGTGTAATCCAGATTTTTCAATTATTTTGAATGAGGCTTGGATGGCTATGTATTTCCCCCTTAGGACTGACTTTGCCGTGTCCCATAGGTTTTGCATCGATGTGTCTTCATTCTCATTGGTCTCCATGAATTGTTTAAGCTCATCTTTGATTTCCTGGTTGATCTCAGTATTCTTGAGCAGGTTGGTCTTTACCCTCCCAGTGTTTGAATTCCTTCCAAACTTCTTCTTGTGGTTGAATTCCAGTTTCAGCGCATTGTGGTCTGAGAAAATACAGGGAATCATCTCAAACTTTTGGTATTGGTTGAGTCTTGATTTGTGGCCCATCATGTGGTCTATTTTGGAGAAAGTTCTGTGTGCACTCAAGGAAAATGAGTATTCTTTTTTTTAGGGTGGAATGTTCTGTATATATCTATGAGATCCATCTGGTCCAAGGTGTCATTCAAAGTTCTTGTTTCTTTATTGATTTTCTGTTTAGATGATCTGTCTGCTACTGAGAGTGGTGTGTTAAGATCTCCTACTATTAGTGTATTCCCATCAATGTGACTCTTTATTTTGACTAACAGTTGGTTTATGTAGTTGGCTGCTCCTATATTAGGCGCATGAATGTTTACAGTTGTTAGATCTTCTTGGAGGATAGACCCTTTCAGAATGATGTAGCATCCTTCTGTATCTCTGACTACAGACTTTAGCTGAAAATCTAATTTATCTGATAGGAGAATTGCTACCCCAGCTTTCTTTTGAGGCCTGTTGGCATGAAAGATGGTTCTCCATCCTTTCACTTTCAGTCTGGATGTATCTTTTGGTTCCAAATGAGTCTCTTGTAGACAGCATATGGACGGGTCCTGCCGTTTTATCCATTCTGCAACCCTGTGCCGTTTTATGAGAGTGGTTAGCCCGTTCACATTGAGAGTGATTATTTAAAGGTAAGTGTTTATTGACATTATGTTGCCTGTGTATTCCTTGTTTCTATTGATTCTAAATTTCTTTTCTAAATCACTCATGGGTTCTCTCTACTTTATAGAACCCCCTTTATAATTTTTTGTATGCCAACCTGGTGGTCTCATAATCTTTTAGACTTTGCTGGTCTTTTAAGCTCTTTATCTTTCTAAACATTTTGAATGTCAGTCTTGCTGGGTAAAGTATTCTTGGCTGCATGTTCTCTCATTTAGTGCCCTGAATACTTCATGCTGGCCCTTTCTGGCTTGTCACATTGGTGAGGACATGTCTGATGTTATTCTGGGTCTTCCTCCATATGTAAGGGATATGTTCCCCCTAGCTGCTCTGAGGACCTCTTGTCTAAAATTATAATTTGCAAATTTTACTATGATATGTCTCGCTGTATTTCTAGACTCATTGATCTTGGCAGGTGTCCTTTCTGCCTGTAGGACACGTACCCTTGTCCCATTCCCCAGACTGGGGAAATTTTCCTTCAGAATTTTGTCACCTGTATCTTCTACTCTTCTGTCTTTCTCTACCCCCTCTGAGATTCCAATAATTCTGACCTTGGAACGTTTCATGGTGTCATTTATTTCCCTAAGTCTCTTCTCATGATTCCTGAGCAGTTTGCTCCAGCTCTCCTCCTGCTCTTTCTTCTCTACCATTTTATCCTCTAGATCACTAATACTATCCTCTGTCTCTGTAACTCGAGCTGTTATACTATTTAGATTGGATTGGATCTCACTGATTGCATTTCTTACATTGGCTATACTGGATCTCATTTCTGCCCTTAGAGATTCTATATTGTCATTAATTTTTTTCTCCTTCCTAGCTATTACCTGGAAAAGTGTCAGTCTGAATTCCCTTTCTGACATACTGTTTATGTCCATGTTTAATAGTTCTGAGGGAGGGGGTGCAGCCTCTGGGTTTTTCCTCTGTTGGGTGTTCCTCCTCCTAGTCATTTTGATGGGAGGTGGAGGAGAGGATGTATAGTTGGATATTTCACCCACGATCCAGGCAGGGTGCACTCTGGAAGGTTTAGGAGCAATTGGGATTCCCCACCAAAAGGAAAGAATAAGGATAAAAATGATAGAGAGAAACAGAAAAAGAGGGGATTTCAGCCAGAATGTGCTCCAACAGTAAGATTTATAAAATATGTAGACCAACACGAACAAACATATAGACCGGCAAGAATAGATGACAAGAAATAAAACAACCTAGTCAGAATGAACCTCAGGAATGAGATTTTCTATAATACCAAAACAAAAGCAAGTAGGTAGAATCTCTGACACTAGGGTAAAATGGGAGGTTGGTTATAGCTCCTCGTGTGCGAGGAAGGATATTTCAGGTCTTCCTGAATTTATCGTTGGATTAAGCCTCTAGATATAATGTTAAGTAGTTTAAAAAAAATAAAAACAAAAAACAAAATCAAACCAAGAAATGTGAAAACAAGTGAATAAAATTTTTAAAAAAAAGTGTTAGAGAAAAAAAACCTTGTATCTATGAAATAAAGGTTTGAGAATATTATCAAGCACTTAATATATTGATTTCCCCTAATGTTGGGGATTTATCTTATAGTGACTCTGTGGTTACAGTCTTTTTGGTTTTTTTTTTTTATTGTTTGTTTTTGTTTTTTTGCTTCTTTTCTGGGGGAGGGGCCTGGCGCGTTGTTTTCCAGTCAATCTTGCTTGGGTTGAGTCACCTAGCCCCCCAGTCAAGGGGCAGAGCTCTCTGGAACCTGGTTTCTCAGACTTTAGCTCTCTGAAGGCTTTTAGCCTTTTGTAGCTTTTTCTCCTTTTCAGAGAGTCTGAGCGAGGGATGTGCCTGTCAGGACCCAGACCTCCTTGTCACAGAGAAGCTCAGTCTGCTCCCCTCTGGATGGACCAGAAGGAACACTCCCCTCCTCAAATCTCCCAGCACAGCGGCCTTTTCCCGGGCAGCACACACTCAGCTGTTTGTTGGCTCTGTGCAACTAAGCTCTCAGCAGTTTGGTGACTCCATGCAAGTAAGTGCATTCCCCTGCAGTAAGGGCTCCAGGCTCTGGCGGGGTGTGGCCAGTTTCTTGCCAATATTACCGCATGGGCCGTGTAGTTCTTGTCTTCGGTAGTACACCGTCTAGAGAGCACTATACACGGAGAAAAGCTGCCAGCTCCGGGACCACAGCAGTCTCTCTAAGGTGCTTTCAGGAGCGCAGGCACCCCACCCACAAAATGGTGTGGGGAGCGGGACCCCGCCCCCCACTGGTCTCTCTTTGGGGCAAATGGCGTCCTTCCTGGGAGCATGGGCCTGGCCCCGTGCACTCCCTGCTCCTCACAATCTTATGCTCTTTTTAAGTGATTTTAACCGGGCTCTAATTTATTACTGCTCAGCAACCACCTGACACTTTTCTTTGGGGTATTACTGTCCTTGCACTGCTTCTGGTGGCTCCCTCCCCCTTTTGTTTATCCTCCGTTACCATGTGGAGTGTTCCTGCTTTGCTGTACCTCTCCCCTGCTGTCTTCTGCTCCCGTAGAGATCCAGAAGTGAAAAATCTTGCTCCTCAGGATGATTTCATGAGCATTCAGCATGGTCTTGCAGATATCTAGCTCACTTTTGGGGACAGGTTGCAATTGGGTGTCCTACCTCTCCGCCATCTTGCCCCCCTCTCCCTCTTCTCATCACTTTGGATTCACTTTTCCACACATCCTACCTTCCAGAAATCGGTCAATTTTCTGCTCCTAGAATTGTTGTTCTTCCTCTCTTCTATCTCCTGTTGAGTTTGCAGGCATTTAGAATGGTTTGATAACTATCCATGGTAAGTATTCTTAAAGTAAAATTCTCTCCTAATGGATCAACAAGTTTTATATCCAGAATCTTTTCTGAGTTTTATGTCTTTCTTTCTTCTTTGTGCTGATAATTTTGTTTGTGATGAGCACCACTCAACTGCAGTACCTCTTTTTGATAACATGGAAACAACTTATTTTATAAATATCATAGAAGACACATATCTTTTCTAAGATTAATGTCCTTTAATTTATGAATTTTTCTAGTAGATGTTGAAGAGCTTAAAAACAGAATTGAAACTTTTTCAATGATTATTTTCTCTTTTTTTTATGCTTGAAATTTGGTCTTCTTGTTTGGAATCTATTCACATACCTTCTTTAGGATAAAGATCCAAATTTGAATTGTTTAACTTATTCCTAATTTTAATGTTTTTCTTGTATTTAAAGAATTCATTTCATTATGTCATCCATTAACCATCTTGTTTATTATATATGCATGTATATGTATGTACATAGAGAATTTGACCTATCTTATATACTTCAAGGGAAGAATGTCATTATTGCCTCCAGCATGAGAAATCATGCCTCCACATGAGATAAATGTGGCTCATGTAAACAAAATTCTCACACACACTTTCTAAAAAACAAAGGTATTCAAATAAAGCTGCAAAGGCAATCTCCAAACAAGCACCTTGTTGGATCAATATCTGGAAGTTGAATACAACAATATCTCATGGTATTTTATAGAATTCAAAACGTTTGCACCACAGAAATCCAATTTTAAAGCTCTACATTGAGATTTATTGTCTTATTTTAAAGTCTAAAAGCCATTATTCATAAAATAATAACAATTACAATAGCACATTAAACTCAAGGGGGTTTTTCTTAAAAAGAAGCAAAAACATGGTTAAGGTTTATGCTCCCATTTTCTGAAGGAAGGCAATCTGATAATTTAAGACTATTCAAGGATTGAGAAGATTATCAGTGACACTTCCTTTTTATCTTGATTTCTACCAAATTGAAAATGTTTCAAGAGTGTTCAATTCTGTTTCTTAGATATTGTACCCTTATGTTAAAATTATCTCAACACAAGAAAAACAATATTAGATAATGATATACACAATGCACAAAGAAAATATTTATAATAATTATTCAATATAAATATCATTTTTTAAAAATTCTTGAAGTACTGGAGCACCTGGGTTGCTCAATCAGTTAATTGTCTGCCTTTGGTTTAAGTCTTGATCCCAGAATGAGATCAAGTCTCACATCAGGTTTCCCTGCAAGAGCCCACTTCTCCCTGTCTCTCTGCTGCTTCCCCTGCTTGTGCTTTCTCACTTTTGCTCTCTCTCTCTCTCCCTCAAACAAATAAAAGGTTTCAAATAAATGAAAACTAAAAAATACTTGAGGTGCTAATTACATTTTCAGACTTTATTAAACAAATTATTTCTCATGTTTGTATTCAGAAGAGTGTATCTATCCATCTATCAGTATCTGTATCTATCTATCTATATGTCTATATCTATGCATTGATGGCTTTCTCAGGGGCTACATTTTTAAATAGCAATTTTTCAGATAGCAAAAATGATCCCAAGAAAACATTTTAAAGAGAAAGATGAAAGGAAGGGCTCCTAGGTGCCTCAGTTATTAAGCGCCTGCCTTTGGCTCTGGTCATGATCCCAGGGTCCCCAATAGAGCCCCACATAGGGCTCCCTGCTAAGCAGGAAGCCAACTTCTCCCTCTCCCTCTGCCTCTGTCACTCTCCCTGCTTGTGTTCGCTCTCTTGCAGTGTCTCTTTCTGTCAAATAAATAAATAAAATCTTAAAAAGAAAAAAAAGGATGAAAGATAAAAGGAAAAGGGTGGAGACTACTGAATAAGCAAGAGGAGGATGCCAGTTTTCTCCATTTTTGTACTGGCCCAGACTAGAGTAGGCTTTGTTGAAGAATGTAACCCCACTTCACCATGATTCCCTTTGTCACCTATCCCTAGAAGCTGCCAAGAGATCTTGGTCAGATCTCTTCTCCTTTTTTTCCCTCTTCTCTCTGGGAAAAACACAGGTAAGAGAATGAGAAAAGGAATCCATGCATTTTTAATATTTGTTCAAGGAATGATTTAGAACTATTCCCTCTCTTAAGTGACTCTTCACTTTATTCTTTCACTGCTATAACACTGACCTTAGTTGAATGTGAGAGGCAATTTCCTGCCCCCTTTTTCCTTACATAGAGATTGAATGATGGAACATTAATCCTTTGGAGATCTAAACTTTTACATCCTCAATCTGAGATGGCACATAAATATTTATAACTTGTAGTATGGGAATTGAGAATCTGTTCTACTGTGTACCCTCTAGGTTTTTAAGTTACTTTGTTTTTTTTTTATTACAATAAGATAATAATACTTAATCAGACTATTGAAGTAAATACACACAAATTTTTCTGTAAAATTGATGGGCATGTTTAACAGCTGACTCCTTCCCTAACAAAATATATAAATATTAAGATATAGAATTGGTGAATTAAAGTATATCTCGATCCCTTTATGAAGAAGACATTTTCTATTACTTACATAGCATTGGTAATTTCTTACCTGCTCCCTCATTTTTTAGGTTTTAATTTACTGCCATATCTATGGTGATGAGAAATGTGATTTGAGAATTTTGGATGGTGAGAGTTTACTTTTGAAAGTCATAGCTGTAAAAAAAATTTAAAAAATAAAAAAAGAAAGTCATAACTGTCATAAATACTGCTTGACAGTTTCATGAAAAATTATTTTCTTATTATTAAGTTTAGTTATAAGAAGATGGCATACAAAAATCATGATTCACTTGAACCTCAGTAAATTGTTGGAAAATGCTCAAAAGATCAGAGTCACATTTTCTAATGATGAAATTTTTAAAATAAATATTTTTCAGCAAAGGTTAATAAAATCCAGCTATCCTCTGAAGATGAAGGTATATTTTATGTATACTCAGTATCAAAATAAGGACAACAATCTTTAGAAAAAGATAATTGCAGTTAGAATTTGATTAGGGAGACCTACTTAACATGATCAAGTACACTAAATGGGAGAAAATGCATAATTAGTTTTCTCTCCTTAGTATAGGTTGGAATTGAGGAACATTTATAGGATTTTCTTCATAACACTATCTTCTGAATACTGACATACTTTTAATCAATTAGAGAAATGAAAACTGTTCTAATAAGTTCTTAGATGATAGCAAAAAGTACCAAGTAATTAACCAAGTTTTCATTCAGTATTTGTTCAACAATTTTTGTGTTAAGCATTACCTTAGTTAATGAGGATACAATAGTGATTATAATAGAAGTGGCTCTAACCTA
The DNA here is from genome assembly GCA_028646535.1 of Procyon lotor. NCBI lineage: Eukaryota > Metazoa > Chordata > Mammalia > Carnivora > Procyonidae > Procyon > Procyon lotor. Next base: position 45,328,290 of record CM053612.1, on the reverse strand, counting down.
TAGAGAGATTGCATTCTCATAAAATAAAAGATCAAATTTATGTAAAGAAAATCACAAACTTCTCCTTAAATTGGTGGGGGATTTTAAGATTTAGAAAAAATAGATAAAGCAACAGTTTACATACTATCCAATTAGAGCAACCTTATTATTATGGTTTCATTAGTAGGTATCGATGTTTTCAGAGCATTCAGAGCATTAACTGAAAATTTTATTAAGTGAAGATAAGACTCTTTCTTACAAAATCTAAAATACAATTAGACTGTAAGAATGATTCAGGTAAATGACAACAGATCTTTTCCTGGAAGCAGATTTTGACATGGTATTCAGAGTGAGAGTCCTTATATAAATTTGGAAAAATATATGCATTACAAAGACATTTAAAATCTATATATTAGAAAATGTGTCCATTTCACAACCTTGCATGAGAGGTGGGCCCAGCCTGAAGGATATGAGGTATTTAACTCCACCAGGTTTTGACCTTTGCTATTATTCACTCCTACATATTTTTATTTTACATGCACTCCCTATGTTCTCGCTTTCCAGGTGTATTATGAAGCAATCAAATTTCTTATTAAACTGCATGAGTTATGAAACTCACAAGTTTAATATGTTCCCTTTTTATTTGTACACAATTTCCATGAAATGAGTAATTACTCCTGAGACATTAAAAACAAAACAAAAAGATTCCAAGAAACTAATGTTTGTGTATCTAAAATTCTATGTAATGATTACAAATAAAACATTTTAAGTTAAGAATGTTGATGAATGGGTAAACATATATAAAGAATTAAATATCATTATCTTGTATGTTGAAAATTTTTCATTTGATTCTGGATGTATGGAAATAATGTAAATTATTTGCTCTGGGAAATAACCCAACAGGTTATGTGTATAATATGTGTAGCTTCAAGTTTGTATCTAAGATGTGAATCTACATAATCTGTTATTATTGTGATATTTATTTTTTTCCCTCTTGGCCTCACTTACTGGTGGTGGTGCATGCTAATATAAGTTATCCATTTCACAGTAGGGGGCTACAATATCCTGTGGGTTAGCAGTCATAATAAGGAATGTTTAAATGATGAAGGAATTTGGTCTGCTTCTAGGAGAAATGAGTATATTCACTTCAGGATACTGACACTATAATTAGAGGTATCAATGTTGAATGGGAAAGAGTTAGTCATAGACTCAAACTGTTTAAAATCTCACATTTATCTGCCAAATTTACATATTTTCCAATAATATTTAACTCAGACAGTATTAAAGGAAGATTTAAGAAGCCACAGTGATAATTACTTTGTTTCCTGTTACAGATTTTCAAGTAATTCCAACTCATAAAACGGTAATACTTATGTCTTGATTCCCAAATAAAATTTATCTTTGCCAAATCCTTACTGAAGGAAAGAAAGCACAATTAAACCCTGTGTTAGAGTGAGAATATTTTTTTAAGTGTATTTTATTTTTTCAGTGTTCCAAGATTCATTGTTTATACACCACACCCAGTGCTCCATGCAATAGGTGCCTCCTTAACACCCACCACCAAGCGCACCCATTCCCCCACACCCCTCCCTTCCAAAACCCTCAGTTTGTTTCAAGAGTAAGAAAAACTTTTGGGGACACTTGGGTGTCTGAGTGGGTTAAAACCTCTGCCTTTATGTAGAAGAATGAAAATTGACCATTCTCTCACATCATACACGAAGATAAACTGGAAATGGGAATAAGATCTCAACATGAGGCAGCAATCTATCAAAACCTTAGAGAAGAACATAGGCAGTAACCTCTTCGACATCAGCCACGGCAACTTATTTCAGGACATGTCTCCAAAGGCAAAAGAAACAAAAGCAAAAATGATCTTTTGGGACTTCATCAAGGTAAAAAACTTCTGCACAGCAAAGGAAACAGTCAACAAAACAAACAGGCAACCCACAGAATGGGAGAAGATATTCGCAAATGACACTACAGACAAAGGTCTGATATCTAAGATCTAGAAAGAACTCCTCAAACTCAACACTCACAAAACTGATAATCACATCAAAAAATGGGCTGAAGACATGAATAGACACTTCTCCAAAGAAGACATACAAATGGCTAACAGACACATGAAAAAATGTTCATCATCTTTAGCCCAGGGAGATTCAAATCAAAACCACACTGAGATACCAACTCACACCAGTTAGAATGGCCAAAATCAACAAGACAATAAACAACGAATGTTGGAGAGGATGTGGAGAAAGGGGAACCCACTTCCACTCTTAGTGGGAATGCAAGTTGGTAAACCACTTCAGAAAACAGTGTGGAGATTCCTCAAGAAATTAAAAATAGAGCTACCCTATGACCCTGCCATCGCACTCCTGGGTATTTACCCCAAAGAAGCAGATGCAGTACAAAGAAGGACCACATGTACCCCAATGTTCATAGCAGCAATGGCCACAATTTCCAAACTGTGGAAAGAACCAAGATCCCCTTCAAAAGATGAATGGATAAAGAAGATATGGTCCATATATACAATGGAATATTATGCCTCCATCAGAAAGGAAGAATATTCAACTTTTGTATCAACATGGACACAACTGGAAGAGAATAGGCGGAGTGAAATAAGTCAGGTGAAGAGAGCCAATTATCTTATGGTCTCACTTATGTGTGGAACATAAGGAAAAATACGGAGAGCATTGTGAGAAGGAAAGGAAGGGTGAATGGGGGGAAATCGGAGTGGGAGATGAACCATGAGAGACTGTGGACTCTGAGCAACAAACTGAGGGTTTTGGAGGGGAGAGGGTGGAGGGTTGGGAGAGCCTGGTGGTGAGTATTGAGGAGGGCATGTATTGCATGGAGCCCTGGGTGTGGTGCATGAACAATTAATCTTGTTACACTGAAAAAATAAACGTATTTGGGAGAAAATTATATAATCATATTTTTAAAAATAATAATAAGAAAAATATCTCTGCCTTTGACTCAGGTCATGGTCTCAGGGTCCTGGGATCAAGCCCTGCAATGGGCTCTCTGCTCAGTGGGGAACCTGCTTCCCCCTCTCTCTGTGTGCCTCTCTGCCTACTTGTGATCTCCCTCTCACTGTCAAATAAATAAATAAAATCTTTTTTTAAAAAAGTGAATAATTTTTTTTTTAAGGCTGTCATTTCACCTTCCACTGCACTAAGGCAGGCTTCTGAGTGCCACCTGCAGGCTAGGGGAGCAGAAGAAGGGCGCTTGGGGTTGACCAACAGGAGCCATCCCAACCCCCAGTTGGGTAGGGGGCAGCTGCTGGACTGGGGGGGAGCACGAGAGGGGGTGCTACTGGAAGGAGGGAGACCTAGCAGTGTGAGCCCTCGAGGGGCACGTGGGGAGCTGCGGGAGCGGGGAAAGTGGGGGGAGGTGGGAGTGGGGGTGGCAAGCCACGGGGTCTCAGTCCAGTAATCAAAAGGGGGCCGGAGAGTGATTTGTCTGATTTGTCGTTGCCTTTCCCTCTCTCCTCCCCACCGGGAACCTTTTCCTCTTTTTGTCTTCATCCTGTCACTTAACGGGCCCCACTCTCACGGAACTAAATGGTCACCCTTCACTTGCTCCGTTTGAATGTTTCAAATCAGTAACAAAGTATTGATCGTTTGGGGTGTCCGCTCATTCGGCGGACTCGCATTCCAGGCAGCCATCACCGAAGTGGGTGAACCCAGGATTACAGAGAGTGCCTCCCCCCAGCCAGAAAAGGGTGAGGGGCGGGGATAGAAAGAAAAGAGAATACACGTGCTTGCTGAAAACGGACTCCAGTGATTCACTTCCAAGCGAGCCATCTCGCCCTTCCTCCAAACCCCTTAAAGACGGGCTTCCTTGCCCCACTCCAAGAACTCATTCATTCCCGCCCGCACCCCAACAGCCAGGGATTCAGGGAGGGCGAGGCCGACTCTGCTCCCCACCTCCACCGGACTGAGGTAAGCATTTTGAGGAGACACACCCTCCCCTCCAGAAGGCAGGGGGAAATTGTGCAGGTTTCAGAGAGGGGAAAGAACCAGAGGGAGCAAACCCATCAGTCTGCACCGCTCAGCCCAGCCAGCACCAGCTTAACTCCAAAAAAGTGAATAATTTTTTGATCAATACTTTAAATAGAGCAATGTTAGAAGCAATCTTTTTTACACACACTCGGAAAAAAGGAATAAAGAAAAAGACAAAAATAGATTCTATGTCACAGAGAGTATTCAGATATGACAAGGAAATTAAGACTGTGACAAAATACCAAGATGTCAACTTCCTAAGGCAAAAGCCATCCAGAGAATTATCAGAGATTCTCTCCCTCCTTTTAATTCTGCAACAAATAATTAAAGGGCTGTTTTTCTCAGTTCACTACAATCCATATGGCAATGAGACATCATCTCCCTGCTGTCCTGTACAATTATTCCGCACCCTTGACGGTGATACTCCTGAGATGCAGTGGGAGAAGGTTGAGACCTGAAGTTTTGTTAGAGGCAACTGTGTGGGTTGTGAACCAAACATTGAATATTATAGGGAGCTTATTTTCTCACAAAATACTGTCAAGCACCTCAGGGAAGGTATAAAAATATGTTTAATGTCATTTATCCAAAACTGATATGATTGGAATAATTTCTATACATCAGATAGTGATCAGCACCACTCAGAAGAAAAAATAAGTAGTTAACAAAGTGAGGTGATGCTTTCTTACCCTTATTTGAAACTTGAGCCAGGTTCTTGGCAGTGCTGATGTTTCTTTTTTCTCCTTTTAGGTTAATTGCTCTTATCCTGTTTTAGCATTCTCCCCTGTATTTCAACTATCTTTTCTTATTTTACCTGTTTTACAACCTCCCCCACCCCTACCGCCCAAAGGGCAGTCTAACATATGTCTCAGCTGGATTAGGAGCTTGCTGATTTAGTATTTAGTGCTTTGAGGCTGAAAATTGGTCACTTTCAAGACCCACTTCCTTGAGATATTTTTTTTTTCTTCCTAGACAAAACTTACCGTCTGCAAATGTTCCATAATACAGTACTGTGAATGTTTCTTTTCAAATGCATTTTATATATGTGTCAGACATCAAATATCATCTGTATTTTATTTTGAGGCTCAATCCTAATATTAAGTGAACATTTTCCCTATAAAATGTAAGGTAGAGGGGTGCCTGGGTGGCTCAGTGTGTTAAAGCCTCTGCCTTTGGCTCAGGTCATGATCTCAGGGTCCTGGGATCAAGCCCCACATCGGGCTCTCTGCTCAGCGGGGAGCCTGCTTCCCCCTCTCTCTCTCTGCCTGCCTCTCTGCCTGCTTGTGATCTCTCTCTCTGTCAAATAAATAAATAAAATCTTTAAAAAAAAATGTAAGGTAGAATGTTCAGAATATATACACTCCCTTTACAAAGAAAAATGACCATGCACAAATATTTTAAATTACATACATCAAATATTTCAGACTTCAACTTAATCTATCTTTCATTTAAGCCATTTGGAAAAAGCAAATGTAAAATTTTGATTCAAGGGTGCCTCGGTAGCTCAGATGTTTAAACATCTGCCTTCAGCTCAGGTCATGATCTCAGGGTCCTGGGACCCTGGGACCCATGTTGGGCTCCCTGCTCAGCAGGGAGTCTGCTTTTCCCTCTCCCTCTGTCCCTCCCCACTGTTGGTGCTCTCTCTTGCTCTCTCTCTCTCTTAAATAAATAAATAAAATTTTAAAATAAAATACAAATTTTCATTCAAGATGAGTTCAGAGCAGTGCAAACTGTCAGAAGATGGCGCTATTCTGAAACTTATGTTTAAAATATTTTCAGAGAAGAAAGCAGACTAAAATTGCTTAATATTTTAACTACATGACTGTTTCATGAAAGGATGATTAAGATTCATCCTGGGGAAAAAAAATCTTTACATAATTTAGGATACTGATTCCTACATGTTTTCTCCCAAACTGTTTTCCATAAATATGTCAAAATGAAAATTTTAACTAATTTTAATTATTAAAAAAAAGACCTGAGAGAAATAATTGGAAAGACTGTTTGGGGGAAATGATACATAACATCCATGCAATGGCAAAGTATCTCTCTATATATTTTTTCTTTTTCTTTCAAACACATGAAACACTATGAAAGTAAAAAAAAATTTCAGTTGCAATAATCCACCAACTTCTCTGGGATCTTATTTATGAAAGTTCATAAAACTCCCAAAATAAACACAAATAAATCTTCCATTGATTTTGGACTATGTGAACTTTCCATTTCAATTTTCTGGAAGTAAAATCTTTCAAAATTGAAGTTGTTGGGTTACAGGAGTAGGAAGAGAACTTGGAGATACTCGTGCCTAACATTGGCTATGTCACTTAATAGCCAATAAACATACTTTTCAACAGACTGGTAGGCAAGATAGTGCTCTAAATCTATTCTCTGGGTAATGTTTTGTTTGTTTGTTTTTGGTTTTTGGTTTTTCTGACTTCTTTAACCCTTTAGGTTTTTCAACTTTAACTATAACCTTCAGCTCTGTATCACCAGTTACTTCACCAATATAATTTCAGAGGAATAATCACAAATCTGCTTATAGCTTTTGTTTTATGCTGATTGATTCTATATTATTTATTGACTTCTGAGCAAACTTTACAGAGCAGTTATTTTACATTTTTACTTCTCTCCATAAGTCCCTTATTCTATGTTTAGTTCAGGGGAAAACCCATCTCATATTTTATAGAAAAGTATAGTGTTAATATTGATTATTACTATAAGCATAGCTCTCTGCTTAACATTCAAAATCATTCATTCATTCAAAAATAATTTATTGAGGAGCGCCTGGGTGGCTCAGTGGGTTAAAGCCTCTGCCTTTGGCTCAGGTCCTGATCTCAGGGTCCTGGGATCGAGCCCCACATCGGGCTCTCTGCTCAGCAGGGAGCCTGCTTCCCCCTCTCTCTCTGCCTGCCTCTCTGCCTACTTGTGATCTCTCTCCTCTCTGTCAAATAAATAAATAAAATCTTTAAAAAAATTAAAAAAATTATTGAGAATTCTTGTCTATGATGGAAATGTAGGAAGACCCTGAACTCACGGGTCCCATGGAACACATTAAATGACACCTGTGTATAGAGCAATTCCTCCTAAAAAAGAACGAAGGGCCAACTAAACAACTTCTGCACAACAATGGATAGAACAGCATAAGAGAACAACAAGAAAGACAGAGACACAGTAACAAAAGGAACCCCCACATTCAGTGTGCCCTATGGTGAGAAGGGATAGTACTGAGGGAACGGGAAGTTTCTTCTGTCCTTGGACAAACACACAACAAGCCATGGTTTAAGAGAGCAGCTAGCATATAAAAGAACCAGATCTAGAACTCCCCAAATGGCGGAGGAGCTGTGGGAACTCTGTCCAGATCAGGCCTAGTGAGCAACACAGTTTATGCTCTCCCTCAACCTTGAAAGTATAAACTGGAGTAGGATCTGGATGCCATAGCAATCTTGCAGCTTCAGTGAGCCCTGGGTTTCCTAGCCCACACCAGCTCCAGTCACATTCTGGGAGACCCAAAATAATAGATAGATTAGATAGATAGATAGATAGATAGATAGATAGATAGATAGATAGATAGATAGATAGATAGATAGATAATAGATGATAGATGATGATAGATAGATAGATAGATAGATAGATAGATAGATAGATAGATAGATAGATAGATAGATGATAGACAGATTAAAGCAGAGGTTTAAAAGAGCAACTAGCATATGAAAGAACCAGCCCTAGAATTTTGCCAAATGATGAGGGAACTGTTAGAACTCTCACTGGGTGGAAGAGGCTCAAGTATACAATTTAAGCTCCACCTCCACCTTCACAGCATGAATAAGAGCAGAGCAGAGAATAAGAGCAGAGCTTAGTTGGTCTGCCACCTCAGCAAGCACAGGATCTCCTAGCCCACACAAGTACCAGATGCCCTGAGGCAGAGAAGAAAATGCTATAGTTTAAAATAATAAATAATATATAAAAATCCCAGACCTAGAACTCTGTCAAATGGCAAGAAATCTGCTGGAACTCCCTCTGGGTGAGAGAGGCTGGCAAACATGGTCTATGCCTCTGCTCAACTTTGAAAGTACGGATCAGTACACTGTCCCAGTGCCCAAACCAGCCTGCTGCTTCCATGAGGCCCTGGCTCCCAGCCAATACCAGTACCGGTCATCCCACCAAGGCAGCCAAAGGGCAGTGTGCACTGGGATACTCCTGGTTAGTATTCACTACAGTTCCAGTCTTTTTGCCAAGGTGATACAGGTGAAAAGGACCCAGGAACACTCCAGACTCATATTACTTTGGCTTCAGACAGCTTGCTAAGGCACCCCTGGTGCAGAATATTCCAGAGCCTCCCAGCTGACATCTGTTTCAGATCCAGCCAACCTTCCAGGGTGCCCTTTGTCTGGATTGCCCCAGGAACCACCAGACTATGCCTGCATCAATTCCAGCCACCTCAGCATGGCACCCCATAGGCTAAGCACCCTGGGACACTCTGCTTTATACCAAATTCAGCTTCAGCTGTCCTACCAGGGCAAATTTTGTGTATTTGGAGAAGAGCCCAGGGACCACACCAAGCCATGCGTAATTTAGCTTTAGCTCTTTTGCCAGTGTGGCCCTGTGTGAAGTGCTCTAAGATCCCCCAGCCTACACCTGGCCTCAGCTCTAGACACCTCTTCAAGATATGCTTTGAGTGAAGAGTCCTGGAATACCCTGGTTTACATCCACTTTAAGTTCAGCTATTGTGACAAGTGCCCTCTGTGCATAAAGTCCTGGGTTTTCCCTCAGGCTTGCACACTTTTTAGTTTCAGCTAGCTGTGGCTGTTAGGACACCCTTTGGGCAGAGAGCTCAGGAACCTCCCAGCACACACACTGCCTCAGGTCCATCTACCCAAACAAGCCACCCCTGTGCAGATGGTCCTCTGACAGCCCTACTTGCATCCATTTCAACTTCAGTTATCCTGTTAGGGTGCCCTCAGTACATAGAAACCCAGGATACCCACTTTAGCTTTAGCTGTCCAGCAAGGATATCTGCTGTGCAGAAATCCCTGGGGCAACCCAGCCCATACCCACTAATCACCCCATCAGGTCACCCTTTGCTCAGAAAGTCCTAGGACAACTTGGATAAAACCCACTTCAGCTTTAGCTCTCTTTCCAATTTGCCCGTAGACCCCCAGGAAACCTCAGCTTGGACCCGCTTTAGCTTTATCTGTCTTGCCAGGGCACCCACTGAAAGGAGAGCCATATAACATCCATCCCAAACAAGCCACAGCTCCAGCAAGCCAGCAAAAGTCACCAAACATAACCATTCTACACAAGGGAACAATATCAGAAGACCGGATCTTCAAGTTTAGGACGAAGCTGTTAGGTCTAATCTGTAGAAACAAGCACAGGGAGTCAAACAAAATGGGGAGATAGAATAAAAAAAATAATAAAACAACAAACCTCAACAACACAAAAGCTCAGAAAACAGTTAAACAAAAGGGAGATAAACACTATGCCTGATAAAAAATGTAATGATTATAAAGATTTTTCAGGTTTCCTGTTAAAGTGTCATGTCATCTGCAAATAGTTTAAGTTTTACTTCTTCCTTATCAATTTGGACACTTTTCATTTCTTATGTTGTCTGAATCTGAATACTATGGCTAGGACTTCTAGTAATGTGTGGAATAGAAGTGGTGAGAGTGCACATCCCTGACTTGCTCCAAACTTCAGGGGAGAAACTCTCAGGTTTTCCCCATTAAGGATGATGTTAGCTGTGGGTTTTTCATATACAGCCTTTATTATGTTGAGGTATGTTCCCTCTAAACCTCTTTTTACAGAGTTTATATATTTCTAAGAATGTATAGACTTCTAGGTCGTCCAATTTATTGGTGTATGGTTTTTCATAATATTCTCTTATGATTGTATTTCTGTGTTGTTGGTTGTTATTTCTCCTTTCTCAGTTATGATTTTATTTATTTGAATATGTTCTCTTTTTTCATGATAAGTCTGGCTAAAGATTTATCAATTTTGTTGATCTTTTCAAAGAGCTAGCTCCTGGTTTCTAGTATCTGTTTTATTTATTTATTTTCATTTTAAAATTTTTTATCTTTTAGGTTCTATGTGATTTATTTCTGCTCTAATGTTTGTTATTTTTTTGCTTTTGCTGGTTTTGATTTTTGTTGTTGTTCTTTTTCTAGCTTCTTTAGGTGTAAGGTTAGGTTATTTCAGATCTTGCTTCTTTATGTAGATCTATATTATTACGTCCTTCCCTCTTACAACTGCTTTTGCAGTATCCCAAAGGGTTTGAACTGCTGTGTTTTCATATTCATTTGTTTCCATGTCCTTTTTTATTTCTCCTTTGGCTTTCTGTTTGACCCATTCATAGCCTAGTAGCATGTTATTTAACCTCCATGCACTTGTGTTCTTTCCAGAATTTTTCTTATGGTTGAGTTCTAGTTTCATAGCACTGTGGTAAGAAATGATGCATAACATGATTTCAATCTTTTAAATTTGTTTAGGCTTTAGGCTTGTTTTGTCTGATATGTGATCTATTTTGGAGAATGTCCCATGTGGCCTTTAAAAGAATGTGTATTCTGCTGTTTTAGGATGGAATGTTCTGAATATATCTGTTAAATCTATCTGGTCCAGTGTGTCATCTTTTCTTTGTTGATTTTCTACTTAGATGATCTGTCCATTGATATAAGTGGGGTGTTAAAGTCTCCTACTATTATTGCACTATTTCCAATGAGTTCCTTTATGTTTATAATGAACTGTTTTTATTTATTTGGGTGCTATTGTGCTGAGTGTATAAATATTTATAATTGTTATAATTTCTTATTGGATTATCCCCTTTATTATCATATAGTGTCCTTCTTTGTCTCTTATTAGTTTTTGTTTTAAAGTCTAGTTTGTCCAGTATATTTATTGCTACTCTGACTTTTTTTTAAAGATTTTATTTATTTATTTATTTGACAGAGAGAGATCACAAGTAGGCAGAGAGGCAGGGTGAAGCAGGCTCCCTGCTGAGCAGAGAGCCCGATGCGGGGCTCGATCCCGGGACCCTGAGACCATGACCTGAGCCAAAGGCAGAGGCTTTATCCCACTGAGCCACCCAGGTGCCCCAACTACTCTGACTTTCTTTTGACATCCATTTGCATGGTAATTGTTTCTCCATCCCCTCACTTGTGATCCACAGGTGTCTTTAGGCCTAAAATGAGTCTCTTGTAGGCAGAATATTGATGGGTCTTTTCTTCCCCTTGCTGTATCACCCTATGTCTTTTGATTGGAGCACTCAGTCCACTTACATTCAAAGTAATTATTAATAGATATCTATTAATTGTCATTTTGTTATTTGTTTTGTGGTTATTTCTGAAGATTTTATCCAATCCTTTCTTGTCTTTTCCCTTTCATATTTTGATTTTCTTTAATGATATATTGGGATTTCTTTCTCTGTATTATTTGCATATTTATTAGTGATGTTTTACAAACTATTAATTTTGTAAATAAACTCTTTGCAAAAGCAGTCTATATTATTTTGATATTTGTTTTAGTTTGATCCCAGTTTTTATTCTTCTCCTCCCACATTTTAAGTATATGTTATTATATATATTTTTTTAAGATTTTATTTATTTGATAGAGAGAAACATAGCGAGAGAGGGAACACATGCAGAGGGAATGGTAGCGGGAGAAGCAGGCTTCCTGCTGAGCAGGGAGCCGGATGTGGGGCTCTATCCCAGGACCCTAGGATCATGACCTGAGCTGAAGGCAGATGCTTAATGACTGAGCCACCCAGGCACCCAATATGTTATTATATTTTAAATCTTTTAATTCTATGAGTTCCTGGATTGATTACTTACAGAAATATTAATTTCTACTCCTTTTGTGTTTCCTACCTTTATACTCTTACTTATGGTTTATCCGTTCCACTCAGAGTCCCCTTTAATATTTTTTTCAGGGCTGGGTTAGTGTTCATGAACTCCTATAGTCTTTGTTTGTCTAAGACACTCTCTCTCCTTCTATTCTGAAAGGTAGCTTTACTGGATAGAATTCTCTGGCATGCAGATTTTTCTCATTCAGTACTTTGAATATATCTTGCCACTCCCTTCTGGCTTACAATGATTTTACTGAAAAATTTCTTGCTAGTCTTACAGGTTTTCCCTTGTTAGTTACTATTTTCTTCTGTCTTGCTGCTTTGAATTTTTTTTCTTTATCACTACATTTTGCAAATTTAATTGCAATATGTCTTGGTGTGGGTCTGCTTTTATTGACTTTGATGGGACTTCTTTGTTCCTCCTGGATCTGGAAATTTGTTTCCTTCCCCAGACTAGGGAAGTTTTCAGCTATTCTTCTTCAAATAAATTTTCTTCCCCCCCCTTTCTCTCTCATAGGACTCTTATAATATGAATGTTATTATGGTTGATGGAGTTGCTGAGTTTCCTAAGTCTATTCTCATTTTATATAATTCTTTTTTCCATCTTTTGCTCCACTTAATTATTACCCATTACTCTATTTTCTAGGTCATTAATTTGTTCCTCTGCTTCTTTCAGCCTGCTGTTCATTCTAACAAGCATGTTTCTCATTTCCTTTATTGAATCGATTAGCACCACTGTTACTCTTTATCTCTGTGTTAAGGGTCTTACTCATGTCTTCCACACTTTTCTCAAGTCCAATGAGTATCCTTATGATCATTACTTTAAATTTTCTATGAGATATGTTCATTTTATCTGTTTATTTGAGATAGAGAGTGAGCATGGGTGGGCAGAGGAACAGAGGGAGAGGGAGAAGCAGGCTCTAAACTGAGCAGAGAGACCAACATGGGCTCAGTCCCGGGACTCTGGGATCATGACCTGAGCCAAAGGCAGAGGCTTTAACCCACTGAGCCACCCAGGCGCCCCTACAAGCCTAATTCTTAATTACAGGATGGCATTATTTTGAACTATAGGAAAGTCAAGTCTAAATATTTTATATAATGAATTCTGAGATAATATTTTGTTTATTAATTTGGGTAAGCTATTATTTTACTGATTATTTTTTATTAAAAATGAAGAGTTAAAAAAGGAGGGTGCTTGGGTATCTCAGGTCATAATCCCAGGGTCCTCCTCATCAGGCTCCCTACTTGGGAGAGAGCCTGCTTCCTGCTTCTCCCTCTGCCTGCAAATCACCCTGCTTGTGTTCTCTCTTCCTGTCAAATAAATAAGGTTTTTCAAAAATGAAGATTTTATGGTGATAAGTGATGAGAAAGCAGAAAGCTACTTGAAGACAAAATATAAGCTGATACCCTGCAACCTCCCCCTACTCCACCCCCTCCCCCACTCCTGGATAAGATATGTATGATTCTTCCAGGAAGCTCCCAACTGTCTTAATGTTAATATTTTGCAGGAGGGGAAACAACCTTAACTTGACAATGACACGGCCTCTAGTATCTTGTAGATCAGTCCTCTTTAGCATATGGAAGTTGTTTTGAAAACTCCCTTTTCCTTACTTCCCCCAACTCCCAAGATATAATAATCACTCCTCAAGACCCCAGTGCAGCAGCTCTTTCTGCTCATGGGTTCTGTCCCATGCTTTACTAAACCACCATTTTGAACCAAGATATCTCAAGAATTCTTTCTTGGTCATTGGCTCTGGACCTTACACCACCAAACCTCACATATATTCCAAAACTCCATCAATGACTCATTTTCTCACTGTAATAAAAGAAACAAATTTGTCTTATTTGAGATAATAAACAATTCCACAAAAAATAAACTTATATATACTAATTTCATATTTATGATTAATATCTGAAATTACTCATGTTTACTCTAAGTTTTCATTATATCATTCCTTCTTATATACAGAATGTTTTAGGATAGAAACAAATACATCTACCATGAAAAGTCTTTTTTTTTTTGAAAAGTCTTTTTATTAGTAGCACTATTTCGTAGTTAGCAATGTAATTGAAAAAGATGTGTAAAATATTGATAATTTAATTTTAAGGAAATATATAATATATAATATATTTGTATAATGAAATGATTGTAATGCACCTATGAAAACCATATTAAAAGAGAACTTTCAAAGTGACATATTCCAGAGTAGTTCATATATTTGATATCTGAGTTTAAAATTTAATTGTAAGAAGATCCTTTTTCCTATTGGATGGTATTTTGTACCCTGGATTTCCTAAAATTGAACATTTCTGAAATATATCTCTCAAAATGTTGTTACTAATTAATTTAACGAGCATATATTGATTAGTTTCTCTTTGGCAAGGGTTCCAAAAGGGAGCATAAACTTGATTAAGATAGCATTCTTATTCTTAAGAACTTATGGTCATTTGAGAAAGGCAGCTATTAAACAATTAAGGAAAATATGGCATAAACTGATACAATAACTTTCATGTGCTAAGAATAATATCAGATTATTTTCTAAAAGAAATATCTGTAAACAGCCAATATTTCTATCAGCTTCTTTTTCCTTCTGTTTCCAACACATATTTGCATTGTATTGGCCCTGATGAACTCAAACCAAAGCCTTTTATCTATTGGCCAGAATTCTTTTAGGAATCAGAAAACAACACTGTTGATAAAGCTAATTCATATATTTCTAACTCCAAAATGGATGCAAACCTAGGAGCTCAGAACAAGTCACAAATTTAAATTTAAGTCAACCTGCTTTGACAGGAAATACTTGTAAAGGAAACCTAACATACACCAATCAAAATCCTCCAATTTGCATTACCCTAAAAACCCTACTAACCCTATAATGAAATCCTTACCATCCTAGCCAATAATGTCATATTTCCAGGTTGCCACTTCTAATGTTCTATAAAATTTACTTTTGCCAGGAATGCCTTGGGAAGTGTGCTCCACTGTTTGTGAAGCACTGAATTCCTGTATTCTCCCAATCTGTGGATTCATTCCTTTGAATGAAGAACATAAAATTCGTTACTAAATTGTTTTAGCTTTGTCATTTGATGCTATGTCTTGTTACTACTGCTAGCTAAATAAGAGTCTACATATTATGCTAAAACCAAGGCACTATATCATGATGAAATTTACAGTAATTGGATTTACATTTTACTTTAATAAAAGCTTAATGTATTTTTTAAATACAAGTTATTTAATCTTCTGATACTTAAAGTAGTTAAGGCTTTTACTTCTAAGACATATTGGTTTTCCCTAACAATTCTTAGCATGTATTTTAGTAAAATGGTATGTTACCTGCTTTTTCCCTTCCTACCCCCCTTTTATATGAATAGTGGTAAAATATGCCCTTTTGCCATAAGAATTAAGTCAACTATGTTGAGAAGTGCAGATAAGGAAGAAGCCCTGAAAATGCAGAAGTTAACTTTTTTATAAGGGTAATCTATATTTTTTAATATTTTATACTTTTGACATATTAATCTTTACTTTTCTTTAATATAATTATATTTTTCCAGTGTTCAAAGATTCATTGTTCATGCACCACATCCAGTGCTCCATGCAATATGTGCCCTCCTCAATACCCACCACCAGGCCCAACAAATGCCCTATCCCCCTCCCCTCCAAAACCCTCAGATTCCACAGTCTCTCATGGTTCATCTCACACTCCGATTTCCCCCAATTCATCCTTCCTTTCCTTCTCCCAATGTCCTCCATGTTTTTCCTTATGCTCCACACATAAGTGAAACCGTATGATAATTGACAATCTCTGATTGACTTATTTCACTCAGCATAATCTCTTCTAATACCATCCATGTTGATACAAAAATTGGGTATGGAGGCAGAGTATCCCATTGTATATATGGACCATATCTTTTTATCCATTCTGTTGAAGGGCATCTTAGCTCTTTCCACAGTTTGGCAATTGTGGCCATTGCTGTTATGAACATTGAGATACATGCGGCCCTTCTTTGCACTACACCTGTATCATTGGGGTAAATACCCAGTAGTGCAATTGCAGGGTCATAAGGTAGCTCTATTTTTAATTTCTTCAGGAATCCCCTCAGTGTTTTCCAAAGTGGCTGCACCAACTTGTATTCCAACCAAGAGTGGAAGAGGGTTTCCCTTTCTCCACATCCTCTCCAACATTTGTTGTTTACTGTCCTGTTGATTTTGGCCATTCCAACTGATGTGAGGTGGTATCTAAGTGTGGTTTTGATTTGAATCTCCCTGATGGCTAAAGATGATGAACATATTTTCATGTGTCTGTTAGCCATTTGTTTGTTTTCTTTGGAGAAGTGTCTATTCATGTCTTCTGCCCATTTTTTTATGTGATTATCTGCTTTGAGAGGGTTGAGTTTGAGGAGTTCTTTAGAGATCTTAGTTATCAGACTTTTGGCTGTAGTGTCATTTGCGGATATCTTCTCCCATTCTGTGGGTTGCCTGTTTGTTTTGTTGACTGTTTCCTTTGCTGTGAAGAAGCTTTTTACCTTGATGAAGTCCCAAAAGTTCATTTTTGCTTTTGTTTCCTTTGCCTTTGGAGACATGTCCTGAAAGAAGTTGCTGTGGCTGATGTAGAAGAGGTTACTGCCTATGTTTTACTGCCTCATACTGAGGTCTTTTATCCATTTCGAGTTTATCTTTGTGTATGGTGTAAGAGAATGGTCAAGTTTCATTCTCCTATATATAGTGGTCCAATTTTCCCAGCACCATTTCCTGAAGAGACTGTCTTTTTTCCACTGGATATTTTTTCCCGCTTTGTCAAATATTATTTGACCATAGACTTGTGGGTCCATATCTGAGCTCTCTACTTTGTTCCACTGGTCTATGTGTCTGTTTTTGTGCCAGTACCATTCTGTCTTGGTGATCATAGCTTTGCTATAAAGCTTGAAATCAGGAAACGTGATGCCCCCAACTTTGTTTTTCTTTTTCAACATTTCCTTAGCAATTTGGGATCTTTTCTAGTTCCACACAAATTTTAGGATTCTTTGTTCCAGACATTTGAAAAAAACTGGTGGAATTTTGATCAGGATGGCATTGAAAGTATAGATTGCTCTGGGCAGTATAGACATTTTAACAATGTTTATTCTTCTGATCCATGAGCATGGAATGCTTTTTCACGTTTTTGTGTCTTCTTCAATCTCTTTTATGAGTGTTCTGTAGTTCCTCAAGTACAGACCCTTTACTTCATTGGTTAGGTATCTTATGACCAGGTATCTTATGATTCTTGGTGCTATAGAAAATTGAATTGATTCTGTAATTTCCTTTTCCATATTTTCATTGTTAGTGTATAAGAAAGCAACTTATTTCTGTGCATTGATTTTGTACCCTGCCACATTAATGAATTGCTGTATGAGTTCTAGTAGTTTGGGGGTGGAGTCTTTAGGGTTTTCCATATAAAGTATCATGTCATCTGTGAAGAGAGAGTTTCACTTCTTCTTTGCTAGTTTGAATACCTTTTATTTCTTTTTGTTGTCTGATTGCTTTTGCTGGGACTTCTAGTACTATGTTGAACAAGAGTGGCGAAAGTGGGCATCCTTCCCGTGATTCTGATCTCAAAGGGAAGCCTGTCAGTTTTTCCCCATTGAGAATGATATTTGCTGACGGCTTTTCGTAGATAGACTTGATGATGTTGAGGAGCGTTCCTTCTATCCCTATACTTTGAAGAATCTTAAACAGGAAAGGATGCTGAATTTTTCAAATGCTTTTTCTGCATCCATTGAGAGGACCACGTGGTTCTTCTCTCTTCTCTTATTGATCTGTTCTATCACATTGATTGATTTGCGAATGTTGAACCACCCTTGCATCCCAGGGATAAATCCCACCTGGTCATGATGAATAATCTTTTTAATGTGCTGTTGGATCCTATTAGCTACGATCTTGTCGAGATCTTGGCATCCATATTCATCAAGGATATTGGTCTGAAATTCTCCTTTTCGATGGGGTCTTTGCCTGGTTTGGGGATCAGAGTAATGCTGGCTTCATAAAAAGAATCTGGAAGTTTTCCTTCTGTTTCTGTTTTTTGGAGCAGTTTCAGGAGAATAAGTATTATTTCTTCTTTGAATGATTGGTAGAATTCTCCAGGAAATCCATCAGATACTGGACTCTTATTTTATGGGAGGTTTCTGATCACTGCTTCAATCTTATTACTAAATATTGGTCTATTAAAGTTGTCAATTTCTTCCTGTTTCAGTCTTGAAAGTTTATAGGTTTCCAGGAATGCATCCATTATTTCCAGGTTGTTTAACTTATTGGAATAACGCTGTCGATAATTATTTCTGATGATTGTTTTTATTTCCTTGGTGTTAGTTGTGATCTCTCCCCTTTCATTCCTAACTTTGTTAATTAGGGTCCTCTCTCTTTTCTTTTGGATTAATTTGGCCCCGTGATTTATTGATCTTACTGATTCTTTAAAAAAAAAAAAAACTTCTAGTTTCATTGATCCAATCTACTGTTTCTCTAGTTTCTAACTCATTGATCTCAGCTCTAATCTTGGTTATTTGTCTTTTGTGAGTGGGGTTGGCTTGATTTGTTGTTGTATTTCAAGTTCTTTAATGTGTAGAGAGATCTGGTGTATTTGGGATTTTTCAATTTTTTGAGTGAGGCTTGGATGGCTATGTATTTCCCCTTTAGGACCACCTTTCCCTTATCCCATAGATTTTGGACCAATGTGTCTTCATTCTCCTTGGTCTCTATGAATTGTTTAAGTTTTTCTTTTATTTCATGGTTGATCCCAGCATTCTTGAGCAGGTTGGTCTTTAGCCTCCAAGTGTTTGAATTCCTTCCAAACTTTTTCTTGTGGTTGAGTTCCAGTTTCAAAGTATTGTGGTCTGAGAATATGCAGGGAATCATCTCAATCTTTTGGTATCAGTTGAGTCCTAATTTGTGACCCAGTATGTGGTCTATTCTGGAGAAGGTTCCATGTGTGCTCAAGAAGAATGAGTATTCTGTTGTTTTAGGGTGGAATGTTCTGTATAGATCTATGAGGTTCATTTGGTCCATTGTGTCATTCAAAGCTCTTGTTTCTTTACTGATTTTCTGCTTGCATGATCTGTCCATGACTTACGGTGGTGTGTTATGATCTTCTATAATAATGTATTCATATCAATATGACTTTATTTTGATTAGTAGTTGGCTTATGTAGTTGGCTGCTCCTTATTGGGGGCATAAATATTTATAATTCTTAGATCTTCTTGGAGGAAAAACGCTTTAAGAATGATGTAGTGTCCTTCTGTATCTCTGACTATAGTCTTTAGCTGAAAATCTAATTTATGTGGTATGAGAATCTCTACCCCAGCTTTCTTTGGAGGCCTGTTGGCATAAAAGAAGGTTCTCAATCCCTCACTTTCAGTCTGGATGTATCTTTAGGTCCCAAATGTGTCTCTTGGAGACAGCATATGAACGGGTCTTGTTTCAACCATTCTGCAACCCTGTGTCATTTTATGGGAGCATTTAGGCTGTTTACAATGAGAATGATTATTGAAAGATAAGTTTTTATTGACATCATGTTGCTTGTTTAGTTCCTTGTTCCTATAGATTGTAAGTTTTTGTTCTATGTCACTCGTGGGTTCTTTCTTCTTTTATAGTACCTCTCTTAATATTTTTTGCAGTGCTGGTTTGGTTGTTACATACTCTTTTAAACCTTGCCAATCTTTGAAGCTGTTTATCTCTCGATTTATTTTGAATGTCAACTTTGCTGGATAAAGTATAATTGGCTGCATGTTCTTCTCGTTTAGTGCCCTGAATATATCATGCCAGCCCTTTCTGGCTTGCCAGGTTTCTGTGCACAAGTCTGATATTATTCTGATGGGTCTTCCTCTGTATGTAAGGAATCTTTTCCCCCTAGCTGCCCTCAGGACCTCTTGTCTAAAATTATAATTCATGAATCTCACAATGATGTGTCTAGCTGTTTTTCTAGACTTCTTGATCTTAGAAGGTGTCCTTTCTGCCTCTAGGACACAAACACTTGTTCCATTCCCCAGATTGCGGAAATTTTCATCCAGAATTTGTTCAGGTATATATTCTAGTCTTCTGTCTTTCTCCACACCCTCCATGATTCCAGTAATTCTGATGTTGTAATGTTTCATGGCATCATTTACTTCCTTAAGTCTGTTCCCATGTTTTCTAAGCACTTTGTTCCAGCCCCTCCTGACCTTTCTTATCACCTTGTCCTCTAGATCACTAATTCTATCCTCTGTCTCAGTTATCATTGCGTTAGACTATTTAGATTAAATTGGATCTCATTGATAGCATTAACATCAGCCATATTGGCTTTCAGTTCTGCCCTTAAAGTTTCTATGTTGTCACTTTTTTCCTCCAATCTAGGCATTGCCTGGATAATTCTTACCCTGAATTCCCTTTCTGACATACTATTTATGTCCATATCCAATAGTTTTGAGGGAGAGGGCACAGTCTCTGGGTTTTTCTTCTGTTGGGTGTTCCTCTTTCTCGTCATTCTGATGAGAAGTGGTTGAGGGGAGGTTTTCTGAATAGATCAACCACAATCCAGGCAAGGTGCACCTTGGAAAGTTTCAGAGCAATCAGAATTTACCTCCAAACAGAATGAAAAAAGAAAAGGAGAGAGAGAAAGAAAAAAAAGAAATCTCAGCCAAAATGATCCCCAAAAATAAGATTTGTAAGGTATATAAACAAACACATACAAACATAAAGACTGACAGAAGTAAACAACAAGAAATAAAAGAACCCATCCAGAATGAACCCCAACAATAAGATTTATATAATACTGGAATAAAAACAAATACACGGAAACATTGACAGAAGAATAAGAGTAGGGGTTGGTTATAAATCCTCGATGTGGGCAACAAAGGTTATTTCTAATCTTCTTTGGTATATCGTTGTATTAAACCTCTAGTTGTAATGTTAAGCAGTTTAAAAAAATTAAAAGGCCAAGAATCATGAGAATGGATCAAAAAAAAAAAAAAAAAAGAAAGAAAAAGAAAAGAAAAGAAAAAAAAGAAAAGAAAAAACTTGTTTCCATGAAATATACAGGTTTTAGGGCAATATCAGGAGCTTAATATATTGTTTTCCCTTGATTTTGGGGTTTTACAGTTTTATGGGGACCCTGTGGTTACCATCTTCTTGCTTTTGGCTTGTCTTCTGGGGGAGGGGCCTGCCGTGGTGTTTTCCAGTCAGTCTTGCTTAGCGTGAGTTGCCCTGCTGGCTCTCATGAGACTGGGCTCTGAGGAAACTGGTTTTTCAGGCTTTTGCTCTCTGAAGGTTTTTGTTCTTCTGTGGCTTTTTGTGGCTTTTTGGAGGGTCCCAGAAAAGAATCTGTCTGTATCCAGATCCCCACCTCAGAGAGAAGCCTTAGTCTGCTCCCCTCTGGGTGGTCCAGAACACACAGGCTCCCCCTCTGCCAATTCCACTGCACTCCACAACATCCCACAGGTGGTGGGCACTCCTAGCCACCATCCCAGTAGGGTCCCCAAGGCCCCCTCTCCCCTCTGCACCCTTGTGCCTCAAAATCATGAGTGATATTGGTTTGGGAAACTTGTTTCTAGAACTGCCAATGCTGGGACTGCTCTCCGGGCTCCTGGTCTACGCCTAGTATGCTCATATTTGTGCCTGAGATGGGGCCATGTTCTCTCAGGCACAAGCTGGGAGTGCTCAGACCCTGAGGCAGGAGACAGATGCCCTGCAGGCTGGGGACCACACCACACTCTCTTAAGCACTTGTGGGAGTGCACACAGCCTGAGCAGTGGTGCAATCAGTGGAAACCCACAGGCTCATGAACTGGACCCCCTCCAGTCTCTCTCTGATGTGGGTGGTTGCCTGTGGTGGTGTCCTTCCTGGGAACATGGGCTTAGGCCCATGCTCGTGACCTCCCAATTCCACTAGTTGCTCCTTAAGATCTTTTGCTCTTTGTGAGTGTTTTTAACCAGACTCTAAGTTAATGCTTGTCCCCAACCACAGAGCACTTTCATTTGGGGTATTACTTTCCTTGGGTTGCTTCTGGTGACTCCCTCTCCCTTCTGTTTATCCTACTAAATCAATCTGAGTGTTCCCACTCTGCTTTACCTCTCCACTGCTGCCTTCTGCTCCCGTAGAGTTCCAGAAGTGAATAATCTTAAATCTCTTGTTGATTTCATGGGTGTTCAGAGTGTTCCAGTAGATATTTAGCTCACTTTAGGGGACCAGTTGAGGACAGGGTCTCCTACTTCTCCGCCATCTTACCCCTCCTCCCCATTCCCTCATTTTCAATCTGTAGGTGTCTGTAGGTCTAAAATGAGTCCCAGGATGCTTGGGTGGCTCAATGGGTTAAAGCTTCAGCCTTCAACTCAAGTCATGATCTCAGGGTCCTGGGATCAAGCCCCACATCAGGCTCTCTGCTCAATGGGGAGCCTGCTTCCCCCCCCTCCCTGCCTGCCTCTCTGCCTACTTGTGATCTCTCTCCTCTCTGTCAAATAAATAAATAAAATCTTAAAAGTAAAATAATAAAATAAAATTAATCGCTTATAAGCAGCATATAGATGAGTCTCATTTTTTTTATCAATTATGTTATATTTCTTTGGAGTATTTTGTCCATTTAGATTCATAGTTATTATTGAGAGATATGAATTTAGTGACATTGTGTTACTTGTAAAGTTGTTTCTGGTGATGTTCTCTGTTCCTTTCTAGTCTTTCTTCTTCACTCAAAAAGGCCTCTTCAGTATTTTTTGCAGGGCTGGTTTAGTGATCATAAACTCCTTTAGTTTTTGTTTTCATGGAAAACTATCTCTCCTTCTACTGTGGTTGATAGCTTTTCTGGATAAAGTATTCTTGGTTGAGTATTATTCCCATTCACCAATTAAATATATCTTGCCATTCTTTTCTGGCCTTCCAAATTTCTGTGGATAGATCTGCTGTAAATCTGATTTGTCTCTCATTGTAGGTTAGGGATTTTTTTTCCCTTGCTGCTTTCAGGATTCTTTCTTTTTCTGTGTATTTTATAAATTTGACTATGATATGTCTTGGTGTTGGCTGGATTTTGTTGATTTTGATGGGAGTTCTCTGCCTCCTAGATTTGGATGTCTGTTTCTTTTCCCAGATATGGGAGGTTTTCAGGCCTATTTTACTCAAATAATCCTTCTGTCCTTTTCTCTCTCTTTTTTTCTTCTGGGGCACAAATGATATGAATGTTATTATGCTTCATGGAGTCACTGAGTTCTCTAAGTCTACGTTCATGATCCAATATTTTTTCTTTCCCCTTTCTTTTCAGCTTAATTATTTTCCACAATTTAACTTCTATATCACTGATTTGTTCCCCTGCTTTGCCCACACTCTTGTCAATATATGTCCAGTTAGTTTTGGGCCTCAGTTAATAGCATTTTTCATTTTGGCCTGACGAGTTTTAAGGTCTTTTTTCTCTGCAGTAAGTTTCTCTTTAGTTTCTTCTATGTTTTTCTCAAGCCCAGCTAGTATCTTTGTGATTGTTGTTTTAAATTCTCCATCAGGCATATAGCTTATATCTGTTTTGATTAGATCTTTGGTCGTGACCTCTTCCAATATTTCTTTTGGGATTAATTCTTCCATCTTCACACTTTGCCTAGACCTCTGTCTAGTGTGTGCTAAGAAAACCTTTTCCATTTCCTGCTCCTGAGAGTAATGGTTATATTAAGATGAAGTCATACACTGTCTAGGTCCTGGAGCTTTAAAAGTGGTTTCAGTGTATACTGTGTGCACTCTACTCTTGTGTTTTGGCTGCTCTTTCCCTCACATCAGTCCTCTGCAGAGTTTCTTCATGCTGGCAATGTGGAGTGTTTGGACCTGGTCCAGTGTGTGGCAAGTTTTAACTAGGTGTGTTTTTGTCTGCTTATTAGAAAAGGGTAGATTCTATTTCCACTAAATCTGAAGCTTTGCAGCATTCTATGATCAGTAGACTTGGTGGTTGGGGTTAGTTTGTGCTGGTCTTCTGGGGAGGGGCCTGCTGTTCTGGTTCTTGGGTGGGAAGTGGGGAGGCCTTATTGTAAGCTTCTCCAGACTCTACTGGGAGTACTGTGTCACTCACTCAAGTCTGTCTATGCCAATGGGTAGGCAGGGGAAATAGAATAACTCCACTCCTTCTTTCCAAGAGATGGGAGTTCATGCCCCTTGCTGTTCAGGAAGCTTTCAAAGAAGAGTGAAAAGTCCCATCTCATGTTACAGGCTTCCATCAGAACCCTGTTTTTACCCTGTCTGTGTCTGAGCCATCTGTCTGCCTGGTGGCATAGTACTTTTTGGTTTTGCCTCAGGCCCATGACCAGGTTTCAAGCCTCCAAATTTTAGGGACCTAGGTGGTGTGGATCTGCACTGATCCTCTGGGGCAGGGTCTCACCACACTATGGCTGGTACCAGTTTGTCCCAGAAAAGCAGTAACTTCAAAGTCTCACCTTACACCCAAAAGAGCTAGAAATGGAGCAGAAAATAAAGTCTAAAGCCAAAATAAGAATGGAAATAAAGATTAGAGCAGAATAAAATGATATAGAAACAACTACAACAACAAAAGATGGTAGAACAGATCAATAAAAGTGTTAGCTCTTTGAAAGAATTAATAAAATTGACAACCTCTAGCCAGATTTATCCAAAAGAAAAGAGAAAAGACCCAAACAAATAATATCAGAAATGAAAGAAGAGAGATCACAACCAACACAACAGAAATACAAACAATTATAAAGATAATATTATGAAAAAATATATGCCAAGAATCTAAGCAATCTGGAGATTCTCTTTATAAATGTAAGTTTCTCTTACAAAAGAATATCTTGTACTCTGTTATCAGGGTTACAGCTATGTTTGTATTTCTGAAAATAATCACCACCTTAAAATAATCTGTATTCCACAGAAACTTATTTTGGGGTGGTATATCTTGCTACCATACCTTTCCTTAGATCTTTCGGCAGGATTTTAGCTCTGCTGACAGCTAGATTTTAGACTTCTGTCCTACAGAACTATAATAGAATAAATATCTTCTGCTTTAAGTCACATAATTTGTGGTAATTTGTTACAACACTCCTAATACAGATGGCAAACTATACTATAATTCTGAAAAAGAAAATGAGAATGGTATGTATCTTATTAAGATATATTGTCTTTTAATTAAATTAAATTTTAAATGCAAGTGCAAATGATTATTACAAAATTTAGAACATTGAATTAAAAATTAAATAATAGGGGCACCTGGGTGGCTCAGTGGGTTAAGCCTCTGCCTTCCCCTCAGGTCATGATCTCAGGGTCCTGAGATCAAGCCCTACACTGGGCTTTCTGCTCAGCAGGGGGCTTGCTTCCCCCTCTCTCTCTGCCTGCCTCTCTGCCAACTTGTGCTCTCTCTCTCTATCAAATAAATAAATCTTTTAAAAAATGAAATAATATTTAGAATAGATAAAGTATAAAGCATAAGAAGTGCCAATAAGTCTAAATAGTTGCAAGGATTCTAGAACTTATATGACGTTGTAAGTTAATAATTCTGAATAAAGTGAGAGAAGTGGGAGATACATGTTGTAATCCACACGATATGCAAAAAATGTGGCTAATATCTATACATAAAGTAAATTTAATTTCAATAAATCATTTAATCAATCCAAAATAATACAGAAAATTAAGAAGAAACAACAAAAATGAAGGAAAAAATCAGAATATTTAGCAAAATGCTAGATCAGATTTCAAACATACCAATTGTTACAGTAAATGTTAATGATTCAAAAAGTCAAATGAAAGGCATAGTTTCATTTAATGAATAAAAGAGCAATACCCAACCATAAGTTCTCTAAGAAGTCTTATCCATATGTATATCACATAGATAGATTGAAAGTAAAATGAAGGAAAATAATATGAATATAATGTTATAGTAACCACATTAATATCAGATGAAATATACTTAAAGACAAATGATACTATCAAGCTAAAGATGATCATTTTATAAAGATAGTAATTTCTATTACTCTAAAAGACAAAAACATCCTTAATATGTATCTATTTAATAAATTCAAAATCATTGAGCAAAACCAGACTGAGCTAAAAACAAATTTACAATTATACAACTATAATTGGAGATTTTATCAGTACTATCTCAACAATCAACAAAACAATCTAAAAGATATATACATTTTGAACAATGTTGTCACCTACTTTGACCAAATTGGTATTTATAAAACATGACACCGTATGATTTCAGAATACACATTTTTTTCAAACGTACATTTTATTATCATATATTATAGATTGGACCATAAAACAAGTCTCAGTTCATAAGCATTGAGATAGTAAAGGATGTTTTCTGAGGAAAATAGGAATAATTAGATATCTACACTGTTGAAAGGCAATTATCTATGGGTCAATTGCATTTTTTCCTGTGTTTTGAGAAAATAATTGACAGCTTTTATTGCTGACTATCTTACCAAAGATGTTTCCATGAAAACAGCTTAAGAGAACAAAGATAATACTATTTTCTAGGCAGATGGAGGATTTGTTTTCTGACTTGCATAATAAGGAAAATATATTTATTCAGGGAAAAAACTAGGAAGGTTTTCCATCAATCTCTTTATATGATTAGGATTTTCTATGTACAGGATTCCTTAGCTATGGGGACAAATCCACAGTATGCACAGCATCTAACTGTGACTTCCACCACATTGCCCTGAGTTCTTTAGAAGGCAAGGAGAACTGCAGACATGAAGTTCATGCTACCTTCTGTGTTATGAGTGATAAATTCCTTTGTCTTTGACCTAAGATTCTTGTGTTTTTTTCTCAGCATCTATAAAACTATAATAGACTAACTTGTTAGCCTTCAAATAAGGTAAAATATCAGGTCCTTTACAATTCTTGATAGTTTTGGTGATGAGAATGAAATGTTAACAATAGCATAAGTTTCTGAAGGAGGAGAAAATAAGGGTCCTACGTGGGTCTGATTAGGGACTGTGAGAAATCTTCTTGGAGTCAAGTATCAAGTGTCCTTGCCAAGAGATGAATGGATTGAAGGCAAATGTACCTTACTATACTACCTGTTACTGGGGCCCCTGGGTGGCTCAGTGGGTTAAAGCCTCTGCTTTCAGCTCAGGTCATGATCTCAGGGTCCTGGAATCAAGACCCACATTGGGCTTTCTGCTCAGCAGGGAGGCTGCTTCCCCCTTTTTCTCTGCCTGCCGCTCTGCCTACCTGTGATCTCTCTCTCCATGTCAAATAAATAAATAAATAAAATCTTTAAAAAAAAAAAACAATACTACTTGTTATTGATGATGAGGTTGAGGGGGGTAGGGTTAAAATAGTGTCCACTTTTTTCTTGCTCACTGTTCTGAAGACAGGAAGGAACAATGAATCAATTAATATTCAGTGCCAGTCTAGAAATTTCAACTGAATGACAAAACATTTGCTTGAAGTTAATTTGCTTGCATTGTATCAGACACCTGGTGACAGAAAACTCAGGTATCTTGATCACTGCTTGCAGAGCTATTGTCTTATATTATGTTCCATGATCCCTCACTCTTCCTCTATGTCAACCCAAGTTACTTTAAGAAAAAGAGTTTAGTGATGCCTGGGTGGCTCAGCAGATTACGCATCTGCCTTCAGCTCAGGTTATAATCTCAGGGTCTGGGATCAAGTCCCAGACTTGATCTGGGCTCCCTGCTTAGTGGGTAACTTGCTTCTCTCTTTGCCCTTCAACCTGCTTGTGCTCTTTCTCACTCTCTCTCAAAGAAAAAGTTTAGTATTCTGGGAAGGTAAGGAAGAGTGGTACTAAAACTTTTATGGCACGATTGGATACATGTCTCAATCACCATCCCACCTGATTCCATAGGGAAAGACAACACATTAAATGAATTAAAGGTGTTTGTGGAGGCTAAAGACCAACCTGCTCAAGAATACTGAGATCAACCAGGAAATCAAAGATGAGCTTAAACAATTTGTGAAGACCAATGAGAATGAAGACACATTGATGCAAAACCTACGGGAAATGGCAAAGGCAATCCTAAGGGGGAAATACATACCCATCCAAGCCACACTCAAAAAAATTGAAAAATCTCGAATACACTAGCTCTCCTTACACCTCAAAGAACTGGAAAACCAACAACAAAGGAAGCCAACCCCACGCAAAAGAAGCAAAATAATCAAGATCAGAACAGAGATCAACGAGTTAGAAACTAGAGAAACAGTAGAACGCATCAACAAATCCACAAGTTGGTTCTTTGAAAGAATCAATAAGATTGATAAGTCACTGGCCAAACTCATCCAAAAGAAAAGGGAGAGACCCAAATTAACAAAATTATGAATGAAAGGGGAGAGATCACGACTAATCCAAAGGAAATAGAAACAATCATCAGACGTTATTATCAACAACTCTATGCCAATAAGTTAAACAACCTAGAAGAAATGGATGCATTCCTGGAAACCCATAATCTTCCAAGACTGAAACAGGAAGAAATTGACAACCTGAATAGACCAATATCTAGTAATGAGATTGAAGCAGTGATCAAAAACCTCCCAAGGAACAAGAGTCCAGGACCAGACGGATTCCCTGGGGGAATTCTACCAAACTTTCAAGGAAGAAATAATACCTATTCTCCTGAAACTATTTCAAAAAATAGAAACAGAAGGAAAACTTCCATACTCTTTCTATGAAACCAATGTTAGCCTGATCCCCAAACCAGGCAAAGACCCTACCAAAAAGGAGAATTTCAGACCAATATCCCTGATGAATATGGATGCCAAGATTCTCAACAAGATCCTAGCTAATAGGATCCAACATCACATTAAAAAGGTTATTCATCACGACCAAGTGGGATTTATCCCTGGGCTGCAAGGGTGGTTCAACATTCGCAAATCAATCCATGAGATAGAACAGATCAATCAGAGAAGAGAGAAGAACCACATGGTCCTCTCAATGGATGCAGAAATAGGGTTTGACAAAATTCAGCATCTGTTCTTGATTAAAATTCTTCAAAGTATAGGGATAGAAGGAACATTCCTCAACATCATCAAGTCTATCTATGAAAAACCCACAGCAAATATCATTCTCAATGGGGAAAAACTGACAGCCTTCCTGTTGAGATCAGGAACACAAGGATGCCCACTCTCATCACTCTTGTTCAACATAGTGCTAGAAGTCCTAGCGACAGCAATCAGACAACAAAAAAAATAAAAGGTATTCAAATTGTCAATGAAGAAGTCAAACTTTCTCTCTTCGCAGCCGACATGTTAATCTATATGGAAAACCCAAAAGACTCCACCCCCAAACTACTAGAACTCATACAGCAATTGAGTAATGTGGCAGGATACAAAATCAATGCACAGAAATCAGTGGCTTTCCTATACACTAATAATCTATCTGTGGAAAGAGAAATTAGGGAATCTAGTCCATTTACGATAGTACCAAAAACTATAAGATACGTGGGAATAAACCTAACCAAAGAGGTGAAGGATCTGTACCCGAAGAACCACAGAACGCTCATGAAAGAAATTGAAGAAGACGCAAAAAGGTGGAAAAGCATTCCATGTTCCTGGATCAGAAGAATAAACATTGTTTGAATGTCTATACTGCCCAGATCGATCTATACTTTCAATGCCATCCCGATCAGAATTCCACTGGATTTTTTCAAAAGCCTGGAACAAACAATCCTAAAATTTATATGGAACCAGAAAAGACCCCGAATTGCTAAGCAAATGCTGAAAAAGAATAACCAAGCTGGGGGCATCACATTGCCTGATTTCAAGCTTCACTACAAAGTGGTGATCAGCAAGACAGCATGGTACTGGCACAAAAACAGACACATAGACCAGTGGAACAGAAGAAAGCCCAGATATGGACCTGCAACTCTATGGTCAAATAATCTTTGACAAAACAGGAAAAAATACCCAGTGGAAAAAAGGCAGTCTCTTCAATAAATGGTGCTGGGAAAATTGGAAAACTATATGTAGAAGAATGAAAGGTGACCATTCTCTTAAACCATACACAAAGATAAACTCGAAATGGATAAAAGACCTCAACATGAGGCAGGAATCTATCAAAATCCTAGAGGAGAACATAGGCAGTAACCTCTTCGACATCAGCCACAGCAACTTCTTTCAGGACATGTCTCCAAAGACAAAGGAAACAAAAGCGAAATTGAACTTTTGGGACTTTATCAAGATAAAAAGCTTCTGCACAGCAAAGGAAAGAGTCAACCAAACAAACAGGCAACCCACAGAATGGG
>CM053612.1:45280611-45297787 GCA_028646535.1 Procyon lotor | reverse complement strand
GATGTCCAAAAAAGAAAAGGAAATTAGATCTTATCTCCCCTAGAGCTGAAACTTTGCAACACTCTCTGTTCCATAAACCTGTGTGAGCAAAACAGCACCACCCAGCAGAGGCTGGAAACACTTACACCAAGCCCTTGTGCCCTACAGGGGCATCCCCACTAGGGCAAATCCTCCTATGAATGAGCAGAGCAGGCCTCACTCCCATAAGATCAGCATAAATACCTTGCACACAACTTAACATCTTTAAATTCAGCTGAACTATTCTTAAATTATCTCTGAGCTACCTAGACAGAGCAAATTAAAAGATAGACATTAAAGTGAATGGAACCATGTTTTTTAATTCTTAATTTCCTCCAGATTTGTTTTAAATCCACTTGTATTTGCCTTTCCCAACCAATACCTTCAGTAAAAATGTTCCTATTTTCCTATTCTTTTTAAAAATATTTATTTATTTTAAGGAGGGCACATGATGTGATGAGCGCTGGTCATTATACCCAACTAACGCATTATTGAACCCTACATCTGAAACTAATAATGCAGTATATGTTGACTAATTGAATTTGAATAAAAAAAGAAAAAGAATAATTTATGTATGTATGTATGCATGTACATATGTTAGAGAGTGAGAGGAGCCTGGGAGGAGGGGCAGAGGGAGAAGAATATAGAGAATCCCAAGCAGACTCCTCACTGAGTGTGGAGCCCAATGCAGACCTCAATCCCATGACCCTGAGATCATGATCTAACCCTGAATCAAGAGTCTGATGTTTAACTGACTGAGCCACCCACTCTAAAGAAATTTGCCAGGGGCACCTGGGTGGCTCAGTTGATTCAGTCTCTGACTCTTGACTTTATTTCAGGTCATGACCTCCAGGTAGGGAGATTGAGTCCTGCTACAGGATCCATATCAACACGGAGTCTGCTTTTCAGTCCCCCTCCCCCTCTCTGTCCCCCCAGTTCACTTTTAGTCTTTCTCACAAATAAATAAAAAAATCTTAAAAAAAAAATTTTTCCAACTTACATTGTCCCAAGTCCCATTATACAGAAGACTGAAACATATTTAATACATAGTATATTGAGAATGGGCTTTGATAATTAGTTTGTGCTAAAGGTGCTTGAGCAGATAGATGACATACATTAAAGAAAAAGTTAAAAGTAGAGATATGAAACAAGAGTTTGAATCAAGGAAATCAGATAGCAGCAAAGCAAGCATGATGTAATTATCAGCTTGATTAGTCCTGAGGTAATGAGAATGAAGAGGAAATAGTAAATTTAAGCCATATTTTAATGACTTGGGTTAGACTTCACTATTCAGCTTCCTACTCTCATACCTTCTTTGCTTTCCCCTCACATAATTCATGGTTGTTGCCCTTTGCATAGATATTGCTTAAAATGAACAGATAAAATAATAAAAAAGAAAAATTCCAAGGGAAGAATAGCTTGCTCTTCATAGAAATTTAACCATTTCATTTTCACATAGGTTTTAATTCTCTTTTACACATATACTCATTTAAAAAAAACCTGTCATCTACTTTAGCCTCATCTTAAAATCTTAGGTCAGTAATTCAGATCTTATTAAATTAAAATTTTATTTAATTCATCATTCAAAAAAGAACTGGGCCACCCATTGGGAACTGTATGTGCTCTAGTGCATAGGATGTATTCTTATATTACCAGATGAAATTTTATGTTACCCCAGCTTTATACACATTCTAATTCTTAGTAATGAGAACACTTACTTAATATAAGTTGTATTTACCCTCAGTTTTTATTTTTCTCTATTTTATTTTGTGACTTTGACATTAAAGGTGTGATAATGGGCACCTGGGTTGCTCAGTTGGTTAAGCAACTGCCTTTAGCTCAGGTCATGATCCCGGAGTCCTAGGATCAAGTCCTGCATTGGGCTCCCAGCTCCATGGGGAGTCTGCTTCTCCCTCTAACCTTCTCCCCTCTCATGCTTTCTCTCATTGTCTCTCTTTCAAATAAGTAAATAAAATCTTTTTAAAAATGGTGTGATAAACTATATATAAAGCTGAGAAAACTTAGGAATAATACATCCACCTGCTTTTTTCAGGATGAAAGAACTGGCTTTTATGAAATTGAACACTCTTCAGTTTAATGGATCTTTGTTTTCTTTCTCTTAAATAGAACCCAGGATGACTTCTCCTACTAAATAAGGAAGTGATGCAGCTGAAAGTGATCTCAAAAATTCAGAAAATGAAGTTCTACTTGAATGTGGTACAGATATAGAGCTTTCATTTGCTGATTCTAATATTATCTCTCATGTGGAAAGTAACCCAATGAACAGGGAGCTAAGCACACCTACCTCCCAGCAACATACTGTTCATCAAGCAATAGAGAATGATTTTGAAATTGAGAATACCCAAAAAGATCTTCAACAAAAACATTTAGAAGAAGAATCCCTTCTAATTCAGATCCTTGTTACTAGAAAATGGATCTTTCTCATGTCAGGGCTAGGAAGAATTACCTATCTGAGTGTCTCACTAGTAGAAAGTGATAAAAATAATCCTTTAACTAACAGAAGAAGATTCCACTCAGAGAAAGTGAGGATGAAAATATGCGATTTCTATAATAGCATTGTATATTACAAAATTCCTCTCCAACTCTCAGTTTTGTGGAGAATCCCATCCATTAACAATCACGAGATAAAGTGATAAAATGATTCTCCATCTGCTGTGTGGGAGACAATTCTTTCAGGCTGCCTGTTGTCAAATATCATGTCGGTGAAGCTTAAATATATAGCATTTCTTCCTCATCCAAATGTCCTCACCTATGGGGAAAGAGCCATAATAGTTGGAAGACCTTTAAGGATTTACTACTACCATCCCCTCATTGAAAGAATAGCATCAGAAAAATTTTACAAATCAACTGTTACTAAAGGGAAAGATGGGTTCCATGTTTTTGTGAGGCCTATGTTCTATGTCCTATGGTCTTCAAATTCAAAACATACTTAATAGAAAAGCTTTTGAGGGTCATTTGAGATCTCACCATAACATGAGGTTTGTGACCATAAGCACTAATGATGGATGGAAATATTTATGTCCCATTTGTGGTAGTAGTTTCAACAATTTTGTTGAATTTAGACAACATTCCTGCAGCTTTCTTAGGAATTAAGTCTAATTGGGATGAATTCATTTTAAAACTTAACTTTTAAATATTCATAATGACTACCAAAATGAAAAAAATTCATGAATACAATTTTTGATAGTGTTAGATGGAGTTGTAGAATGGAACACAAGATAATAGGATATATCAGAAAAAAACATCTTTGAGAAAAGAGGAACAAACAGATAATTAAAATATCAAGGCCCTGATATGTATTGAGTCAGCAACTGAACAAAGAAAATGCTTGCACTTTTTAAACATCCATCCCTGTAGATAAGAATATTGTTACTATTATCAGATTCCAAGTTCACAGGATCCTGACAATGATAGCAAACATATATTGGCAGGCTACAAAAAGTCCTAGGTGTTTCTAGAGACTGCTAAATTTAATATCTGAAATGTTTTTCATAAATTCAATAAAAATCATTTTAAAGATATTGCAAGTTGCATTGTAAGCTTACAATTAGATAAAAAAAGTTTCCAATATTATAAATATGCTATGTTTAAATTCAAAATAAAAATTAAACTCATGAAAAGAAAGTAATATAATAAAAGTAAAATAATTTGAGATAAAACTGAACAAGTTTTAAAATTGTAGCATACAACTCAACTGTAATTACTGTTTTCTCAGAGAGCTTCTTCACCATTGCCTACTACCACCACCCAAATTTAACATTCATCTTATATGTATATGGACAAATGCCCACACATATTTAAGGAGTTTTCTGTTTTGCTACTTGCAGTTCAAAATTCTGTACTTTTTATTTCCTTTGATTGGTATAGTTATAAGGATTAAAGATAGACACCATGACTATAACTCTAAATCAACTCATATTTATTGTTCACCCATTATGTGTGACTATGCTAGGAACATTGCATGTATTAATCTTCACAATAATTTTACATTTGTGAATTTTTATGGTAAAATTAAATGCATAGAAACAGTTTCTAGGAAATTAAGTTACTTTCCTATTTAGTAAGTGCATACTGTTATTCTATAGTAAAATAATATAGATGGAATTTACTTTAATTGGAGGCTTGTTACATATTACACCTTATTAATAAGTATGTATGTATGAAATAATGTATAGAATTTATTTAATCCATAGACATACTATATTACAGAAATTCTAAATTCTCATAAAGCAGAGGATATTTAGCCTATACCTAAAACTCACCATCTGCAGGTAAATTTGCTACTTCCAGTTACAGTTACTCAGTATCAGCAATGAATTAATGTGGACAATTAAACTAATTAAGACAATTCAGGGAACTAAATTAAATATTTCCCCATTTTAAAAATTCTGTGTTATTTAATTTTTATCTCATTTAAGTAAATGAGACACAAAATGTAGTTTTACAAAGATACAAGCCATCAGAGGATGCCCAGGTGGCTCAGTCAGTTAAGTGCTTACTTTCAGTTCAGGTCATAATCATATCAAGCCCTGTGTTGGACTCTCCACTCAGCAGAGAGCCTGCTTCTCTCTCTGTCTGCCCCTCTCCCAGCTTGTACTCTCTCTTACAAATAAATAAATAAAATCTTTTTTAAAAAAAGATATAAGCCATCAGGTAGATATCAATAAAAATAAAATAGAAAAAAATATTTCCTTTTCTCCTGAGATTGAAGTAAAAATAGCAGTTGGATTACAAATAGATTTTAATCACAAAAGCAGCTTTCATCACTATCATTGTTATAATCTACAGAATTCACATTTTAGTTAGTAAACTTCCATAAGTTTTGAAAATATGATTTAAATGCATAACAGAGTAGTTAAATTAGATGTTACTCACATTTTTGTCATAAATACACAGGTATCTATTGAGCTAAAGCTTAAAAAATGACAAATGAAAACCAAATTAAGTCAGAGTAGTGAAATCAGAAGAATCTAAAAAAGTCCTGGTTACATCCTTCTCTAACAGAAACTTGAAAGACATTCTCAATTACTATAGAGAGGGAAAGCAAACTTTTACCTAGAAAAAGGTAGAAGAATACAGTTTAATGTTTTAAAAAGATTGAGCTTTATATTTTTAAAACTTAAAAACTCATTCAGGGGCGCCTGGGTGGCTCAGTCGTTAAGCGGCTGCCTTCGGCTCAGGTCATGATCCCAGGGTCCTGGGATCGAGCCCCGCATCGGGCTTTCTGCTCTGCAGGAAGCCTGCTTCTCCCGCTACCACTCCCTCTGCTTGTGTTCCCTCTCTTGCTGTGTTTCTCTCTGTCAAATAAATAAAAAAATCTTAAAAAAAAAAAAAAAAAACTCATTCAATATCTCACAGGTGTACTTGACTTTCCTCAGAGATACAAGGACAGACATGCATTTTGTTCCTTTATAACTGTAGAGTTATTATTAGAAAATGTATTGCAAACACTAGAGGGTGACTATGGAAGCAGCTGAAATGTCAGGAGCGTTCCTGTTCTCAGACTATTGAACTCAGTAGCCTGGCATGAACAGGATCTCATCATCTCCTGGGGAGGGGCATAGATTAGGAACTATGAAAGAAAGTAACTCTCAACTCTCCTGCCTGCCCCCAGTGATTGCTAGCACAAACATCCTATTTTTCCCTTATCCTATGACTGCCTCCCTGCGTGACCACTGATCAGGGAGGGTGCAGGCCTGCTTTCTGCCTTCAAGATAATTGCCATCTCTTTGTATTCCTTCCCCATGCTTTGATACATCTGTCCTTGCTTTCCTGATAAAAAATAAAATAAATAAAAGCTCTGTGTAGAATTCAGCTGCTGCTACTCTCCTTTGCAGAGGCAGTCCTGCACAGCCACTCAGATTGGTGTCTGAGAGCTTTATTTCAGTGTGTGATGACAATGATTATATTAGTAAGTTTCAGAATTCCTTTACAAAACATATTTTAAAATATATGTATAGAATAGGGGCGATTCTGGGTGGCTGGGCGGCTCAGTGGGTTAAAGCCTCTGCCTTCGGCTTAGGTCATGATCCCAGAGTCCTGAGATCAGATTGAGCCCCACATCAGGTTCTCTGCTCAGCAGGGAGCCTGCTTCCCCCTCTCTCTCTGCCTGCCTCTCTGCCTACATGTGATCTCTCTCTTGACAGAGATAAATAAATAAATAAATAAATAAATAAATAAATAAATAAATAAAATTAAAAATATATATGTATAAGATAATACCTTTAGTTCATATACACAGTAACTAGTATCTATAATAATAGATTACACGAACATCACCAAGACCAGCAAATTATATAGTCAAAACAGGGTAGAATACAATTTTAGAATAAATAAGCTAATAGAACTCTGAAGATAACAACTTTTTACTATTTGAATGTTCTTGAACTTTGACTAGTTAGAATTTAAGATTATATTCTCATATTGTATTTCAAAAGTGTGTCTTAAAACAAAGTTTTTTATTTGCCTCATACTATTTATCTGTCATCAATGTGTTGGATATTTTCTTGTAAGTTATGTTGTAGATATATTAAATATAAAAATACAAATACAACAATTCTAGGTCTTTGAAAAAATCAAAATGAATCAAAATGAATCAAATGTATGGCAGTAATTCTATTTTAATTTTTTTTATTAATTTTTATTAACATATAATGTATTATTTGCCCCAGGGTACATGTCTGTGAATCTTCGGGCTTACACATTTCACAGCACTTAACAGCACATACCCTCCCCAATGTCCACAACCCAGCCACCCTATCCCTACCCCCCCGCCCCCCCGGCCACCCTTAGTTCATTTCTTGAGTCTAGGAGTCTCTTATGGTTTGTCTCCCTCCCCATCCCTTCCTGTTTCATTTCTCTCCCCCACCCCACACTTTAGATGTTAAATTGAAAGCATGAAAAATATTCTGAAGAATCTTCTAAAGTTACAACAAAAGTGAATTCCCAAATAATGTTTAATTTTATAAACACTTTTCAATGGACATATATAGTGTGTAATACCATTTTTTTGCCCTAGAAACAATCTGAGATAACTCAATCAATAGAAATAAATGGGCTGAGATTATAGGTTTTCCAGATATCTGATTTTGGATTTATTCTTGAATCATAGTTTGGAGATGAAAACCCCCCAAACTGTAGATATTAAAATAAAATGCAGCAGTTATTCAAATTTCAATTTGAAATAAAGATCACTTATTTTATTAATTAAATCATTGTACTAAAATCAGCTTACAAATTTTATAACGTTTGACTATTATGATGCTGATTGTTCTTTTTTTTATTATTTGACAGAGAGGAGAGAGATCACAAGTAGGCAGAGAGGCAAGCAGAGAGACGGGGGAAGCAGGCTCCCTGCTGAGCAGAGAGCTTAATGCGGGGCTCCATCCCAGGACCCCAAGACCATGACCTGAGCTGAAGGCAGAAGCTTTAACCCACTGACCCACTCAGGCGCCCTGATGCTGATTGTTCTTAAACAATTTTATAAATAGAAAACTTGGGTAATAATTATCTAAATTTATTCCATCTAGTAACCAGCTAAGAAAAATAAGGTGTTTATTATACAATAAAGCAATAGTTAGAATTATCTATAGATTTGCTAAAGAATAATTAACTGTTGGGGCGCTTGGGTGGCTCAGTGGGTTAAAGCCTCTGCCTTCGGCTCAGGTCATGATCTCAGGGTCCTGGGATAGAGCCCCACATAGGGTCCTCCGCTCAGCAGGGAGCCTGCTTCTCCCTCTCTCTCTGCCTGCCTCTCTGCCTACTTGTGATCTCTCTCTCTCTCTGTCAAATTAATAAATAAAATCTTAAAAAAAAGAATAATTAACTGTTTGGTTCTTACTATATTCTAGTTATCTGGGCTGAACAAATAAGGCTATTAGCTTATGGTTTAAATGTGTAAATCTCAAACTTTTTTGAGTTCACTTAGCTTATGATAGTTAATGAGTGTATTATTATTATTATTATTATTATTATTATTATTTGTTTCTTTAGAGAACACAGGCTCCCTGTCTTGTAAAGAGGCAGTTATAGCTTTTCTTCATAAAATTTCACACATATGTATATAGCAAAGAACCTTGAAAGCTAGAAATAACATCTACCTCCAGAGCAGAGGGTAGATTAGACTTCTTTCCCAACCAGGGTGATAAACATAAGGTCTCCCTCAAAAACAAAGGATGGGCAAATTTGCAAGCATTTCTCTTGAGTTTTGGAGTTTCCTAACTTGAGGTTTCTCAATTATGACATACATTTGATGGAATCACTGAGCCTTAAATCTCTTCTCATTTTGTATAAGTCTTTTTTTCTCTCTTTTGTTTGGCTTGATTGTTTTCCATTATTCTGTCTTTTAGGTCATTAATTCATTCCCCTCTTTCTTCCAGCCTCTGTTCATTCCATCAGGCATGTTCCTCATTTCATTTATTGAGCTCTTTATCTCTACTATGTTATTCCTTATCTCTGTGTTAAAGGTCTCACTCATGTCTTCCACTCTTTTCTCAAGTAGAGTGAGTATCCTTATGATCATTATTTTAAATTTTCTATCAGGCATGTTACTTATATCTGTTTCACTTAGACCTCTGGCCATGACCTTGTTCTGTTCTTATCCCTGTTCTTGGGATAAATTTCTCTGTCTTTTTCTTTTGAATAAATTTCTGTGTTTGGAAAGTCTAAATCTCTGTGTTAGGAAAGTCAGCTACATGTCCTTTTCTTGAGAGTAATGCCTTTATGAAGAGAGGTTCTGTCATGTCTTGCTCTGTAGTTTCTCTTTTTTCCCCAGTGCCTGGTCATTCTGGGAATGTCTCCAATGTGTGTTGTTTATGCTATGCTGTTTTGTTCTGGCTGCCTTATCCTTCAGGCCAGTCATCTACATAAGCCATCTTTGCCTGTTGTGGGTAGTGTTTTGTCCCTGCCCCGAACGTGACATGTTTTAATTAGGTGTGCTCTGGTGTGTTTGTGAAATGAGACCTGTCACCAATGCCATCAGAGTGGAGGATCTGCAAAGCTCCCCAGCCAGGAGATTTAGTGTGAGCAGGGGTTTGGGCCAGTCTTCTGGAGGAGTAGGCCCACCAAGCTTGGACTGAGGCACGTGTGACTGGGAATGGTGATTCACTAGGAGTGTGAGAGTAAAGCATGGTGTAAGCAAGTTAGTAGAGAGTGCACTTGTTCCTGTAGGTGGCCATGTTCTTATACTGAGGGATGGGGAAGTGAAATGGTGCTTTCCAGTTCCTTTGATCCTAGAGGGGTATCCCTGTGAATGCAGTCTCACAGATGCATTCTAAGACGAGCAAATAACCACCCCACTGTGTACCCTTGGCACATTTCATATTGCTGTTTCCACACCATATATTTATGGGCTGTTTGCTTGACTTCTCTCCAAAAACAGCCCCAATGTCCTCTGGCTCTTCCCAGGTCAAGCTTGCTGATCTTTAGAATTCCAGGCTTTAAGCCCCACTGGTTACAAAAACTCATGAAATTTGGTCTCTCTCACTTTCCAAACCAAATGCTATGGTTCATTTTGCCTATACACTCCCCTATGTGTTAGTCTTTCACCCTTCTCCAAGAACATTGCTCCCTTCCCACTATAGTGGCCATTATCCATTTCTCTCCTAAACCACATCTCCACACTTTGTACCTCTTTTGACATGGCCTCTTTATTACTCTTAGTTTTAAAGTTTGTTTTTCTAGTCTTCGGATCAATTTCTGAGGTATTTTGGATAATTTTTTAGTTATCTTGTTGTATCTATGAGATTAATCAAACCTACAGTCCTCCTAGTCTGACACCATCCTCCAATCTTCTACCCCAGAGAAATTGAATCTTAAGGATACATTTTCAGCATTTGTTCTGGGCTTTCTAGATTTTGTTCTTTAATCTGATTAGATTTGAAGTCACTAGTCACTCTCTTTTCAGTACTAAAAACAAAGACTGATATTCCATTGTGTGATGTAGCAATAGAAATATTCAAATTATCACCATTGCATACCTGTAACTAATATTTATAAAAGGCAAGATTCTGTGTAAACATGTATTTGATACTTCAGACCATTTTTTTCAAACTAATGAGTGTAATGAGATTAACTAATTTCTTCTAATTGTTCTAGTCAAAAAGCCAAAAGAAAAGGATACAATCATGGATTCAAATTCCCTGGTCAAGTGCTGAATAAATGATTTGAAAGTTTCCATGTCTGCCCTAAAACAAACCTTTATCTCCTGTAGATGCTGAGATAAGATTAATGAAAACCAATCCCAGAGACTATGAGAGGCTGAAATGCAAGTTGAATTTCTAATCTCAAATGTTGTTAAGATGAGTACACTGAACAAGAATAGAATCCTGAAAATTGGAATGAAGACATATGGGAAATTCCTAATGAAACTAGATATACTGAACCCATAAATTCTGAGGTTTTTTGGCCTGTAGAAGGGGCCATTACAGCTCCATCTGAGTGGGTTAACCATACTTTGACTAGGGAAACTATAATGGCATCCCCTTAAGTGGTGGTCTTGTAAGACAATTCTAGTTCTTCTCTTATTTGCTTCTGGACTTATAACTAGAGTCAAGTTCCAATCCATCCAAAAAAGTAAGGTGTAACTCATGAAGAGCTATACTAAAAATTAAAAAAAAAATTATTTACTTGATTTTTCCAATTTATACATATAGAAATCAGGGGAATATGTGTGGGAATGGATATTAAGGACATGAAATAATGGTTGAAGAAACACAAATTTGTATCAAACTAAGTTTATGGATACTGATCCACAAAACCTGGATTTAATGTTGTACCATTTGGGGTTAGAAAGTTCTCTAAAACTTGTTGATTCACCGAAACATGGACCAAAATGTGGCCTAAATTGAATGAGGATGAAATGCAGGCCTGCCTTGATGTACTGTAGAGAAAGGGATTCAAAGGCTTCCAAAGAATGTCAGAGTAGATTTATCACTTAAGATCTGCTCACACAAAATAGCAGAATCCAAGAGTAGATTTATCATTTAAAATCTGTTCACACATAATAGCAAAATCCAAAGGACGTGTCTTTCACCACATTGGGAGAAATAAAGTTCAGAGAATCCCCAGCATTCTTGAAGAGTACTATGATTGCTCTTTTGAAGTTGGAAATTACAAAAACAGCTGCTACTAGTGAATTGTAAAAACTAAGCCCTGTGACGTTTTTAGATCTCAAGATAGCAAGGGACAAGGTTAGCCCTTAGTTGTTAAAGGCAAGGTTGATGTGGTTACTGTAATGAGCAGTAGAGATAAAACAGTTATCTGAATAGTTTAACCCCCAGAGACCTACAATATTAGCTAGCTGATTCCCATTAAAAAGATGGGAAGCATGGGAGGGAGGAGGCAAGATGGCTGAGAGGTAGGAGATCCTGTTGCAACCTGTCCCAAAAAGTGAGCTGGATATCTGCCAGAACACGCTGAACACCCATGAAATCAGCCTGAGGAGCAAGATTTTTCACTTCTGGATCTCTATGGGAGCAGAAGACAGCAGCAGAGAGGTAAAGCAAAGCGGGAACACTCAAAACGGTATCTGGAGGGAGCCACCAGAAGCGGCGCAAGGACAGTAATACCCCAAAGGAAAGTGCTGAGTGGTTGCAGAGCAGCAATAACTTAGAGCCTGGTTAAAAACACTTAAAAAGAGGGTACCTGGGTGGCTCAGTTGGTTAAGCAACTGCCTTCGGCTCAGGTCATAATCCCAGAGTCCTGGGATCAAGTCCCACATGGGGCTGCCAGCTCCATGGGGAGTATGCTTCTCCCTCTGACCTTCTCCCCTCTCATGTTCTCTCTCTCTCTCTCTCAAATAAATAACATCTTTAAAAAAAAAAAAAAAAAACTTAAAAAGAGCATAAGTTCTGAGGAGCAGCTAGTGGAATGGAAGGGGTGGTCGTGGGCCCAGGCCTGGGCCCACGCTCCCAGGAAGGACACTACTTGCCTCAAAGAGAAACTAGTGGGGGGGTCCAGTCCGTGACCCCGAACCTGCACTTTTCCACTCCTCGCAGCATTTTGTGGGCGGTGTGTGTGCTCCTGAAAGCACTTTAGAGAGTCTGCTGTGGTCCCAGAGCCAACAGCTTTTCTTCCTGTACAGCACTCTCTAGACGGTACATCCCCAAAGGCAAGAACTATGGGGCCGGTGCACTAATATTGGCAAGAATCTGGCCACACACCCCCAGAACGTGGCTCCCGAAGCAGGGGAGCACGCATAATTGCCAAACTACTGAGTGTGTGACATCTGGGACAGGCGGCGATGGGAGGTTTGTGGAGGGGAGTGTCCCTTCTGGACAACCCAGAGGGAGCAGACTGAGGTTTCTCTGTGACAGGAAGGTCTGGGTACAGACAGGCAGATTCCTCCCTTATACTCTCTGAAAAGGAGAAAAAGCAACAAAAAGCCGAAAGCATTCAGAGAGTTAAGACTGAGAAACCGGGTTCCACAGAGCTCGGCTCCTTGAGTGAGGAGCAGGGTGAATCAACCCAAGCAAGACTGATTAGAAAACTACGCACCAGGCCCCTCCCGAAGACAAGTCAAAAAAACAAAAGGATTATAACCACAGGGTAACCATGAGACTTTAAATCCCCAACATCAGGGGAAATCAATATATTAAGTGCCTGATAATACCCTCAAACCTGTATATTTCATAGATACAAGTTTTTTTTTCTTTTCTATTCTCTATTTTTTTATTCACTTGTTTTCACACTTCTTGGTTTCTTTTTGTTTATTGTTTTTATTTTTTTAATTAATTAACATTACAACTAGAGGCTTAATACAACGATAAACACAGGAAGACCTGAAATAACCTTCCTCGCACACAAGAAGTTATAACCACCGTCCCATCTGATCTTTCTGTCAGTGTTTCTACCTACTTACTTTTGTTCTGGTATTATATAAAATATCATTCCTGCGATTCATTCTGACTAGGTTCTTTTATTTCTCGTCATCTACTTTTGTTGGTCTATATGTTTGTTCATGTTGGTCGACATACTTCATAAATCTTATGGTTGGGGCCCATTCTGGCTGGGATCTCCTCTTTTTCTGTTTCTATTTTTTTTAACTTTATTCTTTCTTTTTAGTGGTGAATCCCAATTGCTCCTAAACCTTCCAGAATGCACCCTGTCTGGATCCTGGGCAAAATCTCCAACTATACATCCTCTCATCCACTTCTCAACAAAATGACTAGGAGGAAGAACACCCATCAGAGGAAAAACCAGAGACTGTGCCCTCTCCCTCAGAACTATTAGACATGGACATTAACAGTAGGTCAGAAAGGGAATTCAGGCTGACAATTATCCAAGCAATGGCTAGGATTAATGACAATATAGAATCTCTAAGGGCAGAAATGAAAACCAGTATAGCTGATGTAAGAAGTGCTCTCAGTGAGATCCAATCCAATCTAAATAGTTTAACAGCTAGAGTTATGGAGGCAGGACAGAATTAGTGATCTAGAGGACAAAATGGTAGACAAGAAAGGGTATGAGGAGAGCTGGAGCAAAGTGCTCAGGAATCATGAGAAGAGACTTAGGGAAATAAATGACACCATGAAATGTTCCAACGTCAGAATTATTGGAATCCCAGAGGGGGTAGAGAAAGACAGAAGACTAGAAGATACAGCTGACCAAATTCTGAATGAAAATTTCCCCAATCTGGGAATGGAACAAGGGTTCGTGTCCTAGAGGCAAAAAGGACACCTGCCAAGATCAACAAGTCTAGAAATACAGTGAGACACATTATAGTAAAATTTGCAAATTATAATATTAGACAAAAGTTCCTGATGGCAGCTAGGGGGAAAAGATCCCATACATATCGAGGAAGCCCCATTAGAATAACGTGAGAACAGTCCATAAAACCTGCCAAGACAGAAAAGGCTGGTATGATGTATTAAGGGCACTAAAAGAGAAGAACATAAACCGAACAGTACTTTATCCAGCAAGGCTGGCATTCTAAATAGATGGAGAGATAAAGAGCTTCCAAGACTGGCAAGGGTTAAAAGGGTATGAGACCACCAAGCTGGCACTCCAGGATATAGTAGAGGGGGTTCTATAAAAGTAGAAAGATCTCATGAGTGACTAAGAACAGAAACTTACAATCCATAGAAACAAGGGCTACACAGGCAACATGATGTCAGTAAACACTTATCTTTCAATAATTACTCACAACAATAAAAGACTAAATGCCCCATAAAACGGCACAGGGTTGCAAAATGGATAAAGCGGCACAACCTGTCCATATGCTGTCTACAAGAGACACATTTGGAATGAAAAGATACATCCACTGAAAGTGAAAGGATGGAGAACCATCTTTCATGCCAATGGGCCTCAAAAGAAAGCTGGGGTAGCAATTCACCTATCAGATAAATTAGATTTTCAGCTAAAGACTGTATTCAGATATATAGAAGGACATTACATCATTCTGAAAGGGTCTATCCTCCAAGAAGATCTAACAATTGTAAACATTTATGCCCCCAATATAGGCGCAGGCAACTACATAAACCAACTGTTAATAAAAATAAAAAGTCACATTGATAGGAATGCAATCATAGTAGGAGATAGTAACACCACTCTCAGTAACAGACAGATCATCTAAACAGAAAATCAATAAAGAAACAAGAGCTTTGAATGACACATTAGACCAGATGCACCTCATAGATATTTACAGAACATTCCACCCTAAAAAACAGAATACTAATTTTTCTCAAGTGCATACAGAACTTTCTCCAGAATAGACCACAGACTGGGCCAACAAAAGACTGAGATGATTCCCTGCATTTTCTCAGACCACAATGCTTTGACACTGGAACTCAACAAGAAAGAATTTTGGAAAGAATTCAGACACTTGAAGGCTAAAGACCAACCTG
Source organism: Procyon lotor (assembly GCA_028646535.1). Taxonomy (NCBI): domain Eukaryota; kingdom Metazoa; phylum Chordata; class Mammalia; order Carnivora; family Procyonidae; genus Procyon; species Procyon lotor. Next base: position 45,282,905 of record CM053612.1, on the reverse strand, counting down.
CTCAAGAATACTAAGATCAACCAGGAAATCAAAGATGAACTTAAACAATTCATGGCGACCAATGATAATGAAGACACATCCATGCAAAATCTATGGGACACGGCAAAGGCAGTCCTAAAGGGGAAATACATAGCCATCCAAGGCTCACTCAAAAAAATTGAAAAATCTCGAATACATCAGCTCTCCTTACACCTCAAAGAACTGGAAAATCAACAACAAAGGAAGGCAACGCCACGCACAAGAAGGGAAATAATCAAGACTAGAGCAGAGATCAACGAGTTAGAAATTAGAGAAACAGTAGAATACATCAATGAATCCGGAAGTTGGTTGTTTGAGAGAATCAATAAGATTGAAAAGCCACTGGCCAAACTCATCCAAAAGAAAAGATAGAGGACCCAAATTAACAAAATTATGAATGAAAGGGGAGAGATCACGACTCATCCAAAGGAAAGAGAAACAATCATCAGAAAAAATTATCAACAACAATATGCCAATAAGTTAAAAAACCTAGAAGAAATGGATGCATTCCTGGAAACCCATAATCTTCCAAGACTGAAACAGGAAGAAATTGACAACCTGAATAGACCAACGTCTAGTAATGAGATTGAATCGGTGATCCAAAACCTCCCCAAAAAAAAAAAAACCTCCCAAAAAACAAGAGTCCAGGACCTGACGGACACCATGGGGAATGCTATCAAAGTTTCAAGGAAGAAATAGTAATTATTCTCCTGAAACTGTTTCAAAAAATAGAAAGAGAAGGAAATTTTCCAGACCCTTTCTATGAAGCCAGCATTACCTTGATGCCCAATTCAGGGAAAAACCCCATCCAAAAGGAGAATTTCAGACCAATATCCCTGATGAATATGGATGCCAAGATTCTCAACAAGATCCTAGCTAATAGGATCTAACAGCACACTGAAAGCTTATTCATCAGGACCAAGTGGGATTTATCCCTGGGATGCAAGGGTGGTTCAACATTCACAAATCAATCAATGTAATAGAACAGATCAATCAGAAAAGAGAGAAGAACCACATGGTCCTCTCATGCAGAAAAAGCGTTTGACAAAATTCAGCATCCTTTCTTGATTAAAACTCTTCAAAGTATAGGGATAGAAGGAACATTCCTCAACATCATCAAGTCTATCTATGAAAAGCCCACAGCAAATAGCATTCTCAATGGGAAAAAGCTGACAGCCTTCCCGCTGAGATAAGGAACAAGACAAGGATGCCCACTCTCACCACTCTTGTTCAACATAGTGCTAAAAGTACTAGCAATAGCAATCATACAACAAAAAGAAATAAAATGTAGTCAAATTGGCAATGAAGAAGTCAAACTCTCACTCTTCACAGACGACGTGTTACTTTATATGGAAAACCCAAAAGACTCCACCCCCAAACTACTAGAACTCATACAGCAATTGAGTAATGTGGCAGGATACAAAATCAATGCACAGAAATCAGTTGCTTTCTTATACACTAACAATGAAACTGTGGAAAGAGAAATTAGGGAATCTAGTCCATTTACAATAGCGCCAAAAACCATAAGATACCTGGGAATAAACCTAACCAAAGAGGTGAAGGATCTGTACTCAAAGAACTACAGAACGCTCATGAAAGAAATTGAAGAAGACACAAAAAGGTGGAAAAGTATTCCATGTTCCTGGATCAGAAGAATAAATATTGTGAAAATGTCTATACTGCCCAAAGCAATCTATACTTTCAATGCCATCCCAATCAAAATTCCACTGGATTTTTTCAAAGGCCTGGAACAAACAATACTAAAATTTGTATGTAAACAGAAAAGACCCGAATTGCTAACAAATGCTGAAAAAGAAAAACCAAGCTGGGGGCATCACATTGCCCGATTTCAAGCTTTACTACAAAGCAGTGATTACCAAGACAGCATGGTACTGGCAGAAAAACAGGCACATAGACTGTGGAACAGAATAGAGAGCCCAGATATGGACCCACAACTCTGGTCAAATAATCTTTGACAAAACAGGAAAAAATATCCAGTGGAAAAAAGACAGTCTCTTCAATAAATGGTGCTGGGAAAATTTGTCAGCTATATGTAGAAGAATGGAACTTGACCATTCTCTTACACCATACACAAAGATAAACTCGAAATGGATAAAAGACCTCAACGTGAGGCAGGAATCTATCAAAATCCTAGAGGAGAACACAGGCAGTAACCTCTTCGACATCAGCCACAGCAACTTCTTTCAGGACATGTCTCCAAAGGCAAAGGAAACAAAAGCAAAAATGAACTTTTGGGACTTCATCAAGATAGAACG
>CM053612.1:45258553-45280111 GCA_028646535.1 Procyon lotor | reverse complement strand
AAACAGTGTGGAGATTCCTCAAGAAATTAAAAATAGAGCTACCCTAGGACCCTGCCATCGCACTCCTGGGTATTTACCCTAAAGAAGCAGATGCAGTACAAAGAAGGGCCACATGTACCCCAACGTTCATAGCAGCAATGGCCACAATTGCCAAACTGTGGAAAGAACCAAGATGCCCTTTAACAGATGAATGGATAAAGAAGATATGGTACATATACACAATGGAATATTATGCCTCCATCAGAAACGAATATTCAACTTTGTAGCAACATGGATGGGACTGGAAGAGATTATGCACAGTGAAATAATTCAAGCAGAAAGAGCCACTTACCCCATGGTCTCACTTACATGCTGAGCATAAAGAAAAACATGGAGGGCATTGTGAGAAGAAAGGGAATGGGGAATGGTGGAAATCAGAGTGGGAGATGAACCATGAGCGACTGTGGACTCTGAGCAAAAAACAGGTTTTAGGAGGGGTGGGGGTGGGGGCTAGGCGTGCCTGGTGTTGGGTATTGAGGAGGGCACGTATTGCATGGAGCACTGGGTGTGGTGTATGAACAATAAATCTTGTAACACTGAAAAAATAAAATAAACATTTTTTGGGGGGAAAGCAACTTCTGGATTCATTGATGCGTTCTACTATTTCTCTAGTTTCTAACTCAATGATCTCTGCTCTAATCTTGATTATTTCCCTTCTTGTGTGTGGAGTTGGCTTAATTTGTTGTTGATTTTCCAGTTCTTTAAGGTGTAAAGATAGCTGGTGTATTCGAGATTTTTCTCTTTTTTTGAGTGAGGCTTCAGTGACTATGTATTTCCCCCTTAGGACTGCCTTTGCCATCTCCCATAGTTTTTAGACTTATGTGTAAAAACACATTGAAGTGTTATTCTCATTGCTTTCCATGAATTGTTTAATTCTTCTTTGATTTCCTGGTTGGTCTAATCATTCTTGGGCAGGTTGATCTTTAGCCTCCAAGTGTTTGAATTCCTTCCAATCTTTTTCTTGTGGTTGAGTTCCAGTTTCAAGGCATTGTGATCTGAGAATATGCAGGAAATCAATTCAGTCTTTTGGTATTGGTTGAATCCTGATTTGTGACCCTGTATGTGTTCTATTCTGGGGAAAGTTTCATGTGCACTCAAGAAGAATGTGTATTCTCTTGTTTTAAGATAGAATGTTCTGTATATTTCTATGAGGTCCATTTGATCCAACATGTCATTCAAAGCTCTTGTTTCTTTATTGATTTTCTGTTTGGATGATCTGTCTGTTACTGAGAGTAGCATGTTCAGATCTCCTACTATTAAAGTATTCATATCAATATGGCTATTTTGATGAACAGTTGAGTTTGTTCACTGCTGCTATATTGGTGGCATAAATATTTACCACTGTTAGATCTTCTTGGAGGACAGACCCTTTAAGTTTGATGTATTGTCCTTCTGTTTCTCTGATTACAGTCTTTAGCTGAAAATCTAATTTGTTTGATATGAGAGTTGCTACCCCAGCTTTCTTTTAAGGCCCATTGGCATGAAAGTTGTTTCTCCATCCCTTCACTTTCATTCTGGATGTATCTTTTGGTTCCAAATGTGTCTCTTGTAGACAGCATATGGATGGATCCTGTTGTTTTATCCAGTTTACAACCCTGTGCCATTTTATGGGAACATTTAGGCCATTCACATTGAGAGATTATTGAAAGATAAATTTTTATTGACATCATGTTGCCTGTGAATACCTTGTTCCTATAGATTGTAAGTTTCTTTTCTAAGTCACTCATGGGTTCTTTCTTCTTTTATAGAACCCTCTTTAATATTTCTTGTAGTAGCGGCTTGGTGGTCACAAACTCTTTTAAACCTTGCTGGTCTTGGAAGCTCTTTATCTCTCCAACCATTTTGAATGTCAGCCTTGCTGGATAAAGTATTCTTGGCTGCATTTTCATCTCATTTAGTGCCCTGAATATATCATGCCAGCCCTTTGTGTCTTGTCAGGTTTCTGTGGACAGGTCTGATGTTATTCTGATGGGTCTTCCTATGTATGTAAGGAATCTCTTCCCCCTAGCTACCTTCAGGATCTCTTGTCTAAAATTATAATTTGCAAATTTTAAAATTATATTTCTAGATGTTTTTCTAGACTCGTTGATCTTAAGGGGTGTACTTTCTGTTTCTAGGACATGAACACTTGTTCCATTCCCCAGACTGGGGAAATTTTCACCCAGAATTTGTTCAGCTATATCTTAGTCTAGTCTTCTGTCTTTCCTCACCCACTCAGAGATTCTAATATTTTTGACCTTGGAAATTTTCATGGCTTCGTTTATGTCCCCAAGTCTGTTCTCATCATTCCTAAGAAGTTTGTTCCAGCCCTTCTCCTGACCTTTCTTCTCAACCATTTTGTCCTCTAAATCATTAATTCTATCCTCTGTCTCCATTACCCTGGCTATTAGACTAGTTAGATTAGATTGGATCTCATTAATAGCATTTTTAACATCCGCCATATTGGTTCTTAGTTCTGCCCTTAGAGATTCTATGTTGTCATTAATGTTTTTGTTCATCCTAGTCATTGTCTGGATAACTATTACCCTGACTTCCCTTTCTGGCGTACTGTTTATGCCCATATCCAATAGTTCTGAGGGAAATGGGACAGTCCTGGGTTTTTCCTCTTTTGTGTCTTCCTCTTCCTTGGAATTTTGCTGCAAAGTGGATGAGAGGATGTGTAGCTGAATATATCACCCATGATCTAGGCAAGGTGCATCCTCTCTACTGCTTCCTCCTGCTCCTGTGGAGATCCAGAAGTGAAAAACCTTACTTCTCTAGCTCATTTCATGGGTGTTCCACACGTTCTGGTAGGTATCCAACTCACTAGGGGACCGGTTGGAACAGGGTCTCCTACTTCTCCACCATCTTGCCCATCCCAGAAAAAAAGACTTTTCTATATTCTGCCTAAAAAAAGACTCATTTAGTCCTAAAGACACCTGTAGCTTGATAATGAGAGAAAGTAAAACATTTATTATGCAAATGGATGTTGAAAGAAGGCTGAGTAGCAATACTTATATCAGAAAAATAGACTTTGAAACAAATACTGTAACAAGAGAGGAAGCACACTATATCACACTAAAAGGGCAAATACAACAAGAGGATATAACAATTATAAATATTTATGCACCCAGTGCAGGAGCATACAAATACATAAAAATAGTTAATAACATACATAAAGAAAATAATTGATAATACAATTATAATAATAATTTTAATAGTTAATATTAATAATTATTATTATATATAATAGTAAAGGACAATAATAATAGTAAAGGACTTTAACACCCCATTTACACCAATGGACAGATCATCCTAGCAGAAATTCAACAAGGAAATAATGGCTTTGGATGACACACTGTACCGTACCAGTTGGATTTAACAGACATATTAAGAACATTTCAACCTAAAACAGAATACACATTATTTTCAAATGTGCATGGTACATTCTCCAAAATAAGCCATGTATTAGGGCAAAACAAGTCTCAAAAAATAAAAAATAAAAAATCTGAAATCATACCATGTTCTTTTCAGGCCACATTATAAAACTAGAAATCAACCTCGAGAAAAACTATGGAAAAAAAATTAAATACATAGAAGTGAAATAAGATGCTATTAAACAATGAATGAGTGAATCGAGAAATGAAAGAAAAAATAAAAAATTACATGGAAACAAATTAAATAAAAACACAGCAGTGTCACATATGTTTCTCAGTTGGTTAAGGGTCCAACTCTTGGTTTCAGCTCAGGTCATGATCTCAGGGTTGTAAGACTGAGCCCTGTGTCAGGATCCATACTCAGCATAGAGTCTGCTTGGGATTCTTTCACTCTTCCTCTCTCTCTCCTTCTGCCCCACCTCCCACTTGCACACGCACTCTCTCACACACACTCTTTCTCTCATAAACAAACAAACAAGATCTTTAAAAAACCCATAACTCTCCAAAAGCTTTGGAATGCAGAAACATACCTCTAAAAGGGAAGTTTATAAGCACTAGAAGACTACCTCAAGAAGATGAAAAATCTCAAATAAACAGACTAACCTTAAACCTAGTGGAGCTCAAAAAAAAATTTTAAAAAACCCTGAGCAACAGGAAGGAAATAATAAATATTAGAGCAGAAATAAATGATATAGAAACTAAAAAAAATAATAGAACAGATCATTGAAACCAAGAGCTCATTCTTTGAAAAGGTCAAGAAAATTGAAAAACCTTGAGCTAGACTCATCAAAAAAATTAAAAAAATACTAAAACTAAATAAATAAAATCACTAATGAAAAAGGAGAAATAACAGCCAATAGTAAAGGTATATAAACAGTTGTAACAGAATATTATGAAAACCAATATGCCAAGAAATTGGACAACTTAGAACAAATGGATAAATTCCTGGAATCATATAACCTACCCAAACTAAAGTAGGAAGAAATAGAAAATTAGAACAGACTGATTATGAGTATTTGGATCAGTAATCAAAAAACACCCAAGAAATAAAAGTCCAGGACCATACTTCCACACAGGTGAATTCTACCAAACATTTGAAGAGGAGTTAATATCTATTTTATCAAACTATTCCAAAAAAAATAGAAGAGGGAGGAAAACTTCCCAAATTCATTCTATGAGGCCACTCTCAACCTGATACTAAAACTAGATAAGGACACCACATAAGAAGAAAGAAGGAGGAGGAGGAGGAGGAGAAGTAGAGGAAGAACTACTACAGGTTATTATCTCTAATAAATATAGATGTAAAAAATCTTCAACAAAATTCAAGCAAACTGAAGCCAACAATACACTATAAAAGGCATTCCCCATTAACAAGTAGGGTTTATTCCTGAGATGCGATGATGTATCAATATTCACAAAACAATCAACATGATATATTACATCAATAGAAGAAAGGATAAAAACGACATAATCATTTTAATATATGCAGAAAAAGCATCTGTCAAAATACAGCATCCATTCATGATAAAAACCCTCAACAAAGTAAGTCTAGATGGATCAACCCTAAACATAATAAAGGCCTTAAATGAAAAACCCACAGCCAGTAACAAGACAAAGATGTCCACTCTCAAAACTTTCATTCAATATAGTACTAGAAGTCCTAACCACAGAAATTAGACAACAAAAAGGAATAAAGTCACCCAGATTAGTAAGAAAATAATATTGACAATTATTTGCAGAACACAGAGTAATATATATATATAGAAAATTCTGAAGACTCCACCAAAAAACTACTAGGACTGATGAGAGCATTCAGCAAATTTGCAGGATACAAAATCAACATACAGAAATTTGCTGCATTCCTATACACAAATAATGAAAGAAACAGAAAGTGAAATTAAGAAAATAATTTCATTTACAACTGCAACAAATACAAAAAATGTCTAGGGATAAAGTTAACCAAATAGGTGAGAGATTTGAAAACTATAAAACACTGATAGAAGAAATTCATGGCAATGCAAAGAGATGGAAAGGCATCCTATGTTCGTGGGTTGAGAGAATTAATTGTTAAAATGTCTATACTACCAAAAACAGTAAGCACATTTATTGCAAATCCCTACCAAAATACCAACAACATTTTTCATAGAGCTAGAACAAACTATCCTAAAATTGTTAAACTACAAAAGACCTCAAATAGCTAAAGTAATATAGAAGTTGGAAAACAAAACTGGAAATATCAAAATTCTTGACTTCAAATTGTATTACAAAGCTGTAGTAATTAAAAGCTTGGTACTGGGGGTGCCTGGGTAGCTCAGTGGGTTAAGCCTCTGCCTTTGACTCAGGTCATGATCTCAGGGTCCTGGGATCAAGCCCCGCATCGTGCTCTCTGCTCAGTGAGGAGCCTGCTTCTCCCTCTCTCTCTGCCTGCCTCTCTACCTACTTGTGATCTCTCTCTCTCTCTCTCTTTCTCTCTCTATCAAGTAAATAAATAAATAAATAAATAAAGCTTGGTACCGATGTAAACTAGACACATGGATCAATGGAATAGAAGAGAAAACCCAAAAATAAACCCACAGTTATATGGTCAGTTAATGTCCTACAAAGGATCAATGAATATACAGTGGGAACAAGACAGTCTATTCCACAAATGATGATGGGAAAACAGGACTGTTATATGCAAAATAATGAAGTTGTAGAGAGGAAAATATTAGCAAAGTAGGAGGAACTAGGCTCACCTCATTCCATGAACATAATTAGATAACTATCAAATCATCCTAAATACTCCAAAATTGACCTGAAACTGACAGAATAAACTCCACAACTAAAGAAAGAGAAGTGGCCACATCCAAGAAGTGGAGTGTGGTGTGTGTTGACATGATTTAAGGGAGAAACAGATTACAGATGGTGCAGAGGGGAGGGATACGTGGTCAAAGAAAAGGGTGGGTGAGAGAGAGGAGCACATAAGGGAACACACAAGAACATCTCTCTAAGGACAATGGCTTGGAAAATGAGAAGGACTGAATTTCATGACTTCCTGCAACCAGCAGGGCTTAAAGTCAGAAGATTTAAAGGTCAGTGGGTTTGGCTGGCATAGACCCTGGGAGGCATTGTGTTTCTCCTGGAAAGAAGATAAGCAAACAATAGGGAAATAACAATCTGAAGAGCACCTTGGAAACACTGTGGGAACATTATTCAGTCTTCTCAGAGTACATCCATGAGAGGCAGAGTTCACATAGATGCAATTCCAGGGACAAAGGAGATGGCTGTTGCCATTTCCCTCTCTTCCTCAGCATAAATACAGAATGACCTGTGTGAAGCAGTACATTGCCACAACTGGCTGCTTAACTTGCTTATACCTAATCCCATCCCTGCACTCTTGTGGAATGCCCTTTCTCAGTCATGCTTGTTTCAGTTCCAGTGTGGTGGGCCTCACCTCCAGAAAACCAGCACAAGCTCCCACCCACAACACATCTCCTGAACAATGAGTTCTGCAGTGTCCCAGTTGTGGTGCACATGGTGCCAGGACTCATTTCACAGGAAGACCAGAGTATGCCTAGTTAATACTCACGACATTCGGGTCAGGGACCAATCACTGCCCACAGAAGGCAAGGATAGCCTGTGCAGACAACTGGTCTGAAGGATAGAGTAGCCAAAACACAACAGCAGAGCCAGGTAGCACACACGAGATACTCTGAAAAGGCATGCCCCCAGGCAATATATGACCTCTTCTTCATGAGGCCATTACTTTCTGGAGCAGGAAACATAATTGGCTTTTCTAACACAGAGAAGTAGATGGAGACATAGAAAAAATACCAACATGGAGGAATTTATCCCAAATGAAAGAGCAAAATAAGGCCACAGTGAGAGATCTAAGTGAATCAGACATAAGTAACATGCCTGATGGAGAATTCAAAGCAACAATCATAAAGATACACACTGAGTTTGGGAAAGGAAAATAAGACATCAGGGAGACACTTAACACAAAGACAAAAGACTAAGAAAAAAAATCGAGCAACGATGAAGGGTGCAATGAGGAGCATGGAAACAGACTTGATGCAATGAACAGCAGGCTGGAAGTAGTGGCTGGATAAGGTAGTGAAATGGAAGACAAAATAATGGAAAGCAAAGAAACAGAACAAAAGAGAAAAAGAATAATTATGGAACATGAGAAACTTGGGGAACAAAGTGACTACATCAAATGTAATAATATTTATATTATAGTAGTCCCTAAAGAAGAGAAAAAATAGGCAGAAAATTATTTGAGAAATAATAGCTGAAAACTTCCCTGAGGAAACTAATATTCAGAACCAGGAGGCACAGAGAACTCCCATCAAAATCAACAAAAGTAGACTAACACAAATATATATTGTAATTAAATTTGTAGAATATAGTGATAAAGGAAAAAAATTAAAAGCAGCAAAACAACAGACATCCTTAACATACAATGGATAATCCATAAGGCTAGCTGGAGATTTCTCAACAGAAACTTGGCTTGTCAGAGGGAGTGACATGACATACTCAAACTTCTGAGTAGGAAAAAGCTGCTGCCAAGAATACTCTGTCCAGCAAGGCTATCATTCAGAATAGAAGACAAATAAAAACTAAAGGAGCTGTGACAACTAAACCAGCCTTGCAAGAAATAATAAGGGGAACTCCTTGACTGAAAAGGAGAGGCCAAAAGTGACAAAGACTAGAAAGGATCAGACAAAATTTCCAGAAACTGTGACAAACCAAGTAACAAAATGGCGTTATTGCCATTTTATATATTTTTATTAATACATCTATCAGTCTTTTCGTTTTTTTATATAGAGTAACATGTCGTCTGCAAAGAGAGAAAGTTTGACTTCCTCTTTGCCAATTTGAATACCTTTTATTTCTTTTTGTTGTCTGATTGCTGTTGCTAGGACTTCTAGCACTATGTTGAACAAGAGTGGTGAGAGTGGGCATCCTTGTCATGTTCCTGATCTCAAAGGGAAGGCTGTCAGCTTTTCCCCTTTGAGAATGATATTTGCTGTGGGCTTTTCATAGATAGACTTGATGATGTTGAGGAATGTTCCTTCCATCCCTATACTTTGAAGAGTTTTAATCAGGAACGGATGCTGAATTTTGTCAAACGCTTTTCCTACATTCTTCATAAAATATTATCAAAATTAATCTTACAAGATGCTAAAATAATTCACCAAGTTCAAGTAGGATTTATCTCTGGGTTGCAAGGGTGATTCAATATTCACAAATCAATCAAATTGATACATCACATTAATAAAAGAAAAGAACCATAAGATTATTTTAATAGATGCAGAAAAAGCATGTGACAAAATACAACAATCATTCACGAGAATAACCCCCAACAAAGTAGATTTAGAGGGAATATATATCATCACAATAAAGGCCATCTATGGGAAAACCCACAGCTAATATCATCCTCAATGGGCAAAAAAAAAAAGCAAAAACAGAGCTTTTCCCTCTATGTTCAGGAACAAGATAAGATTTCCATTCTCACCACTGTACTTTTTTCTTTTTCAACCAAAAATCTATTTTACTGAAAGTCCACATACAGGTAGGAGGACTTAAGATAATGGATGATTAGGAAGACCCTAAGCTTGTCTCATCTCTCAAATATAGCTAGATAGTTATCAAATCATTCTGAACGCCAGAAAAATCAACTGGAGGTCTGAGAGAAAATAACTGCAAGTCTCCAAGTAGAAAAGTGAACACTTATTGGAAGGCAAGAGGTGTGAAGACTAGAATTCAGGGAGATAAAGGTCTGGTTACCATTTCAGGAAGAGAGCCTGCTTATGGAGGCCACCATAAATTATTATAAGCAACAGAGCAAAAAATTGGAATTTTTAAAAGTCTGCTACAGTGGGGGACGTGCCTGTCTTAAAGGAGGTCAGGTGGCAAAGAAAAGCAAAATCCTAATGTGACACCATGGTCTGAGGATCTCCTGAGTCACAAGAAGAATAGGTGGCACTTAAGTGATATACTGTTCTTAGGTATAGGAGCATGGAAGCTGACTGAGAACGATGAGTCTAGGTGATGGCTTTCTGGTCTGTTTTGCCATAAATGGCAAACTGCTATGTGGTAGAGCAGCACTTTCCTGGGACAGGTCTGGCAAATGGCAGAAGTGTGGTGAGACTCCCCCGGAGCAACAGCCTGGGTGCATGCCATAGAAGTCCCTAAAATTTGGAGTTTTGATCCTCAATCACACACCTGACATAAAAATGTTCAGACATAGGCAGGGTGAATGCAAGGTTCTGACAGAGACTGAGGAGATAAGAGTGATTTGTTACTATTCTGTGAGAGTTCACTGAATAGTGGGGGCTGTGAAATTTCAGCTCTGGGGCCATATTCATCCCACCCATCAGTGTTGAATGCCTTCAGAGATTGAAACAGGATTACTTAGTGGAATCCAGAGCCACTTACACTGAGCCCTGCTTTCCTGTGCCCTGGAGGTGCATTTCCTCTAGGGAAAGTCCACCAGAGTATCAACTGAACAGACCCCTCTCCCAGAAGACCAGCACAAACAACTTGCTCCCACAAAGTTAACTGATCATAGAAGGCTGAAAGCTTCAACTCTAGGGAAAAATAGTATCTAGTTACCTTTGTATTTTTATTCTTTACATTTTTATAACTTTAAATCATTTATTTTCTTATTTTTGTCAATTCTTAAAAAAGCTTTCTGATTGATAATTCTTTAAATTTTTATTTTTACATATGCACTATATAAAGTTATATATAAATATATAACTATAGATAAATGTATAATATATTATATATAAATATAAATTATATATAATTATATAATATATAGGTATATATTTATATTATGTATAAATATATATTTGTTTATTTACTTCATTTTTTTTATTTTGGCATCTGGATTCTTTTAAAAAGTAGACTAAAGCACACTCAGGATTTAGAGTTTTTGTTTTGTTTTGGTATTTTGTTTTTGTTGTTGTTGTAGTTGGATTCTTTCCTTTTTTTTTTTCTTTTTCTGTCTTTTCTGGACAAAATGATGAGACAAAGAAATTCACCAAAAAGAAAGAACAGTAAGTGGTATTCATGGTCAGGGATATAATCCATACAAATATGAATAAGGTGTCTGAACTAGAATTTAAAACAATGATAATAAGGATACTAGGGAAGCCTGGGTGGCTCAGTCAGTTAAGCATCTGACTCTTGACACTTCACACTCAACAGGAAGTGTGCTTGTCTCTCTCTCCCTCTGTCCCTCACCCTGCTTCTTTCTCTCTCTCTCTCTAAAATAAATAAATATATCATTAAACAATAAATTAAAGTAAAACAAAATAAAACAATGATTGTAAAGTTACTAGATGGGCTTGAAAAACCATAGAAGACACTAGAAAATCCCTTACTACAGATATAAAAGAACTGGAATCTAGGCAGGCCAAAATTAAAAATGTAAAACCAAGATGCAGCCCCAAGTGGAGGCCATAATAATAAGGATGGATGAATCAGAGGAGTGAATCATTGGTATCCAAATAAAATTACATATTGCATGGAGCACTGGGTGTGGTGCATGAACAATAAATCTTGTAACACTGAAAAAATAAAATAAACATATTTGGGGAAAAACAAAAAACAGATAAAATTATGGAAAATAATGAAGCTGAAAAGAAGAAAGAAAGGTAATGGACCACAAAGTTAGACTGAGGGAACTAAATATAATATACATTAAAATATAATAACATTTTTTTGTATCATTGGAGTCCCAAAAGATGAAGAGTGAGAAAAAGGAGAAAGTTTATTCAAAGAAATTATAGCTGAAAACTTCCCTAATATGAGGGAGGACCCAGACAACAAAATCCAAGAAGCACAGAGAAATTCCATTAAATTAAACAAAACCTGACCATCCCCAAAGGATATCATGAAATACTCAGACAAGGAAAAAGTCCTGAAAGCACCAAGGGAAAAAAGCTTTTAATCTAAAAGGAAAGCACATCAGACTTGCAGCAGACCTGTCCACTGAAACTTGGTAGGCCAGAAAGAAGTAGGAGGAAATATTCAACACACTGAATGGGGGAAAAAAAGCCACAAAGAATTCTTTATCCAGCAAGGTTGTCATTCAGAACAGAAGAGATAAAAACAAAACAAAAATAAAAACAACAAAACCAGGCCCACAAAAGACAAATTTTTTAAAATATTTATTTGAGAGAGAGAGAGAGAATGAGTGGGGATAAGGGCAGAGGGAGAGAATCCTCAAGCAGCCTCCCCTTTGAGCACAAAGCCTGATGGAGGCTGATCCATTAGATCATGACCTGAGCCAAAGCCAAGAGTTGGATGCTTAACCAACTATGCCACCCATGCACCCCAATGACAAGACATCCTGTAATTAAATTGCAAATATAGTGATAAAGAAAAAAAATCTTAAAAGCAATGAGACAAAAGAAGCCCCTAACTTACAACAGAGACCCATAAGGCAACCTGGAGCTTTTTCCAACATAAATTTGTCAAGTCAGAAAGGAGTGGCATGATATATTCAACCTGCTTAATGGAAAAACATGCAGTCAAGAATACTTTATCCAACCCCAATGTTCATAGCAACAATGGCCACAATTGCCAAACTATGGAAAGAGCCAAGATGCCCTTCAACAGATAAATGGATAAAGAAGATACGGTCCATATATACAATGGAATATTATGCCTGCATCAGAAAGGATGAATACCCAACTTTTGTATCAACATGGATGGGACTGGAAGAGATTATGCTGAGTGAAATAAGTCAAGCAGAGTCAATTATATGGTTTCACTTACGTGTGGAGCATGAGGAAAAACATGGAGGAGGAGATGAAACACAAGAGACTGGGAACTCAGAGAAACAAAGTGAAAGTTTCAGAGGGAAGGGGTTGGAGGGTAGGTGAGTCTAGTGGTGGGTATTGAGGAAGGGATGTATTGCACAGAGCAATACATCTGCTCTTTCTGGAGGATGAAGGAGGGGTTGTCTCCAGAGCTGCCTCTTCTGTGGTCCCTGCTGGTAGAGCAGTAGCCCGATTGTGTCTCAGTTCACGACCTAAGTTATGCCAAAACTTTGCCTTGGGCAAAGACATTTCAGAATAACATCAATGGGTGTAGTGCATGAACAATGAATCTTGGAACACTGAAAAAAATTAAATTAAAAAAAAAAACAACAAACTATCCATCAAGGCTATCATTCAGAACAGAAGGAGAGATCAGGAGTTTCCCGGACAAACAAATCTAAGAGTACATGACTACCAAACCAGGCTTGCAAGAAATTTTCCTGGGGACTCTTTGAATGGAGGGAAAAAAAGATACCAAATGCGGCAAAGAATAGAAAGTGCCAAAGAACATCACCAGAAATACCAGCTCTACAGGTAACACAATGGCACTAAATTAATATCTTTAAATAATTGTTTTAAATGTAAATAAGCTAAATGCTTCAATCAAAAGACATGGGGTATCAAAATGGATGAAAAAAAAAACCAAGATTCAAGTATATGCAGCCAATAAGAGACTCATTATAAACCTAAAGACACCTGAAGATTAAGGTGAGGGGATGGAGGGGTACCTCGGTGGTTCAGTTAGTTGGTTGAGCATCAGACACTTGGTTTTGGCTCAGGTTATGATTTTGGAGTTTGGCTCAGGATCAAACCCTGAGTCACGCTCCCAGCTCAGTGTGGAATCTGCTTGTGGATTCTCTACTTATCCCTCTGTCCTTCCCCCTGCTCCCACTCTCTTTCTTTCTCTAAAAATAAATAAATACATCTAATGAAAAAAAATACCACAGCGATGGAAGACCATTATCATTCTAATGGACATCAAAAGAAAGCCAAATTAGTCATACCTATATCAGAAAACCTAGATTTTAAGAGGGGGGCAAAATGGCAGAGAAGTAGGATATCCTGTTGCAACCTGTCCCAAAAAGGGGGCTGGATATCTACCAGAACACGTGGAATACCCATGAAATCAGCCTAAGGAGCAAGATTTTTCACTTCTGGATTTCTACAGGAGCAGAAGACAGCAGTGGAGTGGTAAAGCAAAGTGGGAACACTGGAAGCAATATTGGAGGATAAACAAAAGGGGGAGGGAGCCACCTTAAGCAGTGCAAGGACAGTAATACCCCAAAGGAAAGTGCCCAGTGGTTGGGGAGCAGCAATAACTTAGAGTCCAGTTACAAACACTTAAAAAGAACAAAAGGTTCTGAGGACCAACTGGTGGAAGGGGGTGATTACAGGCACAGGCCTGGGCCCACGCTCCCAGGAAGGACACCACTCACCTCAAAGAGAGACTGGTTGGGGGGGTTCCAGTCTGTGGCTCCAGAACCTGAAGCTTTCCACTACTTACACCATTTTGTGGGCAAGACACATGTGCTCCTGCAAGCCCCTTAGAGAGTCTAGTGTGGTCCAGGAGCCGGCAACTTTTCTCTGTGTACAGAGGTCCCTGGACTGTGCACCCCAGACCCCAAGACATCCACGGCCTGCGGCCCCAGGGTCTGACCACTCCCAGCCAGGCCCAGAGAGAACACAGGTGGCAGGCCTAATCTCAGGCAGGAATCTGACCACACCCTGTGGGAGCCTGGAGCCCTGAGCAGGGGAGAATTCACAGAGTCCTGGAACTGCTGAGTGCATGACAGCAGTGACAGACTGTGCTAAGCAGAATTTAGTGTAGGGGAAGTGTGTATTCTGGACAATGCAGAGGGGAGCAGACTGAGACTTCTCTGTTACGCAGAGGTCTGGGTACGTACAGGCAGATTCCTTGCATGCACTCTCCCTAAAGGTGAAAAAGCTACAAACGGCCAAAAGCCTTCAGAGAGCGAAAGCAAAAGACTGAAAAACCAGTTTCCACAAAGTGCAGCCCCTTGATTGGGGGGCAGGATGACTCAACCCAAGCAAGATTGACTGGAAAACAATGCAGCAGTCCCCTCCCACAGAAGACAAATAAAAAAAACAAAAGGACTATAACCACAGGGTCACGTAAAATTTTAAATCCCCAACATCACGGGAAATCAACATATTAAGAACCTGATAATACCCACAAAACTGTATATTTCATAGATACAAGTATTTTTTTTCATTTTTATTTCCTTTCTATTTATTTAATTTTTTATACACTCTTTTTCATATATCTTGGTCTTTTTTTTTGTTTTTGTTTTATTTTGTTGTGAACTACTTAACATGACAACTAGAAGCTTAATATAACCTTTCTCACCCACAAGAAGTTATAACAACCCTCCCATCTTATCCTTCTGCCAGCGTTTCTATGTATTTGCTTTTGTTCTGGTATTATATAAATACCATTCCTGGGGTTCATTCTGACTAGCTTATTTCTTGTCATTTACTTTTGTCAGTCTATAGGTTTGTTCATGTTGGTCTACATACTTTATAAACCTTAGTTCTGGGGCCCATTCTGGCTGGGATTTCTTCTTTTTTTTTCTTTCTCTCTACCTTTTTTTATCCTCATTCTTTCTTTTTGGTGGTGAATCCCAATTGCTCCTAAACCTTCCAGAGTGCACCCTGCCTGGATCGTGGGTGAAGTATCCAGATATACATCCTCCCATCCACTTCTCATCAAAATGACTATGAGGAGAAACACCCAACAGAGGAAAAATCCAGAGACTGCGCCATCTCCTTCAGAACTATTAGACATGGACATCAACAGCATGTCAGAAAGAGAATTCAGGCTGACAATTATACAGGCAATGGCTAGGATGGAGAAAAACATTAATGACAACATAGAATCTCTAAGCACAGAAATGAGAACCAGTATAGCGGATGTAAGAAGCGCTATCAGTGAGATCCAATCCAATCTAAACAGTCTAACAGCTAGAGTTGTGGAGACAGAGGATAGAGTTAGTGACCTAGAGGATAAAATGGTAGAGATGAAAGGTCAGGAGAAGAGCTGGAGCAAACTGCTCAGGAATCATGAGAAGAGACTTAGGGAAATAAATGATTCCATGAAATATTCCAACGTCAGAATTACTGGAATCCCAGAGGGGGTAGAGAAGGAAAGAAGAATAGAAGATATAGCTGACCAAACTCTGAATGAAAATTTCCCCAATCTGGGGAAAGGAACAAGTTTTCGTGTCCTAGAGGCAGAAAGGACGCTAGCCAATATCAACAAGTCAATAAAATCAGCGAGACACATCATAGGCAAATTTGCAAATTATAATTTTAGACAAGAGGTCCTGATGGCAGCTAGGGGGAAGAGATTCCTTACATTCGGAGGAAGACCCATTAGAATAACGTAAGACATGACCACAGAAACCTGGCAAGCCTGAAAGGGCTGGCATGATATATTGAGGCACTAAACAAGAAGAACATGCAGCAAAGAATACTTTATCCAGCAAGGACGACATACAGAATGGATGGAGAGATAAAGAGCTTCCAAGGGGGGAAGGCAAGATGGCAGAGGTGTAGGAGGTTGAGATAGTGTTGGATCCCAGAAGTTCAGTTAGATAGGGATCAAACCATTCTAAAAGCCGGCAAACTCGACAGGAGAAAGAAGAGAGGAAGAACAGCAATTCTAGGAGCAGAAAATTGACCACTTTCAGAAAGGTAGGACATGGGAAAAAGTGAATCCAAAGCAATGGGAAGAGAGAACCAGGGGGAGGGCCTGGCTCCCAGCAGCCACAGAGCATGGAGCACAAAATTGGAACTTTTAGTCTGCTCCGCTGAGGGACTTCGCACCAGAGGCTAAGCAGAAGGTTTAGCCCTCACAGGAACAGTGTGGTTTCAGGACCTGTGGGGTCACAGAAGGACCAGGGGTGTACGAGTGTGGCAGAGCTCCCAGGAATTGGGGCAGAGAAGCCAGCGGCAGAGAAGGAGCCACGCAGTGCCCAATCAGTTTTGGCATAACTTAGGTCGTGAACTGAGACACAATCGGGCTACTGCTCTACCAGCAAGGACCACAGAAGAGGCAGCTCTGGAGACAACCCCTCCTTCATCCTCCAGAAAGAGCAGCTCTGGAGCACACAGAAGGAATCTGCTGGGTTTAGAGACTCCAGATGGGGCCACAAACGCCGCAGAGAGAGGCACTCCGCCACAGGTTAGCTGAGCACAGAGCACGGTCCACAGAAAAGGGAGACAGGTGTGATTGATCACTTTCCTCTGAGGGCGAGCTGAGAAGAGGGGTGCCCAGCACTCGGCTTCTCTGGGCTGGAGACAGGGAGGCCGCCATTTTCATTCCCGGCTTCCAGGGTGGTACAGAAAGTGCTCAGGGAACAAAGACTCCCGAGAGCGAACCTGAGCAAAGTGCTTGGCCCATCCCCTGGCAAAGGCAGTGCAATTCCGCCTTGGGCAAAGACATTTCAGAATAACATCAATGGACACCTCCACCAGAAGATCAATGAGAATATCCAGCCAAGACCTTATTAAACAATCACTGAAAACTGCGAAACTCCAAAGTATTTTTCTCTCTCACTCATCTACTCTTATCTTAAAATGACAGTGCAGAAAACCTAACCACAAAAAAAAAAAAAAAAAAGAAGAAGAAGAGACAGTATCGATGGCTAGAGACCTAGTCAATTCGGACATTAGTAATATGTCAGAAATAGAGCTCAAAATGACAGTTATCAAGATGCTAGCTAGACTCAAATAAAGCATAGAAGATATTAGAGAATCCCCTTATGGAGAAATAAAACCCTTTCTAGAGAAATAAAAGAAATAAAATCTAACCTAGTTGAAAGTAAAAAAAAGCTATTAACAAGGTACAATTAAAAATGGAGGCTCTCACTGCTAAAATAAATTAGGCTGAAGAAAGAATTAGTGATATAGAAGACCAAATGGAGAATAAAGAAGCTGAGAAGAAGAGGGACAACCAATTACTGGACCACGAGAGGAGAATTCGAGAGATAAGTAATACCATAAGATGCAACAATATTAGAATAATTGGGATTCCAGAAGAAAAAGAGAGACAGGGGAGGAAGGTATATTGGAGAAAATTATACTAGAGAATTTCCCTAATCTGGCAAAGGGAACGAGCATCAAAATCCAGGAGGTGCAGAGAACCCCCCTCAAAATCAATAAAAATAGGTCTACACCCCAGCATCTAATAGTAAAACTTACAAGTCTTAGTAACAAAGAGAAAAACCTGCAAGCAGCTCAGGAAAAGAAAGCAGTAACATACAAAGACAGAAATGTTGGACGGGCAGCAGACCAATCCACAGATACCTGGCAGGCAAGAAAGACTGGCATGATATATTCAGAGCACTAAATGAGAAAAATATGCAGCCAAGAATACTATATCCAGCGAAGGTGTCACTGAAAATAGATGGAGAAATAAAAAGCTTCCAGGACAAACAAAAACTGAATGAATTTGCAAACACCAAACCAGCCCTACAGGAAATATTGAAAGGGGCCCTCTAAGAAAAGAGAGAGCCTAAAAGGAAGACAAACCAGAAAGTAACAGTGACAATATACAGTTAACAGTCACCATACAGGCAATACAATGGCACTAAATTCATATCTGTCAATAGTTACCCTGAATGTAAATGGGCTAAATGCCCCAATCAAAAGACACAGAGTATCAGAATGGATAAAAAAAAAAAAAGACCCATCGATATGCTGTCTACAAGAAACTCATCTTAGACCCAAAGACACCAGATTTAAAGTGAGGGGGTGGAAAGCAATTTACCATGCTAATGGACATCAAAAGAAAGCTGAGAGGCCAATCCTTATATCAGATAAATTAGATTTTGAGCCAAAGACTATAATAAGAGATGAGGACGGAAACTATGTCATACTTAAAGGGACTGTGCAGCAAGAAGATCTAACAATTGTAAATATCTATGCCCCTAACAAGGGAACGGCCAATTATATAAACCAATTAATAACAAAGTCAAAGAAACACATCAACAATAATACAATAATAGTAGGAGACTTTAATATCCCCCTCACTGAAATGGACAGATCATCTAAGGAAATAAAGGCTCTAAATGACACACTGGACCAGATGGACATAATATATATATTCAGAACATTCCATCCCAAAGCAACAGAATATACATTCATCTCGAGCGCACATGGAACATTCTCCAGAATAGATCACATCCTGGCACACAAATCAGGTCTCAATCGGTACCAAAAGACTGGGATGATTCCCTGCATATTTTCAGACCACAATGCCATGAAACTAGAACTCAATCACAAGAGGAAAGTTGGAAAGAACTCAAATACATGGAAGCTAAAGAACATCCTACTAAAGAATGAATGGGTAAACCAGGAAAGAAAGAAGAATTTAAAAAATTCAGGGAAACAAATGAAAATGAAAACACAATGGTTCAAAATCTTTGGAACACAGTAAAGGCGTTCCTGAGAGGAAAGTATATAGGAATACAAGCCTTTCTCAAGAAATAAGAAATATCTCAAATATATATCCTAACCCTACACCTAAAGGAGCTGCAGAAAGAACAGCAAAGAAAGCCTAAACATAGCAGAAGGAGTGAAATAATATAGATCAGAGCTGAAATCAATGAAATAGAAATCAAAAGAACTGTAGAACTAATCAACAAAACTAGTAGTTCATTCTATGAAAGAATTAATAGGGGCGCCTGGGTGGCTCAGAGGGTTAGACCTCTGCCTTCGGCTCAGGTCATGATCTCAGGTCCTGGGATCGAACCCTGCGTCAGGCTCTTGTCTCGGCAGGGAGCCTGCTTCCCACCTCTCTCTCTGCCTGCCTCTCTGCCTACTTGTGATCTCTCTCTCTCTGTCAAATAAATAAATAAAATCTTAAAAAAAAAAAAGAAAGAATTAAAAAAACTGATAGAGCCTTGGCCAGACTTGTCAAAAAGAAAAGAGAAAGGAACCAAATTAACAAAATCATGAATGAAAGAGGAGAAATCACAACCAACATCAAAGAAATACAAACAATTATAAGAACTTATTTTTAGCAACTATACACAGGCCAATTAGACAATCTGGGAGAAATGGACTCATTCCTAGACACATACAAATTACCAACCTGAACCAGGGAGAAATAGAAAACCTGAACCAATGCATATGCAGTAAGGAGATTGAAGCAGTCATCAAAAATCTTCCAACAAACAAGAGCCTGGGGCCAGATGACTTCCAAGGAGAATTCTACCAAACATTTAAAGAATTAATACCTATTCTTCTGAAATTGTTCCAAAAATTAGAAATGGAAGGGAAACTCCCAAACTCATTTGATGAGGCCAGCATTACCTTGATCGCAAATCCAGCCAACGACCCCATCAAAAAGGAGAATTACAGACCAATATCCTTGATTAACACCAAAGTAAAAAGTCTCAACAAAATACTAGCCAATAGGATCCAACAGTACATTAAAAGCATTATTTACCACGATCAAGTGGGATTTATTCCTGGGATGCAAGGTTGGTTCAACATCCGCAAATCAATCAATGTGATACAATGCATTAATACAAGAAAGAACAAGATCCACATGATACTCTCAATTGATGCTGAAAAAGCAATGGATAAAGAACAGCATCCTTTCCTGATCAAAACCCACAGCAAATATCATTCTCAATGGGGATAATCTGACAGCCTTCTCCTTGAGATCAGGAACATGACAAGGATGCCCACTCTCACCATTCTTGTTCAACATAGTGCTAGAAGTCCTAGCTCAGCAATTAGACAACAAAAAGAAATAAAAGCTATTCAAATTAGCAATGAAGAAGTCAAACTCACTCTCTTCGCAGATGACATGAAATGTTATATGGAAAACCCAAAAGACTCCACCCCCACACTCCTAGAACTCATACAGCAACTCAGTAATGTGGCAGGATACAAAATCAATACAAAGAAATCAGTTGCTTTCTTATACACTGAACTATACAAAATGAACATATGAAAAGGGATTACAGAATTAGAGAATCAATTCCATTTACTGTAGCATCAAGAACCATAAGATACCTGGGAATAAACCTAACCAAAGGGTAAACGATCTGTACTTGAGGAACTACAGAACGTTCATGAAAGAAATTGAAGAAGACACAAAAAGGTGGAAAAGCATTCCATGTTCCTGGATCAGAAGAATAAACGTTGTTAAAATGTCTATCCTTCCCAGAGCAATCTATAATTTCAATGTCAACCCGATCAAAATTCCACCAGTCTTCTTCAAAGGGCTAGAACAAACAATCCTAAAATTTGTAATGAACCAGAAAAGACCCGAATTGCAAAGGAAATGCTGAAAAAGAAAAACAACGCTGGAGGCATCACATTGCCTGATTTCAAGCTTTACTATAAAGCAGTAATCACCAAGACAGCATGGTATTGGCACAAAAACAGACACATAGACCAGTGGAACAGAATAGAGAGCCCAGATATGGACCCACAACTTTATGGTCAAATAACATTTGACAAAAGAGGAAAAAATATCCAGTGGAAAAAAGACAGTCTCTTGAAGAAATGGTGCTGGGAAAATTGGACTGCTATATGTAGAAGAATGAAATTTGACCATTCTCTTACACCATACACAAAGATAAACTCGAAATGGATAAAAGACCTCAACATCAAGGAGGACTCTAGCAAAACCCTAGGGAAAACATAGGCAGTAACCTCTTCGACATCAGCCACAGCAACTTCTTTCAGGACATGTCTCCAAAGGCAAAGGAAACAAAAGCAAAAATGAACTTTTGGCACTTCATCAAGATAAAAAGCTTCTGCACAGCAAAGGAAACAGTCAACAAAACAAACAGGCAACCCACAGAATGGGAGAAGATATTCGCAAATGACACTACAGACAAAGGTCTGTTATCCAAGATCTATAAAGAACTCCTCAAACTCAACATTCACAAAACTAATAATTACATCAAAAGATGGCCAGACGCTGGGGCGCCTGGGTGGCTCAGTCATTAAGTGCCTGCCTTCGGCTCAGGTCATGATCCCAGGGTCCTGGGATCGAGCCCCGCATCGGGGTCCCTGCTCAGCAGGAGGCCTGCTTCTCCCACTACCATTCCCTCTGCTTGTGTTCCCTCTCTCGCTGTGTTTCTCTCTGTCAAATAAATAAAATCTTTAAAAAAAAAAAAAAAGATGGGCAGAAGACATGAACAGACACTTCTCCAAAGAAGACATACGAATGGCTAACAGACACATGAAAAAATGTTCATCATCTTTAGCCATCAGGGAGATTCAAACCAAAACCACAC
>CM053612.1:45230898-45258053 GCA_028646535.1 Procyon lotor | reverse complement strand
CTTGAGGAATCTCCACACTGTTTTCCAAAGTGGCTGCACCAGCTTACAATCCCACCAACAGTGAAAGAGGGTAGCCCTATCTCCACATCCTCTCCAACATTTGTTTTTTACTGTCCTGTTTATTTTAGCCATTCTAACCGGTGTAAGGTGGTATCTCAGTGTGGTTTTGATTTGAATCTCCCTGAT
Source organism: Procyon lotor (assembly GCA_028646535.1). Taxonomy (NCBI): domain Eukaryota; kingdom Metazoa; phylum Chordata; class Mammalia; order Carnivora; family Procyonidae; genus Procyon; species Procyon lotor. The sequence goes on along the minus strand of CM053612.1, from coordinate 45,257,867 downwards.
GGCTAAAGATGATGAACATTTTTGCATGTGTCTGTTAGCCATTTGTATGTCTTCTTTGGAGAAGTGTCTGCTCATGTCTTCTGCCCATCTTTTGATGTAATTATTGGTTTTGTGAGTGTTGAGTTTGAGGAGTTCTTTATAGATCTTGGATATCAGACCTTGGTCTGTAGTGTCATTTGCGAATATCTTCTCCCATTCTGTGAGTTGCCTGTTTGTTTTGTTGACTCTTTCCTTCACTGTACAAAAGCTTTTTATCTTGATGAGGTCCCAAAATTTCAATTTTGCTTTTGTTTCCTTTGTCTTTGGAGACATGTCCTGAAAGAAGTTGCTGTGGCTGATGTTGAAGAGGTTACTGCCTATGTTCTCCTCTAGGATTTGGATAGATTCCTGCCTCACATTGAGGTCTTTTATCCATTTCGAGTTTATCTTTGTGTATGGTGTAAGAGAATGGTCAAATTTCACTCTTCTACATAGAGCTGTCCAATTTCCCCAGCACCGTTTCTTCAAGAGACTGTCTTTTTTCCACTGGATATTTTTCCTGCTTTGTCAAAGATTATTTGACCATAGAGTTGCAGGTCCGTATCTGGGCTCTCTATTCTGTTCCACTGGTCTATGTGTCTGTTTTTGTGCCAGTACCATGCTGTCTTGGTGATCACCGCTTTGTAGTAAACTTGAAATCAGGCAATGTGATGCCCCCAGCTTGGTTTTTCTTTTTTAGCATTTGCTTAGCAATTCGGATTCTTTTCTGGTTGAATTTTATAAATTTTATTTAAAAATTTATTTATATATTTATTTATTTTTAAATAAAATAAAAATTTTATAAAACATAAAATTTATTAAATTTAAATTTTAAGTTAATTTAAAATTAACAATTTAACATTAATTTAATAGGGCAATTTAACATATTATATATGTAAATATAATAAATTTTGTATATATAATAAATTAATATAAATAATAAATTCAGAATGGACTAAACACCTAAATGTGAGACCTGAAATTATACAAATCCTAGAGGAACAGACAGTAACCTCTTTGACATTGGCCATAGCAACTTCTTTCTAGATATGTCTCTTGAGACAAGGGAAACAAAAGCAAAAATAAGCTATTGGGAATTCATCAAAATAAGAAGCTTCTGCACAGTGAAGGAAACAATCAAAAAAACTAAAAGGCAACCTTTGGAATGGGAGAAAATATTTGCAAATGATGTATCTGATAAATGGCTAGTATTCAAATATATAACACACTTATAAAACTCAACACTCAAAGACTGAATAATTCAATAAAAAAATGGGCAGAAGATATGAATAGATGTTTTTCTAAAGAAGACATCCAGGTAGCCAAGAGAAACATGAGAAGATGTTCAACATCACTCATCATCAGGAAAATGCAAATCAAAACTATGAGATATCACCTCCCCCCTGTCAGAATGACTAAAGTCAAGAATACAGAAACAATAGGTGTTGGTGAGGATGTGGAGTAATGGGAACCCTCTCTTGCATTGTTGCTCAGTTTGAAAACTAGTGTAGCCACTCTGGAAAATGGTATGGAGATTCCTGAAAAAGTTAAATGTAAATCTAACCTACAATCCAATAATTGCCCTACTAGGTATTTATACCCAAAGAATACAAAAATACTAACTATAAGGGACACATGCAACCAAATGTTTCTAGCAACATTATCTTCAATAGCCAAATTATGGAAACAGCACAAGTGTTCATCAACTGATGAGTGGATACAGAAGATGTACTTCTAATTTTTAAATTACTATGTTCTTTTTCTATTACTATTTTCTATTTGCATTTTATTTACTCTCATTTATATTGCTATGTCTTGAAGTTCATAAATTCTGTCTTTTGGGGCCCCTGGGTGGCTCAGTTGGTTGAGTGTCTGACTTTTGATTTAAGCTTAGGTCACGATCTCAGGGTCCTGGGATTAAAATGCTCACTGGACTCTGTACTCAGCAGGGAGTCTGCTTGAGATTCTCTCTCTTCATATCCCTCTGATCCTCGAACCCTCTGTGCTCTCTCTCACCCTCCTTCTCTCTCGCTCTAAAATAAATTTTTAAAAAAGTCTTTTGCAATGTTTAATCTGTTGTTAATTCCACCCACTGTATTTTTCTAAGCATTTTAACTTTCCTATCTTGAAGATCAGTTTGAAAATTTTTTTTTATATTTTCCATGATTCCACTTAACTTTTGAACATGTCTACTAATTCTAACGTATTTGTTAGTTTTGGGTCATTTTTCACTGCCTGAATTTCTCCTGATATGGGTTTTATATTTCCATTTCTTTGCATGCCTGGTAATCACACTGTAAATTCTACCATTATATGCTGAACAATTTTGTCTTGGGATTCACTTAAGTTACTTGGTTACAGCTTTATCTTTTGGATGTTGTATTTATAATTTGTTTGGCAGGACCAAAGCAGCATTGCATTTTATCCTAATTATTCCCTATTAATGAGAAAAGACTCTTTTGTGTACTCTAATCAGTGTCACATTAATCATGAAGTTTTCTAGTCTGACTGTAGAGAACGGACATTTTTATCAGTCCTGAATTAACCCTGGGCATTTTTCTAATTTTCTTATGCAAATATTTTCCCAGCCTGTGATAATTTTCTCAACGTGTACATGTTGATCAGTACTGTGTTGCATATTCAAGAAGTCATCCACAAATTACTGGAGTTATTTCTCCATGCAACTTTTTCCTTCTGATACTCTGTCCTGTTCTAACCACTTGAGTCTTCCTAAACATTTAGTTCTGTGTCTTCAAACTAGGGAGTCTTTCAGGCTTCACCTAAAATTTCCCCTTATTCTGTGGCTTCAAAATTCTCAAAAGGAAGTGTGCTGGAACATTCATAAGGCTCTTTGTGTTTCACATCTCTCAGTGATCACTCTCCTTTATTACTGGATATTCAGTGTCTTAACATTGCTGTTATGTTGTGTCTGTTTTTGGTTGATTTGTTTCATTTTTATTTGAGATAGGAGGGGAATGATAGAAGATAGAAGGTAAACCTTATACAGGAGAGTTTATCCAATTTGTTAATTAAAGACATTATTACACATTGATGAGAATTGAAATTTTAATGTTACAAGGTCATCTATTTACTACAAAAATATTTTTAATTTTGCCTACCTGAAAAACAAATAGTGAATTTCTTTTCTTCAACATTTACTGTCTATCTTCCATATGGAAGAAATCAAAGATTTTGTTCCCTTGAGGAATGATCTGGGAGGGCTATGACTCTCAATTTAGCAGAAGTAACTTATGATTATTATTTAGGAGTGATTGTGTTTGGAGATAGCACATTGCAGAGTAGATTTTAGGTCCATGCCATGTTGATTCAGATTTTCTGGTTTTAGTTTTCATTTATTTATTTTTTTATTTCTCATTATGTTCAGTTAGCCAACACATAGTACAGCATAAGTTTTTGTTGTAGTGTTCAATGATTCATTAGTTGGGTATAACACCCAGTGCACATCCCAACACATTCCCTCCTTAATATGCATTATCTGGGGGCGCCTGGGTGGCTCATTCATTAAGTGTCTGCCTTCAGCCCAGGTCGTGATCCCAGGGTTCTGGAATTGAGCCCCGCATCGGGATCTCTGCTCCGCAGGAAGCCTGCTTCTCCCGCTACCACTCTCTCTGCTTGTGTTCCCTCTCTAGCTGTGTTTCTCTCTGTCAAATAAATAATAAAATCTTTAAAAAAAATGCATTATCTGGTGACCCCATTCCCTCACCTCCTTCCCTTCTGTAACCCTCAGTTTGTTTCCTGGAGTCCAGAGTCTCTCATTGTTTGTCTCCCTTTCTGGTTTCTTCCCATTCAGTTTCCCCTCATTTCTGCTGTGATCCTTTGCTCTATTCCTTATGTTTCACATATGTGTGAAATCATATGATAATTGTCTTTCTCTGCTTGACTTATTTCACTTAGCATAATCCCCTCCAGTTCCATCCATGTCGATGCAAATAGTGGTTATTCATCCTTTATGATGGCTGAGTAATATTGCATTATGTATATGTACCACTCTTCTTTATTCATTCATCTGTTGAAGGGCATCTTGGATTCTTCCACAGTTTAGCTATTGTGGACATTGCTGCTATGAACATTGGGGTGCATGTGCCCCTTCTTTTTATTACATCTGTGTCTTTGGGTTAAATACCTATTAGTGCAATTGATGGGTCATAAGGTAGCTCAATTTTTAATATATTGAGAAACCTCCATACTGTTTTCCAAAGTGGCTGAACCAGAATGCATTCCTACCAAAAGTTCAAGAGGGTCCCACCTTCTCCACAACCTCACCAACACTTGCTGTTTGTTATATTATTAATTTTGACCATTCTAGCTGTTGTAAGGTGGTATCTCATTGTGGTTTTGATTTGTATTTCTCTGATGGCTAGTGATGTTGAACATATTTTCATATATCTGTTAGCCATATGTATGTCTTCATTGGAGAAGTGCCTGTTCATGTCTTCTGCCCATTTCTTGACTGGATTATTTGTGTTTTGGGTGTTGAGTTTGAGAAGTTCTTTATAGATTTTGGATATCAACCCTTTATCCAAAAATATCATTTGCAAATATCTTATCCCACTCCATGGGCTGCCTCCTAGTTTTATTGACTGTTTCCTTTTCTGTGCAAAAACTTTTTTCTTGATGAAGTCCCAAAAGTTCATTTTTGCTTTTGTTTCATTTGCCTTTTGAGACATGTCTGGAAAGAAGTTGCTGTACCCAATGTCACAGAGGTTTCTGCCTATGTTCCCCTCTAGGATTTTGATGGATTCCTGTCTCACATTGAGGTCTTTCATCCATTTTATCTTTGTGCACGGTGTAAGAGCATGGTTTACTTTCATTCCTCTGCATGTGACTGTCCAGTTTTCCCAGCAACATTTATTGAATATATTTTTTCATTGGATGTTATTTCTTGCTTTGTCAAAGATTAGTTGACCATAGAGTTGAAGGTCCATTTCTGGGGTCTCTGTTTTGTTCCATTGATTTATGTGTCTGTTTTCGTGCCAATACCATACTGTCTTGATGACTATGGCTTGGTAATATAGCTTGAAGTCAGGCATTGTGATGGCCCCAGCTTTGGTTTCTTTTTCAACATTCCCCTGGTGATTTGGGGTCTTTTCTGGTTCCATACAAATTTTAGGGTTATTCGTTCCAGCTCCTTGAAAAATGTCAATGGTATTTTGATAGGGATTGTTTTGAAAGTGTACACTGCTCTGACATAGACGTCTTAACAATGCTTATTCTTCCAATCCATGAGCATGGAATGTTTTTCCATCTCTTTGTGTCTTCCTCAATTTCTTTCATAAGCATTCTGTAGTTTCTAACATATAGATCCTTTGTCTTTTGGTTAGGTTTATTCCTAGGTATCTTTTGGATTTTGGAGCTGATGTAAATGGAGTTGATTCCTTAATTTCTCTTTCTTCAGTTACATTGATAGTGTATGAAATGCAACTGGTTTCTGTACATTGATTTTGTATCTTGCCACATTCCTGAATTGTTGTATGAGTTCTAAAAACTTGGGGTTGGAGTCTTTGGGGTTTTCCACATAAATTATCATGCCATCTCTGAAGAGAGAGAGTTTGACTTCTTCTCTGCCAATTTGAATGCCTTTGACTTCTTTTTGTTGTTTGATTGCTGAGGTTAGGACTTCTAGTACTATGTTGAACATTAATGGTGAGAGTGGCTATACTTGTCATGTTCCTGAATTTAAGGGAATAGCTCTCAGTTTTTCCCCATTGACAGTGATATTTGCTGTGGACTTTTATAAATGGTTTTTATGATATTGATGAATGTTCCCTATATCTCTGTACTTTGATGAGTTTTAATCAGGAAAGGATGCTGTATTTTGGCAAATGCTTTCTCTGCACTGATCGAGAGGATCATGTGGTTCTTGTTTTTTTCTTTTATTGATGTGTTCTATCATTTTGATTGATTTGTGATTGTTGAACTACCCTTGCATCCCAGGAATAAGTCCCACATGGTAATGTTGAATAATCATTTTAATGTACTCTTGGATCCTATTGGCAAGACTCTCGTTGAGTATTTTGGCACACATGTTCATCAGGGATATTGGTTTGTAATTCTCTTTTTTGATGGGGTCTTTGTCTCGTTTCAGCATCAGGATAATGCTGACCTGACAGACTGAGTTTAAAAGTTTTCCTTCTGTTTCTTTTTTTTTTTTTTTTTTAGATTTTTTTTTTTACTTGACAGAGAGATATCACAAATAGGCAGAGGCAGGCAGAGAGAGGGGGGAAGCAGGCTCCCTGCTAAGCAGAGAGTCCAATGCAGGGCTTGATCCCAGGACCCTGAGATCATGACCTGAGCTGAAGGCAGAGGCTTTAACCCACTGAGTCACCCAGGTGCCCCTCTATTTCTATTTTTTTAAAAACAGCTTCAATAAAATAGATATTTTTTTTCCTTAAATGATTGGTAGAATTCCCCTGGGAAGCCATCTAGTCCTGGACTCTTGTTTGTTGGGAGGTTTTTGATTACTGTTTCAATTTCATTACAGATTATTGGTCTCTTCAGATTGTCTATTTCTATGTTCATATAATTGTTTGTATTTCTGCAGTGTTGGCTGTGATCTCTCCCCTTTCATTCATAATTTTATTAATTTGGTTCTTTTCCCTTTTTTTTTTTTTCTTGAATACGGCTGGCCAGTGGTTTATTTAACTTATTAATTCTTTCAAAAACCAGCTTCTACTTTGGTTCATCTGTTCTATTCTTTTTCTGGTTTCTATTTCATCGATGTCTCCTCTAATCTTTATTATGTCTTGTCTTCTGCTTGGTTTAGGCTCTATTTGCTGTTTTTCTACAGGTCCTTTAGGTGTAAGGAAAGCTTATGCATTTGGAATTTTTCTACTTTTTTGAGAGAGGCTTGGATGGCTATTTATTTCACCTTAGGGCTGCATTTGTAGCATCCCATAGGTTTTGGACCTATGTGTTTCATTCTCATTAGTTTCCATGAATTGTTTAAGTTCTTTAATTTTCTGGTTGACCCAATTATTCTTTAGCAAGATGGTCTTTACCTTCCTCGTGTTTGAGTTCCTTCCATGTTTCTTCTTGTGGTTGATTTCCAGTTTCAAAGCATTGTGGTCTGAAAATATGCAGGGGATGATCTCAGTCTTTTGGTATCTGCTAAGACCTGACTTGCGACCCAGTATGTGGTCTATTCTGGAGAAAGTTCCATGTGCACTTGAGAAGAATGAATATTCTGTTGTTATAGTATGGGATGTTCCATATATACCTATGAAGTCCATCTGAACTGATGTGTTATACAAAGCTCTTTTTTCTTTGTTGATCTTCTGCTTAGATGATCTGTCCATTACTGTGAGTGGAGTGTTGAGGTCTCCTACTATTAATTTATAATTATCCTTGTTTCTTTATTTTGTTTGTTAATGGGTTTATATAATTACCTGATCCTATGTTGAGGGATTAAATATTTACAATTGTTAGCTCTTCTTATTGGATGGACCCTTTAAGTATGATATAGTTTACATCTCTCTTTTTTTCCCTCCCAAAAATGTTTATTTTATTTTTTCAGTGTTACAAGATTTATTGTTCATGCACCACACCCAGTGCTCCATGCAATACATGCCCTCCTCAATACCCAACACCAGGCTCGCCCAGCCCCCTACCCCCACCCCTCCTAAACCCTCAGTTTGTTGGTCAGAGTCCACAGTCTCTCATGGTTCATCTCCCCCTCTGATTTACCCCCATTCCCCATTCACTTCCTTCTCAAAATGCCCTCCACGTTTTTCTTTATGCTCAGCATGTAAGTGAGACCATAAGGTAATTGGTTCTCTCAGTTGACTTATTTCACTCCGCATAATCACTTCCAGTCCCATCCATGTTGATACAAAAGTTGGATATTCATCCTTTCTAATGGAGGCATAGTATTCCATTGTATGTATGGACCATATCTTCTTTATCCATTTTGGTTCCTTCCACAGTTTGGCGATTGTGGCTGTTGCTGCTATGAACATTGGGGTACATGTGGCCCTTCTTTGTAATGCATCTGCTTCTTTGGGGTAAATACCCAGGAGTGCGATGGCAGGGTCATAGTGTAGCTCTATTTTCAACTTCTTGAGGAATCTCCACACTGTTTTCCAAAGTGGTTGTACCAGCTTGCAATCCCACCAACAGTGTAAGAGGGTGCCCCTTTCTCCACACCCTCTCCAACATTTGTTGTTTACTGTCCTGTTTACTTCTCTTACTACAGTCTTTGGTTTAAAATATACTTTGTCTAATATGAGAATTACTAACCCAGGTTTCTCTTGAGATCCGTTGGCATGATAAATTGTTCTCCATCTTCTTACTTTCAGTATGGGGGTGTCTTTGGGTTCAAAATGAATCTGTTGTAGACAACATACGAATGGGTCCTTCTTTTTTATCCACTCAGACACCTTGTGTCTCTTGATGGGGACAATCTCTCTGTTTCCTTTGAGAGTAACTATTGAAAGATATGAATGTAGTGCCATTGTATTACCTTTAAAGTGCCTGTTTGTGTATGTTTTCTGTTTCTTTTAGGTCTATGTGACTCTTGGGGTTTCTCTTCATTTACAGAATCCCCTTTAATATTTCTTGTAGGGATAGCTTGGTTGTCACATAGTCTTTCAATTTCTGCCTGTCCTGAAAGCTCTTTATCTCTCCATCCATCCTGAATAACATTCTTGTTGGGTAAAGTATTCTTGGTTGTATGTTCTTTTCATTTAGTACCCTGGATATGTCCTGCAAGGCCTTTCTGGCTTGCCAGTTTTCTGTGACAGGTCTGATGTTATTCTGAAATTCCTCCTTCTCTTTTTTTAAGATTTTATTTATTTATTAGAAACAGAGATAGAGAGATTACAGTAGGTAGAGGCAGGCAGAGAGAGGGGGGGAAGCAGGCTCCTTGCTGAACAGAGACCCCGATGCAGGGCTCAATCCCAGGACCCTGAGATCACGACCTAGCCAAAGGCAGAGGCTTTAACCCACTGAGCCACCCATAAAGAGGGCTCCTCCTCCCTCTTTATGTAAGAAATCTCTTTCCTTTAGCTGGTCTAAGGATAGCTTCCTTGGCTCAAAGATATGCAATCTTCAGTACTACATGATGGGTAGTTGCTCTGTTTTTATTGATTTGGGGAGGAGTCCTCTCTGCCTCTTGGAATAGAATGCTTGTTTCCTTCTCCAAATTAGGGATGTTCTTGGCTATGACTTTCTGAAATATTCCTTCTAGTCTTCTCTATCTCTCCAACCCTCAGGGATCCCAATTGTACTTTTTTTTTTATTTCCAACTGCAATTTATTTTTTCCCAAATACTTATATTTTATTTTTTCAGTGTCACAAGATTAATTATTCATGCACCACACCCAGTGCTCCATGCAATACATGCCCTCCTCAATACCCACCACCAGGCTTGCCCAACCTCCCAACCCCTCCCTTCCAAAGCCATCAGTTTGTTGCTCAAAGTCCACAGTCTCTCTTGGTTCATCTCCCCCTACTATTTCTCCCAACTCACCCTTCTTTTCCTTCTCACAATGTCCTCCATGTGTTTCCTTATGCTCCACACTTAAGTGAGACCATAAGATAATTGAATCTCTCCACTTGACATATTTTACTCTGCCTAATCTCTTTCAGTCCCATCCATGTTGATACAAAAGTTAGGTGTTCATCCTTTCTGATGGAGGCATAATATTCCATTGTATATACAGAACATATCTTCTTTATCCACTCATCTGTTGAAGGGCATCTTGGTTCTTTCCACAGTTGGGCGATTATGGCCATTGCTACTATGAACATTGGGGTACATGTGGACCTTCTTTTTACTGCATCTGTTTCTTTGGGGTAAATATCCAGTAGTGCAATTGCAGGGTCATAGGGTTGCTATGAGAATGAGAATCTCTCTGTATGAGAAATTCTCTCTCTCTAATGAGAATCTCTCTGTAAGAGAATGGTCAAGTTTCATTCATCTACGTATAGCTGTCCAGTTTTCCCAGCACAGTTTCTTTTTCATGCTCTTTTTCTTTCAAAAAAAGAGACTGCCTTTTTTTCCACTGGATATTTTCCCCTGCTTTGTCAAAGATTATTTGACCATAGAGTTGTGGGTACATATCTGGGCTCTCTATTCAGTTCCACTGGTCTATGTGTCTGTTTTTGTCCTAGCACCATGCTGTCTTGGTGATCACTGCTTTGTAGTAAAGTTTGAAATCAGCCAATGTGATGCCCCCAGCTTTGTTGATGTTTTTCAACATTTCCTCAGCTATTCAAGGTCTTTTCTGGTTCCATATAAATTTTAGGACTGTTTGTTCCAGCTTTTTGAAAAATGCCAGTGTAGTTTGATCAGAATGTATATCTGAATATATCACCCACAATCCAGGCATGGTGTACCCTGGCAGGTTTTGGAGCAATTGGAATTCACCCCCAAAAAGGAGTAATAAGGATAAAAAAGAGAGAGAGAGCGAGAGAGAGGAAAAGAAGAAATCCCAGCCAGAATGGGTCCCAAAAGTAAGATTTATAAGGTATGTAAACAAACGTGAACAAACAGAAAGACCAACAAAAGTAAATGACAATAAATAACAGAACTTAGTCAGAATGAACCCCAGGAATGAGATTTATGTAATACCAGAACAAAAGCAAATACATATAAACACTGACAGAAGGATAAGATGAGAGGGTGATTATAACTCCTCGCGGGCAAGGAAAGTTATTTCAGGTTTTCCTGGGTTTATCGTTGTATTAAGCCTCGAGTTGTAATGTTAAGTAGTTTAAAAAAATTTTAAAAAACCAAGAAACGTGATAATGAGTGAATAAAAAAAATAGAAAGAAAATTTTAAAAACTTGTATCTATGAAATATACAGGTTTTAGGGTATTACCAAGAGCTTAATATATTAATTTCCCCTGATGTTGGGGATTTATAATTTTATGGGGACCATGTGGTTATTGTCCTTTTCTTTTTGGCTTATTTTCTGGGGGAGGGGCCTGCCGCATTGTTTTCCAGTCAATCTTGCTTGGGTTGAGTCGCCCTGCCCCCCAATCAAGGGGCTGTGCTCTGTGGAAACCAGTTTCTCAGTCTTTTGCTCTCTGAAGGTTTTTGGCCTTTTGTAGCTTTTTACCTTTTCGGAGAGTCCAAGCAAGAAATCTGCCCATACCCAGACCTCCTCTTCACAGAGAAGCCTCAGTCTGCTCCCCTCTAGTTGGTCCAGAACACACGCTCCCCTCTGCAAAATTCTGCTCACACTGCAGCCTGCCACAGGCAGTGCACACCCCCAGCCAACGTTCAGTGGCCGTGTGAGACCCTTGCATGCCTCTGCACCCACACGCAACCAAAGCTGTGAGCTATATCTGCCTAAGAAACTAGCTTCTGGTGGCTGCCACTGTGGAGATGGCTCTCCAGGCTCCAAGCCCTTGCAGGGTGTGCTCTGATTCCTCCTGGAGATTAGGCCACCCGCATTCTCTTCAGCATTGGCTAGGAGGGCCCAGACCCTGAGGCAGGCCCTGGACATCTTGTGGTCTTAGAGACCTCTGACCAGATCTTTCACTCTGTGTCTTAAGAGTTTGTGCGAGTATACCCAGTCCAGGGAGTGCTCTGCACGGAGGAAAGCTGCAGGCTCATGCTAAAACACTTGCAGGAGTGTGCTCTGCCCCCTAAATGGTGCAAGGGGCACCTGGTCCACTTAGATTCCTGCCCGAGATCTGGCCATGTTCTCTTCAGCACTGGCTGGGAGTGCCCAGACCCTGAGGCAAGCCCTGGACGTCCTGCAGACCTAGAGTCCACTGGCTAGGGCTCCCACTCAGTCTCTTAGGAGTTTTCAGGAGTGGACACAGTCCACCCAGGGAGGGCTGCACACAGAAAAGCTGCAGGCTCATGCACCACACCAGGTTCTCTAAGGTCTTGCAAGAGTGTGCCCCACTCACGAAATGGTGCAAGCATCAGAAAGCGGCAGATTCATGAACCACGGACTGGACCCCCCACCAGTCTCTCTTTGACAAGGGTGGTGTCCTTCCTGGAAACGTGGACTTAGGCCCATGCATGCGATCACCCACTTCCACTAGTTGCTCTTCAATATCTTTTGCTCTTATTAAGTGCTTTTAACAAGATTCTAAGTTAATGCTGGTCCCCAACCACCGGGCACTTTCCTTTGGGGTATTACTGTCCTTGGATTGCTTCTGTTGACTTCTCCACATCACAGAGAAGCCTCAGTCTGCTCCCCTCTGGGTGGTCCAGAACACACACTCCCCTCCACAAAATTCTGCTCACACCGAAGCTTGTCACAGGTGGTGTGCACCCTAGCCACTGTTCAGTGGCTCTGCAAGTGCTCTCTCTGGGCTCCAGGCCTGTGCAGGGTGTGCTCAGATTCCTGCCCAAAATTAGGGTGCCGACCCACATTCTCTCCGGGGCCAGCTGGGAGTGCCCAGACCCTGACACAGGCCACGAATATCTTGCGGTTGGGGGTGCACTCAGTCCAGAGAGTGGGGCACACATAGAAAAGCTGCAGGCTCCTGGACCACAGCAGACTCTCTAAGGCACTTGCAGGAACACACACCGCCCACAAAATGGTGCAAGTAATGGAAAGCTGCAGGTTCATGAACCACGGACTGTATCCCTCCACCAGTCTCTCTTTGAGGTGACTGGTGTCCTTCCTGGGAACATGGGGTTAGGCCTATGCCCACAACCACCCCCTTCCATTAGTTTGCTCCTCAGAACCTTTTGCTCTTTTTAAGTGTTTTTCCACCAGATTCTAAGTTAATGCTGGTCCTCAACCACCGAGCACTTTCCTTTGGGGTATTACTGTCCTTGGATTGCTTCTGGTGGCTCTCTTCCCCTTTTGTTCATCCTCCTATATTGGTTCAAATGTTCCCACTTTGCTTTACCTCTCCATTGCTGTCTTCCGCTCCTGTAGAGATCCAGAAGTGAAAAAACTTGCTCTTCAGGCTGATTTCATAGGTGTTCAGCGTGTTCTGGTAGATATCCATCTCACTTTAGGGGACAGGTTGCAACAGGATCTCCTACTTCTCTGCCATCTTGCCCCCCCCCTCCGATCCCAATTATTCTGACACTGGAGCATTACATGATGTTGTTGATCTCTCTAAGTGTAATCTCATGTGCCACTAGATGCTTATCCCTTTCTTCTTCATTTTCCTTCCTTTCTATCAGCTTATTTTCTAGGTCCCTATTTCATTTTCTGCCTCATTTACCCTGGCTGTCAGAGTATCCAGTTTAGACTGCATTTCATGTATAGCATTTTTAAGTTTGGCCTGATTTGATCTCATTTCTGCCCTTAGAGATTCTATATTGTCACTCATGCTTTTTTCAAGCCTAGCTATTGACTTCATGATTGCTATCTTGAAGTCTGTTTCTGACATCTTGCTTATATCCATATCCATTAGTTCTGTGTCAGAAGGCATTGTCTTTGGTTCTTTTCTTTGTTAGGAGTTCTTCCTTCTAGTCATTCTGTTGATGGATGGTTGAACAAGTGGACAGAGTCCAAAATACCAACCACAATCCAAGCCAGATGTATCCTAGGAAAATCCAGGGTAGTTACACCACAAAAAAAACAAAGCCAAAATGAAACATAAGAATAAATTTAAATATATATATATATATATATATATAATGCATGTATTTCATATATATAATATAATAATAATATATATAATATATAATAGAAAATAAAGGAAAAAGGAGGGAGAGAATGGGGGCCTATGTATCTCTCCGTGTCGACAAAGCAGAGAGCTTCAGTTATTCTTCAGTGTATTTTGTTCTGTGTTAGATGACACTACATCCCAAAATTACTAGGAAATGAAACTTGTGTATATAAAAAGTAAAACTCAGTAGAATGAAAACCGGGCTGAAATAAAGGGTATATATATATATCGAAAATATAGATGTGTAAAAATACAAGTTAAAAAGTGCCTATGCAAAAATAAGTTGGTATAATAGATACCTAGTTGAAATGAGGAGAATGTGTAAGGAACAATACAACAGGGGGAAATGGCACGAGAAATATAAAAAAGAAACAAAGAAATAAAGAAAAGGGAAAGAAAGAAAGAGAGAGAAGGAAGGAAGAAGGAAAGAAAGAAGGAAAAAGAAAGAAAGAAAGAAAGAAAGAAAGAAAGAAAGAAAGAAAGAAAGAAAGAAAGAAAAGAAAAGAAAAGAAAAGAAAAGAAAAGAAAAGAAAAGAAAAGAAAAGAAAAGAAAAGAAAAGAAAAGAAAAGAAAAGAAAAGAAAGAAAATTATATATGAAAAGTAAAAAAATTGTAAGTCCACACCTGGAGGATTGCAATATATAACTTTCCCCTTGTGTTGGAATTTTACAGTCTTATAGGATCCAAAGGATTGTCATCCACCTGTTCTTACAGCCTGTCTTCTGGGGGAGGGACCTGCTGCTCTGTTTCTCAGATCATCCTGCCTGAGTGGAGTTGCCCCACCCCTGTCTGAGGGATGGGCTCAGTGGAAACATGACTTCTAGTTGTCTTTTGTAACCTGGGGCCTTTCTGTGCCTCTTCAAGGGATCTGAGCAACAGTGGCCACAGCCAAACCTCTGGTCCAGAGCAGATAATTCACAGTTTGTCCTCTTTGAAAACTCTCTAGGACAGAGAATCTCCACTTCTGTTTGTGCAGCTGAATACCGCAGTGTCCCGTGGTGCAGGGGGATGGTCTTAGTGGAAACCAGACCTTTTTTTGGCTTTTGTTGTCCAGGGCATTTGCGTACCTCTTCAAGGGATCAGAGCAAAAATGTCCGCGGCCAAACTTCTGCCCCAGAGCAGAAAATTTACTGTCTACCCTTTTTAATAAACTCTGCAGGACAAATAATCTCCACTTCTGTTTGTGCCACTGAAAACCACAGCTTGATTCAGATTATCTTAAATAATGTTTAATATGTGTGTTTAGATAAACATGTGTTTGGTGGTGGTATGAGAGGTGGTTGGAGTTTGTAGTTTAATAAGACCTAAATATTTATACTTATTTATGAGTTGTATGGAAATTATGGCTGAAATTGGAAGGTCATAATATAGAGGAATTCCAGAGAAGTTGGAGGAGCATGGACTAGGTCAGGATTCTGGATTTGAATACCAGTCCTGCCATGAACTAACTATGTGATCTTAAAGAAATTACCTATTTCTGAGCACTAGATGTATGTTTATGGGAAAAGGTGGGGAAGTTAGAGGAAGTTTACATAAATGTATACACAATCACATATCTACATATACTTCTCCATATCTCCTCCAGATTTATTGCCTCACTTCGCATTTCAGTACAAGGCCTTCTTAGTGGTGTCCCTCTCTTATCCTAGGGAATCAAAACAAGGATCAGAGTAATATCCCCTTTTGCTTTTGATGTTTCCCTCAACCTAATATGCCTGCTCTTCTGGAAGTTCGGTCGAGAAGAGAAGCCAGGATATGTACTTAAAGACTTGCCTCTCCTGCCTGTCTTCCTTCTCCTCTCAACTCCAATATTAGTAGATAAAGCTAGATTTTTTTCTTCCTCCATGTAGCATATACTTCTCGCATATACCCTTTTCTTTCATAATGAAATGGTATTTTCCATATCACCCTCCCTTCAGCATATAATGATGGAAAGGTAGCAAAGAAAAAAAACCAGCTTTGAGATAAGGAAAGATCCAAAATGATCATCATTAATATTTAGTGCTCAGATAAACAATTATGCTTCCACAAAAAGAATACATGCATATCTTGACGCCCTTTTTCTAAGAATCTAAATCTAAGAATTTATAATCTATGTATTTGTTTCTATGTTTTCCTAGTTTTAGTAGGCATCTAGGGTATTGACAGAAAATTTTAACTCTTATGATTGGTGGCTTATATTTCCTATAGGCTTAGCTTCCTTGTAGCAGGAGCCCTGATTCTCTAGATTGTTGAACCATATCATCAGACAAAACTAAAATGTCCTTGAATTATGTTTATGTGATTTGAGATCATTATGATATGGAAAAATGTCTCTGAGTAAAGTGAATCAACAGGAATAGGTCAGGTATCAACTATGTCTCTCCTTTTAAAAATAATCCTTGATCAGTTTCTGACTTCCACGTGCATATTAAAAAGGAAACCCATGTGGACTTAGTTTTCTATCCTGAAACCAGTGTGCCCACATTTTTTGTCCTCCTGAGAATGGCCAAGATAATCTTAGTTTCTACATCAATGATTCTTTTTCATTATTTACTAAGTGGTCTCTTACTCAAATGAATTATCTCTAGGTTTACTACTTCATTATATATAGTGCTTGAGTTATTGCTCCTAAGATTAGACTGTCTACTGAAAAATTTATCATCCATGTAAGTAGACCTAGTAGGTAACTTCCATTGTCCTTTTATATCTTTATATTAATTATAATGAACCAATCTCTGAAAACATTTTTGAAAGATTTTATTTATTTATTTGAGAGAGAGACAGAGAGAGAATGAGCAGGGAGAGGGAGAGGGACAAGTAGATGCTCTGCTGAGTGGGGAGCCTGACACAGGACTAAACCATAGGACCATGAGATCATGACCTGAGCCAAAATCAGATGTATAACTGACAGAGCCAACCAGGCTCCCCTGAAGGCATTTTTTTTTTTTTGCAAATTCTGCCCCCAAAATGACTGTGTTCTTTAGGAGACATATCCAGCCTGTAACAAAGCTATATTTTGCATATGCATTCTTTTTTTTTTTTTTTTGCATGTGCATTCTTAGGACTACTGGACAAGCACCTACATTCTATCTGGTCAAAATTTACATATTCACACACATACACAAGCTACTCTGATATGCAAAGAAAAAGTGACTCTATTGTTTCTTGTATTTCTATAATCAATCTTCCTCTTAAGTTCCATCTATTAAGTTGTGGTGAGGTGATTGAGAGGACATTTACCAAATAAAAGCACATCAATCTGATACTATTTAAACATTTAGGATGTCAAACATTTTATTCATTTATTAATTACACAAACATTTATTGAAAATTTACTATATAACAAACACTACTCTATATGACAGAGACACATGAATAAATAAAAAAGCAAAAACACTGAACTTGTGAAGCTCACATAGTGGCAGGGGTAGAAATCAATATACAGTGTATACATTAAACAATTATATAATATGTTAAAATATAATGAGTACTTTGGGGAAAACCCAAGAGGTAAAGGAGATCAGTTATACATTTTAACTGAAGAGGTTAAATAAGTTCTATCCACAAGATTCAATTGAAGAAAAAAAATAAAGTAAATGAGTAGTAAGGAATGCAGATATTTTAGGAAGTGTGTTACGAGGGGGAAGTCAGTGCATAGCTTTCAGAAGGAAACATATATGGCATGTGCTAAAAACACATAGGAAGCCATTGTGAGTAGAGAGGAGAATAATGACAAAGTAGTAGGAGCAGAGGTCAGAGAGTTTGGGTAGAAGAAATGGGATTGTGTACAAACTTGTACACCACAGTAAAGATTTTGACTTTTACTCTAAGAGACATTTGAGGCTCTTGAGTAGAGTAGCAACATGATATGGCTGTTTATGTTTCTGTTTTTTTTTTTTTAAGTTTTTCTCTGGCTACTGTAACAAATGATAATAGACAAAGGTGAATACAGGAAAACCAGATAGAAAACAATAATCCAAATGAGACATGATGGTATTTAGACCAGGTGTAGGCGGTGAAAATGGTGAGAAATACTCATGTTCTGGATATATCATGAAGAGAAAGCTAATAGAATGCCCAAATGGCTAGGATATGAGTTATAAAACAAAGAGAGTAGTCAAAAATGACTCCAAGATTTTTTGTTTTTTCAGTTTTTTTTAAATTAACATATAATGTATTATTTCCCCAGGGTACATGTCTGTGAATCACAAAGTTTACACATTTGACAGGACTTACCATAGCACTTAACCTCCATAAGTCCATAAACCAGCCACCCTATCCTGACCCCCATAATCCCAGCCATCCTCAGTTTGATCCGTGAGTTTAGGAGACTTATGGTTTGTCTCCTTCCCAATACCATCTTGTTTCATTTCCCTCCCCCACCCCCCATTACCCCCACGCTGCCTCTCAAATTGTTCTTATCAGAGAGATCATGTAATAATTATCTTTCTCTGATTGACTTATTTCGCTTAGCATAATACCCTCTAGTTCCATCCACGTCATTGCAAATGGCCAGATTTCATTTCCTTGATGACTGCATAGTATTCCATTGTGTGTGTGTGTGTGTGTGTGTGTGTGTGTGTGTGTATTATATATATAATCTCGCATCTTCTATATCCATTCATCTGTTGATGGGCATCTAGGGTCTTTCCATAGTTTGGCTATTGTGGACATTGCTGCTATAAACATTCAGGTGCCTGCGCCACTTCAGTTCACGACATTTGTATCTTTAGGGTAAGCACCCAGTAGTGCAATTGCTGGGTCATAGGGTAGCTCTATTTTCAACTTTTTGAGGAACCTCCATACTGTTTTCCAGAGTGGCTGTACCAGTTTGCATTCCTACCAACAGTGTAGGAGGGTTCCCCTTTTTCCGCATCCTCGCCACCAGCTGTCGTTTCCTGACTTGCTCATTTTAGCCATTCTGACTAGTGTGAGGTGGTATCTCACTGTGGTTTGGATGTGTATTTCTCAGATGCTGGGTGAGGTGGAGCACTTTTTCATGTGTCTGTTGGCCATTTGGATGTCCTCTTTGAAGAAATATCTGTTCATATCTTCTGCCCATTTTTTGATTGGATTATTTGTTCTTTGGGTGTTGAGTTTGAGAAGTTCTTTACAGATTTTGGATACGAGCCCTTTATCTGATATGTCACTTTTGAATATCTTCTCCCATTATGTCAGTTGTCTCTTGGTTTTATTGACTGTTTCCTTTGCTGTGCAAAAGCTTTTGATCTTGATGAAGTCACAATAGTTCATTTTTGCCCTTGCCTTTGGAGATGTTTCTAGGAAGAAGTTGCTGCAGCTCAGGTCAAAGAGGTTGCTGCCTGTGTTCTCCTCCAGGATTTTGATGGAATCCTGTCTCACATTGAGGTCTTTGATCCATTTTGAGTCTATTTTTGTGTTCAGTGTAAGGAAATGGTCCAGTTTCATTCTTCTGCATGCGGCTGTCCAGTTTTCCCAACACCATTTGTTGAAGAGACTGTCTTTTTTCCATTGGATATTCTTTCCTGCCTTGTCGAAGATTAAATTACCGTAGAGTTGGGGGTCCATTTCTGGGCTCTCTAAAGATTGACTCCTTCTTTGCCAGTTTGGATGCATTTTATTTCTTTTTGTTGTCTGATTGTTGAGGGTAGGACTTCTAGTACTATGTTGAGTAACAGTGGAGATAGTGGGCATCCCTGCCGTGTTTCTGATTGAGAATGATATTTCCTGTGGTTTTTTTCATAGATGGCTTTGATGATGTTAAGGAATATACCCTCTACGCCTACACTGTGAAGAGTTTTGATCAAGAAAGGATGTTGTACTTTGTCGAATGCTTTTTCAGCATCAATTGAGAGTATCACATGGTTCTTGTTCTTTTTTTTATTAATGTATTGTATCACATTGATTGATTTGCAGATGTTGAACCAACCTTGCAGCCCAAGAATAAATCTCTCTTGGTCGTGGTGAATAATACATTAAAAGTATTATATACTTTGTTGTACTGTTGGATTCAATTGGTTAGAATTTTGGTGAGAATTTTTACATCCTTGTTCATCAAGGACATTGGTCTGTAATTCTTCTTTTTGATGGGGTCTTTGTCTGGTTTTGGGATCAAGGTAATGCTGGCCTCACAAAATGAGTTTGGAAGCTTCTCTTCCATTTCTAGTTTTTGGATCAACTTCTGGAGAATAGGTATTAATTCTTCTTTAAATGTTTGGTACAATTCCCCTGGGAAACCATCTGGCCCTGAGCTCTTGTTTGTTGGGATATTTTTGATGTTTCTTTCAATTACCTTACTGGTTATGGGTCTGTTCAGGTTTTCAATTTCTTCCTGGTTCACTTTGGTAGTTTCTCTGTCTCTAGGAATGCCTCCATTTCTTCAAGATTGTCTAATTTGCTGCTGTATATTTGCTGATAATATGTTCTTAAAATTGTTTGTATTTTTTTGATGTTGGTTGTGATTTCTCCTCTTTCATACATGATTTTATTAATTTGAGTCATTTTTCTTTTGGATAAGTCTGGCCAGGGGTTTATCAATTTTATTAATTCTTTCAAAGAACAAGATCCTAGTTTTGTAGATTTGTTCTACTGTTATTTTGCTTTCTATTTCATTGATTTCTGCTCTGATCTTTATTATTTCTCTTCTCCTGCTGGGTTTAGGCTTTCTTTGCTGTTCTTTCTGCAGCTCCTTTAGGTGTAGGGTTAGGATATGTTATTGAGATCTTTCTTGTTTCTTGAGAAAGGCTTGTATTGCTATATACTTTCCTCACAGGAATTTATTCCTCCCATCAATTTTCCACCTTTGCTGTGTCCCAAAGATTTTGAACCATTGTGTTTTCATTTTCGTTTGTTTCCCTGAATTTTTTAAATTTTTCTTTACTTTCCTGGTTAACCCATTCATTCTTTACTAGGATGTTCTTTAGCCTCCATGTATTTGTGTTCTTTCCAACTTTCCTCTTGTGATTGAGTTCTAGTTTCATGGCATTGTGGTCTGAAAATATGCAGGGAATGATCCCAATCTTTTGGTACCAATTAAGACCTGATTTGTGTCCCAGGATGCAATGTATTCTGGAGAATATTCAATGAGCACTTGAGAAGAATGTGTATTCTGTTGCTTTGGGATGGAATGTTCTGAATATATCTGTGATGTCCATCTGGTCCAGTGTGTCATTTAGAGCCTTTGTTTCCTTGTTGATCTTTTGCTTAGATGATCTGTCCATTTCGGTGAGGGGGGTATTAAAGTCCCCTACTCTTATTGTATTATTGTTGATGTATTTCTTTGACTTTGTTATTAACTGGTTGATATAATTGGCTGCTCCCATGTTAGGGGCATAGATATTTACAATTGTTAGATCTTCTTGTTGGACCGTCCCTTTATGTATGATATAGTGTCCTTCCTCATCTCTTATTATAGTCTTTGGCTTAAAATCTAACTTATCTGATATAAAGATTGGCCCCTCAGCTTTCTTTTGATGTCCATTAGCATGGTAAATTGTTTTCCACCCCCTCACTTTAAATCTGGAGGTGTCTTTGGGTCTAAGATGAGTTTCTTGGAGACAGCATATCGATGGGTCTTGTTTTTTTAATCCATTATGATACTCTGTGTCTTTTGATTGGGGGCATTTAGCCCATTTACATTCAGGGCAACTATTGACAGATATGAATTTAGTGCCATTTTACTGCCTGTATGGTGACTGTTAACTGTATATTGTCACTGTTACTTTCTGGTTTGTCTTCCTTTTAGGCTCTCTCTTTTCTTAGAGGGCCCCTTTCAATATTTCCTGTAGGGCTGGTTTGGTTTTTGCAAATTCTTTCAGTTTTTGTTTGTCCTGGAAGCTTTTTATCTCTCCCTCTATTTTCAGTGACAGCCTAGATGGATATAGTATTCCTGGTTGCATATTTTTCTCATTTGTGCTCTGAATATATCATGCCAGTCCTTTCTGGCCTGCCAGTTCTCTGTGGATAGGTCTGCTGCCAAACTAATATTTCTGCCTTTGTATGTTACAGATTTCTTGTCCTCAGCTGCTTTCAGGATTTTCTCTTTGTCACTAAGGCTTGTACGTTTTACTGTTAGATGATGGGGTATGAGTCTATTTTATTGATTTTGAGGGGGGTTCTCTATGCCTCCTGGATTTTAATGCATGTTCCCTTTGCCACATTAGGGAAATTGTCTACAATAATTTGCTCCAATATGCCTTCCCCCCACCTCTTTCCTCTTCTTCTGGGATCCCAATTATTCTAATATTTTTGTGTCTTATGGTATCACTTATCTCTCGAATTCTCCCCTTGTGCTCCAGTAGTTGTTTGTCTCTCTTTTTCTCTGCTTCTTTATTCTCTGTCATTTGATCTTCTATATCATTAATTCTCTCTTCTGCCTCATTAATCCTAGCAGTAAGAGCCTCCATTTTTTATTGTACCTCCTTAATAGCTTTTTTGATTTCAACTTGGTTAGACTTTAGTTCTTTGATTTCTCCAGAAAGGATTTTATTTCTCCAGAAAGAGATTCTCTAATATCTTCCATAATTTTTTGGAGCTCAGCTAGCACCTTGATAACTGTTATTTTGAACTCTATTTCTGACATATTACTAATGTCCATATTGATTAGGTCTCTAGCCATTGGTCCTTTCTCTTGTTCTTTGCTTTTTTTTTTTTTTTTTTTTTTGTGGTGAGTTTTTCCAGCTTGTCATTTTATTAAGATAAGAATAGATGAGTGAGAAAGAAAAATACTCTGGAGTTCTGCAGTTTTCACTGATTGATGAACTTAGTCTTGGGTGGATATTCTCACAGATCTTCTGAGTGACAGGCCTTTTGCGATGATTCTCAAATGTCTTTACCCAAGGTGGAATTACACGACCCTTGCCAGGAGATGGACCAAGCAATTTCCTTGGGATCGCTCTCAAGAGTCTTTGTTTTCTGAGCATTTCCTGTACCGCCCTGGAGGCCAGAAATGAAAATGTCAGCTTCCCAGTCTCTTGCCAGAGAAGCCCAGCACTCGCGGCCCCACTTCTCAACATGCTCTCAGAATAAAACAGTCCATCGTCCCATCTCCCTTGTCTCTGGCCTGCACTCTGTGCTCAGCAGTCCTGTGACCATGCGTTTCTATCTCTGGTGCATTGCCCCATTTGGAGTCTCCAAACCCAGCAGATTCCTGCTGTGCTCTCCCATGCCACTCTTCCTGGAGGAGGAAGAAGGGGGTCTATCTGGAGCAGCCTTTTGTGGGGTCCCTGTTTGAAGATCAGTGGCCCAACTGTGCCTCAGATTGCTGTGTAATGGAAGCCCAAGCTGAAAGCACACTGAGCGGCTCCTTCTCTGGTGCCGGCTTCTCCACCCCAATACCTGGGAGCCCTGACACATTCAGACACCCCCAGTCCCTCTTTGAGCCCCGGGTCCTGAAACCACACTGTTCCTGTGAGGGCTAAAGGCCCTGATTAGCCTCTGGTGTGAAGTCCCTCAGCGGAGCAGACTCTAAAAGTTCCAATTTTTGTGCTCCGCTGCTCTGGGGCCGCCAGGAGCTGGCCTCTCCCCTTGCGGTCACTCTTCCCTTCACTTTGTATTCACTTTTTCCATACATCCTATCTTACAGAAATTGGTCAATGTTCTGCTCCTTGAATTGCTATTCATCCTCTCTCCTGTCTCCTGTTGAGTTTGCAAGCTTTTAGAATGGTTTGATAATGATCTAGCTGAACTTCTGGAACCCAACACTATCTCAGCCTCCTACACCTCTGCCATCTTGCTTTGTCCTCAACTCCAAGATTTTTTAATCTCATAACCTGAAATAATGAAATGATAAGAAATAATATGAGCATAGGTTTGCATCAAGTGAACTTCATCTATTCAAATTAGGCATGTTACATTTAAGATATCTTTTTATATATAAATAAAGATATTCAGTAGGCATTCAAATATTCAAGTCTGGACCCTAAAGTTAAGATTTAAGTCACAAATGTAAAGTTTGGAGTCATCAGCATATAAATACATTTTTAAGCCAAGAAACGTGATGAAATCACCACGGAAATGAGAATAGCTAGAGAATACTAGAGGTAAAATGAGTCCAGTAAATAATGAACATTAAAGGAAAAGAGCTCACCGCTAGTTGAGTAGGAAGGATATCATGAGCACTTAATTTCATGCTAGTGCAGGGGAACACGCACAGTCACTCGGAGCTGCCAAACTGCTGAGTGCGTGCCACCTGGGAAAAGGCAGCTGTGCTGGGAGATTTGAGGGGACTGTTCTTTCTGGTACATCCGGAGGGGATCAGACTGGGCTTCTCTGTGACAGGGAGGTCTGGGTACTGACAGGCACATCCCTCGCTCAGAATCTCTGAAAAGGAGAAAAAGCTACAGAAGGCCAAATCCTTCAGAGAGCTAAAGACTGAGAAACCGGGTTCCACATAGCTCTGCCCCTTGACTGGGGGGCTGGGTGACTCAACCCAAGCAAGATTGACTGGAAAACACCCCACCAGGCCCCTCCCCCAGAAGACAAGTAAAAAAAAAACAAAAAACAAAAACAAAAAGACTATAACCACAGAGTCACCATAAGACTTTTAAATACCAAACATTAGGGGAAATCAATATATTAAGTGCTTGATAATACCCTAACACCTGTATATTTCATAGATACAAGTTTTTTTTTTCTCTATTCACTTTTTTTTAAATTTTTATTAACTTCTTTTCACATTTCTTGGTTTGATTTTGTTTTTTGTTTTTATTTTTTTTTAAATACTTAACATTATATCTAGAGGCATAATCCAACGATAAAATCAGGAAGACCTGAAATATCCTTCCTCGCACACAAGGAGCTATAACCAACCTCCCATTTTACCCTTCTGTCAGAGTTTCTACCTATTTACTTTACTTCTGGTATTATATAAAATCTCATTCCTGAGGTTCATTCTGACTAGGTTCTTTTATTTCTTGTCATCTACTCTTGTCAGTTTATATGTTTGTTCGTGTTGGTCTACATACTTTATAAATCTTATTGTTGGAGCCCATTCTGGCTGAAATCCCCTCTTTTTCTGTTTCTCTCTATCTTTTTTATCCTTATTCTTTCTTTTTGGTGGTGAAACCCAATTGCTCCTAAACCTTCCAGAGTGCACACTGCCTGGATTATGGGCAAAATATCCAACAATACATGCTCTCCTCCACCTCCCATCAAATTGACGAGGAGGAGGAACACCCAACAGAGGAAGAACCCAGAGACTGTGACCTCTTCCTCAGAACTATTAGACATGAACATTAACAGAATGTCAGAAAAGGAATTCAGGGTGACAATTATCTGGGTATGGCTAGGATCAATGACAATATAGAATCTCTAAGGGCAGAAAAGAAAACCAGTATAGCCTATGTAAGAAGTGCTATCAGTGAGATCCAATCCAATCTAGTTTAACAGCTAGAGTTACGGAGACAGAGGATAGAATTAGTGCTCTAGAGGATAAAATGGTAGAGAAGAAAGGGCAGGAAGACAGCTGGAGCAAACTGCTCAGGAATCATAAGAGACTTAGGGAAATAAATGACACCATGAAACGTTCCAAAGTCAGAATTATTGGAATCCCAGAGGGGGTAGAGAAAGACAGAAGACTAGAAGATACAGCTGACCAAATTCTGAATGAAAATTTCCCCAGTCTGGGGAATGGAACAAGGGTACATGTCCTAGAGGCAGAAAGGACACCTGCCAAGATCAATGAGTCTAGAAACACAGCGAGATATATCATAGTAAAATTTGCAAATTATAATTTTAGACAAGAGGTCCTGAGAGCAGCTAGAGGGAAGAGATCCCTTACATATGGAGGAAGACCCATCAGAATGACATCAGAACTGTCCACAGAAACCTGGCAAGCCAGAAAGGGCTGGCAACACATATTCAAGGCACTAAATAAGAAGAATATGCAGCCAAGAATACTTTATCCAGCAAGGCTGACATTCAAAATGGATGGAGAGATAAAGAGTTAACAAGATCGGCAAGAATTAAAAGAGAATGTGACCAAGAAAGTGGCACGCCAGGAAATATTAAAGAGGGTTCTATGAAAGTAGAGAGAACCCATGAGTGATTTAGAACAGAAATTTACAATCAATAGGAACAAGGACTACACAGGCAACATAATGTCAAGAAACACTTATCTTTCAATTATCACTCTTAACGTGAACGACCTAAACGCTCCCATAAAATGGCACAGGGTTGCAGAATGGATAAAACACCAGGACCCGTCCACATGCTGTCTACAAGAGACTCATTTGGAACCAAAAGATACACCAAGACTGAAAGTGAAAGGATGGAGGACAATCTTTCATGCCAATGGGCCTCAAAAGAAAGCTGGGGTAGCAATTCTCCTATCAGATAAATTAGATTTTCAGGTAAAGACTGTAGTCAGAGATACAGAAGGACACTACATCATTCAGAAAGGGACTATCCTCCAAGAAGATCTAACAATTGTAAACATTTATACCCCTAATATAGGAGCAGCCAACTACATAAACCAACTGTTAATCAAAATAAAGAGTCGCCTTGATGGGAATACACTAATAGTAGGAGATCTTAACACACCACTCTCAGTAGCAGACAGATCAACTAAACAGAAAATCAATAAAGAAACAAGAGCTTTGAATGACACATTGGACCAGATGGACCTCATAGATATATACAGAATATTCCACCCTAAAAAAAAGAATACTCATTTTTCTCGAGTGCACATGGAACTTTCTCAGAAATAGACCACATCCTGGGCCACAAATCAGGACTCAACCAATACCAAAAGATTGAGATAATTCCCTGTATTTTCTCAGATCACAATGTTCTGATACTGGAACTCAACCACAAGAAGAAGTTTGGAAGGAATTCAAACACTTGAAGGCTAAAGACCAACCTGCTCAAGAATGCTGGGATCAACCAGGAAATCAAAGATGTACTTAAACAATTCATGGAGACCAATGATAATGAAGACACATCCATGCAAAACCTATGGGACATGGCAAAGGCGGTCCTAAGGGGGAAATACATAGCCATTCAAGCCTCACTCAAAAAAATTGAAAAATCTCGAATATATCAGCTCTCCTTACACCTCAAAAATCTGGAAAACTAACAACAAAGGAAGCCAACCCCACGCACAAGAAGGGAAATAATCAAGATCAGAGCAGAGATCAATGAGGTAGAAACTGGAGAAACAATAGAACGCATCAACGAATCCCGAAGATGATTCTTTGAAAGAATCAATAAGTTTGATAAGCCACTGGCCAAACTCATCCAAAAGAAAAGGGAGAGGACCCAAATTAACAAAATTATGAATGAAAGAGGAGAGATCATGACTAATCCAAAGAAAATAGAAACAATCATCAGAAATTATTATCAACAACAATATGCCAATAAGTTAAACAACCTAGAA
>CM053612.1:45183798-45221267 GCA_028646535.1 Procyon lotor | reverse complement strand
TCCTGAACTCTGAAAGTTTATTTTTTTTTTAAGATTTTATTTATTTATTCGACAGAGAGGAGAAAGATCACAAGTACGCAGAAAGGCAGGCGGGGGGGGGGGGAACAGGCTCCCTGCTGAGCAGAGAGCCCAATGCGGGGCTTGATCCCAGGACCCTGAGATCATGACCAGAGCCCAAGGCAGAGGCTTTAACCCACTGAGCCACCCAGGTGCCCCTGGAGGTGGCAATTTTCTAAGGTTAATCAAAGGAGAATGAGGAGAGGGCTGGAGGGAGAGGAGGAATTACATTTTCCAACTTCTCTTTCAAATGGAGGCGGTCAAGAACACGCAAAGTTAAAATTGTTGGGTGGGGGCACCTGGGTGGCTCAGTGGGTTAAAGCCTCTGCCTTCAACTCAAGTCATGATCTCAGGGTCCTGGGATGGAGCCCCACATCGGGCTCTCTGCTCAGCAGGGAACCTGCTTCCTCCTCTCTTTCTACCTGCCTCTGCCTACTTGTGATCTCTCTCTCTCTCTGTCAAATAAATAAATAAAATCTTTAAAAAAAAAAATTGTTGGGTGGATCTTCAGAAAAAGCACTTAAAAGGAAAAGGCTCAACTGAGATATATATTTTACTGACCTTGTCCTTCTCTTCTTTCTACTACCCGGAATTTGTTGTGTGGCGGGGCGGGGCGGGGACGGGGTGGGGCTAAGATGCTTTTAAAAAACATATCTTAAGCTCTTGAATGAATAATAGGAGTTGCCCATATCTAAAAATATTTTAGAAAAGTGATCCTTATGTTTACTCAGTTACTTGTGTCTTAGCTCAATTTCTAACTAACACAAATGAATTCAAACTTTTGCCTCAGCAGCTAAATAATGGCATTGTCACTTACTGAGAAGGGGAAAATAGAGTGGGAAGGAGCAGATTTAAAGGGGAAAACAGATCAGTTTTGCTCACCTTAAGTTTGAGATGTCCTTTACATATCCAAATGCAGAATTTTACTAGGTAACTGGTCAGATGAATATTACAAAAATTTGAAGATGTTAACTGAATATTTTATTCAATTTAGTAAATTTCCATTTTGATGCCATTATAATAAAAGAAACAGCAGAATTTTTTTATAAATTCATTATGAACTAATATTTGTCAATTTTATATTAAAAGAAATAATGAAGGATAGCAATTTTAAATAAGTTTTGTTTTAAATCAATAACATTTAGAAAAATTTGAGATTTGTCCTGGCCTTAGACATTGCATTTGCCATTCTCATCTCCAAGCCTCCTCCATGATATCCCGATTCATATGCCCAGTAACCATATTGATGACTTGATCAACTTAGCAAGTCAATAGATACCTACCTAAGGGTTATAAATATATTAAGAAGGCAAATAGCAATGAAAGCTATAAAAATATATTACCCATTGAAGTCCATCTAACCTAAGCAGCAACTTAAGTATTGCTGATATAACATTGCTACAGAAGTATGGGCAACTATATCTCCAAAGATTCTTTCTCTATAAAAATCTTGCTCTGCACAAACAGAACGTCAAAATTGCTATTCTTATAGCTACATTTTTTATTTTACTGTAATTACTTAGAGGAAAATTACAAAGTTGCCTATTTATCTTAATCTTATGGTGTACTTCCCATTTTTGATCCTGGATTTATGAGCTTGCATTCAGCCAGGAGTTTATTATTATCCATTAATAACCAGTCAAAATAGTAAATTATGCATTTGAAAGCCCTGCTGGGTAAAATTTTTTAAAGTTCACTGAATTTTTTTTTCTTTCTCTAGTAGAAATGTGCTGTACGCACTCAAAGTGTGAAATCAGATTACCATTTAGATGTTGTTGAGAGGTAAATGCAAGACTTTTCATTAACCGTTTATGGCCTAAGTATGCCATCCTTTGACACTGCCATCCTGTAGTCATTTGTCCTACACCTAAAGAGCAACTTATAGTCAGATAGGTTTTATGTGTTAGATGTATTAAGTTTTATTATGCCCCACTTTGCCTTCACAAAATAACTGTAGTGACGTATTAATTAATTCACAAGTGTGTTCTGTTTACTCTGTATATAATGTTATGGACAGGCTTAGACATAGGACAATTTGTCATTAGGCCTAAAAATTAATGATCTGCTTTCCTAATAATTACGAAACTTTTAAAAATAAAAATCTATAATATATGAATTTTATATTTATTAAAATCAAGAATATTATCCTTTAAATTGCTTTTTATTTTTAAATTTATTTTTATTATTATGTCATTATTGCTGCGGCCGGCACGACAATCTCGAACCAGGACTGAGGGTAAGGGAATGAGGAAAAAAGACAAAGAGACAAAGTATGGGAGCGGGAGGAACACAAAGGATAATGTCCAGATTGTGTTCAGCTTTATTCAAGAGTGCACCTTCTTATATAGTGTGTGAAAAACAAGTCCAAAAAACGATTACACCTGGGAGTCACGTAGCACACGTTGTACTTCACATCAAAACAAACTCCCTCCATCACAGGCTCCAAGAAGTCTGGGTAAGACTACGAGTAGCACGTGCACATGCCTCAGAGGCATTGCCGCAGTTTAATGATAGAAACAATCACAACCTGCGCAGCTTGTCCTTCAAGGAGGTATGACCAATCACAGACCAGCATGCCTCAAGGCCCCTTGTCGAGCCCATTCTCCAGCACCCGCTTTCCACCCATTCGGGCAGGGGTCACGAGTCCGGGCTCAACAGGTCCCTTTAGCAGCTAGCCAGCAGCTGACCACACATTATAAACTGATCTTTTTAAAACAAATTTCAAAAAACTCATTATTTTTCTCATTGTTCTTAGATGTAAAGCTATAAAAAGTAACTTTTTTTCTTATCTCTTATGAAAAATCTTTTAAACTCACTTAAAGAATTAAAGCATGTGTGTGCATGGTAACAATAGCCAAAACAATTTATTCTACTTGGTTTAAGCTGCCATGGCATAATTAAAACCAGGGAGGAAAAAGAAAAAAGCAAAATAAGATTATATAGTTACGCTTATAGAGTTATAGGTTATACAGTTATGCTAACTTTGAATATGACTAATTACATCCTTTGATTTGTTTTTGAGTTATTTCTTTAGAATAAAAGTTGAAAAGCATTCTATAGGAACATTTGTTCTATTTGTTATATGTACTCATTTATTTTCTTTTTATAACTCAATAGAGCATTTATTACCTTTTAGCAAATTTTATTTTATTTTTTCTTTTTGTTAAAGTTAAATGAAGTCTTTATTTGTTCATTGTTTCTCTTAATTTGCTCTAGTGAAGAAATAAATTTCTAAAAATGTAGTTAATAACTTTTTACTTTATAGGTTTTTTAGGATATTATTTGAGAACACAATTATCAAAGCAACATAGATGTTTATGTTGAAGATCCCTGATTTCCTACTCTTATGCTTTTGAAACAAATATGCCTGACAAAGTATATTTTCTCTTTTTTGCCAAACTTATACTGAGACTTCCCTGAACTCTTTTTCAACTAGGCCTCAAATTTTGGGGTTTTGCACTTCCACATTCATCTATGCATTGTCCAATATTAGCAAAAAATTCTACTAAATCATTTTAGCCAGTATGTCCTCCATATCTGACCACCCTCAATATCAAATCAGCTTCCTCATTCTCTATCATTCCTCAGTTGATTTCTGATCACCCTTCAGCAAGAATCCTGTTGGGTCAGTTTAGCCAGAATCCTCGCTTATCCCAGATGTTTCCTATTAATAATTTTCCAGTCACCAGCTCCCACTGTGTTCCTTAGGTATAAATTCCCACTTGCCCATGTTTTACTTGGAATTGAGCCTTGTTCTATTTACTAGTCCCTTTTATCCATGGTTTCATTTTCCTTCATTTCAGTTACCCATGGTCAATTTTGGTCTGGAAGCAGATGATCTTTTTTTCTGAAATATTGTCAGAAGGTCAATAGTAGTCTAAACACTATGCCATAATGCCTATGTCATTTACCTCATATCAACTCATCACATCGGCATTTTATTTTTTTACGTTATCATGGAAATAAGGGTGAGTACAGTAAAATAAGATACTTTGAGAGAGAGACCATATTCACATAACTTTTATTATAGAAAATTGTTCTATTTTTCCATTTTATTATTATTTTGTTAATCTCTTACTGTGCCTAATTTAAAAATTAAATTTTAATCATAGTGAATAAAAGACAGGCAGAGCTAGGTAGGGAGAGATCGGTAGGGGGCCATGGGATCAAACTTACAAAATTCAAAATGTGGGGAATGAAAGGAGATCAGAGATAAAGGAACACTTCAGACCCCACTCCCACTGCCTTAGGTGTCCAAGGGGGGCGTCTTATTTATGACAGTCTCCTGTGGCCAACAGAAAATAAACAGACCTTAAAAAGAAGTAAGCCATTAAAGATGTTATCAGTAGTCCTGCTTAAAGGGGCTGTCAGTAAAAAAGTCAAAGAGATTTAAGTTTCCTGGTTAACTTTCTATAAAAGACCAACCCTAAAGGCCCTCAGTGGCAACCCTGTTGGAACCCCTTTCACTTCTGAGAGCTTTTTCTGTATCCTTGCTTAATAAACTTCTTTTTTTTTCTTAATAAACTTCTATCACTTTGCTCACTCTCCTTTGTCTGCAAGATTCATTATTAGACTGACTCCATGAGACAAGAATCTTGCTCTCCCACTCAATAGGAATATCTGCATATGAACGAACTGTATATACAGGATTCAGTATCATCCTCTGTTCCAGGCATCCTCTGTGGGTCTTGGAACATATTCTTTACAGATAAGGGGAAACTACTGTACTGAAATCTCTTTTCCCTTATTATAGTAAGCGTGAATAATATTTGTTATTACCACTTCAACTACTGTCCAGCTTTGGTTGTTCTTTAACAATATTCTACCAATTTGATCTCATATTGTATCTTCAAATAGTATTACATGACTTTAATAGATATTTTATTTGCCTAATCTCTTACCCCAGCCCTTTCTTTAAGAGGAATAAAATCTTTTTTGCTAGGAAAAGCCCATCTCTCTATGACAATTCATATTGCTTTGTATTGAACTGAAACCTTACTTACTAGAGGTCTGTCCTTCCATCTTTTTTTTTTTAAAGATTTTATTTATTTGATACACAGAGAGAGAGAGAGATTACAAGTAGGCAGAGAGGCAGGCAGAGAAAGGGGGAGGAAGCAGGCTCCCTGCTGAGCAGAGAGCCCAATGCAGGGCTCGATCTCAGGACCCTGAGATCATGACCTGAGCCGAAGGCAGAGGCTTTAACCCACTGAGCCACCAAGGTGCCCCTGTTCTTCCATCTTGTTGTGAGTAACTTGCCTTAACTGGGTCAGTCTTTCCTTCAATTGGCACATTTTTGTTGCTAAGTTATCTAAGAAAGAATGGGTGATTTCCAACCTATTAGAGGATTTTTAATGGTAGTGATGACAGTTCTATTAATATCCTAACATAAAGTTTTAAGATTAGGCTTGGTCCTAAGAACTGTTTTATTTTTTCAAAAATTGTTTCCGGGGCAACCCTCTTGGGTACCCTCCCTCTTCAGAAGCTTTGTACTCTATCATTCAATAAACTTTATTACCGCATAATTAAAAATAAGAAGTTTCCAGAATGAAAACACCAGAACCATGTATAGTGCCATCTTAGCTCTCTTGTTCTATTTTCAAGGTTTTTTTTTTTTAAGATTTTACTTATTTATTCTTAAGAGCGTATACATGCACACACATTGACGGAGGGGCAGAGGGAAAAGGAGAGAAAGAATCTCAAGTAGACTCTGTGCTGAGTGCAAGGTGCACTGGGTGTTATATGCAAACAATGAGTCATGGAACACTACATCAAAAACTAATGATGTACTGTATGGTGATTAACATAACATAATTTAAAAAAGGAAAAAAAGAATATTTTATATATTATATAGTGCCTTCAGATTCAAAGTCATATTATTAAAGGGCATATATAAATCCTAATTTTAGTTTTATTATTTTACAGGCGTTTTTGGACATCAACAGATATAAATCAATCCTATTATTTGGAGTAGCAGTATTTCACAACTGACCTAGTAACTAGCAACTGAATGTGTTACCACTGCTGTTTTTAAGAGGTGTTTCAGAACATGTAGAATGAATTTGTAATTTATTTTAATTTTGTTCATTTTGGGAGGCCCCTGCACATTTCTTTCTTAAAGTTGTATGAAAGTTTCTTGGGGTTTCTACAAAGGCACAAAAATCATATTATATAAATTTAACGTGTTGCAATTGATAATACTAAGCAAATTTGTTGATTATACATGGCCTCATCAAGTGAGAGAAAAGGTTATTTTTTTTTTAAGATTTTATTTACTTATTTGACAGAGAGAGCAAGAGAACATAAGCAGAGGGAGCAGCAGAGGGAAAGGGAGAAGCAGACTTCCTACTGAGCAGGGAGCTGATGTGGGGCTTGATCCCAGGACTCTGGGATCATGACCTGAGCTGAAGGCAGATGTTTAGCCACCCATGCACCTCCACCCAAAAAGAAAAGGTTATTTAATCATTTTCTTTAGTTGTTACTGTGAACTTACAATTTAAAATTCATATAACCTAAGTTTTCTGTTGTAAACTATTAATATCCCCTATAAGAATTATTTATAAAACTCAGGGACAAAGAAGCAACCTAACCACAAAAGGGGAATTAGATATAAAATTCAAATTTACAAAATAAATTGAAATATTAATTTTAAAATAAATATCCTCATGTTTTAGAGTTATCACCAGTATTTTGTGTTCAAAATCACAGTTAAATATCTTTTTCTGGGTGCCTGGGTGGCTCAGTCAGTTAAGCATCTGCCTGTGGCTCAGGTCATGACCCCAGGGTTCTGGAATCAATTCCCGCATCAGGCTTCTTGCTCAGCAGGAAGCCTGCTTCTCCGTCTGCCTGCTGCTCCCCCTACTTATGCTCTCTCTCTCCAACAAATAAATAAATAAAATCTTAAAAGAAAAATAAAGATCTTTATCTAACTTATTTTAAATCTTTAGGTGAAACCTAGAGATGTAAGTATTGTACTAAGTACAAATATTAATTGAAATCATTTTTAATTTTCATAAAATTAGAACAAAATGTGATGACAAGTTATAACTGCTGGATTCTGACTTCTCATATATGTCTTTGATAACACTTGCTCAGTATAATTTGATTCAGACACTTGAGTTCTGAGGTCTTACTTGAAACATAAATAAATTGGTAATATAACTTGATTTCCTTGAAAACTTAATAAAGTTTAATTAGTAAACTTATAAAACAGAAAAACCTTAAGTTGACATGAAGGGTTGTTTCAAGAGACTTAACGGAGTACTTGGAAGTCTTCCTGGAAAAGATAGGAAAAAACCGGCATACGTGAAATATAATTTTAGCATTTTTTTAATTCTCTGAGGACTTACTGCTTTTTAATTTTCTGGCAATTTATCCACTGATTTTGAAAATTGAAACAGTATATTATATGGAAACCATTATATTTATGGACAGTATATTTCTACCAGTTATTTCATTTATTCAATCCTTAATGTACAGTATTCAATGTACAGCTACCTGATAAAAATACAACTTGTTTTAATAAATTGCAAGCATATTTTAGAGATATTGTAAGTTTACTTCCAGACCACCACAATAAAGCAAATATTGCAATAAAGTGAGTCAAATGAACTTCTCATTTGCCAGTGAACATAAAATTTACATTTACACTATACTGTAATCTGTGTGCAATAGCATTACGTTTAAAAACTGTATATATCTTAATTTAAAAATACTTTATGGCTAAAAAACGCTCATCATCATCTGAGCTTTCAGTGAGTTGTAACCTTTCTGCTGCTGAAGGGACTTATTTCAATGTAGTTGGTTACTGACTGAGAGGCATGGTGGTTGGAGGCTGAACTGGTTCTGGTAATATTGGAGGGAAAGGTGAACCATGAGAGACTGTGGACTCTGAGAAACAAACTGAGGGTTTTGGAAGGGAGGAGGGTGGGGAGATGGGTGAGCCTGGTATTGGGTAATAAGGGGTGCATGTATTGCATGGAGCACTGGGTGTGGTGCATAAACAATGAATCTTGGAACACTGAAAAAAATAAAATTAAATTAATTTTAAAAATAAAACAATAATTAAATTTGCCACATCGATTGTTCTTTTCATGAATGATTTCTCTGTAGCATACAATACTATTTTTTTTTAAAGATTTTATTTATTTATTTGACAGAGAGAGAGATCACAAGTAAGCAGAGAGGCAGGCTGAGAGAGAGGGAAGCAGGCTCCCTGCTGAGCATAGAGCCTGATGCGGGGCTTAATCCCAGGGCCCTGAGATCATGACCTGAGCCCAAGGCAGAGGCTTTAACCCACTGAGCCACCCAGGCGCCCCTACAATACTATATAGTGGCATTTTACCCACAGTAGAACTTCTTTCAAAATTGGAATCAATTCTCTCAAATCCTCCTGCTATTTTATCAACTAAATTTATGTAATATTTCAAATACTTTGTTGTTATTTCAACAATCTTCATACCATCTTTGCCAGGAATAGATTCTTTTAAGAAACCACTTTCTTTGTTTATCCATAAGAAGCAACTGCTCACGTATTAAAGTTTTACCATAAGATGGCAGCAATTCAGTCACATCTTTAGGCTTTAAATTTCTAATTCTACTTCTCTTCCTATTTGTACCATATCTATAGCTGCTTCCTCCACTGTAGTCTTGGACCCCTCAGAGTTATCTGTGAGGGTTAAAATCAACTTCTTCCAAACTCCTGTATTGTTAATATTTTTACCTTTCCTTTTAAATCTCAAATGTTCTTTTTTTTAAAAGATTTTATTTATTTGCCAGAGAGAGAGCACAAGCAGGCAGAGTGGCAGTTAGAGGCAGAGGGAGAAGCAGACTCCCTGCTGAGCAATAAGCCTGATGTGGGAATCGATCCCAGGACCCTGGGAACATGACCTGAGCCAAAGAGAGCTGCTTAACCAACTGAGCCACCCAGGCATCCCTAAATCACAAATGTTCTTAATGGAATCTAGAATGGTGAATCCTTTCCAGAAGGTTTTCATTTTACTTTCCAAAATCCATCAGCTGAGTCACCATCTATGGCAGCTATAACCTTACAAAATGTATTTTATAAAAAAGACTTGAAATTCAAAATCACTGCTTGATCCATGGGCTGCAGAATGGATATTGTGTTAGAAAGCACGAAAAGAACGCAAATCTTATTGTTCATCTACATCAGAGTCATTAAGTGACCAAATGCATTGTTAATTGGCAGTAATCTTTTTTTAAGAGAACCTTCTTGGAGCACGAAGTCTTAACTATGGGCTTAAAATGTTCGGTAAACCATGTTGTAAAGAGATGTGTCCTCATCCAAATTTTTTTGTTCCATTTATAGAACACAGATTTAGTAGATTTAGTACAATTCTTAAGGTCCCTAGGATTTTCAAAATGGTAAATAAACATTTGCATCAACTTAAAGGCACCATCTTAATTAACCCCTAACGAGAGAGTCAGCCTGTCTTTTGAAATTTTGAAGCCAGGCACTGATATTTTTCCTCTCTAGCTATGAATCCTAGATGTCATCTTCTTCCAACAGAAGGTTACTTCTTCAACATTAAAAAATAGTGTAGCCACCTTTTTAAAAAAATATTTTTTTATTTATTATAGAGAGAGTGAAAGAGAGCAGGGTAGAGGGGCAGAAGGAGAGAGAGAATCAAACAGACTCCCTGCTGAGCACAGAGCCCCATGCAGGGCTCCATCTCAGGACCCTGAGATCATGACCCGAGTTGAAATGAGGAGTCAGAGTTTAACTGACTGAGCCACCCAGGCACCCTTAGTATGGCCACCTTAATTATCTTAGCTAGATTTTCTAGACAACTTGCCACATATTCTACATCAGCACTTGCTGCTTCAACTTGCACTTTATTTTTTCATAACTAGAAGGCTGTTTTTTACCTTGTACTTTCTAAGTTATGGAGATTGCTTCTCTCCCTAAACTTCATGAACCAACTGCTGCTAGCTTCACACTTTTCTTCCACACCTCTCTTAGCCTTCATAGAACTGAAGAGAGTTAGGGCTTTGCTCTGGATTCAGCACTGGCTGAATAGAATGTTGTGGTTGTTTTGATCTTCTAGGCAGACCACTAAAACTTTCTCCATGTCAGCAATAAGTCTGTTTTGTTTTCTTATAATTCATGTTTCCACTGGAGTAGCACTATTAATTTCCTTTAAAAAATTCTTCTGTGTACTCACAGTTTTGCTAACTGGCATAGGAGGTCTAGCTTGAAACCCATCTCAGCCTTTGACATGCCTTTTTCATTAAACTTAATCATTTAAGTGAAATGTTCACTTAAATATTTAGAAGACCTTATAGGGTTATTAATTGTCCAAATTTCAATATTGTTGTATCTGAGAGAACAAGAAGGCCCAAGGAGAGGGAGATTGGGGAACAGCCAGTCAGTGGAGTAGTCAGAATACATACATTTATCAATTAAGTTCACCATTATATGGGCACAGTTGGTGGCACCCTGAAACAATTACAATAGTAACATTGAAGGTCACTGATTACAAATCACAATAATAAATAAAAACTTCAACACTATTACATGCCATGCACCAAAAAATAACTCTAAATGGAAAATGTACCTAAATTCTATACCAAAAAAATTAAACCTAGGCAAAAGTTTCTTTCTTCTATTTTGAGAGGGAAAGACAGAGAAAGAGAGAAAAAAGGAGATGGGGGAGAGACAGAAGGCAAGGGAGAGAGAGACTCTTACAGGCTCCATGCCCAGTGCAGGGTCCAACTCGGAGCTCAATTTCACAACACTGAAATCATGACCTGAGCTGAAATCAAAAGTCAGACACTTAACCAACTGTGTCACCAGGTGCCTGTAAGCAAAAGTTTCTTAAGTGACACACGTAAAATATGAAGGAAATAAAAAACAAAATCAACAAATTAGGTTTCATAAAAATTGAACACTTTTGCAGTTAAAAGGAAAATATTATGTAAATACAACATAAAAAAAGGGATAATAAAAATGGGACTAAGAGTTCTTAGTTCCACTGTGCAGACCTCTCTTCCTGATGCTAAGTAGTGTTGGGAGACTAAGGGATTTCATGCTCTTAGGCTCTGTAATGCTTCAGTCTCTTATTCATTTAGGAATATAACACTTAAGTGTGCGAAGTCTTTCTTGAGCCCTTATCATATATTTGAGAATATCTCAAAAAGATTGATTTTATATGAAGTGTGCAGTCTTCTTATTTCCCAAAATAATGAGGATTTAATTTTTTATTTTTTCTATGCCCACAAGAACACGCATACACAGACACAAGCACACTGAATGTTTGTACGGACATATATCCTTTTTGTTTGTTTGTTGCTCTTCCTTTACTTTTTCCAAAAAAATGACCAATTACTTGCATGCCAATTTTAATTGTTTTCACATTTCAAACTCATCCACATTAATGTAGGTCTATGCCATCAAACTTAATTGCTAGATTCTTGTCTATTGTAAAGAAATATCTTTTTATTTAACCAATCCCATAATGTTGGTAATCTAATTTTAATTTTTCAAAAGTATATTTAATACTGTAAAAACTGTTTTGTATATTTAATCTCTATGATCTTATCAAATAATTTCCTTATGATCAGTTTATTGAAATAACATTCTTGGGTTAAACAGTACACTTTATTTTTCTCTAATTCATCCTCTAAAAACAGCTCTAAAAATTCTCTACCCTTTTATACTCCTACCAGAAGTATATCAATATACTTATTACAACATATAGACTCTTAACAATGTGCTCTTTAGAATCTACTTGGTCTTTGATTATTTGTTGGGAGAAAACCATATCAAATGTTGTTTTATATGCATACTGTTGCTTCCTATGAAAGCTAACAAAAATTTAATTTTTTATTGGTTATTTGTATTTATTCTTTGTTAAATTGCCCGTATTTAAAACTGCTCATTTTTCTGTTAGGGTGACCCACTTTTTATTGATTTTTGTAGGGGACATGAAAATGATGAATATGCTAAAAGCTTATGTGCCATATATAGTGTCAGTATATTTGTTTTATTATTTGTCATTTAAAAAAATGTGTGCTTGCAATGGCCACAATCGCCAAACTGTGGAAAGAACCAAAATGCCCTTCAACAGATGAATGGATAAAGAAGATATGGTACATATACACAATGGAATATCATGCCTCCATTAGAAAGGATGAATATCCAACTTTTCTATCAACATGGACAGGACTGGAAGATATTATGAGGAGTGAAATAAGTCAAGCAGAGAGAGCCAATTACCTTATGGTCTCACTTACATGCTGAGCATAAAAAAAACATGGAGAGCATTGTGAGAAGGAAGGGAAGGAGTAATGGGGGAAATCAGAGGGGGAGATGAACCATGAGAGACTGTGGACTCTGAGCAAAAAACTGAGGGTTTTGGAGGGTTGGGGGTGGGGGGTTGGGCGAGCCTGGTGGTGGGTATTGAGGAGGGCACGTATTGCATGAAGCCCTGGGTGTGGTGCATGAACAATTAATCTTGTAACACTGAAAAACTAAATTAAACATGTTTGGGGGAAAAATGTGTGCTTATGAAAGTATTTGTTTGCCTGCAGCTTGAGATTTTTTATACAGAAGTTTCTAATTAACATTATTATATAATCACATTCTACAATCTTTGTACTTATGATACCTTTCCTCAATTGTGCATTAATGTGTGTGTGTGTGTGTGTGCGCGTGTGTGCATAATAGATAAAATCCCCAATACCCAACTACATATTTAATAGTAAAGCAAAACTATTCCTTTTTTCTCAGGCCAGTCACTTATCTTTTCTTCCATGGTCTGGTCTGTCTCATCTTCATTCCTCCTTAATAAAGTGTATCAAATTAAATTGCCAAGATTCTCCACACTTTCTGCTCATATGACTCTACCAATATAATGACTTTAAGGATGGCTCCCTGTATGTTTCTTCAACTTATTTAAAACTAAAGTATCTGCCAAAAGGTATCCATAGTTTGTATTATATTTTTGGCCACATTCATTATTTTCAGTATGAATATCCATCCTTCATCAATACTATGAAATGGCATACCAATCATATACACAGTACCATTAGGTCCTTGATACTGTTTCCCTATTCTGTTTCATTGATCTGTTTATGCCTACCTGTTTATTAAGCTGTTTTAATTACTTTCTTTTTTATTCCCCAAATATGTTTATTTTATTTTTTTAATGTTACAAGAATCATTGTTCATGCACCACACTTCAAAATATGGTATACTATGTAGTAGAAGAAATGTTTCCTCATTAGTTCATTTTTTTCCAAAAAATGTCATGGTATATCACATATTTATTCCTCCATATTAATTTTAGAAATATTTTTCAACAGACATTGTAAGGTAAGAGGTTAAAGGAGTTTGACGATACTTATATTTTGATAGAAAAAAGACACAAAGAAATACTTTTTAAAAATTGACATCATTACAATATTGAGATTTCTTATCCAAGAAATAATTTTTTGCCATTTATTAAATCTCATTTTATGTTCTTAAATAGAATTTAAAATTTGTTTCAGTATTATCCTTGCATAATACTTCCTAATTTTATACCTAAACATGTTATATTTTTTAGTTTTGTTATGATTATGAACTAGATAATTTCCCCAATATATTTTCTAAATAATTATTGATGTATGTTAAATTATCATGTGTTTGTTTGTAACTGGCTACTTCACCTCTCATTATTTCTAATAGTTTCTCAATTGATTTTAAATATTTCCAAAATGCCTAATCATGCCACCAAGAAATTACTATTTTACCTCTTTTTATTACATTCATTTATATTTTTTATTAATTCCATTGGTTCCAATGTCTAAACAATTTTGCAGTAGTGAATATAGACAAATTTCCTTGTTCATGAAATAAAAAGAATCATTTTTTTACTATTAAGTATGAATTGGGGTATTGGTGATTTTATCTCCTTACGAAACTGAGTTAGGTTAAAAAAGCATTAGTTGAATTTACCAAAACGTTCTACATTTTCTCTTCCTAACTTTTCAACACTCTTTCAATTTGGAAAGTTTTCTGATGGCTTCCTAAATGTTCCCTCAATTCATTTCAAAGTGTAAAATATCTGGAAGAAATTATCCAGATACTTTACAGTATGATAAAATCTATGCACTTAATATTCTCTATTTTCAGACTTGACAAAGCCCCATTACCAGAGCATCAATTTTTGCTTCTATTAAGTTACTGTGCTTTGTTTGAGGAAATTTTTTTTTGCTTTAGCTTCAGTTTTTGGCCTTTCATTATTGTTGATTTCATTTTTTTTTTGCATTATTTCATTTCTTAAAAGTCAAAATTTAAGTTTTTCCTTTTTTAACTCTACAAATAGACTAACGTATTTTGTAAAGTAGAATACTCAAACTGATATTCAGTTATGAGTATATTACTAGAAATGATAAGCAGCAAAGTGTAAAAAACTTTAGTCTTGTCATTTAAAAATTTAAATTTTTAAATTTAAAAATTTAAAAATTAAGGAGCATGTTACAGTATAATACCATGTTCACTCATTATACAATCATGAGAAGACACTTTTCAGAGTCATATGTAAATAAATCAAGGCTTATAAATATACAGCACTATTCTCAATAAGATTCCATGATATTTTATGTTAGAAGAATCAATCAAGAAAAAATATGATAGAAACAATTTAGATAATTTGATCTCTTTAGAAGTGTTAAAGAAGCACATGGAAGGAATGCATCACTATCTTAAATATCTTTTTAATTCATATTTTGCATCATCAAAAACTTAAAGGTAATACAGGTTTTATACAGTGTTTCTATTGTTATGTCATGAAACAAACCATGTTTTGGGGGATCAATACTAAAAGGTTTCTTACTCAGTTTTGACCTACTTGCTAGAATTTCTATGTCCCTATAGCTGGTATTAAAGGGGAAAAAATTCCCAATTACTCAGTGATAATTTTGAACCACCATGATATTCCTTTTCAAGGAGGATTAATAAAGGAGTCATTAAAAATTAGGAACCTAGATCATGTCATTTAGAATAAATTAGCAATTTAAATATGTACAATTCTGTCAGTCTTTCAGCAGAGATTTGAATCCCAGAAATACAAAGAGAGTATAGAAGCAACAAATGATAGAGGATACGTTACTAGAAACCTTACTGACAGACAAGAGTAGTTTCAGTGAGCATGGACCATGCATGTATTGGTGGGAAATAATTATAAGAAATGAAATTTCACTATGAATAGAAAACATTATCTTTTGTATTTTAGTCACCCAAAAGACTGATGGAAATAGTAGCACTCACAGAGCATTTCAAAGGAGACCTCTGATTTTAGCCAACATTTGCACTCTCTAGTTGTTAGAAGCTTTGCTAAAATGACCATTAGATTTGATTGTGTATTTCAATCGATCCCCCTTACAGTAAGTTTTAAACTATGAGAATGAGCACTGGTAAGGTTACCAATAGCCAAAGAATCAGTAGAAAATATTTTGATGTCCAACCCAGTAACATCAATTAGGAATTCTTTTTTTTTTTTAAGATTTTTTATTTATTTGACAGAGAGAAACACAGCGAGAGAGGGAACACAAGCAAGGGACTGGTAGCGGGAGAAGCAGGCTTCCTGC
The DNA here is from genome assembly GCA_028646535.1 of Procyon lotor. Classification (NCBI taxonomy): domain Eukaryota; kingdom Metazoa; phylum Chordata; class Mammalia; order Carnivora; family Procyonidae; genus Procyon; species Procyon lotor. Next base: position 45,205,619 of record CM053612.1, on the reverse strand, counting down.
AGAGCAGAGAGCCTGATGCGGGGCTCGATCCCAGGCCCCTGGGATCTGACCTGGGCTGAAGGCAGACGCTTAACGACTGAGCCACCCAGGCGCCCCCAATTAGGAATTCTTAAGGGTAAAATGATATTGTCCTTCCAAATACAAACTGTAGATAATATATGATGCTTAAGATGACAACCTGGAGTTTCCTTCAGAAAAACCTCTGAAATTAGCAATCAGTAATACCATATAGTATCCTTAAGTAGTCATGAGTCTATGATTTTCTTCTAAGTGGATCATAGTGTTCTTGAAAGAACCAACTCTTGTTTTCAGATATCTGAAATTAAAAATGTACAATTTACAAATTATTTTCCTCTGATTCCAGGGTAATTTCTATGTACTTAAACTATCAAGAAAGATTTAAACAATTTGTTTGTGATCATTATTTCTTGAGTCCTATCTCGTTCCATGTTTTTAAAATGACATCTGAATCTGATTGAAGCCTCAAAAAGAATGATCAGGGAGTCAGAGCCTAAAGTACAGACATAAAGATTCCAGTAGCATAGTGAAGTCATGTCAAAGCTGAACATTTCAAGGCCATAAAGAAAACTTGAAGGGGCAGGGTGTCAAAAATAACTGTCTAGTTAAAAATTACCCTGAAATCAGCTCTAAATACGGAAGGGAGGAGTCAGGATACACCACTTAAACTCTCTTTTTGTTGAGGTTAATATTTAATAGATAAGTTACTTCTGATATATGTAGATGAGCCAATAATGCAATTATAAGGAAAAAGAAGGAAGTACAATATCACAGTAAAGTCATAAAGGAAGAAAATGAGGCTTACACAAAGCCAGATTTAGCCAAGAGAATTAGAATTGATTAGTTATCAGAAACTGGTGATGGTAGCAGAGAAAAGTCTGGAGAGCTTTAAATTGATGAGGTAAAGACAAGTGCATTTGTATTTATGAGAAAAAAAGCAAGTAAAGGGGGAACCAGGAAATGGGGGGGGAGGGGCAGCACACAGGGCAGAAAGGATGTGACATCACAAAGCCCACTGGCTCAAAGCAGTTACCAGCACTGTTTATCTGCTTGGGAAGCAAAGGCGAGAGTTCTCCTTAGAAACCGGCCCATGCCTTCCTCACTGGTTCTTCCAGATCCACGTTAGTCCTAACTCAGCCATTCCTGATTCCCAAAATAGTGAAGACAGGCTTCATGAACATGGAAGCCACTGAAGAAAGCCCAGCAGAGAACCAAAGCCTGGCTCAAGACACCTCAGTCACACTGAATAGTGACACTGGTGTAGATAAAGTTCTTGCCTCACGAGAGGGTAAGAGGAAGCGGAAAGGGTACTTGCCAACTGAGTCAGTGAAGATCCTCCGAGATTGGCTGTATGAACACCGGTTTAAGGCTTACCCTTCAGAAGCAGAGAAGCGAATGCTGTCCAAGGAGACTAATTTGTCTTTCCTGCAGGTCTCTAACTGGTTTATTAATGCCCGCAGACGTGTTCTTCCAGAAATGCTTCAACAGGATGGAAATGACCCCAACCAGATCACCATGTGCCACCAAAAAGGCAAGGCTGCTGATGTGACCCATGAGCAGGGCACAGATTCATCTATTCAGGCCAGGTCAGGGCCCAAAGATCCAAACAAAATGCAGTGCCTGCCCTTTAACCTCCTTCCAATGGGCCAGAAGTCAGGGGAGAAGCTGCTAGATTCAGAGTGGTCTCCAGCCCAGAAGCTCACCCCAAAGGCCCCGCCAAAAAAAAGGGCCAAGTTTTCCACTAGTGAACCCTTGCTTATGACATCTCCCAAACCTGTGTTAACAGAGGAGTACAAGGACTTCAGCAGCTTCCAGCTGTTGGTTGATGCAGCCGTGCAAAAGGCTGCAGAACTGGAGCTGCAGAAGAAACAAGAGGCCAATCCATGATATCCTGAAAAAAAATTCAAGTAGTCAGTCCCTTGTCTACAGTGGTAGATCCATTTATGCTCCCCCAACTAATTCATAGTTTCACCTTTTATAGAGACATTTTTCTTTCTAGGAGTTTTAGAAGAACCATCATTAGCTATTGGGACTCAATTCCACTAGATATTTCAGTGTTTCCAAATGGACTTGACATCATGATTAACACTAAAGTAGAGCTATCGTCTCTACTTCTACTTCCTCCTAGGTTTAAAGGCTTTAGACAATCAGATCAACTCACCTGAGACCAGAAACAGTGCTACCACATCTTTGAAAGCCTTGCTTTGGCTTTTCTAGCCAGACTTTTTGGTCCTAGGACTGCTGCAGATAACAAAACACTGATTTTCTCCCTCTTTCTAACTTTCCTTGTTGATTAGAATGAATAATGGAAAAGAAAAGCTCTATAAAAGATGATTATAACAGCACTGGCATCATTTTAATGTTGGAGTTTTTGTGAAAATATCAACTTTATGTTTTCTTTTCTATGGTTTATTGACAGTCTTAAGGAATAGCTAATTTCTGCGGGGATTAAGCATGAGAGTCAAAATATAGTGAATTTCATAAACATGTTACAGATAAGGGTGCACTCTTTGGTATACCAGTGAAAAGTATGCAGCAGAGATAGAAAAATTCTACATGGTAATTTTCTGCTGTTGCAGATCTAGTTAGTTTTAGAGAATACTTTTTATTTTTATTTTGTTATGTTTTTTGAAGGGTTTAAACAACAAATTTATTTTTCACAGTTCTGGAGCTTGAAAGTCCAACACCAAGACACCAGCTTGATCACATTATTATGAGGGCTCCCTTCTTGGTTCATAGTTAGCACTTTGTATCCTTGTATGATGAAAGAGACGAGACCTTCCTGGGGCATTTTTTTATAAAGACATTCATCCCACTCATGAGGGCTCCACCCTTAGGACCTAAGCCCCTTCTACAGGAAATGGTTGTAATATATATACGTGTGTATGTTAAATATAAAATATGTTAACATTTAAATATGTTAAATGTTAAATATCTACATATGTATTTAACATTTCAATTTCTGCTTATGGTCCTTAGGATAAAATACAAATTTATTTTTCAATGTTTTTGAAATTTGAGTACAGTTGACACACAAATGTTACATTAGTTTCAGGTGTACAATATAGTGCTTCAATTTCTTTATATGTTATATTCATCACAAGTGTAGTTACCAACTGTTACCATGCAATACTATTACAACATCATTGACTACATTCCCTCTATGGTGCCTTTCATTCCATGACTTATTTATTTCATACCTGGGAGTTTGTTCTCCCACTCTTCCTTATTCCTTTTGCCTATTACTCCTTACCTCTGGTAACCATCAGTTTGTTTTCTGTATTTATAGGCCTGATTCTGCTTTTTGTTTGCTTATTCATTTGTTTTGTTTTTTAGAGTCAACATATGAGTGAAACCATATGGTACTTATCTTTCTCAGTCTTAAAATAATACCGTCTATGTCCCTCAATGTTCCAAGTGACAAGATCTTATTCTTTCGTATGGTATCCATTTGTTTATTGAAGGACACCTAAGTTGCTGCCATATCTTGGTTAGTGAAATAATAATGAAATAAACATAGGTGTGCATATATCTTTTTTTTATTATCATACAATATATTATTTGTTTCAGAGGTACAGGTCTGTGAATCATCAGTCTTATACAATTCACAGCACTCACCACAGCACATATCCTCCCCAATGTCCATAATCCAACCACCCTATCCCTTCCTCCTCCCCTCCAGCAACCCTCAGTTTATTTCCTGAGATTAAGAGTCTCTTATGGTTTGTCTCCCTCCCTAGTCCCATCTTGTTTCATTTTTCCCTCCCTTACCCCCATGAGCCCCCGCCCTGCCTCTCAAATTCCTCATATCAAAGAGATCGTATGATAATTTTCTTTCTCTGATTGACTTATTTCACTTAGCATAATACCCTCTAGTTCCATCCATGTCATTGCAAATGGCAAGATTTTACTTTTTATGGCTACATAGTATTCCTGTGTGTGTGTGTGTGTGTGTGTGTGTGTATCGCATCTTGTTTTTTTTCAAGATTTTATTTGACATAGAAAGAGAGAAATAAAATAGGCAGAGAGGCAGGCAGAAAGAGAAGGGGAAGCAGGCTCCCTGCTGGGCAGAGAGCCTGATGTGGGGCTTGATCCCAGGACCCTGAGATCATGACTTGAACCAAAGGCAGAGGCTTAACCGACTGAGCCACCCAGGCACCCCTGTATCACATCTTCTTAATCTATTCATCTATTGATGGACATCCAGACTCTTTCCATAGTTTGGCTATTGTGGACATTGCCACTATAAACATTCAGGTGCATGTGCCCCTTCAGATCTCTACATTTGTATCTTTAGGGTAAATACCCAGTAGTGCGATTGCTGGGTCATAGGGTAGCTCTATTTTCAACTTTTTGAGTTGAAAATATTTTTTGAGGAACCTCCATACTGTTTTCCAGAGTGGCTACACCAGCTTGCATTCCCACCAACAATGTAGTGTTTTCATGTTTGTTGGGTATATATCCAGTAATTAAATTAATGGATCATATGGTATTTCTATTTGTAATTTTTTGAGGAAATTGCATACTGTTTTTCATAGTAGTTGTACCCATTTTCATTCCCACCAATAGTGAATGAGGATTACATCTTCACCAACACTTGTTATTTCTTTCTTTTTTTTTTTTTGCCATCCTGACAGATGTAATGTGATGTCTCAATGTAGTTTTTGTTGACATTTCCATGATAATTAGTGATGTTGAGCATCTTTTCATGTTTCTGTTAGCCATTTATATGTATTTTTTAGGGAAAAAATGTCTATTCAGGTCCTCTGCACATTTTTTAATCAGTTTGGTTGATTTTCGGTGTGCAATTGTGTATGTTCTTTGTATATTTTGGATATTAACTCCTTATTGGGTATATCATTCACAAATATCTCCTCTAGTTCTGTAGGTTGTCTTTTTGCTTTGTTGATGGTTTCCTTCATGGTACAAAAGATTTTTATTTTGATACAGTATCTATACTTTATTTTTGCTTTTGTTTACCTTGCCCTGGGAAACACATCTGAAAAATGTTACTATGGCTAATGTTGAATAAATCACTACCCGTGTCCTTTTCTAGGATTTTCATGGTTTAAAGTCTCACATTTAATTCTTTAATCCATTTGGAGATTATTTTTGTGTATGATGCTACAAAGTGATCCAGTTTCACTATTTTGCATGTAGCACTCCGATTTTCCCAGCACCATTTGTTGCGGAGACTATCTTTACCATATTATATGGTCTTATGTCCTTTGTCATAGATTAATTAATTAATTAATTATTCCAGTTTATTTCTTGACTATTCTGTTCTATTGATCTACATGTCTATTTTTGTGCCAGTACCATACCGTTTTGATTTCTACAGCTTTGTAGCATATATTGAAACCTGGAAATGTTTCAGCCTCCAGCTTTGTTCTTTCCCAGGATTGCTCTGGTGATTCAAGGTCTTTTGTGTCTCCATACAAATTTCAGTATTACTTGAGCTAGTTCTGTGAAAACTGCTGTTGGTATTTAATAGAGATTGCTTTGAATCTGTAGATTGCTTTGGGTAGTAGTATGGACATTTTGATTGTATTTTTCCAATCATAATTTTGAACCCATAATTCAAAAAATGAATATCTTTCCATTTGTTTGTGTTATCTTCAGTTCCTTTCATTAATGTTTTATAGTTTTAAGAATACAGGTCTTTCACCTTCTTGATGAAATTTATTCTTAAGTATTTTACTCTTTTTGGTGCAATTACAAAGAAAATTGTTTTCTTAATTTCATTTTCTGTTAATTTATTAGTGTATATAGAGACTACCAATATATTCTATAACTCTCTATTGAATATTTCACTAAATTCTATCTTTTCTTGAGCCTAGTGAGCATAATTACAATCATTACTTCAAATTCTTTACCAGACATATTGCTTATCTCTATTTCATTTAAGTTTTTTGGAGGTTTTGTCCCTTTTTTGGTGCATATTCCTTTGTTTCCTCATTTTTTTTTTTTTTTTTACTTTCTGTGTTTGTTTCTATGGGTTAGGTGGAACAAGTACTTCTCTAAAACTTGAATGAATGATTTTGTGTATGGTCATCCCCTAGGTAGACTCTGTGTGCTTGGTGACTTTTGCTGGCTGGAGCTGTGTGTGGCATGAGCTGAGTATCCTGGGGCTTTTGACACAGTGGGTACCCTGGAAGGAGAGCTAAAACTTAAATGATCGAAAGTTGATATGGTCCCTGGGCTCTTACACATTGGGTCATCTGACAGGACAATTCAAGCCGAAGTGGGTGTAAGCTGGGTTATCCAGACACTATGATGGAGAGGGTACCCTAGCAGGGCAGCTGGAACTGCGGCAGGGAGTGGGTTTAAAGGTCTCAGTGTTTTCCATGCAGAAGGCACCCTAGCAGGACAGTTAAAATTAAAGTGGGTGCAAGCTAAGAGGTCCTGTAGTTCTTCATTCTAAGGGTATACTGGCAGGGCAGCTAAAGCTGAACTGAAGGTAAGCTGAGATATCTTGGGGTGCTCCCTGATTGGGATGCCCTAGCAGAGTAGCTAGAGCTAAGATGGTGTGTGGATTGGGAGGTTCTGGGTCTCTCCACACAGAGAGTACCCTGTAAGGACCTCTGAAGTTAACATGGGTATAAGCTGGGGGATCCTGTGGCTTTTCACAAAGTGAGCACCTTAGCATGGCAGCTAAAGGTGAAATGGACACAGGCTGTGGTGTTTTGGGGTTCTATATGCTGAGGGAACCCTGGCAAGACAGCTGAAGCTGAGGTGGGTACATGCTGAGGTACCCCAGGGCACTCTATGGAGTAGCTGGCGTTAAGGTACTGTGTGAGCAGGAGGTCCCTGGACTCTCCCTAGAAGGATTACTGAAACTGAAATAGAGGCAAGCTGAAATGACCCTGGGTTTGACATACAGAAAGAATCTGAGAAGAATGGCTAAAGCTGAAGTGGATATAAACTGGGGTATTCTAAGACTCTCCACACAGAAGGTAACTTAAAAGGGGTGACTCGATCTAAGGTTGGCTATAGACCAGAGGGTCCTGAGGCACTCTGTGCAGGGGGTGTCCTGGCAAGACAGCTAAATCCTTAGTGGGCGTGGGCCAGTGTGTTCTCTAAGTTCTCTGTTCAAATGTGTCCTGGAAGGACAGCTGAAGCTGAAGTGGGTGCAAACTAGGATCCCCCAGGGGGCTCAGTATAGTGGGTGCCCTCTCTGGGTGACTGAAGCTGTGGCTCTGTGGTTCTGGGGTGTTCTACATAGGGTGCACCCTGGTGGGAGCTGGATCTGAAGCAAACATCAGCCTGAAAGATACAAGAGCATTTAGTGCTGGAATGCTCTAGCAAGCCATCTGAAGCCAAAGAGGTATAGGCACGGAATGTTTTAGAGTGCTTCATACCTGTGTCAGGTACAAAAGCAGGAACTATAGTGAATGCTAACCAAAGATGTCTTGGTTTTTGCACCATCCTGTGGCCACATTGGTGGGATCACTGGGGCTAGTGTGCGCTGGGGCCCCAGGGCTTACTGAGATGGCAGGGCAGATAGGGCACTGAGACTGTGCCCTGGTGCATGCTTTTAAGTTGGAAGGCGAGCATAGACCATGTCCATCACTCCCTCCTCCCCAGAGAGCATTCCAGTAGTTCCCTTGCCATTCTGTGGAGTTCTAAGACTAGATCTTTTATATGTTAGTTGCTCTTTTAGACAAGGGCTTTTTTTTTTTTTCCTGTCCTTGGGCATGTCTGGGGCTGGTGTGGGTTAGGGAACCTGAGGCTTGCTGAAGTGGCAAGGTAGCTACGGCACTGGACATTGCTCTGGTCTGCACTTTCAAGGTTGAAGGGAAGTATAAATCATGTGACTTTCCATTCCCTCTGGCCCAGAGAGAGTTCCAGCAGCTCCTCCACCATTTGGTAAAGTGTTATGACTGGCTCTTTTATAAACTAGTTACATTTTTAATGATTTTAATGATTTTAAATGAAGGCTTTTTTCCTGTGTCCAAGGACTGATGAATCTGTTCTGGGTCCCTCAGTACTATCCCTCAGTGTCAGGAATGGGGGAACCTTTGTTATCATGTCTCTATTTCTCTTGTTCTCTTTGAAGTTCACCCTATCCTTTTTTGCACAGAAGGTGTTCAATAAAATCACAGTTTTTCTTCAGTAAGAATTGCTCTATAAGTACGTGTGATTTGGTGTGTTCCATGGGAGAAATGAGTTCAGGGTCTTCTTATATTACTATCTTGGATAGGAACTGAGAAAATTTTTTCATCCATTTTAATTCTTACCATCAGAAGAAAAAAAGTAAAAATAATAAAGATAAGGCAGAAAAACTGACCAAAAATTCCACAGAAGAAACAGAACTAGAGAAATTCTAAAAATAAGGAAAAAAAAGGAAAAGAAAATCAATGTTTGGATTGGTAAAGATGGAAGTAGAAATGACAAAAACTTCAGGCAGCTCTCACTTGGAAATAATTCTGTTGTCCTGTAGAGATAGCTCTTTCCACTGCCTCAAGTACAGGCAGATTTCACTAGGAAGAGAAGGCTCTTTCTCTAAAAAGCTGTAATTTAGCTTCTCTGATTTTAGGGAGATAAACAGGAGGAATATGAGGCTAGAAATTAGACTCTAGCCCCAGTGACTGCTTGTGCCCTGATGTGAAATGGATCATGTTCTATTTCTTGGCCTGATTTTTTATATTGCTATCTACCGGAAATATTCAATAAAAAGTGCTTTACCTTCTTTAGATGATCTTAAGAAATGATAATCACAGCTTATTACTCTGGATATTATAAATTTTGCATTTTACCATGCAAGATACAGGCCCATATTCCCAAACTGTTATTTTTGAAAGACTAAAGTAAGTTGAAATTTCTAAACTACACATGGATTCAGTGGGATTTAGAAGGAAGAAGGGCAAAAATATTAGTTATATCTTTACTGGGGAGGCCCCCAATACATGCAGTGGAGCTCCCATACTTCTTTTATAGTCCCTTGTCTGGGTCATTTTCTTCACAGGGAGGCATAGGAGACTCTTACTGAAGGAAAGGAAGCTTGTTATCTGGGTGGAAAGATGTCTAGGCTGAATCTATACAGTCTTTGAATCTTCTTACTTTGTCTTCTAACTTTTGTGTCTGAGAGGTTTTGGGACTACTCAGGCTTTTCTCTGGCTCATTGGAAAATGAACTTTGCTGCTACTGCAACTTTGCTGCTAAGATCTAGAAAATGAAGTTTTTTCTTGTCTAATCTCTTTTAACTTATTTCTGAGGCTGAGTCCAGTTGAGTTATTGTGAAATAATTATTGTAGAACACATTCTAAGGGGGATATATTGGGATGACAGTGGTATTCTTTTATTTCCATGATGCACTTTTTTTTAGTTGCATTTATTTTACAGAGAGAGCATATGTACATGAGCATGAGCAGGGGAAGAGGCAGAGGCAGAGGGAGAGGCAGAGGGAGAGAATCTCAGGCAGAACCTCCACTGAGCCCAATATGGGGCTCAATCTCATGACCCTAAGATCATGACCTGAGCCAAAATCAAGGGTCAAAAAAAAAAAATCAAGGGTCAGACACTTAACCAACTGAGCCACCCAGGCACCACTCCATGGTGCACTTCGTAATGGGAGATTTTATGCTATAGTGGTGGTGTAGTTTTCATCGCATTATGTGGGAAGAAAGTAGGGGGGAAGTGTTCTTTGGTTTCTGCCATAGTTTTGTCATGGTACAAACATGAAGAAATATTTTTTTCAGTTAAATTAAGGAAAACATAGGAAAAAACTTTTATTTTTGAAGTTTTGTCAAATAAATATTTATTTTAATAAAAATGGATGACACTATCATTCCTCCGAACGTTACTCTGCACTTGAAACTTCTCTAATCTTATTTTTCTTTTTTTACTGGAGTAAAACTTAGAAAGCTTTAATTCAGAAATGGAAATTTTTTTTAAAGAAACTGAATTTTATAAATCTAACCACCAATTGTTGACTTCAAGAATTATGTAAAGCCTGGGGTGCCTGGGTGGCTCAGTGGGTTAAAGCCTCTGCCTTCAGCTCAGGCCCTGATCCCAGGGTCCTGGGATCGAGCCCCACATCGGGCTTTCTGCTCAGCAGGGAGCCTGCTTCCCCCTCTCTCTCTGCCTACTTGTGATCTCTCTCTCTCTGTCAAATAAATAAATAAAATCTTAAAAAAAAAAAAGAATTATGTAAAGCCTGACAGACAAAATAATCAGTTTTGACACCACAATTTTATAGGAACAAAAGGGTGAAAGTAGCATGGAGAAAACAGCTTGATTGAGCTTTTTCTTGGAAAAGAAATTGCTATTTACATCAGAGAAATGGGGGAAGTACAGAGGAGAAAGAATTAGGATAAATGAGACATCCATAGCGGTGGTTCTAACAAGTAGTTCGTAATTGATTTTGAATAAAATTGCTGTTCAGTATTTCTCCGACTCCAGTGGTGTATAGATTCATCAATGTGTACCCCAAGAATCTTATATTAGAAGTGTTTTTAGGGGACCCTGGGTGGCTCAGCTGTTTAGTGTCTGCTTTCAGCTCAGGTCATGATCCCAAGGGTCCTGGGATCGAGTCCCGAATTAGGCTTCCTGCTCAGTGGGGAGCCTGCTTCTGCGTCTCCAACTCCCCCTGCTTGTATTGTATTCCCAATCTCTCTCCCTCTCTCTCTCCCTCTCTCTGCCAAATAAATAAATAAATTTTTTAAGTATTTTTATTAATATCACATCAATGTGTCTTAATCCTCTGGTATAGGAGCACATTTATAAGCAGTTTAGTCATAAGGGGTATCTTCACACTTGAGTTCTTTCATATCAAGAGTACAGCCTGCAATAACAGGAATTTTCTTTAGCTTATTTATTTATGAAATCTAGAATGTCTTGCACATTTTTTATAATGTGTTCTAATATATGCAGTCCATCTCTTTGAAAAGACAACATGGGAGTAAAATTTTCCGGCTATTTGATTCAGTGAAGACTAAGACAAATAATACATTAAATCTATATGCTAATCTCTCCAACCAGCAAAGGTATACATTATGTACCACAATTAAGCCATTCCAGTAATTTTCCTTTTAGTCACTTCCTTAAAGCATTTATTTTGGTTCTCAAATATTTCCTGGGGCACCTGGGTAGCTCAGTGGGTTAAGCCTCTGCCTTTGGCTCAGATCATGATCTCAGGGTCCAGGAATCGAGCCCCACATCAGATTCTGCACAGCGGGGAGCCTGTTGCCCCTCCATTGCCTGCTTCTCTGCCTACTTGTGATCTCTTTCTCTCTGTTAAATAAATAGATAAAATCTTTTTTAAAAATTTCCTAATGCTTATAGTTGATTAATAATACCTGTTATGTGTATTTTATCTGTCATATTGTAAGGACCTAGACACTTATATCATTTTTTTCCTTCAAAAATGTCTCCTCATTTATGTGTTTGTTGCTAAAAAGGTGTGCTATACCATTCGGCTTTTTTATTTCATGATGCTAAAATAACGATACTAAGAGCTAGGTGAGCATGGATTTAGTCACCAACTCCAAAAATGTTAGAAATCAGTCACATATTTAAGAAGAAGTAAAAAGGAAATTTCTAGGAGATCAAATAATGTGGTCTTTCACAAAAGAAGGTATATAATTTAATTAGAGTCAACTTTAAAAGTAGTTAGGGAGAGGGGGACAAGATGGCAGAGAAGTAGGATATCCTGTTACAACCTGTCCCCTAAGTGAGCTATATAATCTACCAGAACATGATGAACACCCATGAAATCAGACTGAGGAGCAAGATTTTCACTTCTGGATCTCTACAGAAGACAGCAGTGCAGAGGTAAAGCAATGTGGGAACACTTGAACCAATATCGGAGGATAAACGAAACTGTGAGGGAGCCACCAGAAGCAATCCAAGAACAATAATACCCCAAAGGAAAGTGCCTGGTGGTTGGGGATGACAATAACTTAGAATCTTGTTAAAAACACTTAAAAAGAGTAAAAGGTTCTGAGGAGCAACTAGTGGAAGGGGGTGGTCGTGGGCACAGGCCTAAGCCCACGTTCCCAGGAAGGACACCACTCACCTCAAAGAGAGACTGGTGGGGAGGTCCAGTCCATGGTTCAGAAACCTGCAGCTTTCCCCTCCTTGCACCAGTTTGTTGGCGAGGTGTGCTCCTGCAAGCACCTTAGAGAGTCTGCTGTGGTCCAGGAGCCTGCAGCATTTCCCTGTGTGCCCCACTCCATGGACTGAGTACACCCCAACCTCAAGACATTCACGGCCTGCATCAGGGTCTGGGCACTCCCAGCCAGCCCCAGGGAATGCAGGCAGATGTCTTAATCTCAGGCAGGAATCTGAGCATACACTGCAAAAGCCTGGAGCACCTAAAGAACTCGCGGAGTCACTGAATGGTGGCTGGGGGTGTGCACCACTTCTGACAGACTGCAGTATAAGCAGACTTTTCTGAGGGGAGTGTGTATTCTGGACCACCCAGAGGGGAGCACACTGAGGCTTCTCTGTGACACAGAGGTCTGGGTACAGGCAGATTCCTTGCTTGAACTCTCCGAAAAGGTAAAAAGCTACAAAAGGCCAAAAAACTTCAGAGAGTGAAAGACAGAGAAACCAGTTTCCACAGAGCGCAGCCCCTTGAATGGGGGGCAGGGTGATTCAACCCAAGCAAGATTGACTGGAAAACGACGTGGCAGGTAACTCCCCCAGAAGACAAGTCAAAAAACAGAAGGACAGGGGCCCCTGTGTGGCTCAGTGGGTTAAATCCTCTGCCTCTGGCTCAGGTCATAATCTCAGGTTCCTGGGATCGAGCCCTGCATCGGTCTCTCTGCTCAGCAGGGAAACTGCTTCCCTCTCTCTCTCTGCCTGCCTCTCTGCCTACTTGTGATCTCTCTCTCTGTCAAATACATAAATAAAATCTCTTAAAAAAATAAAAATAAAGGCCCTATCTCCACATACAATCACATTCTAGAGCTTTGAATGACACATTGGACCAGATGGACCTCAAACATACGTACGGAACATGCGACCCTAAAAAAAAAGAATACTCAATCTTCTCAAGTGCACACAGAACTTTCTCCAGAATAGGTCACAAATCAGAACTCAACTGACACCAAAAGATTGAGATGATTCCCTGTATTTTCTCAGACCACAATGCTTTGAAACTGGAACTAAACCACAAGAAAAAGTATGGAAGGAAGTCAAACACTTGGAGGCTAAACACCATCCTGCTAGAGAATGATGGGATCAAACAGGAAATCAAAGATGAACTTAAACATTTCATAGAGACCAATGAGAATGAAGACACAATGATCGAAAACCTATGGGACATGGCAAAAGCAGTCTTAATGGGGAAATACATAGCCACCCAAGTCTCACTCAAAAAAATGGAAAAATCCCAAAAACAACAGCTTCTTTACACCATAAAGAACAGGAAAATCAACAACAAATTAAGCCAAACCCATGTACAAGAAGGGAATAAAAAGATTAGAGTAGAGGTCGAGTTACAAACTAGAGAAACAGTAGAATGCATCAATTAAACCAGAAGTTGGTTTTTTTGAAAGAATGAATAAGATTGATAAGCCACTGGCCAAACTAATCCAAAAGAAGAGAGGACCCAAATTAACAAAATTATGAATGAAAGGGGAGAGATCACGACTACTCCAAAGGAAATAGAAACAATCATCAAAAGTTCTTGTCAACAGCTGTATGCCAATAGGTTAAACAACCTAGAAGAAATGGATGCATTCCTGGAAACCTATAAACTTCCAAGACTGAAACAGGAAGAAATTGGTAACCTGAATAGACCAATATCTAGTAATGAGGTTGAAGCAGTGATAAAAACCTCCCAAAAAACCAGAGTCCAAGACCAGATGCATTCCCTGAGGAATTCTACCAAACATTAAAGGAAGAAATAATACTTAATCTTCTGAAACTGTTTCAAAAAATAGAAACAGAAGGAAAACTTCCAGACTCTTTCTATGAAGCCAGCATTACCCTGAGCCCCAAAACAGGCAAAGACCCCATCCAAAAGGAGAATTTCAGACCAATATCCCTGATGAATATGGATGCCAAGATTCTCAACAAGATCCTAGCTAATAGGATCCAACAGCACAGTAAAAAAAAATTATTCATCAAGACCAAGTGGTATTTACTCCTGGGATGCAAGGGTGCTTCAACATTCACAAATCAATCAATGTGATAGAACAAATCAATAAGAGAAGAGAGAAGAATCACATGGTCCTCTCAATTGATGTAGAAAAAGCATATGACAAAATTCAAAGTCCATTCCTGATTAAAACTCTTCCAAGTATAGGGATAGAAGGAACATTCCTCAACTTCATAAAATATATCTATGAAAAGCCCACAGCAAATATCATTCTCAATGGAGAAAAGCTGACAGCCTTACCTTTGAGATCAGAAACATGACAAGGATGCTCACTCTCACCACTCTTGTTCAACATAGTACCAGAAGTCCTAGTGACAGCAATCAGAAAAAAAAAAATACAAGGTATTCAAATTGTCAATGAAAATGTGAAACTCTCTCCCTTCACAGATGACATGATACTTTATATGGAAAACCCAAAAGACTCCACCTCTAAACTACTAGAACTCATAAGCAATTCAGTAATGTGGCAGGATACAAAATCAATGCACAGAAATCAGTTGCTTTCCTATACACTAACAATGAAAATATGGAAAGGGAAATTAGAGAATCAATTCCATTTCCTGTAGCACCAAGAATAGATTCCATTTACAATACAAGAACCATAAGGTACCTGGGAATAAATCTAACCAAAGAGGTGAAGGATCTGTACTCAAAGAACTACAGAACGCTCATGAAAGAAATTGAGAAAAACACAAAAAGGTGGAAAAGCATTCCATGCTCATGGATCAGAGGAATAAACGCTGTTAAAATATCTATCCTTTCCAGAGCAATCTATACTTTCAATGCCATCCCGATCAAAATTCCACCATTTATTTTTAAAGGGCTGGATCAAACAATCCTAAAATTTGTATGGAACCAGAAAAGACCCCGAATTGCTAAGGAAATGTTGAAAAAGAAAAACAAAGCTGGAAGCATCACATTGCCTGATTTCAAGCTGTACTACAAAGTGGTGATCACCAAGACAGCATGGTACTGGCACAAAAACAGACACATAGACCAGTGGAAGAGAATAGAGAACCCAGATATGGACCTGAACTCTATGGTCAAATAATCTTTGTCAAAAGAGGAAAAAATATCCAGTTGAAGAAAGACAGTCTCTTCAAGAAATGGTGCTGGGAATACTGGACAGCTGTATGTAGAATAATGAAACTTGATAATTCTCTTACACCACACATGAAGATAAACTCAAAATGGATAAAAGACTTCAATGTCAAGCAGGACTCTATCAAAACCCTAGAGGAGAATGTAGTTAATAACCTCTTCGACATCAGCCACAGCAAGTTCTGAAAGAACTTTGCCTTTGGAGACAAAGGCAAAGGAAACAAAAGCGAAATGAACTTTTGAAACTTAGTCAAGATAAAAAAAACTTGTGCAAAGTGAAGTAAACAGTGAACAAAACAAACAGGCAACCCACGGAATTGAGAAGATATTCACAAATGACATTACACACAAAGGTCTGATCTAAGATCTAGAAAGAACTCCTCAAACGCAACCCTCACTAAACCTGTAATCCATCAAAAAATGGGCAGAAGAAATGAACAGACACTTCTCCAAAGAAGACATACAGATGGCTAACAGACACATTAAAAAAATGTTCATCATCTTTAGCCATCAGGGAGATTCAAATCAAAACCACATTGAGATACCACCTTACACCAGTTAGAATGCCTAAATCAACAAGACAGTCAACAACAAGTGTTGGAGAGGATGTGGAGATAGGGCTACCCTCTTCCACTGTTGGTGGGAATACATGTTGGTGCAGCCACTTTGGAAAACAGTGTGGAGATGCCTGAAGCAATTAAAAATAGAGCTACCCTATGACCCTGCCATTGCACTACTGGTATTTACCCCAAAGAAGCAGATGCAGTACAAAGAAGGGCCACGTGTACCCCCATGTTCATAGTAGTAATGGCCACAATTGCCAAACTGTGGAAAGAGCCACGATGCCCTTCAACAGATGAATGGATAAAGAAGATATCATACATATATAGAAAGGAATATTATGCCTCCATCAGAAAAGATGAATACCCAACTTTTTTATCAACATTGATGGGACTGGAACAGATTACGGGGAGTGAAATAAGTCAAGCAGAGAGAGTCAGTTATCTTATGGTCTCATGTGTGGAGCATAAGGGAAAACATGGAGGGCACTGTGAGAAGGCAGGGAAGGGGGAATGTGGGGACATCAGAGGGGGCGATTAACCATGAGAGACTGTGGACTCTGAGCAACAAACTGAGGGTTTTGCAGGGGCAGTGGTGGGGGTTTAGTCGAGCCTGGTGTTGGGTACTAGTAGGGCACTTATTGCATGGAGCACTGGGTGTGGTGCATGAACAATTAATCTTGTAACACTGAAAAAATAAAATAAAATTTTGGGGGGAAAATGTATTTATAGATGATTACTTGGTGGTTTTAGAACCCCAAGAATTGGTACAGCATAAAACATAATCTAAAAGGACTTCAAAAATCATAAATAGCAAAGCCAAGATCAATTTTAAAGGAAAGGTAACATTTAATGGCAGAAACAATTAAAGATGAAATCATGAGGCCAACTATGACCTTTCACAATATAGTTTTTACTATTACATGTATAGGCAGAATGCCTGTCTGGAGAGTCTGTAAGAGTAATTATTAATTATTAATAGCTCTTAATGCTTTCTATAAAATGCATATTGGAAATGTTATAAACATATTTTAGAACAATGATACTGTTGACATTTGGAGCTTGTAATTTTTTATTCTATTATGTAAAAAAGACTAATGATTGGTTACTAATGTTTTTCTACTAGATAAGTTGGTTAATTGCAATTCTTTGTTATACTTATGTATAACAAGTGATTGCTTTTTACGGGATATTTACTCATATATAAAAGAGATTTCAGAGACTAAAATTCTGGCTCACAAAATAATGTGATAAATTTTTATGATGTATTATTTTTAGTTATTATTATTATCCTTCAGTAAATGCAAAAGTTTTTCTCTTTTTATTACAAAGTTAGCCTAAGTAATCCTAAGGCTCTTCCCCTCAACTGTCCATCAGAGTTAAGGCTATTCCAAATTTTTTAGTCATTGTGATTGTAGTACATAATATTTTTGCCATAAAACAAAACCTCATGATTTGTCAAAGTAACAACAACAGAGTTTCATTGTTAAAATTATCTTTTGTGAACAGAGAGCCTGTGTTTCAATGTAGAACACGTGCAGCACTGAATGTATTACCTATCACAAAAGTTTTTCAGGCCAGATAAATTATATCCCTCAGTTGGGTAGTACAAAGGTAATTCTGTTGCCATTTGTTATGCCAAAGAGCTACTCCTGTGACAGGGCACATTGTCAATAATGTGTGCCGATACGATGCCCATATTCTTATCTCTCTACAGAAATTACATCCCTACAAAGTTTGTGATATTCCAATATAAAGTCTTTTCCAGATCTAGAAATTTCAGTACAAATAAAAGCACAATTCCAAATTAGAGTTGGATGCCACCACCCTCTTTAGAGTCAGATTTTATAAACATACCCTAATCCTTATAACCACTCAATGCAGAAATTTGGAGTAGAAATTTTTAAAAGCCTTAAGTTTAAAGATAATGAAACACTTTTTAAATATATTCGACAATGAATAAATATATTGAGAATTCACTTTTCTCTTGCATTTTAAAGGTCTAAAACTTAAAAAAATTGTATTCCTCCTCTGTGAACTATTTTCTGAAGAATGAAGAAAAAACAATAACCAAATAATTCTTTACTACCATTAGGTTATATATTAGGCTACACAAATATGGAGATATAACTTTGCTATGATCCAGCAATACAGTACTAGGTACTTATCCAAAGGATACTAAAATACTGACTCAATCATGCACTCCAATGTTTATAGTAGCATTATCAACAATAGCTAAATTATGGAAACAGCCCAAATGTTCATTGACTGATAAATGGGTAAAGAAGATGGGAGATACACACACACATACACACACACACACACACACACACACACGCACATATATAACATATATAATGGAATATGCAGCCATAAAAAAGAATGAAATCTTGGATTTGCAATGACATGGACAAAGCTAGAAAGTATTATGCAATGTGAAATAATTTAGTCAGAGAAAGACAAATATTGGGACACCTGGGTAGCTCAGTCAGTTAAGTGTCTGCCTTTGGCTCAGGTCAAAATCCCAGGGTCTTGGGAATGAGTCTCACATTGGGCTTGTTGCTCAGCAGGGAGCCTGTTTCTCTCTCTTCCTGCTTCTCCCTCTGCCTGCTACTCCCCCGCTTGTGCTTTCTCTCTGACAAATAAATAAATAAAACTTTAAAACAAGAGAAAAAAAAGAAAGACAAATACCCTATGATTTCATTCATAGGTGGAATTTCAGGAACAAAACAAATGAACGTAGTGAGGATAAAAAGGAGGCAAACCAACAGACTCTTAACTATAGAGAACAAACTGATAGTTACGGGAGGGGAGGAGGGTCTCGGGATGGGTTAAATGGGTGATGCATTAAGGACGGCACTTGTGATGAGCACTGGATATTGTATATAATTGATGAACCACTAAATTCTATGCCTGAAACTAATATTAAACTGTATGTTACCTAACTGGAATTTAAATAAAATTTTAAAGAAAAAAAATCAACAGGCTCAGCCCTGAAAGAGCCAGAGGGAATAGGAAACACCTTTAATGAGAAAGCATAACAAACAACTCAGCACAACTCTATATGGCATAGAAGCAACAGTTTGAAAAGTGACTGGAGTATACATGAATATTTATTTACTAATCTCAGAATGTGCGTTGAAGGGACAGGGACCTTTAGGAGACGCCTCCAGGAGCCAATTACAAAGAGTCGGCAGGCAACATTTTACTCCCATTCCCCCAACCTAGATAGTCAGACATTTGCAGGAACTGGCATAAACAATATCCACTTACCTTACTAATACTACTTGTTCTACATATGGATTTTCCTACAGATCCACCCCCATCTAACAATCCCCATTTAGCTGGTATTCTCCAGAGGCTCCTGCCACAACACATCTTGCAAGAATCCCCAGCTGGGACCACCACCACTCCAAAATGACTCCTCACCATGATAGGGTAAGATAACCACACACATCAGTGCACTCACAGTCCCAGCAGCTAAACCTCATAAATGGCAGTGCAGAGAGAGTGCCCTCGTAATCAGTGCATCTGCAGCTCTAGTAGACAGACTTGGGGTAGGCATCTGATGTGAAAAGTCCTGTCCACCAACAACAGCCTCCCAGGAAACAACACAGGAAGAACGTCGTGCAGTTTGGTGCAACTGCAGCCTTGTCAGAAGGACTGAGAGCAAGCAGATCATCTGACTGCTCACACAACCAAACTACAAGTTCAAGGTTGTCCCACTGGCCCCTTAACAACACAATAATCAAACACTATCTATAACATACAGTGTAGGATATTGCACCTAACTGGATTGAAGACAAACATGTCTCAGCAACAACAGTAGGGTGCATGACATCCACATAGAAGACACTTCTGAAATGCCTGGTCCTTTGGAACAGGGGACATTACACTACAGAACAAAACAGGACCACTTTTTCATAAAGCCACTATTTTCTTAAAGCCACTATTTTCAAGAGGCACTTGTGTGTCTCAGTTGAACATCCGGACCTTGATCTCAGTTCAGGTCTTGATCTTGAGGTCATGGGTTCAGGTCCAACGTTGGGCTCCATTCTGAGTGTAGAGACTACTTTAATAAAAAAAAAATCCACTAATTTCAATATTAGGAAATGTTGCTGACTTCCCTAATACATAGAAACAAAGACAGAAATTTAGTCAAAATGAAACAGAGCAATATGCCCCAAATGAAAGAACAGGATAAAACAACACAAATAAAAAGAGCTACATGAAATGGACATAAGCAATATATCTGTTAAAGAATTCAAATTTATCACTTATTGCAGTCATAATCTCAGTGAGACCTTGAACAAAGAGATAGACAATATTTTAAAAAATCAGGGATGAAAAACTCAACAATTGAAATTAAAAATAAATGAGAGGGAATCAGGAGCAGATTGGCAGAGGGAGAAGAATGGTTTAATGGGCTAGAAGACAGAGTAATGTAAAGCAAACACGCTCAACAGCAGAAAAAGTGATAAAAAATGATAATAGGTTAAGGGAACTCAGTGACACCATCAACCATAAGAGTTGCCTCATAGGGTTCCCAGAAAAAGAAGACAGAGAAAAGGAGGCAGGAAATTTATAAAGTGTAGAAGAAATAATAGTTTAAAATGCCCCCAATCTGAGAAAGGAAACAGATATCCAGATTGAGGAGGCACAGAGAGCCCCCAACAAAATCAAATGAAGAATTCGACACCAAAACACACAATAATTAAAATGGCAAAAAGTAGCGATAAAAAGAGAATTTTAAAGGCAACAAGAAGAAAGAAAGAAAGAAAGAAAGAAAGAAAGAAAGAAAGAAAGAAAGAAAGAAAGAAAGAAAGAGTTAAATACAAGGGAAACCTCATAATGCTATAAGCTCATTTTTCAGTGGAAATATTGCAGGCCAGAAGGTATAGGAAGATATATTCAAAGTACTGAAAAGTAAAACAAAAACAGAAACAATAACAAAAAACTGCAACCAAGAATATTGGACCTGGAAAGATTATCATTTAGAGTAGGAGAGAAAAGAATTTCTCAGACAAAGAAAAGTTAAAGGAGTTAATCACCATTAATCTAGCCTTATGATAAATGTTAAAGGGAATTCTTTGAGTGGAAAGAAAAGGGCATAATCAGGAGTAAGATAAGTATGAAAGGAAAAAATAGATTCACAGAAAAATACAAATATAAGAGGAGTAGTTCATTAATCACTTACAAACTAGTATGGAGCTTAAAATAAAAGCAGTAAGATAAATTATATCTATAAAAATCAGTAAAGAGGAGGGAGGCAAGATGGCGGAGAGGTAGGAGATCCTGTTGCAACGTGTCCCCAAAAGTGAGCTGGATATCTGCCAGAACACGCTGAACACCCATGAAATCAGCCTGAGGAGCAAGACTTTTCACTTCTGGATCTCTACAGGAGCAGAAGACAGCAGAAGAGAGGTAAAGCAAAGCGGGAACACTGGAAACGGTATCAGAGGATAAACAAAAGGGGGAGGGAGCTACCAGAAACAGTGTAAGGACAGTAATACCCCAAAGGAAAGCGCCAGGTGGTTGCGGAGCAGCAATAACTTAGAGCCTGGTTAAAAACACTTAAAAAGAGCATAAGGTTCTAAGGAGCAGCGAGTGGAAGGGGGTTGGTGGGGGTTCCGGCCTCGGCCCACACTCCCAGGAAGGACACAACTCTCCACAAAGAGAGACCAGTGGGGGGCGGGGTCCCGCTCCCCACACCATTTTGTGGGCCAGCTGCACACACTCCTGAAAGCACCTTAGAGAGTCTGCTGGGGTCCCGGAGCCCACAGCTTTTCTCTGTGTACAACGCTCTCTAGACGGTGCACCCCTGAAGGCAAGAACTGCGCAGCCCCTGCACTAATCTTGGCAAGAATCTGGTCACACCCCGCCAGAGCCTGCGGAGTCCCCAAACTGCTGAGTGCACGCCACCTGGGACAGGCTGCTCTGGGAGATTTGCGGAGGGGAGGGTCTGTTCTGGACCACCCAGAGGGGAGCAGACTGCGGCTTCTCTGTGACAGGGAGGTCTGGGTACAGACAGA
>CM053612.1:45106430-45183298 GCA_028646535.1 Procyon lotor | reverse complement strand
ACTGCGCAGCCCCTGCACTAATCTTGGCAAGAATCTGGTCACACCCCGCCAGAGCCTGCGGAGTCCCCAAACTGCTGAGTGCACGCCACCTGGGACAGGCTGCTCTGGGAGATTTGCGGAGGGGAGGGTCTGTTCTGGACCACCCAGAGGGGAGCAGACTGCGGCTTCTCTGTGACAGGGAGGTCTGGGTACAGACAGATTCCTCCCTTAGACTCTCTGCAAAGGAGAAAAAGCAACAAAAAGCCAAAAGCATTCAGAGAGTTAAGACTGAGAAACTGGGTTCCACAGAGCTCTGCCCCTTGACTTGGGGGCAGGGTGACTCAACACAAGCAAAATTGACTGGAAAACAACGCACCAGGCCCCTCCCCCAGAAGACAAGTCAAAAAAGCAAAAGGACTATAACCACAGGGTCCCCATAAGACTTTAAATCCCCAACACCAGGGGAAATCAAAATATTAAGTGACGGATAAAACCCTCACCTGTATATTTCATAGATACAAGTTTGTTTGTTTGTTTTTTCTTTTTTCTCTTTTCTATTCTCTATATTTTTTAATTCACTTGTTTTCACATGTCTTGGTTTGATTTTGTTTTTTGTTTTTATTTTTTTTAAACTAATTAACATTACGACTAGAGGCTTTATACAACAATAACCCCAGGAAGACCTGATATAACATTCCTCGCACACGAGGAGTTATAACCACCCTCCCTTCCTATCCTTCTGTCAGTGTTTCTACCTATTTGCTTTTGTTCTGGTATATAAAATCTCATTCCTGAGGTTAATTCAGACTAGGTTCTTTTATTTCTTGTCATCTACTTTTGTAGGTCTATATGTTTGCTCGCGTTGGTCTACATACTTCATAAATCTTATTGTTGGGGCCAATTCTGGCTGGGATCTCCTCTTTTTCTGTTTCTCTCTATCTTTCTTATCGTTATTCTTTATTTTTGGTGGTGAATCCCAATTGCTCCTAAACCTTCCAGAGTGCACCCTGCCTGGATCATGGGCGAAATATCCAACTACACATCCTCTCATCCATTCATCAAAATGACTAGAAGGAGGAACACCCAACAGAGGAAGAACGCAGAGACTGCGCCCTCTCCCTCAGAACTATCAGACATGGACATTAACAGTATGTCAGAAAGGAAATTCAGGTTGACAATTATCCAGGCAATGGCTAGGATAGAGAAAAACATTAATGACAACATAGAATCTCTAAGGGCAGAAATGAGAACCAGTATAGCGGATGTAAGAAGTGCTATCAGTGAGATCCAATCCAATCAAAATAGTTTAACAGCTCGAGTTACAGAGAAAGAGGATAGAATTAGTGATCTGGAGGATAAAATGGTAGAGAAGAAAGGGCAGGAATGCTGGAGCGAACTGCTCAGGAATCATGAGAAGAGACTTAGGGAAATAAATGACACCATTAAACGTTCCAAAGTCAGAATTATTGGAATCCCAGAGGGGGTAGAGAAAGAAGACTAGAAGATACAGCTGACCAAATTCTGAATGAAAATTTCCCCAATCTGGGGAATGGAACAACGGTTCGGGTCCTAGAAGCAGAAAGGACACCTGCCAAGATCAACGAATCTAGAAATACAGCGAGACACATATTAGTAAAATTTGCAAATTATACTTTTAGACAAGAGATCCTGAGGGTAGCTAGGGGGAAGAGATCCCTAACATACGGAGGAAGACCCACAGAATAACATCACACTTGTCCACAGAAACCTGGCAAGCCAGAAAGGGCTGGCAAGACATATTTAGGACACTAATTGAGCAGAATATGCAGCCAAGAATACTTTATCCAGCAAGGCTGACATTCAAAATGGATGGAGAGATAAAGAGCTTCCAAGATCGGCAAGGATTAAAAGAGTATGTGACCAAGAAACCGGCACTCCAGGAAATATTAAAGGGGGTTCTATAAAAGTAGAGAGAACCCATGAGTGACTTAGAACAGAAATTTACAATGAATAGAAACAAGGACTACACAGGCAACACGATGTCAATAAACACTTATCTTTCAATAATCACTCTTAACGTGAATAGCCTAAACGCTCCCATAAAATGGCACAAGGTTGCAGAATGGATAAAACGACAGGACCCGTCCATATGCTGCCTACAAAAGAAACATTTGGAACCAAAAGATACATCCAGACTGAAAGTGAAAGGATGGAGGACCATCTTTCATGCCAATGGGCCTCAAAAGAAAGCTTGGGTAGCAATTCTCCTATCAGATAAATTAGATTTTCAGCTAAAGTCTGTAATCAGAGATACAGAAGGACACTACATCATTCTGAAAGGGTCTATCCTCAAAGAAGATCTAACAATTGTAAACATTTATGCCCCTAATATAGGAGCAGCCAACTACATAAACCAACTGTTAAAATAAAGAAGCAGATGCATTACAAAGAAGGGCCACATGTACCTCAATGTTCATAGCAGCAATGGCGACAATTGCCAAACTGTGAAAGGAACCAAAAAGCCCTTCAACAGATGAATGGATAAAGAAGATATGGTACATATACAAAATGGAATATTATGCCTCCATTAGAAAGGACGAATATACAAGTTTTGTATCAACATGGATGGGACTGGAAGAGATTATGCACAGTGAAATAAGTCAAGCAGAGAGAGCCAATTACTTTATGGTCTCACTTACATGCTGAGCATAAAGAAAAACATGGAGGGCATTATGAGAAGGAAGGGAGGGGTGAATGGGGGGAAATCAGAGGGGGAGATGAACCATGAGAGACTGTGGACTCTGAGCAACAAACTGAGGGTTTAGGAGGGGTGGGGGTGGGGGCCTGGGCGAGCCTGGTGTTGGGTATTGAGGAGGGCACATATTGCATGGAGCACTGGGTGTAGTGCATGAACAATAAATCTTGTAACACTGAAAATAAAATAAATTAAAAAAATCAGTAAAGAGAAACACATAATAAAAATGTAAAACATGACATCATATACATAAAACGTAGGGAGAGTAAAAATTTAGTCCTTTTAGAATGGGTTCAAACTTAAGGGACCATCAAATTCATGTAGACTATTAAATGCATAAAATTTTATATATCAACTTTATGGTACCCATAAACCAGAAAACTGTAATGCCTTTATCAAAGGGATGGGCTAGATGTGTGATGGGTATTAAGGAGGGCACTTGAAATGCTAAGCACTGTGTGTTGTTTATAAGTGATGAATCACTGAATTCTGCTCCAGAAGCCAGTATTACACTTTATGTTAACAACCTAAAATTTAAAGTAATAATAATATAATTAATTTATTCATTAAAAAAGAAACTTCTGATACCTGGGGCTGGAACAGCTAGGGAATAAAAGTGTAATGCATACACACACACAAATAATATAAAGGAATTCAAACATATCACTAATGGAAGCCATCAAACCACAAAGAAAGAGAGAAAGAGAAGATAGAAACAGAGAAAAACTACAAAAATGACAAGTAAAAAAATGGCAACAAGTACATTTACTGTTAAGTACTTTGACTATACATGGACTAAGGGCTCCAATCAAAAAATACAAGATGACTGAATGAACACAAATGTAAAACTTATCAATATACTGCCTACAAGAAACTCATGTCAAACCTAAAGACACATGCAAATTAAAAGTAAAAGTATGGAAAAACATTTATCATGGAAATGGAAGCCAAAGGAAAGCTGAGGTAGCAATACTTACATTGGACTACATAGACTTAAAAAAAAGATTTTAACAAGAGACAAATAAAGACACTATATAACAATAAAGGAAACAACAAAACAAGAGGATGTAACAATTATAAGTATTTACACACTCAACATGGACACCTAAATACGTAAAGCAACTATTAGGAGATACAAAGGAAGAAATGGAAAGTAATACAATAATAGTAGGGGAGTTTAATACCCACTTACATAAATGAATAGATCATCGAGACAGAAAGTCAACAAGAAAAAATTAGTTTTGAATGACACATTGGACCAGAGACCTAATAGATATACTCTGAACATTCCATCCAAAAGCAGCACAATATATATTCTTTTCATGTTTACAACTTTCATGCAACTTTCTTTAGAATAGGTCACAAGTCAAGTCACAAAATTTGTCTCAATAAATTCAAGAAGACTGAAATCAGGGGCACCTGGGTGGTTCACTTGGTTAAGTGTGGCTCAGTTGGTTAAGTGTCTGCCTTGGGCTCAAGTCATGATCTCAGGGTCCTGGGATCAAGCCCCACATTGGGCTCCCTGCTCACCAGGGATCCTATTTCCCTCTCTTCCTCTCCCTCTGCTGCCCCCCCTACTTGTGCTCTCTCTCTCTCTTTCTCCCTCTCAAATAAATAAAATATTTAAAGAAAAAGATGAAATCATATGCATTTTCATAACTACAACATTATGAAACTAAATATCAATCACAAGAAAATCAGGAAAGAAAAAAAAAACAGCTAAATAGCATGCTACTAAACAATGAATGGGTCAATAAAGAAATAAAAGAGGAAACCACAATATGCATGGAGACAAATAAAAACGAACATGCACCAATTCAAAATCATTGTGATGCAACAAAAACAGTTCAAAAATAGAAGATTATAGAACTATAGGCCTTTGTCAAGAAATAAGAAAAATCTAATAAACAATTTATACCTAAGGGAGCTAGAAAAAGAACAAAGCCTCAAAACAATAATAAGAATGAAATAATAAAAATTAAGATACAAACAAATAAAACAGAGACAAAAGAAACCAAACCAAAAAAAAACAAAGAAAATAATAATAATAATAATAATAATAATAATAATAATAAAAACAATGGGACATATTGAAAAAATCAGAAGCTGATTTTTGAAAATACGACCAAAATTCATAAGCCTTTAGCCAGACTCAGAGAGAGAGAGACTGGGTAGGACAGAAGGCTCAAATAAATAAAATCAGAAAAAGAGGAGATTTAACAAGTGACATAACAGAAATACAAAGTATTATAAAAGATTGTTATGAAAAATCATATGCCAACAAATTAGACAATCTAGAAGAAACTAATAAATTCCTACATATAACTTTATAGAACTTAATCATGAAGAAATAGAAAATTTGAACAGCTAAAAAGTTGAATCAGTAATCAAAAAACTTTCAACAAACAAAAGTCTAAGAACATATGGCTTCATAGGTAAATATCAACAAGCATTTAAAGAAGAGTTAATACTTACTCTTCCCACACTATTCCAAAAACAGAAATTCCAAAATTCATTCTATGAGGCCAGCATTACTGTGATACCAAAACCAGATAAAGACACTAAAAAAAAAAAAAAAAAAAGAAAAAGAAAACTGCAGGCCAATATCGCTGATGAATATAGATACAAAAAACTCAACAAAATATCATAAAATCAAATTCAACAAAACCTTAAAAAATACTCACCACACTCAAGTGGGATTTACTCTAGGGATACAAGGATGGTTTGACACTTGCAAAACAAAGTGATACATCACATAAACCAAAAAAGGGCAAAAATCATATAATCATCACAATAGATTCAGAAAAAGCATTTGACAAGGTAAAGGATTCGTTCATGATAAAAGTTGTCAAAAAGTAGGTTTGGGGGAACATACTTTAGCATAATAAAGGCCATATATGAAAAATCATAGTCAACAATATATTCAAGATGAAAAACTAAAAGCTTGCATTCTGAGGTCAAGAACAAGACAAGGATGCCACTTTTACTCAACATAGTACTGAAAGTGCTAACCACAGCAATCAGACAAGAGAAAGAAAGAAAAAGCATCCAAAATGATAAAGAAGAAGTAAACATGTCACTACTTACAGATGACATGATACCATGTATAGGAAACCCTAAAGACTCCAACAAAAAACTGCTATGACTAACAATTGAATTCAGTAAAGTTACAGGACATTAAATCAATACAAAGAAATATGTGGCATTTCTATACACTAATAATGAAATAGCAGAAAGAGAAATTAAGAAAACATCCCATTTACAATTGCACACATACACACACACAAACTAGGTATAAACTTCGCTAAGTAGTTAAAAGACCTGTACTCTGAAAACTATAAAACGTTAATGAAAAATGACATAAAATATGGAAAGATATTACATGCTCATCTACTAGAAGACAAATATGTTTAAAATATTCATACTACCCAAAGCAATCTACAGGTTTAATACAACTAGAACAAATGATAATAGCATCTCTGTTGGACCACAAAGGATTACAAATACCCAAATCAATCTTGAACAAAGTGAAGAAATATGTTAAGATGGTGGAGTAGTAGGGGACCCTAGGCTTGCTTTATGCCTCAAATACAACTACATAAATATTAAAATATTCTGAACACCCAAGAAATCATTCTAAGGATTGAGAGAACAAACTGCACATCTAGAAGTTGGAAAATGGCAATATTACGGAAGAAAGGAGCTGCAGAGAGTTAATCTTTGGGAAAAAAGAATTGTGGGTATTGTGGAGAGAAAGGAGCCCTGATCATGGAGAAAGGAGAGAGAGAGAGAAAGAGAGTGAGAGAAAGAGAAAAAAACAGCGTGCAGGAGATTGCACAAGAAAAAATACTTCCCCAAAACCACTGACTGGGAAAAAGAGAGGGCTGATTTTCACAACTTTTTACAAGCAGGCTTAGTATTGCTCCTGTGAGGAGGGAGAGCAGAAGCCTGGCCACAGAGAGTGTGGATCAGTGCAGGTCTGTGCCATCGTGGGCTTTTAAAATGTGAACTTTTGAAACTCAGCTGTGCACCTAAGTAAAAACACAAGACTCTCAAACAAAGACTATGGGAGTTCATCACCACTAGACCTGCCTGACAAGATGAAAGAATTACTCAAGCTGAAACAAAAGGACACTAATAACTACCATGAAATTATGACACACTAGAAAAGATAAGTGTATAGTTAAATTCAGAGTAGTACTGTAATGTAATGTAGTAATATCATAATTCTAGTACAGAAATTAAGACAGAAATATTAAAAATAACTAAAGCTGCAATAATTTGTTAATGGATATGCAATATAAAGACATAAATTGTGACATTAAAAACATAAAATTGTGGAAGAAGTAAAAGTGTAGATTATTCATATGTGATTGAAGTTGTTATCAGCATAAAATAGAAATATCTATAAGATGTTTTATGTAAGTCTCAAGGAAATCAAAAACCTAATATACAAAAGATAAAGAGTAAAGAATCTAAGGATTTCACAATGGAAAGATGACAAGAAAAAAGTAAAGGAAAAGGGAAATTACAAAAGAGTTAGAAAATAATAAACAAGATGGGATTAGTAAGTCCTTACTTATCAATAATTACTTTTAATATAAATGGATTAAATTCTCTAATCAAGTGAAATAGAGTGGCTGAATTGATTTTAAAAATTAGCTATATGCTACCTATAAGAAACTCATTTGAGGTTTAAGGGCATACAAAGGCTCAAAGTGAAATCTTTATATAATGTTAAAGTAACTAACTCATCAAGAGAACATAACAATTGTAAAATATATTCAGGTATCAAAGTATCTCAATATATTGAACAAATTCTAACAGATCCAAAAGAAGAAATAGACAATACAATAATAATAGATTACAGTACAGTACCCTATTTTCAACAATATGTAGTTATTAGACAGAAAATTAATAAGTAAACTATACTTTAGATAAAATAGGGATAAAACACATTTACTATTTTTTTCTTCTAACAGCAGCAGAAAAAAAGGTTCTCAATTAGACATGGAAAATTCTCCTGGTCTACATTCATTAGGTTAACAAACTAAATCTTAGCAAAGTTAAGATTGAAATCATAGTAGGTATTTTCTTTCACCACAGTGGAATGAAACTAGAAATCAATAATAAAAGGAAATTCACAAATATGTGGCAATTAAACAACTGAACTTCTGAACAACCAATGAGCCAAACAAACTGAACTTCTGAAAAACCAAACGAACTTCTGAACAACCAATGAGTCAAACAAAAAGTCAAAAGTGAAATTTTAAAAAATATATATCTTGAAAGAAGCTAAAATGGAAATACAACATACCAAAATTTATGGGTTATAAAACAGTAGTTCTTCTAAAAAAGCAGTATTGCATGGAGCACTGGGTGTGGTGCATGAACAATAAATCTTGTAACACTGAAAAAATACAATAAACATATTTGGGGAAAATGAA
Source organism: Procyon lotor (assembly GCA_028646535.1). Taxonomy (NCBI): domain Eukaryota; kingdom Metazoa; phylum Chordata; class Mammalia; order Carnivora; family Procyonidae; genus Procyon; species Procyon lotor. Next base: position 45,175,138 of record CM053612.1, on the reverse strand, counting down.
TAAATAAATAAATAAATAAAGGGTTAAAAAGTTAAAATAAAAAAATAAATAAAAATAAAAAAGCAGTTCTAAGAACAACGTTTATAGTGATAAATGCCTACAGTAAGAATGAAAAAAGATCTCAAATAAACAACCTAACTTTACACCTGAGAGAACTGGCGAAAGAAGAACACACTAAGCCCAAAGTAGCAGAAGAGAGGAAGGAACAAAGATCAAAGAAAAATTAATGGAATAGAAACACAAGTAAAATAGAAAGACAATAGAAAAGATCAATGAAACTAAGAACTGGTTTTTTGAAATGATAAAATTGACAAAACATTAACTAGAGTAACCAAGAAACAAAGAGAAAAGACTCAAATAAAATGTAAAATGAAAGAGGAGACACAACTCATGACAAAGAAATACAAATCATTATAAGAGACTACTATAAATATTTATATGTAAACAAGTTGGATAACCTAGATGCAATGGGTAAATTCCTAGAAACACACAACTTACCAAGGCTAAGTCATGAAAAAAAAAAAAAATTGAAAAACTGAAAAGAACAATAGTGAATAAGGAAATTGAACCAGATAACACCAGGCAAGGTGACAGAGAAGTAGGAGATCCTGGTGCAACCTGTCCCCTAAAGTGAGCTAAATATCTACCAGAACACAATGAACACCCATGAAATGAGCCTGAGGATCAAGATTTTCATTTCCAGATCTCTATAGGAGCAGAAGAGAGCATTGGAGAGTAAAGCAAAGTGGGAACACTCGAACAGATATTGGAGGATAAACAAATGGGGGAGGGAGCCAACAGAAGCGATCCAAGGACAAAAATACCCAAAAGGAAAGTGCCTGGTGGTTGGGACCAGCATTAACTTAGGGTCCAGATAAAAACACTTAAAAAGAGCAAAAGGTTCTGAGGAGCACCTAGTGGAAGGGGGTGGTCCTGGGCACGGGGCTTAGCCCACATTACCAGGAAGTACACCACTCACCTCAAAGAAAGACTGTTGGGGAGGTCCAGTCCATGGCTCAGGATCCTGCAGCTTTCCGTTCCTTGCACCATTTTGTGGGCGGGGCGTGCTACTGCAAGCGCCATAGAGAGTCTGTTGTGGTCCAGGAGCCTGCAGCATTTCTCCGTGTACAGCACTTTCTGCACTGTGCGCCCACGACCCCAAGACATTTGAGGCCTGTGGCTGGGTATGGGCAGTCCCAGCATGACCCAGAGAGAATTCAGGCAAGAATCTGACCACACCCTGCGCAGGCCTGGAGCCCAGAGAGCACTCGTGGAGCGACTAAACAGTGGCTGGGGTTGCGCAAGACCTGTGAGAGGCTGCAGTGTAAGCAGAATTTTGCTGAGGGAAGAGTGTGTTCTGGACCACACAGAGGGGAGCAGACTGAGGCTTCTCTGTGACACAGAGGTCTGGGTACAGCCAGATTCCTTGCTTGGACTCTCCAAAAAGGTAAAAAGCTACAAAAGGCCAAAACCATCAGAAAGCAAAAGACTGACAAACTGGTTTCCACAGAGCAGTCTTTTGAGTGGGGGACAGGTTGACTCAACCCAAGCAAGACTGACAAGAAAACAATGTGGCAGACCCCTCCCCCAGAAGACAAGACAAAAAACAAAAGGACAATAACCACAGGGTCTCCATAAAATTTTAAATCCCCAACATCAGGGGAAATCAATATATTAAACTCCTAATAATAACCTCAAACCAGTATATTTCACAGACACAAATATTTTTCTTACGTATTTTCTATTTTTTTATTCACTCATTCTCACATTTCTAGTTTTTTTGTTTTTTTTTTCAATTTTTTTAAAACTACTTAACATTGCGAGCCTGGTGGTGGGTATTGAAGAGGGCACGTGTTGCACGGAGCACTGGGTGTGGTGCATGAAAAATAAATCTTGTAACACTGAAAAAATAAAATAAACACATTTGGGGGGAAAAAATAAAACTACTTAACATTACAACTACAGGCTGAATATAGCGATAAACTCAGGAAGACCAGAAATAATAATCCTCACCCACAAGGACTTATAACCAACCTCCCATCTTATCCTTCTGTCAGTGTTCCTATGTATTTGCTTTTGTTCTGCTATTATATAAATCTCATTCCTGGGGTTCATTCTGACTAGGTTCTGTTATTTATTGTCATTTACTTTGGTCGGTCTTTCTGTTCGTGTTTGTTAACATACCTAATAAATTATTTTGGGGGCCCATTCTGGTTGGGATTTCTTCTTTTCCACTTTCTCTCTTTTTTTATCCTTATTCCTTCTTTTTGGTGGTGAATCCAAATTGCTCCTAAACCTTCCAGGGTGCTCACTGCCTGGATGGTGGACAATATATCCAACGATGCATCCTCTCATCCACTTCTCATCAAAATGACTAGAAGGGGGAACACCCAACAAAGGAAAAACCCAGAGACTGCACCCTTTCCCTCAAACCTATTGGACAAGGATATAAACAGTGTGACAGAAAGGGAATTCAGGGTAACAATTAACCAGGCAATGGCTAGGATGAAGAAAAACATTAATGACAACATAGAATCTCCAAGGGCAAAAATAAGAACCAGTATAACAGATGTAAAAGCTGCAATCAGTGAGATCCAATCTAATCTAAATAGTTTAACAGCTAGAGTTACGGAGACAGAGGATAGAATTAGTGATCTAGAGGATAAAATGGTTGAGAAGAACCACCTCTCAGGAGGAGAGCTGGAGCAAACTGCTCAGGAATCATGAGAAGAGACTTAGGGAAATAAATGACACCATGAAACATTCCAACATCAGAATTATTGGAATCCCAGAGGGGGTAGAGAAAGACAGGAGACGACACGATACAGCTGACCAAATTCTGAATGAAAATTTCCCAAATCTGGGGAATGGAGCAAGTGTCCGTGTCCGAGAGGCGGAAAGGACACCCGCCAAGATCATTGAGTCTAGAAAGACAACCAGACACATAATTGTAAAATATGCAAATTATAATTTTAGACAAGAGGTCCTGAGGGCAGCCAGGGGGAAGAGATTCCTTACATATGGAGGAAGACCCATCAGAATAATGTCAGACCTTTTCACAGAAACCTGGCAATCCCGAAAGGGCTGGCATGATATATTCAGAGCACTAAACGAGAAGAACATGCAGCCAAGAATACCTTATCCAGCAAGACTGACATTCAAAATGAATGCAGAGATAAAGAGCTTCCAAAACCACCAAAGAATTAAGAGAATGTGACCAACAATCGGCACTAAAAGAAATATTAAAGGGGTTTCTATAAAAGTAGAAAGAACACATGAGTACCTTAGAGCAGAAATTCACAATCTATAGAAACAACGACTTTACAGGCAACGTGATTTCAATAAAAACTTACCTTTCAATAATCACTCTCAATGTGAATAACCTAAATGCTCCCATAAAACGACATAGGGTTGCAGAATGGATAAAACGACAGGACCCGTCCATATGCTGTCTACAAGAGACACATTTGGAACCAAAAGATACATCCAGACTGAAAGGAAAAGGATGGAGAACCATATTTCATGCCAATGGGCCTCAAAAGAAAGCGGGGGTAATGATTCTCATATCAGATAAATTAGATTTTAAGCTAAAAACTGTAGTCAGAGATACAGAAGGACACTACATCATTCTGAAAGGGTCTATCCTCCAAGAAGATCTCACAATTGTAAACATTTATGCCCCAATATAGGAGCAGCTGACTACATAAGCCAAATATTAATCAAAATAAAGGGTCATATTGATGTGAAAGCATTAATAGGAGATCTTAACCTGCCACACTCAGTAACAGATAGATCATCTAAACAGAAAATCAATAAAGAAACAAGAGCTTTGAATGACACATTGGACCAGAAAGACTTCATAGAACATTCCACCTTAAAACAACAGAATACTCAATCTTTTCCAGTGCACATGGAACTTTCTCCAGGACAGACCACACACTGGGTCACAAATCAGGACTCAACTGATACCAAAAGATTGAGATGATTCCCTGTATTTTCTCAGACCACAATGCTTTGAAACTGGAACTCAACCACAAGAAGAAGTTTGGAAGGAATTCAAACACTTGGAGGCTAAAGACTAACCTGCTCAAGAATGCTGGGATCAACTAAGAAATCAAAGATGAACTTAAACAATTCATGGAGACCAATGAGAATGAAGAAACATCGATGCAAAATCTTTGGGACATGGCAGAGTCAGTCCTAAGGGGGAAATACATAGCCATCCAAGCCTCACTCAAAAAAATTGAAAAGTCTTGAATACACCAGCACTCTTTACAAATTAAAGAATTGGAAAATCAACAACAAATGAAGCCAACGCCATGAACAAGATGGGAAATAATCAAGATTAGAGCAGAGATCAACGAGTTAGAAACTAGAGAAACAGTAGAACACACCAATGAATCCAGAAGTTTGTATCTTGAAAGAATCAATAAGACTGATAAGCCACTGACCAAACTAATCCAAAAGAAAAGAGAAAGGACTCAAATTAACAAAATTATGAATGAAAGGGGAGAGATCACGACTCATCCAAAGGAAAGAGAAACAATCATCAGAAATTATTATCAACAACTTTATGCCAATAAGTTAAACAACCTAGAAGAAATGGATGCATTCCTGGAAACCCATAATCTTCCAAGACTGAAACAGGAAGAAATTGACAACCTGAATAGACCAATATCTAGTCTTTTCCCCCTTCCCATATATTCATCTGCTTTGTTTCTTAAATTCCATATATGAGTGAAATCACATGGTATTTTTCTTTATCTGACTTATTTCATCTAGCATTATATATTCTAGGTCCATCCACATCACTGCAAATGGAAAAATTTCATTATTTTTGATGGCTGGGTAATTAATCCTGTTCCATTGTAAACTCTTTTTTTTTCCCCAAATCCATTGTAAACTCTTGAAACTTTTCTAGTTTTGGCCATTTTCTCACTTTATAAGTAAACACAAATTAATTTAATACTTCTTTGATAATGAATTTTATCAAGGTGCCTTCAGGATTATCATGCAGAGCATAATTACTCATGGTTCAGGATAAAATTTTTGGAATTGAAAAAAAGAATCACTACTGGCTCCAAAACCTACTATGAAAATGCCTGATACACATTCTCGATGTCAAAATTGTTTTCTTGCAATTGTCCTAATTCTAAAAAAAATATGATGAAGCATGAGAGACTGTGGACTCTGAGAAACAAACTGAGGGTTTTGGAGGGGAGAGGAGTGGGGGGTTGGTTGAGCCTGGTGGTGGGTATTGAGGAGGGCACATATTGCATGGAGCACTGGGTGTAGTACATAAACAATGAATCTTGGAACACTGAAAAAATTAAATTTAAAAAAGTATGAGTCAAGGACTAGGTAATGAAGTTTTAACTTTATATTTTTTCAGTCATCACAGACTTCACTCAAGAAAGTAGCAAATTTAGTTTCATTGTGAAGTCTCATCAATTTGTAGTGCTAATACTTTTAATTAGAAACAGAATCAAGTGCCTGTTAAGACAAACCTGAAAAATAAATTCCCAATTCTCTTCTTCTTCCACTCAAGCTGACACATTGCTATTAACTGTAAATAACAACATATGATGGGATGCACTTAGAATGCCATTTGTTCCAGATTCTTTCCTCATGCAGAACATTTCTCAAATTCAGAAAGGCTCAGATGTGCTTCAACCAATTGCCTTAGGAATCTGGGTGGGTATTTTTAATGGATTTAATATATGAATCATATTTACAATAAACATGCCTTTAATATACAATAATAATAATGACAGAGAAATGTTCTATATCTAATTTTTGTTTTATAGATTCTTCTCAACTTAAATCTTAAAAGGATTAAACAAATTATAGGTAAAAATATTTTCCCCCCATAAACTTCTGCTTAGCAGAGGGAAGTCTACTAAAATTCACTCATTTCAAAGCAGTTCTAAATTTCTGATTTTTGACCCAATCAAAAGTTCATTATAGTTTAGAATGTCTATACTTCAATGACCCCAAAATAGCAAATAAGTATAGAAAGGAGTTTATTTTGAAAATAATTACTTTTGGGGCGCTTGGGTGGCTTAGTGGGTTGAAGCCTCTGCCTTCGGCTTGGGTCATGATCTCGGGGTCCTGGGATCCAGCCCCATATAGGGGCTGCTGAGCAGAGAGCCTGTTTCCCCCTCTCTCTCTGCCTGCATTTCTGCCTCCTTTATTCTGTCAAATAAATAAATAATAAAAATCTTTAAAAGAAAACCCCATAATTCTTTTCTCTTTTTAAAAAAGATTTTATTTATTTGACAGAGAGAGATCACAAGGAGGCAAAGAGGCAGGCAGAGAGAGGGGGGAAGCAGGCTCCCTGCTGAGCAGAAAGCCCGATGAGGGGCTGGATCCCAGGACCTCGAGATCATGACCCGAGCCAAAGGCAGAGGCTTCAACCCACTGAGCCACCCAAGCGCCCCGAAAAGAATTACTTTCAATAAACCAAATATATCTATAATCTTAGGGTATATATGCACAAATGAATTGGAATATGGAAAACATTTAGATGGTTACATAAAAATAAAATATTGATTTGACTCAGCGATAATATTGTGAGAATTGTTCTTTTGGATTTGTGTTATTTTAATATAATATTTACAGTAAAGTAATATTTTTAAATAAGAAAAATAAAAACAGTCCAAAATTCTAGCCCATAGTTGACTAAAGTTATAAGAAAAGATGTTTAATGTTTTTTTCAAAATACAATAAGCTAAGCAGGTGTGTTTCTACATATTGGTCACTGTAGTTATATTGTAATACTACTTTTTATTAGTCTATCTCTATATTTTGTTTGTATTTGCCTTTTTTCATGTGGTCTCCATGTCCTACCTAAGCAAGAATCCTATAAAGCAAGCACAAGAGCTCAATAAAGAAAATTACTAAATATTTAAGTAAATAATGAGGGTAAATTTTATCTTTAGTCAACTACACAGTCTAATAGAAAATGAAAGATGTAAAAAATGAGCACCACATGAATTTAGCCTGTTTTTATAATAATTTCTTTTTAAAACAACATCTTTTGGGGTCATGTCCTTCACTTGCATTCTTTGTTGTTGCTAGGATCTTTTCCAGCATAATAGTACTAATATAAATTTTGTTTGGATTTTCTTTTAGAGGGGGAGCGGTTGTGGGAGGGTCTGGATAAGGAGCTGTGTGTTATAAACATTGATAATTTTCCAAAGTGAGGGAAACACTCTTCTCCAAAACAGTTTCTCACAAACTTTAAAGAGAGATATAGTGGAAAACCTGAGTTGAGTCTAAACTTAAAACATTGTTTCTTGCCATGGTTTAAAGTTGAAAATTCATGTTGAAATTCATAATTAAAGACATTCCATGCTCATGGATTAGAACAACAAATATTGTTAAAATGTTTATATTATCCAATGCAATCTATACATTTAGTGAAATCTGTATCAAAATACCATCAGCATTTTTCACAGTGCTAGAATAAGTAATCCCCAAATTTGTATGGAACCACAAAGACCCCAAATAGCCAAAGCAACCTTGAAAAAGAAAAGAAAGTCTGATGGCAGCACAATTCTGGACTTCAAGTTATATTACAAAGCTATAGTGATCAAACAGTATGTTACTGGCACAAAAATAGACACATAGATCAATGGAACAGAATAGAAAACCCAGAAATGAACCTACAACTAGATGGTCAATTAATCTTCAACAAAGCAGGAAAGAATATCCAATAGAAAAAAGACAACCTCTTCAACCAATGACAGTGAGAAAACTGGACAGCAACATGCAAAAGAATGAAATTGGACCATTTTCTTACACTATAGACAAAAATAAATTCAAAATAGATGAAAGACCTAAATGTGAGCATTGAAATCATAAAAATCCTAAGGGAGAACATGGGCAGTAACCACTTTGACATCAGCTATAGCAAATTCTTAGATATGTCTCCTGAGACAAAGGAAATAAAGCAAAAATAAGCTATTGGGACTTCATCAAGATAAAAAGATTCTGTACAGTGAAGGAAACAATCAATAAAACTAAAAGGCAAACTTCGGAATGTGAGAAGATACTTGCAAATGACATATCTGATAAAACTTTAGTATTTAAAATATATGAAGAACTTATACAACTCAACACCCCAAAAACAAATAATCAAATTTAAAAATGGGGAGAAGACATGAATAGACATTTTTCCAAAGGAGACAAAGATGGCCAACAGACACATGAGAAAATGCTCACATCCTTGATCATCAGAGAAATACAAGTCAAAACTAAAATGAGATATCAACTCACACTTGTCAGAATGGCTGAAAGCAACAATACAGGAAACAACAGGTATTGGTGAAAATGTGGAGAAAGGGGAATGCTCTTGCACTGTTGGTGGAAATACACACTGATGCAGAAACTCTGAAAAACAGTATGCAGGATCCTCAAAATTTTAAATATAGAACTATCCTATGATCCAGAAATTGTACTACTAGGTATCTACCCAAAGAACACAAAAATAGTGGTTCAAATGGATACATGCACCCTGAAGTTTATAGCACCATTATTTACAATAGCCAAATTATGGAAACAGCCCGTGTCCATCAACTGATGAATGAATAAAGAAGAGGTGGTATGTATATATATGAATATGATATATATATTGTATACACCATTGTATATATATATACAATGGACTATAACTCAGCCTTAAGAAAGAATGAAATCTTGCCATTTGCAAAGACATGGATGGTGCAAGAGAATATTACGCTAAGGGAAATCAGTCAGTCAGAAAAAGACAAATACCATATGATTTCATTCATATGTGGAAATTGAGAAACAAAACAAATGAGCAAAGGGGAAAAGAAAAAGAGCGAGAGGCAAACCAAAAAATAGATTCTTAACCATAGAGAACAAACTGATGATTACCAAAGGGGAGGTAAGGAGGGGATGGGTTAAATTGGTGATGGGGATTAAAGAGTGCACTTATGATGAGCACCAGGTGATGTATGGAAGTGTTGAATCACTGTATTATACACCTGAAACTAATATTACACTGTATGTTGACCAACTGGAATTTAAATAAAACTTATAAAATAATCAGTAATTAATGCATAAAGTGCCTATATCTTTACATGTGTATTTCATCTGTGAACATTAATCATACATTTTGTATAGATTCTGTGGCTTTTATTTCCTTCAGTAAGATTTTGTAATTTGTGATTATGGAGATGGCACATTTTCAACGTTTTGTGGCACAAGCTATCATAAAAAGCCATTTTATGGTTCTCCAGTCACTAAAATCTTAGTATTACTGAAGCAATGAAAAGAATTCTGCCTACTACCTGGGGATAATGTGATCATTATGTTGGAGTTTAATGGAGTAAGGATAAAGGCCAAACACAACATGGCCCTCTGTTTTATTTGACCTTGTGATCATTTAGCACTGCAATACAGGGAATCCAGTATAGCTGTCAATTCTGACTTTCCAATTAACTCAGGAAAGTAAGCAACCCTATATCTTATTTCCTAAGCAAAAATTGTACTGGGAATTATTTTTTTATTTAAAAAAAAAGTATGAGAGTTCTTTCTGCCTAGGTGAACACCTGCTTTGATTTTGGGATCAGCGGCCTAAAATTAATATTTTAAGATAATAAATAACTACCTAAAATTTTAAAATAAAGAAAAATATTTTTAAAAGCATTTTCTATTTACTTGTTTGTTTGTTTGTTAATTCACTTATTTATTTATTTTTATTTTGGCACAGAGGAAGCGGGAAGTTACTTAACAGGGTTCCGGGTTTCCTCACGCCCCGCCCGCCCCACCACAGCTAAATGGTTTTCGTCCTTGGGTCGGTCTGTACTGCGGGGAGCAATCCACGTTCACGGTCCCCGCTCTGCCCGCCCGCTGCGCATCTGCCCTTCTCCTCTGACTCCGCCCCGCATCTGTCCGGAACCGCCTCCCGCCTGAGCTGACCCAGTGCGTGTCTGCCAGTCAGTCCCTCCGGACCTGCCGCGAGTCTCAGACTGCCGAAATTACCGCGCGTCACTCGGTCCGTACCCGGTGGGCATCTGGGGTATCTGGGCGGTCTCCCGTCTCCAGCGCGTGTGTCTTGTCTGTCTGTCTTTCTGTGCGATCCGATCCGCCGTCCGCAGCGTGCCTTCCGGCCCCAGCGCACCAAGTGTTTAGTCTGCCTGCCCTTTTGCTGACGCTGAGTGTGTTTAGCGGCCTTCTAGCTGAGAGCCAGCTTGAGACCGGCCAGGCAGCCGGCGGAGGAATACACGTTTGGCCCCTGCCACCGTTAATAGAATTTTAAGCCAACAGGAGCTCGAGGCCTATGTTTATGCAGAAAACAGGTCTCAAGGCCTCTGTCTGCAATGCTGGATGTGGGGTGACAGCCAGCTGCTTGATGATTTCTTACAATTAAATGGGGAACAGGAAATTTCTTTCTCACTACTGGCTTTTGAAACCGATTTTAAATCTTAATGGGTGGAAATTATAAGTCCCCTTAGGTAGAACAGATTCGTTATTGGGATGCATTTTTGTCTGATGTGTTTGTTCTGAGCCTGCTGACCAGCTGTTTCTGAACTTCATTTTCTCAGCCTCAACAGTGATTCTGAGTCTGCTTTTAGCTTCCTTCTCCTTGGCTTTCTTCTGTTTGTGAACAGCTGCTTGGCCCATAGCTTAGAGAAATCAGCCTTTTTTCTCTCCCAAGAGAGCCACCTCCCTGTACTCAGAAAGATGGGGAGTGGAGAGCCTAATCCTGCTGGCAAGAAAAAGAAGTACCTAAAGGCTGCCCTGTACGTGGGTGACTTGGACCCAGATGTCACGGAGGACATGCTATATAAAAAGTTCAGGCCCGCTGGCCCTCTGCGCTTCACCCGAATATGCCGTGACCCGGTGACCCGCAGCCCCCTGGGCTACGGCTATGTTAACTTCCGATTTCCTGCAGATGCTGAGTGGGCCCTGAATACCATGAATTTTGATTTGATTAATGGCAAACCTTTCCGCCTCATGTGGTCTCAGCCAGATGACCGCTTAAGAAAGTCTGGAGTTGGAAATATATTCATCAAAAACCTGGATAGATCCATAGACAATAGGGCCCTTTTTTATTTATTTTCTGCTTTTGGGAACATTCTCTCCTGCAAAGTAGTATGTGATGATAATGGCTCTAAGGGTTATGCCTATGTGCACTTTGACAGCCTGGCCGCTGCCAATAGAGCCATCTGGCACATGAATGGAGTGCGGCTTAACAACCGCCAGGTGTATGTTGGCAGATTCAAATTCCCAGAAGAGCGGGCAGCTGAAGTCAGAACCAGGGATAGAGCGACTTTCACCAATGTTTTTGTTAAAAACTTTGGAGATGACGTGGATGACGAAAAACTGAAGGAAATCTTTAGTGGATATGGGCCAACTGAGAGTGTTAAGGTAATAAGAGATGCCAGTGGGAAATCTAAGGGCTTTGGATTTGTGAGGTATGAGACACACGAGGCTGCCCAAAAGGCTGTATTAGACCTGCATGGAAAGTCCATCAATGGGAAAGTTCTATATGTAGGGCGAGCACAGAAGAAAATTGAACGATTGGCTGAGTTAAGACGAAGATTTGAACGGCTGAGATTAAAAGAAAAAAGTCGGCCTCCGGGGGTGCCTATCTATATTAAGAACCTGGATGAAACCATCGATGATGAAAAACTGAAGGAGGAATTTTCTTCCTTTGGATCAATTAGCCGGGCCAAAGTGATGGTGGAAGTAGGGCAAGGCAAAGGGTTTGGTGTTGTCTGCTTCTCCTCTTTTGAAGATGCTACCAAAGCAGTGGATGAGATGAATGGTCGCACAGTGGGCTCCAAGCCCCTGCATGTTACCCTGGGCCAGGCCAGGCGCAGGTGGTGAGAAGAAGAATGTTCAATTTGTTTCAGCCTTAAGCTGATGCCTACTTAGTTTGGGCTACTTTGTGATAAGAGGTTATTTTATTCCAGGTTTGTTTTGTTTGTTTTTTTTTTTAAGCGAATACTTTCTTTTGGGGAAAAAAAAAGTAAAACTAGAAAACCTTGTTCATTTTAGTGAAGAACATAATTTCTAATTGTAAAATTGTCTTTTTTGTACTATTTTTTGATAAAATATCCTTAGGAATATGTAGAATAAAATTCATCTCTCCACGTATTTTTTTTTTCCTAAACCAATCCAGGTAAGGTAATTGGTTGAGTGTAGTTCCTTCCTCATTCCAGTCATAATACTAAATGTAATTGCTTCTATGAAAATATTCTCAAAATAAAAATTATTTCTGAATCTGTCACACAGAAAACTTCTAACTTGCTTTTTGAGAAATCAGTAGAGCAGGGGAAAATGTATGTGATCCACTTAACATTTGTGCATAATTTTACCTTATTATTTAAAGTGAACATTACTTTAAAGAGATGTGTTTATTTATACTTTTTTTTCCCTTTTCTACTAAATTGTGGGCATACCACAGAGTTCACAGTGGCTTTGACTAAGTGTTGGGAGTTTTCTTTAATTTCATGCCCAGAGAAATAAACGTATTGGTGTTTTCTCAATCAGTACCTTAGGAAATTAACACTTTAGGCATTATTAAAATGATGAGTTTCATCTTAAAAATCTTTCCTGAGAGATTAAATATATGAGGACAATCTAAGGAGCATTCTTGCCACTCGTTTTTTGAACTCCTTAGTAGTATAGATGGGTCATGTTAAAATAATGAAAAAGATGAATAACTGCATTGAATTGCCTTTACCTATAGATAATTTTAAAATTTTACCTCCATCTATATAAAGTGTGAGTATAAGGGTAAATAATCCATATAGTGATGTTGAAAAACTACATGGAAGAATATCTTCTATTAGACTTGTCATTATCTCTTGTAAATTTTTGAATACATCCATGTGATAATATTCACATACTTATCAAAAGTAAGGAAAAGCTTGTCTCTCTTGATTAAATCATATGCCTCCATCTATTACATGAGAGCTATTAATCCAGTATGATTCTCTTTATGTCTGGCTGTTTGGAAGTTGTGACAAAATGTTCTGTTCTATATTGCATTTACATTATTTAGTCTGTAATTTCTTAATTACAGATTTTCCATATTTTACTTGTAGTCCCCTCTTTTCTCTACCCCTCTACCTTCCATACATATTATACTTACTTTTATGTTTTCTTTATTGCCTTTCATTTAATATGTGGGTGTTCAAATCCATTTTGGACGTAGAGAAATGATTATTTGATTTATGTAAAATTTAAATAATTACTTTTTAAAAATCAGATTCACTCATATCACAGATCCAACCATAAGAAAATGTTTTGTCTCTATTCTTAATTGGCTTTTATTATGTTATATGGAAATCTTAGGTTATATACATAATGCAATATAAATATATAATTTTGTTAACACTTTTGTTAGCTATGCGCCCATAAAATAATGAGAAAAAGCTTTTTCTGTGTAATTGTTTATCTACAAATTGCATTTATATTCATTATCAAGTGTTTTCAAATGGAAATCACTGCTTTGGTTGATCATAAACATAATACATGCTCATTTTAAAAATGTACACAATGCAGACATTTATAAAGAAGTAAAATTTCCACACTTCAGAGATAACCATTATTAGTGTTTTCAATGCATACGTATACTTCCGTACCTTTTCTCCTATGTATACACAATTTTACAAACAAAAATTAACATACTATATATGTACTGTGTTTTGTTAAATTTTAAACTAAAACAATCTTTTTATGTCAATAAATATTGATCTGTATCATCATTTTAGTGACTGCACAGTATTCCATTGTGTGGATGTACTATAGATTATCTAAGTAACACATTACTGAATAAGATTTATATGTTTTTCAATGTTTTCTACATCTATAAAAAATGTTGTAATTAACTTCCTTGCTTAAAACAGTGTGAGTTATATGAGCTTGAGAAAAAGTATCTATAGCATATAAAAGCTTTAGTCTGCTAGAAAAATTAAAATACACATTATATTTATACATGTACCAAAATTTTGAAAAAAGCCGTTCAATATACATCCTTTACTTAAATTGACAAAAGTAAAACTAAAACCAATGGGATATAATTTTTCATATTTTCTGAGTCCACTCGCTCTATACCATCGTGATCATTAAAATATGTGAAAACAATGCAAACAAATAAATTTAAAATAATTACCTTAGTAATAATTTGCGATATGTACTCTCTATACCTTTTTACCCATTACCAGTTTTCATTTAAATTTATAAACTTGAGGAGCACCTGAGTGGCTCAGTGGGTTAAAGCCTCCCTCATTGGCTCAGGTCATGATCTCAGGGTCCTGGGATCGAGCCCCACATCAGGCTCTCTGCTCAGCAGGACTGCTTCCCCCTTTCTCTCTGCCTGCCTTTCTGCCTACTTGTGATCTGTCTCTGTAAAATAAATAAATAAAATCTTTTTAAAAAATTATAAACTTGAAGTGTTAGTGTTAACTTAAAACCTTGACACATGCTTTGATTCAGTATAAATCATGGAAGATTTCTAATAGGTAAAAGTCTTCAAGTATAAACATTTAATACTTTCTGGGAAATTATTCAAGTTTTTATATAGTTATTATTTTCAAGTAGTCAGCCAGTATAAATAAAGGACTAATTAAACTATGCCCAAGGACAGATAAAACATACATGTTAGGACACTGCAAAATAGTCAAAAACTCTCTGAATTTAGTTGGTAAAAAGGGGGAGAGGATAAAAGAAAGATAATCTCTATTTGAACACAAACACCTAGGTAGTTCTCCAATCTTGTACTTTTCATTTTTAACATTTAATAGACTAATCATTTTTTTTTAACAATTAAGGCTTCGAATTGGGAGCAAAACAACTGGACAGCTTAAACTGGTGAAAAGACATTAAAAACATTTCCTAGCACAAGATAATTAGTAAAAATTAGTAGAACAGTACTGTCGATTGTCATGGTAAACTTAAGGATGAACTGTTAAACACAAGTTTTGTTTGTTTTCCTTCCTTTTTTTTTTTTTTAGCTCTTCAAAAAAGTCACTGTACAAACTTCAAATGTACCCAGGGAGAAGAAAATAAAGAAAATTGCTTTGCAGGGTGCCTGGGTGACCCAGTAGGTTGAGTGTCCAACTCTTGGTTTCAGCTCAGGTCATGATCTCAAGATCCTGGGATAGAGCCCTGCCTTGGGCTTTGTGCTCAGTATGGAGTCTGCTTAAGTTTCTCTCTCCCTCTCCTTCAGCCCTTCCCCTCTGCTCTCTTTCTTTCTAAAATAAATAAATCTTAATAAAAAAGCATGAGAGACTATGGACTCTGAGCAACAAACTGAAGGTTTTGGAGAGGACGGGGTTGGGGGTTGGGTGAACCTGGTGGTGGGTATTAAGGAGGCCATGTATAGCATGGAGCACTGGATGTGGTGCATAAACAATGAATCTTGGAACAGTGAAAAAATAAAATTAAGGAAAGAAAAAAGCAGAAAAACAAATTGAAAATTGGGTAAAATAATAAAAAGAAAATTCACAAGAAGGAAAAAGAATGTTGCTTTGTGATTTGTTACAAGCATCATACTAAAGGTTATTTTGGTGAGATTTTTCTGTACAGAAAATTTCATACATACACTGGTGCCTTTCTGGTTGTATCTATGGTTAAAGGGAAAAATAAAATGTTACATGTGTAAGATACTTTCAGCACAGGGGAAAAATAACTAAGAATACTGTGCCTTTAAGGGAATATTTAGGAATGGTGTGAATACCATCTTACCTATAAATGGCCTAATTTAAGGGAATAGTTAGAAGTGTATCAATAAATGACTGAATATAGATGATATATGTGTTCCCAGCACCTACAGTAATACCCAGAGTTTAGTTAGCATTCCACGATTACTTGGAATTATCCCTCCATTTGTTTGCTTTTCAATTCTCTTCTCAGAATTTCACAAGAGAAATGAATTACAGAATAAGCCATTTTTATTAAATTTCATACCATGAAGAAACAATTGAGAACTGATATACATAGATTGTTGCTTCTAACGTAGTGTTACTAGTGACATCAACTAGTGCTTATATCATTAAGGTGTTATCAATACTTTTGTACTTCTCATGCTTTCTTTTTCATTTTTGTTCCACAGTTGATGAGCTTATCTTAGAGAAAGCTTCTAATAATTGGCATAACTAAAATGAAAGTCTGTTTGTACAGAAACATTTTTAAATAAATTAATGAGATGTTCCTTTAAGACCAAAACTATTCCACAGGGCCCTGCTCCTACATTAAATCAAATGGGATCAGAATAATCCCTGAAAGACTAATGCTTATGCATGTGAAATTAATTGTTTCTTACATATTTTAGGGTGTTACTTCCCATGAAGTATGACCTAGCAAATGGTTTCTTGGAGTCACAAGAGAGTTAATGTACTTCACTTGGCTCCAAAGGATCGTGATTAGTAGTTTAGATAATCTAGCTACCTTTGGGAATCTGAGAAAGACCTTACTAAATGGACAAATATTGAGGATATAATTACTATGAAACTAAAAAAAAAAAATAATTCCAAGTACTTTCACTCTCTAAAGTCAAAGTAAATTGTTTTTTTTGTTTTAGAATGAGTAAGGGAAATACCAGATGTTGGCATCTTTTGTATAAAAAATAAGTCTTCGATAATGTAGAATAAATAATTATACAAGTTTTGAGATTGATTTAAAACTTCCAAAAGAGGGGCACCTGAGTGGCTCAGTCATTAAGCATCTGCCTTGGGGTCGGGTCATGATCCCAGGCTCACGGGATCAAGCCCCAGGTGGGGCTTCCTGCTTAGCAGGAAACCTGTTTCTCCCTCTCTCGCTCCTCCTGCTTGTATTCCCTCTCTTACTTGCTCTGTCAAATAAATAAATAAAATCTTTTTTAAAAATTCCAAAAGGGTAAATTATACTTTTGGGAAATCAAGGACTTTTTTTTTTTTTTTAAAGATTTTATTTATTTGACAGAAAGAAACACAGAGAGGGAACAAAAGCAGAGGGAATGGTAGGGGGAGAAGCAGGCTCCCTGCCGAACAGGGAGCCGGATGCGGGGCTCCATCCCAGAACCCTGGGATCACGACCTGAGCAGAAGGCAGACGCTCAATGACTGAGCCACCCAGGCGCCCCGGAAATCAAGGACTTTTAAAATCAACATTTAGGAACATTTAAAAAGTAATTTTAAGCAAATTTACACAGGATAGCAAACAACTTTTTTTAAAGCAAAATTGACATACTATTTATATTAGTTTCAGGAATACAACATATTGATTTAACAATTCTATACATTACTCAATGCTATACATTACTCAATGGTAAGTGTAGTTACCATCTGTAACTGAACAATGTTATTACAATATTACCAACTACATTCCCTATGCTGTACTCTTCATCTCCAGGACTTACTTTATAAATGGAAGTTTATACTTTTTAATCCCCTTCAGCTATTTTACCCATTTCCCCTCTGGCAACCACCAGTTTGTTCTCTGTATTTAACAATCTATTTGTTTATTCATTTGTTTTGTTTTATAGATTCCACATATAAATGAAATCATATGGAATTTGTCTTTGATTTATTTCACTTAGCATAATACTCTGTAGGTCCATGCACGTTGTAGCAAATGGCAAGGTCTCATTCTTTTTATGGATGAGTAATATTCCATTGTATATATATACCACACCTTCTTTATCCATTCATCTATGGTTGGATACCTGGGTTGCTTCCATATCTTGGCTATTGTAAATAATGCTGCAATAAACATGGGGTGCATTTATCCTTTGTAACTAGCATTTTCACTTTCTTTGGATACAAGCAACTCTTTTTTTTGTTTGTTTCAAGGTTTTTTTTTTAAGAGTTTATTTATCTTTGAGAGAGTGTGTGTGAGAGAGAGAGAGCATGAGTGAGGTGAAGGGCAGAGGGAGAAGCAGACTCCCCGCTGAGTGGGGAGCCTGATATGGGGCTGAAACCTGGGACTCCAGGATCATGACCTAAGCAGAAGGCAGATGCTTAACCAACTGAGCCACCAGGCATCCCTGTTTCAAGTTTTTATTTGAATTCTAGTTAGTTAACAAATAGTGCAATATTAGTTTCCAGGAGAATTTAGTGATTCATCACACACATGTAACACCCAGTGCTCATCACAAGTGCCTTCCTTAATACTCAACACCCATTTAACTCATCCCCCTGCTCACCTTCCCTCCAGCAACCCTCAGTTTGTTCTCTATAGTTAAGAGTCTTTTGTATGGTTTTCTTATCTTTTTCCCCTTATGTTCACCTGTTTTTTTTTTTAAGTCCCACATATAAGTGAAATTATATGGTATTTGTCTTTCTCTGACTGACTTATTTCACTTAGCATAATACCCTCTAGCTCCATCCACGTCATTGCAAATGGCAAGATTTTATTCTTTTTTATGACTGAGTAATATTCCTCATGCATATATAACACTTCTTTATCCATTCATCACCTGATGGACATTTAGGCTCTTTCCATAATGTGGCTATTGTTAATAATGTTAATAACTATAAACAGTAGGAGCATGTGTCCCTTTGAATCAGTATTTTTGTATCCTTGGGTAAATATCTAGTAGTGCACTTGTTGGATCATAGGATAGTTCCATTTTTAACTTTTTGACATTTAACTCCATACTGTTTTCCGGAGTGTCTGCACCAGTTTGTATTCCCACCAACAGTGTAAGAGGGCTCCCCTTTCTCCACATTCTCGCCAACATCTATTGTTTCCTGTGTTTTAAATCACCTTCCTGAGGATTTTGGCCAGACTATGTCCCTGAGTAAAACAAACATTTGCAAACTTTTCTTTTCCAGTGCTTTAGGAAAGGCAAAATATATCCCTAATTTATGTTATTGCGGAGAAACTTATTATATGTTGATTTCCTTAAATAAAAGAGTAAATATCATACTTTTGTGATGAAGGGAAGATTTATGACAATATGTTAGGAATGCTGACAAAGTAATGAAAGTCAAGATGAAGAATATTTTTTCTCTTCATTAAAGAATTTTTTTAAATATATGGGATTTATGAATTAAACAAAGGATAATTTTAAAAGGGATACAAAGGGATCCAAAAAGGGATAAAGAGTAATTTGAATGTTATAAACATTTAAGAGTAAGGCAGTGAATGTCTGCCTGGCTAGATATCTACTTTAAGGTGAAGCATCATGAATAGTTTTCATTTAATTTGTACAGTTCTTTTTTTCTAAGATTTATTTATTTATTTTAGAGAGATTGAGACAGAACACAAGTGAGCAGGGCAGAGGAGTAGGGATAGAATCTCAAGCAAACCCTGAACTGAGCATGGAGCCCCACATGGGGCTCTATCTCATGGCCCTGAGATCATGACCTGAGCTAAAATCAACAGTCAGATGCTTAACCAACTGTGCCACCCAGATGCCCCTGAATGATTATCCTTAACATTGATTTGACTACTACAGTAATAGTAACCCTCAGGAACCTTTCATTTGTAAGTGCACTTCTTTAAAAAAATCATCAGTGCTAATCTTCTTCTCTCTACTCTCTTACCTTTGTCACTTAATCTCAACTCCTTCCTTTGCTGAACACAGAAGTTTTTATAAGGCATTTTTAGTTTACATAGTTTGTCTAAACATTACTTCAAACTTTCTAGTAGATGTGTGTGTATGTGATTTTGTACCAATTTGTTGAAATAAAATTTCAGAACTTGCAGGTTAAGGCATAGTAGATGGTAGGACGTGTACTGTTTATACACAGATGAATGTATCTAGCTGAAGATATTCTTTAAAAATATAAATATCAAAATGATGCTTATTAGGCCATCAACAAACCTATGGGCTCTGTTTGGAATTGTGGTTTCATAATGTATACATGCTCCAGAGCATCTGAGTACCAAAGATTGGGTAATACAACTAGAACTATATATTGCTAATATAGTAAAAATTTTGAGATATGAAAGGAACATCTCAAGCATAACAAAAAATAATGCTAAGAGACACTAACCAGCTTTTCTGAAATGGCAACCTAGGCAATGAAAATGAACTATATATAGCCCTTAGTTGTTTTATGGGGATATACCACAATGATGTAAACACTCTCAGTCAAAGAGTAAAAATATATAAGATATAGTTTTCTGAAACTTCTTTTATATTTTGATATAAGTGAAAAAAAAAAAACTGTGGTGATTGAAAAAGCAAGTATAAACTAAGTATATCTCCCACTTTAGTCTCCCAAAGGAAAACAGTTTTACTTAGAATGATTTTCTTAGACCACTGGGTCATTTGCACTTTTTTAAAAAATTTTAGGTTGTGAGAGATGCATATATGTAATCTATTTTAATGCTCAAAGATAAATTTGTCTCCTCAAATATTTTATTTATAAGGTGAAATATAAATTGGAATATTTTATTTATAAGGTGAAATATAAACCAGAAAACAGTGTCACAACTTTTCCTTAACAACAAGTTTCATCTATAGAAATCATTTAAGCTGGGTTTCTCATATAAGTAATTGCATGTTTGAATTATATATCTGATCTGAGGCCAAGAATTTAGGGCTATAAAATTGTGTTTTAATTCACTGGGATTATACATTTTTTTTTTATTTTTTTTCCCCCAATGTAGGGCTTGAACTCACAGCCCTGAGATCAAGAGTTGCACACTCAACCAACTGATCCAGCCAGGCATACATTTTTAGAATATTGTCTGGTAGAACTGTTTATCTTGCTTAATGTGCAAAGGTAATCTATCAGGTTTCTGAGTGAAATTGAAAATGTAATTAAGTACTTGAAATAATATGGAATTTGTCCCTAAAAAACAAAATTAAAGCTCATTGAATAACTAAGGACACCATATTAAATAATTTTAGTCAGTATTAGGAATTGAATTAAAATAGAATAATTTCAGATGAATTGAATAAATATGTTTTGAAACACAAGAAATAAATTAGTACTCATTAATACTTTGTCTCCAGAGTGAGAACTTTCACAAAAAATATGTAGAAGTGATGTTGGGCACAGAAGGGCAAAAAAGTTGTGGAAATCCTTCACATCTACTCAGAGAGGTAACCCACATTTCTCTGATGCACCATTAGTATAAACAAAAAAAGCAATGAAAATATCAAGAAAGTAGAGAAAATAGGAAAGGTTTGGTTCTTAGAAATATGAACTTGAGACAACCTGTATAAATTTCATTAAGAAAAGTCCAGAATTAATGCTTAAAGTTGTCTCAGAAGATAAATTATTTCTTCCTTTATTTTCACGTGTGCTAACTAAAAACTTCAGGACTTCTCAGAATTTTCCTTTTTTTTTTTTTTTCCAAGATTTTATTTATTTATTTGTCAGAGAGAGAGCGAGTACAAGCAGGGGGAGCGGCAGGCAGAGGGAGAAGCAGGCTCCGCGCTGAGCAAGGAGCCCTACGCAGGATTCCATCCTGGACCGATCTTGACCTCAGCTAAAGGCAGATGCTTAAGTGACTGAGCTACCCAGGCATCCCAGGACTTCTCAGAATTCTTTCAAGGTATCTCAGCAAAAAATTCTAGCTTCTAACAACAATGACTCTGAAAAATACTGTAGTATCTTGATTTTTTTAAAGCTCCTTTTGTTTTGTTGTTTGTACTCAAATGTCACAACATTTTGTTTTTCCCAGGTGCATTGGTAGATTTCTAAATTGACTATGACACAAATAGTATATCATTCCTATCAAAAATTTAAGGTTGGCATGGTGATTGGGGTGGGACGTGGTACTAATTCTAGCAAAATTAAAATCCTGTGTTTATTTTTTTTAATCTAGTGTTTATAGGGAAATTGGATGGATGGATGGATGGATGGATATGTGCACACATACCTATATACATAAACAATAATAAAGAGGGAATTTAAAAAGGAGATAAGAACAGATGTATGGAACCCAGGAATAATGATGCATCTATCTATCCTTATCATAGAGGTTCAAATTAAAAGTTACAGACCTCCTAGACCCAAAGCAATGTTTTGGTTCCCAGCAGTGCTGTGTTCCAAGGAAAGATGACTGCACAAAGGATGACAGGTGGAAAGAATCATAGGCAGTATGGTCCCTGTGGCAATTCATTCCAATGAGATCTTTACAATGAACTGATATTTACCAGCATGCCAGTGGTGAAGTACAGGCCCAAATGTAGCTCAGACAGTACTAAAATTTGCTTGATGCAAGTTGGAATTCTGTGTGTGTGTGTTTTGTTTTGTTTTTAATTTGGTTCAGAATGTATCAGAATTACCTAGGGTTTCTGTTAAAATTGAGATTCCTAGTACTTATCCTTGTTGGGGTGGGGAGGGAGCCTGGGAGCCTGGGAGCCTGCTTCTGCCTCTCCCACTCCCTCTGCTTCTGTTCCCTCTTTCACTGTCTGTCTCTCTTTGTCAAAAAAACAAATAAAATCTTAAAAAAAAAAGCTTTTTCTCACTCCCTCTGTATATAATTACAAGCCCCACTCCCTTCCTGAGCTCTTTATTCCTCTTACTTAACCCACTTCATTTTTCCTCACAGCATGTAAAAATACATGATTATATTTTATGTTAATTTCCATTGTTGTTCCTCACCCACCACCAGTAAACTGTATTCCAGTGCCCAAAAGAGTGACTGATATGTAATGATAGTAAATAAAATTTGTTTAAAAATGAACTGCATGACTTAATAGAATGTAACATGACAGGAAAGAGTGATGATTATATCATAGAATATGGCAGAATGAATTTTCCTAATATTTAAACAACAGAAGCATGAAAACCTTTCCAGAGAACAAAAAAAGCAATGAAAAGAAATTCAATAAAATATAGTGCATATGAGGCTGTCTGAAAATTAGAACAATGTGTATTTCTTTACTTTTCTATTTTTTGGGTATTCCAAATTTTATTTAATGAATATATATGGTTTTATAATGGATAAAATTGATGAACTTTAAAAATTCTTAAAATATAAGGGAATAAATTAAATTGAAGCTTAATAAGTTTGTCTAAATTAATATTTTATTCTTATATTTCTCTTAACCAGATGAAAATTGAAAGGCAACTAGAAACAGAGAAATATCCATACCAATTATGCCAGATCAATGGTTACAATTTTTTATTTTGTATAAAGAAATTGCACAAATCAATACAAGAGCACATGGGCAAAATTTGTGGGGGAAATTATACATATATCTTTAAAAGAAAAAGAGGCAAATAACTATATAGCAAACATATGACAATATCCAAGGTAACTATTAAGAAATGCAAATTTACTGAGATACCATTTTCACTTATCAAATTAGTAATACTGAAAAAATAAGTCAATGTTGATGAAGTTGTAGTTAAAACAAGCACTATCAACTATAGTTAATCGAGGCTTAACTTTCTAAAGCTTTTTATAAACTATTTTGGCAATTTGCTTTTGTATCCTTAAGTTGTTCATAGCTTTTGAACAAGTGATTACCATCCTAAAACCTACATATGTACAGTTCTTCATTATGCTGGAAAATTTCATTTTCAAACCCTCATTAAAGACCTCTGGAGTAATTTTCATGCCTCATCACTCTCCTAGGGCCATAAGAACACCCTACTCTTTTACCACAACATAATCTCCAAGAAAAAAAAAATGTTTTATGTCAGCAAATTTAACTATTGAATCTTAGAAAAACTCACTTTCTTCAAATACGGCCTTCTCTTATCTATCTACTTTCTTCAAGGAGCTACATCTACCACAGAGCTGAGATCATAGAGGGTGTGCAGTACATATTTGTTGATTGAATTATTGAAAACACACATCCTGTTTCTCTTCTGATTGTTGGTTTTCTATTGTTAGAAGTGGAGGATAATATCCAGAAAGAAAGGAGAGACTCAAATGAAATCATCATCTGCCAACCCAGAATTCATAGCTTTACCTTGATCTTAAACTTTCTTCTATGTTGGCATCCAAATTACAACAAATATCTCTTTGATCATTTAGGCCAAATAAGCATGTTTGTGCACACATGCGTGTGGGTGTGGGTATGGGAGCATGGGTGTTTGTTTATATGTGTTTTTGTGTTTGGGAAGAGGGAAGATTATCACAGTTGTCTGGTCAAAATAATTACAATACTTGAACTAGTTATCAGGGTAAAGATAATTCCCAATATGATTTTAGCATTTACTAACTCAGAACTACAAGGGAAAAGAAATGATATTGTAAAGGTTTTACCAAATGACGTATATTTGGAACAGAATAAAAGTGTTGAGAAAAAACCATTATTGAAGAAATAGTTTGTGTTTTCACCCAGTATGGAAGGAAACATAATATTCTATATAATCATTCAAAAAAATACACAAATAGCATAAAGATACTTGGGAGTGAGAATAATGTAGATGTTAGCCTCAATAGGTATCTGTAGTCATTTGTAAAATGAATTGTTTAGTCAACAGAGCAACTATTGATAGATAAACAAAACAAGCATGTCATGAATCTATTTATAGGAATGACAAGAACTAAGACAAATGGTTATATGTTCTGCAAATTAAGCAGAATACTTTGATAATTATTTTTATCTATCTAAAGAAAGTTCAGTAGCTAATTAAAGTGACACCTCATGTTTCTTTTTCTTCATCTGTATATATCTATTTCTAAACTATATTCTATTCTCAAATTTATTAATGATAGGGAAAATCACTTCAGTAAATGTAAAGCATTGGAAATCTTTCTTTTTTTCTCTTTAATTTTGAAAAGCACATCTCTTAAGTTTCCCTTTATATTTAAAAAAATGTTTTAAAAAGAATGAATTTTTTTTTTTACCCCTAACCATGATAGCATATGTAGTCCTGCCCTCTGGGTCATTAATTCTCTTATTTGATAGTATATTTAACAACAAACACAGTGTGTAACTAAATTCAGATTTTTGTTGACTTGTACCTAGGGTAAATCAGTCCCAGTGCTTTTATATTCCTTGTACCATTTAAAGCTATGATATACTTTCTCTTATCTATGAATAAAAGGTTTGGGTTATTTAGAGGATGGGGAGATAATAATCTTTTAGTAATTGAGGGACAGTATTCACAAAAAATGTGAGAATGACCAATAATGCATGCATATTTTTTCCTAAAATTAAGCTTACACCGATAAACATGAGTCTATAGATCTTTGTCTTTGGTACATTAAATCATCTTTACTTTTCCAATTTAAGTATGGGCTAGAAAGCTCCACTATAAAATTACTCTGATAGAGAGATGAGCAACTACCTAAGTAATTTGCATATATACTCAAATCAATTTTTAAATCTATATGCCTTTCTCAAAATTGTGTCATACTTCCAGAAATTAAATCTTTATATAGTAAGGTTGTCTTTTCCTGCCTCTATCTTACAGTATTAGTATCAGATTGATGATCAGAGCAGAAAAACATCTGTGACTACCATTTCATTCTGAAAGGATTTCCAAGCCCTGTTCTTAATATCTATATATGCCTAGCTTCCTCCATAATATTAAATCATTCCTTATGGCTAAGGAAGCCTAGGGTACCTGTTGTTACTATGTGGCTATATACCTGTGTATATCCAATAATAGCTACATAGACCAGATTAGCATATTCTTTGAAAATGCACCAATATAAAGAACTCTAATTCTTTTTGAAAAGGTTCAGTGCTACGTAAAATTAAGCAAATTTAGCATACACAAATATAACTAAGAAAAGGCTAATTCAAGACAATAAAAATAAAGTTAGAGGTAAAAACAATTCAGAGATAGTAAAGAGTCCATCAATAATGAAATAAGTGATAGACTTGATGATTTCAGACATTGACTGTTTCCATACTTAATTATTTTTTATTTTATTTTTTCAGTGTTCCGAGATTGTTTATGTACCACACCCAGTGCTCCATGCAATAGTACCCTCCTTAATGCCCACCACCAGGATCACCCAACACCCCCAACCCCCTACCCTCCAAAACCCTCAGTTTGTTTCTGAGTCCACAGTCTCTCATGTTTCACCTCCCCCTCCAGTTTCCCCCATTTCACTTTTCCTTTCCTTCTCTTAATGTCCTCCATATTTTTCCTTATGCTCCACACGTAAGTGAAACCATAGGATAATTGACTCTCTCTGCTTGACTTATTTCACTCAGAGTAATCTCTTCCAGTCCTGTCCATGTTGATACAAAGGTTGGGTATCCATCCTTTCTGATGGAGGCATAATATTCTTTTTTTTTAAATTTTATCTTTTTTTTTAATTTTTTCCCCAAATATGTTTATTTTATTTTTTCAGTGTTACAAGATTTATTGTTCATGCACCACACCCAGTGCTCCATGCAATACGTGCCCTCCTCAATACCCACCACCAGGCTCACCCAACCCCCACCCCCCTCCCCTCCAAAACCCTCAGTTTGTTGCTCATAGTCCGCAGTCTCTCATGGTTCATCTCCCTCTCTGATATCCCCATATTCACCTTTCCCTTCCTTCTCACAATGCCCTCCATGTTTTTCTTTATGCTCAGCACGTAAGTGAGACCATAAGGTAATTGGTTCTCTCTGCTTGACTTATTTCACTGTGCATAATCTCTTCCAGTCCCATCTGGAAGAGATTTGTTGATACAAAAGTTGGATATTCGTCCTTTCTAATGGAGGCATAATATTCCATTGTATATATGGACCATATCTTCTTTATCCATTCATCTGTTGAAAGGGATCTTGGCTCTTTCCACAGTTTAGTGATTGTGGCCATTGCTGCTATGAACATTGGGGTACATGTGGCCCTTCTTTGTACTGCATCTGCTTCTTTGGGGTAAATACCCAATAGTGCAATTGCAGGGTCATAAGGTAGCTCTATTTTTAATTTCTTGAGGAATCTCCACACTGTTTTCCAAAGTGGCTGCACCAACTTGCATTCCTACCAACAGTATAAGAGGAACTTTCTCCACACCCTCTCCAACATTTGTTGTTTACTGTCTTGTTGATTTTGGCCATTTTAACTGTTGTAAGGTAAAAAGCTTCTGCACAGCAAAGGAAACGGTCAACAAAACGAACAGGCAACCCACAGATTGGGAGAAGATATTCACAAATGACACTACAGACAAAGGGCTGATCTCTAAGATCTATAAAGAACTCCTCAAATTCAATGCTCAAAAAAGAGATAATCATGTGAAAAAATGGGCAGAAGACATGAACAGACACTTCTCCAAAGAAGACATACAAATGGCTAATAGACACATGAAAAAATGTTCATCATCATTAGCCATCAGGGAGATTCAAATAAAAACCACATTGAGATACCATAACTTAATTATTTTGGAATTCACTACATTCCTATTTAACGTTAATGTTTTTAAAAATGTCTTCATAGGGGGCGCCTGGGTGGCTCAGTCGTAAAAGCGTCTGCCTTCGGCCCAGGTCAGATCCCAGGGGCCTGGGATCGAGCCCCACATCGGGCTCTCTGCTCTGCAGGAAGCCTGCTTCTCTCGCTACCAGTCCCTCTGCTTGTGTTCCCTCTCTCGCTGTGTTTCTCTCTGTCAAATAAATAAAATCTTTAAAAAAAAAAAAAAAATGTCTTCATAGGTTTTTTTTAATTCTAAATCAACTTTCTCAGAAGAAGAAGTCACGAATGATGCTATAAACATTTCTTTCTGACAGTGTAACATTTGTTAAAATCTTTTTAAAAAACTATTAGGATTAAAAACTATATTTCTGGGGCGCCTGGGTAGCTCAGTGGGTTAACGCCTCTGCCTTTGGCTCAGGTCATGATCTCAGGGTCCTGGGATCGAGCCCCACATCGGGCTCTCTTCTCAGCAGGGAGCCTGCTTCCCTCCCTCTCTCTGCCTGCCTCTCTGCCTACTTGTCATCTCTCTCTCTCTCTCTCTCTCTCTCTGTCAAATAAGTAAATAAAATCTTAAAAAAAAAAAAACTATATTTCTGATACAAATTCATTTTATTTTTTATTATGTCCAGCTAGACAGTGTATAGTACATCACTAGTTTTTGATGTAGTGTTCAATGATTGATTAGTTGTGTATAACACCCAGTGCTCATCCCTAGTATCCATCACTCCATTACCCTATTGCCCCACCCCTCACCTGAAACCGTCAGTTTGTTTCCCAGAGTCCGTAGTCTCTCATGGTTCATCTACCTCTTTGATTTCTTCCCCTTCAGATTTCCCTCCCTTCCCCTATGATCCTCCATGCTATTGCTTATGTTCCACATATGAGTGAAACAATATAATTGTCTTTTTCTGATTGACTTACTTCACTTAGTATAATCCCTTCCAGTTCCATCCATGTCAATGCAAATGGCGAGCATTCATCCTTTCTGATGGCTAAGTAATATTGCATTGTATATATGCACCATATCTTCTTTATCCATTCATCTGTTGAAGGGCATCTTGGTTCCTTCTACAGTTTGGCTATTGTGGACATTGCTGCTATGAACATTGGGGTGCGTGTGCTCCTTCTTTTCACTATATCTGTATCTTTGGAGTAAATACCTAATAGTACAGTTGATGGATCATATGGTAGCTCTATTTTTAACATCTTGAGGAACATCCATACTGTTTTTCAGAATGGCTCTACCAGCTTGCATTCCCACCAAAAGTGCAAGAGGGCTCCCCCTTCTCCACATCCTTGCCAACACTTGTTGTTTCTTGTTAATTTGGGCCATTCTAAATGGTGTAAGGTGGTATCTCATTGTGGTTTTGATTTGTATTTCCCTGGTAGCTAGTGATGTTGAACATATTTTCATACGCCTATTAGCCATTTGTATGCTTTCTTTGAAAAAGTGTCTGTTCACATTTTCCTCCCATTTCTTGACTGGGTTATTTGGTTTTTTTGGGTGTTGAGTTTGAGAAGTTCTTTATAGATTTTGGATATCAGCCCTTTTTCCAAAATGTCTTTTGCACATATCTCCTCCCATTCTGTGGGTTGTCTCTTTGTTTTGTTGACTGTTTCCTTTGCTATGCAAAAGCTTTTTTTTCTTGACGAAGTACCAAAAGTTCATTTTTGCTTTTGTTTCCCTTGCTTTTGGAGACATGTCTTGAGAAAAGTTGCTGTGTCCAATGTCAAAGAGGTTACTGCCTATGTTCTCCTCTAACATTTTGATAGAGTCCTGTCTCACATTGAGGTCTTTTATTCTTTTGAGTTTATCTTTGTATATGTTGTAAGAGAATGATCTAGTTTCATTATTCTGCATGTGGTTGTCCAGTTTTCCCAGCACCATTTATTGAAGAGACTGTCTTTTTTCCATTGGATGTCCTTTCTTGCTTCCTCAAAGATTAGTTTACCATAAATTTGAGGGTCCATTTCTGGGATCTCTATTCTGTTCCATTGATCTATGTGTCTGTTTTTGTGCCAGTACTTGGTGATCACAACTTTGTAATATAGCTTGAAGTCAGGCACTGTGATGCCCCCAGCTTTGGTTTTATTTTTCAACATTCCTCTGGCAATTTGGGGTCTTTTCTAGTTCCATACAAATTTTAGGATTGTTTGTTCCAGCTCTGTGAAAAATATCAATGGTATTTCAATAAGGATTTCTTTGAAAGTATAAATTGCTCTCGTATAGACATTATAACAATGCTTATTCTTCCAATCCATGAGCATGGAATTTTTTTCCATCTTTTTGTCTTCCTCAATTTCTTTCATAAGTGTTCTGTAGTTTCTGGAGTATAGATCCTTTATCTCTTTAGTTAGGTTTATTCCTAGGTATCTTATGGTTTTTGTTGCTATTGCAAATGGAATCTATTCCTTAATTTCTTTTCCTACAGTTACATTGTTAGTGTATAGAAAAGCAACTGATTTCTGTGCATTGATTTTGTATCTTGCCACATTGCTAAATTGCTATATGAGCTCTAGTAATTTGGGGGGTTGAATCCTTTGCGTTTTCCACATAAAGTAACATGTCATCTGGGAAGAGAGAGAGTTTGACTTCTTCCTTGCCAATATGGATGCCTTTTATTTCTTTTTGTTGTCTGATTGTTGTTGTAGGACTTCTAGTGCTAGATTGAATAATATTGGTGAGAGTGGGCATCCTTGTGTTCCTGACTGTAAGGGAAAAGCCTTCAGCTTTAATATAAAATTATTGTCTTCTTACATGTAAACAAAAAATATAAATTTAAAAGTTTACGATTTTACATAGTCCAAAAATATCTAAATAGCAAACAACCAACAGAAAATTAGAAAAAAATAGAACAATTCATTGTGTGTTATTAAAACATAAGTAAATAAGAGATGTACAATATTCACAAACTAGACTGCCTAATATTCAAAGAAATTATACAAAATTGATTCCTAGGTTAAATGCAATCCCAAATTCCCAACAATTTTTTCTTATGTGAAACTGGATAAGCTGATTTTAAAATTTGTATGAGAGAAGTGGTTGTGCAAGAGCTGCTGCACAGCTAGCAGAACTTTTGTTTGGAAGGCTATAAGACGTGCCCTGAGCTCTCGGCTTCCCCTTGCCCACAGTCTGAGACCCCCAACCCAGCCCAGCCCGTGATGCCCTCAGCAACATCATTGAAACCAATTCCAGTATCAGTGTCATGGCTGGTGAAAAGCCTACACAGACAACCTCTTGGCAGGTGGGACCTGTCAGGATGTGGCCATTGTGAACTATAAGGATTCATCCTTGGGCCACAGTCCCTGGGAAAATCTTCATCAACATCACACCAACAGAGGTTGGTGTCCTGGTTGGCAAAGACTGATCAAGTTTTTTAGTGAATGGGCTGACACTTAGAGGCCAAAAGTGTTCTGTTATCTGCGACTCACTACTACAAGATGGGGTATTTACCATGGATCTTCATACCAACAGCACCGGTGGAACTCCCACTTTCAACATCACTGTTTCCATGAATGCCAAGATGCTAGTCCTGCATTTGGGCAAAGGTGTTCATGGTGGTATGATCAACAAGAAATATTATGAAATGTCCTCTCACCTGTTGCATTCCCAGTACTGACTTCCTCTCTTCCTTTCCTCCACCATTCCCCACTGCTTTTCACACACACACACACACACACACACACACTCACCCCTCTCCTTCCCATACACACACACACACACACACACACACACGCACGCACACATTCACCCCTCTCCTTCCCATATACACACACACACACACACACACACACACACCATTTTTTTTTATTGTTTGGGGGTCATTACCCCACACCCATTATAGGTGCCAAAACCAAATGGACTAGGGGCTGGGGTTGGATGGATGGACACCTCCCCCTACCTATACCCTCTTCTGTGTGATTGGAAAACTTTTTTGTGTTGAGGGTTCTTTCTCAGAATTAAAAAAAAAAAATTCTAACAACAACCACAAAAATTTGCATGGAAATTCAAAGGGTCAGGAATAGTCATGATAAATTTGAAAAAAATATGATGGGAGAAATAGTTTTGTCAGATATCAAAACTACGTAAACTTATAATCAAGTCTATAATAAAGTTGTAATAATTAAAATGGTGAGTTAAGTATTGAGCCTAATAGATTAATAGAACAGAAAGTCCAGACTGTTAATTTCACACACTAACGGAATGACATTTGATTTATGAAGAGAAGTTACCTGGTGAAAATATATAAGACATCGTTACCTATTTAATTATCATATGTGTTTATTACACAAGTGGTGCTGGGAAAATATACATGTGGAAAAATAATTAGGCACCATATACCATACCAAAACATCAATTCCAGGTAAATAACATACCTACATTTGTGAAGCAAGACAACAAATCCTTTTAAAAGAAAATGTTAGGGGCTCCTGAGTGGCTCAGTTGATTGAGTATCCCACTCTTGGTTTCTGTTCAGGTCATGATCTCAGCGTCATGACCTTAGGGTCATGAGATTGAGCCCCACTGGGCTCTGTGCTGGGCAGGGAGCCTGCTTAAAATTCTCTCCTCCTCCCTCTTCCCCCCAATCCTGCTTGTGTTCTCTCTCTCTCTGTCAAAAATAAAGACAATGTTAGAGAATATTTTTGTAACAACAAAAGTAAATCCTAGTACTCATAACAGAGAACATTGATTATCACTTTTATTTCCTAATGAAGATCATCTGAATTTCCCATAGTAATATGGAAGCCATTAGTTTATATCTATGTTCAAATTCAAAGCAATTAGATAAGGGTAGCATTAAAAAAATATGTGTATGTAGCACATTTTAACTTCCATGCTTCAGCTTGTATTATTAGTATATATTTCACCCAAACTCACACAGGCCTTGAATAACTGGCAGTATATCTTTGTCTAGTCATCAGTTTTAAAACATGGATGTTTAGTGTTAGAAATGACCAATGAAGGACAATGTAGCACTATTGTCAGAAAAAAATTTATTCAATTTAAGGTTATAGAATACCTTTATAAAATTTCCATGGCAGAATTAATGATATCTGGAACAGCACAGAGAATTTCAATTCCCACTAATGTCAATTGAGAGTCTAATTCACTTAAAAAATTGATAAAAGAATCAGATCTAGATTCCTATAAAGTACACTGTACTGTCAAAGAGACAGAATTTAGCTGTAATTTCTTATGCTCATGAAAGTAATCTTACTGTTACTATCAGTTTAGATTTCTCCTCTATTGGGCCTGAGTAAAATAAAATTAAGAAAGAATTTATTTATAATGTCATTTTTAACTCCAAATCTGCCAAAAACATACAGTGACTATTGCTGGTAACCTGATAAAAGGAAGCCAATATTTGCAAAATCAGCACAGTCTAATCTGATTACACAGGAGTGAAGTAAAACTATTTTGTTTGGTGTTTGTTTTTTACTTTTCCCTAGGTATAGCTGCCATCTTCTCTTTTACAAAGGAATCAGCAAATACGTTTATTGAGTTTGGAGGAAAATACTACTATTTAAAAGATTCTGTGACATTCAGTTTCATGAATGACTTTTGATGTATGTATTACACCTCAGTAGTTTTCTGAGTTAATTAACAATAAAAGTAAATAATAGTACATTTACATAATATCTATTATGTGAAAGATTATCTTATGTTTTTTACATAAAAGAGTAACAATTATAACCCTATCCCATATCCACTTTATTCATCACTAAGCTTACTGGCAATAGTGGGGGCATTTTTTTTTTCCTCAAATGCAAGATGCCATCTGCTTCTCTGCCTGAGAGCTTTCTCCTATAGGTCATGAGTTTGCTCAGCAGGAAGGCAGGGCAAAACCAAGGGCAGGGGATTTAATTCTCACCAAATAATCCTCAACAATGAGGGATGGGAATAGGTAAATAAATGCTCCCAGTGTTTCTGTCCCTCGGTGGGATATTTGAGAAGCATATTCTACACAGTGTATCAGAGAATTACCAACAGGACTGAGCACGTTTCCTACATTAACAACCTTCACATCAACACACCATTAACTGACTTTTCTTTCTTCCATCCCTCACTTTCTCCACTCTCCTTTGTGTTTCCTGAATCATCTTCTAAGTGAATACCTATACTTCAGACCTCGTATTTCTATATTTGCCTATTTGGACATATAAAACCCAGAATAGAATAGAAAGTACATGTACGTGTGTTAGAAAACAATGTCATTACCATTTTTGTGAAAGATTTGTATACTATTATAAAAGCACAGTACAGAAATATTTATTTCAAATTATTCTGTATCTTTATACTATTTGTTGCTAATAAGTCTATATCTTACCACTATAGTGGTAAAATAAATGAAAGGTATTAATAAAAAAAGTCCTGTTTAATTACTTCAGTATGTAATGCTAAGCATAGAGTGTCAATTATAGAAAGTAGAAAAGAAATAAATTGAAGAAGTAATATTCAATTCTTCATTTGTGTTCCTCCGACTACTTAAATATCATACTTGAGGATTACTTTGAGAATACAAATAGTATTACTATCAACTAAAGATAGCATTTAAAGAAAGTAAAACTTTTGATTTCCAGGATTTTTATGTAAGGATCTTAAAAGTATTCACTCTGTTCTTGAAAGTATTCACTCAGTAAAAAGGTGAACAAACTGAAAAATCGATACCTTTTCTTAGGTCTGTCAGAAAAGTGAAGTTACAGGACAAGACACTGCCCCAACATTGGAGATAGACAAGTAAATACAGCGAACCACAACTTACCTCAACAGAAATCCACAAGCAAAAATCTCTGCAGGAACCAGTACCAAGATAAGAAAACCTAAATTGTAATTGATAAATTGCTGGATGCTCAGTGTGGATAATCTTAAGAGATAAAAACCTTCCCACTACTTTAGTGAAGGCTTTTTACCCAGTATATCATGTTTCCCTTTTTTAAAAATGCAAGGCATACTAAATTAAAGAGAGAGAGAGAGAGAAGTGAATGAAAAAGTGTCAGAACTAGAATCACATATGACAGAAATATTAGCATTATCAGACCAGGATTTTAAAAAAATTATTAATAGGCTAAGAGCTGAATAAATAAATAATCAGACAAAAATTGAGAAAATGTGTTGCCATATACATGCATTGAAGGAAATATTAAAAGAAGCTCGTCAGAGAAGTAAAATGTTATAGGTTAGAAACTTGAATCTAGATTTAAAACATAAAACAGAAAAATCATTGGAAAATGAATGATTGAAATACAATTAAAATACAATATTAATTTATTTTTCTTAATCTAACAGAAAATAAGGGTACCCGGGTAGTTCAGTCAGTGAAACACCTGCCTTAAGCTCAGGTCATGGTCCTAAGGTCCTGGGATTGAGCCCTGCACTGGGCTCCCTGCTCAGTGAGGAGCTTGCTTCTCCCTCTCCCTCTGCCACTATTCCTCTTTGTGCTCTCTCACTCTCTTTCTCTGTCAAATAAATAAATAAAATCTTTTAAAAATCTAACAGAAAATAGTTTGTTCAAAATAACAACAGCAAATATATATATGTATATACATGTATATGATATAACAGCAACAATAAAAGGAACAGGAAAGAAGAATTAAGAATATTTTGTTATTATAAGGTACTTACATTACCTGTAAAGTGTTATAGTGTTATTTGAAAGTGGACATGGATTAGTTATAAATATACATTGTAAACTTTAGAAAAATCACTAAAAAGTATAACAAAATAAGTATGGCTGATAAGCCAAGAAAGGAGAAAAGATGAAATTATAGGAAATGTCTTATTAAAACCACAAAAGTGTGGAGGACAAAAAGAGGGACAAGAAAAGCAACAAATAGAAAACAGTGACAAATACGGTAGCTATTAGTCCAAATATATCTATAATAAAAGGTTTAAAAAGATCAGTTAAAACACAAAAAATGGGGCACCTGGGCGGCTCAGTGTGTTAAAGCCTCTGCCCTCAGCTCAGGTCATGATCTCAGGGTCCTGGGATCGAGCCCCTCATTGGGCTCTCTGCTCAGCAGGGAGCTTGCTTCCCCCTCTCTCTCTGCCTGCCTCTCTGCCTACTTGTGATCTCTCTCTGTGTCAAATAAATAAATAAAATCTAAAAAAAAAAACAAAAAACAAAAAACATGTCAGAGTGGATCATAAGACCCAACCATATGCTGGCTGCAAAAAAGCAACATTAAATATAAAGACATATGTATGTCTCTAAGTGAATAAAATGAAGGATAAAGGTAATATGATGATTTCAATAGATGCAGAAAAAGCATTAAACAAAATTCAACATCCTTTCGTGATAAAAACTCTTAACAAAGTGGGTTTAAAGGGCCAGATGTGCCTGGGTATCTCAGTCAGTTAAGCATCTACTCTTGGTTTCTCCTCAGGTCATGATCTCCTGGGTCATGAGCTCTGACCCAACATCAGGCTCTGCAATCAGTGTGGAGTCTGCTTGAAGAATCTCTCCCTCTGCCCTCCCAAAACTCATGCTTACTCTCTCTGCCTCTCAAATAAATAAATAAACCTTTAAAAAAATAATAAAGGCCATACAAGACATAATAAGGGCCATGTATATGAAAAACCCATAGCTAACATTGTACTCAATGCTGAAAAACAGAATTTTCCTCTATGGTCAGGAATAAGACAGGGATGTCCACTCTCACCATTTTCATTCAACAGAGCATGGACAGACCTAGCCAGAGCAATCAGAAAAGAAAAAAAATATATATATATATATATTGGATGCATATATATATGCATATATATATATATATATGCATCCAAATCAGTAAGGCAAAAGTCAAACTGTCACTATTTGCAGATCACATGATACTATATGTAGAAAACCCTGAAGAGCCCACTTAAAAAAAAAAAAACTATTAGAATAAATGAATTCAATACAGTTGAAGGATACAAAATCAATACACAGAAACCTATTGCATTTTATATGCTAATAACAAAGTAACAGAAAGAGAAATTAAGAAAACAACTCAATTTACATTGCATCAAAAACAATAGAATGCCTATGAATAAACCTAACCAAGAAGATGAAAAACCTATCCTCTGAAAACTGTAAAACATGAATGAGAGAAATTGAAGATGACACAAACAAATGTAGAAACATACTATGCTTGTGGATTGGGAGAATCAATCATGTTAAAATGTCCAAACTACTCAAAGAAATCTCCAGATTCAGGGCAATTCCTTAAAAAGAAAAAAAATGCCAATAGCATTTTTCACAGAACTAGAATAAGTAATACTAAATTTTTTATAAAATCACAAAAGACTAAATTGGCAAAACAATCTTGAAAAGAAGAACTCTGGACCAGATGCATTTAACACATATATTCAGAGCAGTTCATCATAAAGCAACAGAATACACATTCTTTTTTTTTTTAAAGATTTTATTTATTTGACAGCGAGAAACACAGCGAGAGAGAGAACACAAGCAGAGGGAATGGTAGCGGCAGAAGCAGGCTTCCTGCAGAGCAGAGAGCCCAATGCGGGGCTCGATCCCAGGTCCTGGGATCTGACCTGGGCGGAAGGCAGCCGCTTAACGACTGAGCCACCTAGGCTCCCCCAGAATACACATTCTTCTGAAGTACACATGGAATATTTTTCAGAATAGATCACATAGTGGGTCATAAATCAGGTCTCAAAAGGCACAAAATATCGAGATTGTACCATGCATATTTTAAGACCACAATACTTTAAAACTTGAACTCAACCACAAGAAAAATAATTGGTACAAATACATGGAGGTTAAAGAGCATCACACTAAAGAATGAATAGGTCAAACAGAAATTAAGAAAAAAATTTAAAACATAAATAAGCAGAAGCAAATGAAAATGAAAACACCACAGTTCAAAAGCTTTGGGATGCAGCAAAGGAGGTCCTAAGAGGGAAGTATATAGCAATATAGGCCTTCCTCAAGAAGCAAGAAAAGTCTCAAATGCAAAACTTAACCTTACACCTAAAGGAGCTGGAAAAAGAACAGCAAATAAACCTTAAATCCAGCAGCAGAAGAAAAATAATAAATATTAGAGCAAAAAATCAATGATACAGAAATCAAAAACCAGTAGAACAGATCAATGAACTACGAGCTGATTCTGTGAAAGAATTTATAAGGTTGATAAACCAACCCCTAACCAGACTTATCAAAAAAAAAAAAAAAAGAGAAAGGATCCAAATAAATAAAATCATGAATGAAAGAGGAGCAATCACAAGCAATATCAAAGAAATAACAGTAAGACAATATTTTGAGCAAGTATAATGCAACAAGTTAGGCAATCTGGAGGAAATGGATACAGTCCTAGAAACATATAAACTATCAAAACTGAAACAGAAAGAAATAGGAAACCTAAACAGACCTATAATCAGCAAAAAAATTGAATCAGTAATAAAAAAAATCTCCCAACAAGCAAGACTCCAGGGCCAGATGGCCTTGTAGTAGAATTCTCTCAAATATTTAGAAAGAAATAGTACCTACTCTTCTGACACTGTTCCAAAAAATAGAAACGGAAGGAAAATGTTAAAACTCATTCTATGAGGCCAGCATTACATTGATCCCAAAGCCAAAGACCCCACTAAAAAGAAAATTGCAAGCCAATATCTCTGATAAACATGGATGCAAAAATTCTCAACAAGAAGGAGAGCCTGAGGTGCTCAGTGGGTTAAGCCTCTGCCTTCAGTTCTAGTCATGATCTCAGGGTCCTGGGATCGAGCCCTGCAATGGGCTTTCTGCTCAGCAGGGAGCCTGCTTCCCCTTCTCTCTCTGCCTGGCACTCTGCCTACTTGTGCTCTCTCTCTCTATCAAATAAATAAATAAAAAATCTTTAAAAAAAATTCTTACCAAGACACTAGATAAAAGGATCCAACAGTAAATTAAAAGGATTTTTTTCACCAAGACCAAGTGGGATTTATTCCTTGGCTACAAGTGTTTCAACATCCACAAATCAATCAATGTGATACTCCACATAATAAAAGACAGGAACCAAACGATCATTTCAACAGATGCAGAAAAAACATTTGACAAAATACAACATCCTTTCTTGGTAAAAACTCTCCACAGTGTAGGGATAGCAGGAAAACACCTCATCGTAAAAGCAATATACTAAAAACACACAGCAAATACCATCCTCAGCAGGGAAAAACAGGACTTTTCCCTTAAGGTCAAGGAATGCCACAGAGACATCCAGTCTCACCACTGTTGTTCAACATCCTCCCGGCAGTCTTAGCCTCAGGAATCAGACAACTAAAAGAAGTAAAAGTCATCCCAACTGACAAAGAAGTCAACTTTCACTCTTCACAGACAACATGATACTTTATGTAGAAAACCCCAAAGACTCCAGGCCAAAAATTTCTAGAAGTGATACAGGAATTCATCAAAGTCCCAGGATATAAAACAACACATAGAAGTCTGTGGCATTTCTACACATCAGTAATGAAGCAACACAAAGAGAAATCAAAGAATCAATCCCATTTACAATTGCACCAAAAACCATAAGATACCTATGAATGAAACTAACCAAAGAGTGAAGGGATTTGCACTCTGAAAACTATAGAATACTTAATGAAAGACATTGAGTAACACACAAAAGAATGGAAAAACATTCCATGCTCATGGATTGGAAGAACAAACAGTGGTAAAATGTGTATGCTACCCAAAGCAATCTACACATACAATTCAATCTCTATCAAAATACCACCAGCATTTTTCACAGAGCTGGAAGAGATAATTCTAAAATTTATATGGAACCAGAAAAGACCTGAATATCCGAAGGGATGTTGAAAAAGAATCAAACCTAGAAGCGTCACTATTCTGGACTTCAGGCTGTATTACAAAAGCTATAATCATCAAGGCAGTATGGTACTGGCACAAAAATAGACACATTGATCAATGGAACAGAACAGAGAACCCAGAAATGAACCCTCAAATCTATGGTCAACTAATCTTTGACAAGGCTGGAAAGAATATCCAATGGAAAAAAAGACATTCTCTTCCACAAATGGTGTGGGGAAAATTGGACAGCCACATGGAAAAGAATGAAACTAGTCCACTTTCTTACACTGTACAAAAAAATAAACTCAAAAAGGATGAAAGATCTAAATGTGAGACAGGAATCCATCAAAATCCTGGAGGAGGATTTTTGATATAGAGGAGGAAGATATAGACATATCTTCAAAGGAAAGGGAAACAAAAGCAAAAATGAACTTTTGGGATAAAAACCTTCTTCACAGCAAAGGAAACAGTCAACAAAACTAAAAGGCAACCTATGGAATGGGAGAAGATATTTGCAAATGACATATCAAAGGGCTAGTATTTAAATCTCTAAAGAATTTATCAAACTCAACACCCAAAAAATAAATAATCCACTCAAACAGTGGGCAGAAGACATGAACAGACATTTCTCCAAAGAAGATGTACAAATGGCCAAGAGACACTTGAAAAAATGCTTAACATCACTTGGCATCAGAGAAATACAAATGAAAACCACAATGAGATACCACCTCACACCAGTCAGAATGGCTAAAAATTAACAACTCAGGAAACAACAGATATTGGCCAGGATGCCGAGAAAGGGGAATGCTCTTACACTATTGGTGGGAACGCAAACTGGTGCAGCCACTCTGGAAAATAGTATGGAATTTCTTCAAAAATTTAAAAATAGAGCCATCCTATGGCCCAGCAATTGCACTACATATTTATCTGAAGGATACAAACATAGTGATTCAAAGGGGCACATGCACCCCAATGTTTATAGCAGCAGAGTCCATAAAAGCCAAAATATGGGAAAAGCCCAGATGCTGCCCATCAAGAGATGAATGGATAAAGATGTGGTACACATACACACACACACACACACGCACACACACACACACACACACACACACACACACACACACACAGAGGAATATTATTCAACCATCAAAAAGAATGAAATATTGCCATTTGCAATGATATGGATAGAACTAGAGGCATAAGTGAAATAAGTCAGTCAGAGAAGGCAAATACTATATGATTTCACTCATAAGTAGAATTTAAGAAACAAAACAGATGAACATAGGGGAAGGGAAGGAAAAATAAAATAAGCTGAAAATTGAGAGGGAGGCAAACCATAAGAGATGCTGAATTCTAAGAAACAAACTGAGAGTTGCTGGAGGGGAAGTGAAGGGTGGGAGGGATGACTGGGTGATGGGCATTAAGGAAGACACTTGATGTAATGGGCACTGGGTACTATATGCAACTGATTAATCACTAAATTCTATCTCTGAAACTAAAAAACAAACAAGCAATCAAAAACAAATGTGGAGGGACACCTGGGTGGCTCAGTGGGTTAAGCCTCTGCCTTCAGCTCAGGTCATGGTCTCGGGGTTGTGGGATCGAGCCCCACATCGGGCTCTCTCCTCGGCGGGGAGCCTGCTTCCCCCTCTCTCTCTGCCTACTTGTGATCTCTCTCCCTCTGTCAAATAAATAAAATCTTAAAAAAAAAAAAAAACAAATGTGGAGGTATTACAATGTCAGATTTCAAGATATACTACAAAGCTGTAGAAATCAAAACAGTATTGTACTGGCACAAAAATAGATCAAGAGAACAGAACCAAGAGCCTAGAATTAAACCCACACTTATATGGTTAATTAATCTATGACAAAACAGACAAGAATTACAATGGGGGACAGTCTCTTCAGTAAATGGTTCTGGGAAAACTAGACAGCTGCATGCAAATAAATGAAACTGGACCACATTCTTTTGCCATACACAAAAATATACCCAAAATGGGTTAAAAACCTAAACGTGAGACCTGAAACCACAAAGCTCCTAGAAGAAAATACAGGCAGTACTTCATTTGACATTGGCCTTAGTAACATTTTTCTGGTTATGTCTTCTTAATCCAGTGAAACAAAAGCAGAAATAAACTATTCCACAACAAAGGGCACCGTCAACAAAACAAAAAGGCAACCTACTAGATGAGAGAAGATATTCACAAATGATATATCTGAAAAGGGGTTAATATTAGAAGTAGATAAAGAACTTACATAACTCGACACCAAAATAATAATTATTATGATGATGATTTAAAAAGAGGTAGAAGACCTGAATAGAGATTTTTTTTTCTTGAAAAGATATACAGGTGGTCAACAGGCACAGAAGATGGTCAACATCACTAATCATCAGAGAAATGTAAATCAAAACCACAATGATATATCACTTCACAGTTATCAAAATGGCTAGAACCAAAAAGACAGGGAATAGTAAGTGTTGGAGAGGATGTGGATTAAAGGGAGCCCTCAGGCACTGTTGGTGGAAATGTATATCAGTGAAGTCACTGTGGAAGACAGTATGGAAGGTCCTCAAATACATCATATATCATATGATCCGGTAATTCCACTACTGTGTATTTACCTAAAGAATATAAAAACACTAATTCAAAAAGGCCTATGCACTGCAGGGTAAACGCTTGTCTTGACCTGCTTACCCTGGGTCTCCAGCCTCCCACCCTCCTCCCCACAAAGGAGATTACAGGTGGAAATAAACGACAGACTTTATTAATAAAAAAAATGTTTGCAGCATCATTTATGACAGTCAAGATATGGAAACAATCCATGTGTCCATCAATAGATGAATGGATAAAGACATGGTATGTATACAATGGAATCTTACTTAGCCATAAAAAAATGGGATTTTTGCCATTTGCACCAACATGGATCAACCTCGAGTGTATTATGCTAATAAGGCAGACAATGAATAACAAATACCATATGATTTCACTTATATGTGGAATGTAAAAAAAAAATGAATAAATGAACAAACAGCCAAAAAAGCAGAAACAGGTCCACCCATAAATACATAAAACAAACTGTTGGTTCCCAAAAAGAGGGGAGTAGGAGGATGGGCAAGATGAGTAGAAAAGAATGAGAGAGAGAGGCTTCTAGTTATGGAATTAAGTCATAGAGATAAAATTTACAGTATAGGGAATATAGTCAATGTTATTAGCATTGTATGGTGACAGAGGGTAGTATACTTGTGATGAGCATTGCATAACACATAGACTTGTCACATAACTATGCTGTGCTCTTGAAATAATGTAACTTTGCAACTTTTAAAACTTTACAATTTAAAAAAAAGAAAAAATAGAGTAAAAGAATGGAGAGAGATAATCCATGCTAACAATTAAAAGAAAGTAGGAGTAGCTGTATTACTATCACACAAAGTAGACTTCAGAGAAAGAAAAGCTATCAGGGATAAAGAGGGGCAATACATAATGATAAAGGAGTCAATATTCCAAATTTACATGACAATCCTTAATATGTATGTGCTTAACAACACAGCATCAAAATATGTGAGACAAAAACTGATAGAACTATAGGGAAAGATTGCTATATCCACTGCTGTAGGTAAAGACTTGATCTCCCTTCTAACATAATGTACATATCCAACAGAAAGAACTTCAGTAAGGACACAGTTGAACTCAATAGCACAATCAGTAACTTGATAGAGTTGAAAACTATTGACTACTTAATTCAACAAAAGCAGAATACACATTAGTCTCAAGCTCACATGAACCATTCACCAAGATAGAAAACATTTGAGCCATAAAACACACCTTAACAAATTCTAAAGAATAGAATACATACAATGTCTGCTCTCAGACTATGAGGAGATTGAGCTGGAAATGAACAGAAAGATAGCTGGAAAACCACAAAAAACGTGGAGATTAAACAATGAATTTATAAATAACATTAAAGAAGTCTCAAGAGAAGTTAAAACAAATATTTTGAATGGAATTAAAATGAAAACACAACGTATCAAAATGTGTAAAGGAGAAGCAAGGCTTAGAGCAAATTTTAGAGCATTGAATGCATATTTAGAAAAGAAGAAATAACTAAAATTAATAACCTAAGCTTTAACCTTAGAAAACTAGTAACAGAAGAGCAAATTAAATCCAAAGTAAACAGTATAAAATAAATATTAAAAATCAGAGCAGAAATAAATGAGATTAAAAACCAGAAATCAATAGAGAAAAATCAACAAACCCAAAAGCTGGTTCTTTGAATATCAATAAATATAAAATAGCTATAAATCTAACAAAATATGTATCAGATTTATATGAAGAAAACTACAAAACTCTGATAAAATAAATAAAAAGCTAAAAAAATGGTGAAACATTTCATGTTCATGGATAGGAAGACTCAATATTATCAAGATGTCAGTTCTTCACAGTTTGACTTACAGAGTAAGTACAATCTCCCCAAAGTATCAGCAAGCTATTTTGTAGATATTGGCAAACTAATTCAAAAATTTAAGTTAAATACCAGAATAGCCAACTAAATGTTGAAGGATAAGAACAAAGTTTGAGGACTGACACTACATGACTTCAAGACTTACTATAAAGCTATAGTAGTCAACACGGTGTGATACTGCAAAGAATAGACAGATCAATAGAACTGAATGGACAGCCCAGAAATAGAGCAACACAGAATCAACTAACCTTTGACAAAGGATCAAAGGCAATACAAAGGCGCATAGATAGTCTTTTCAATGGCGCTAAAACTGGACATTCAGAAGCAAAAATAAATAAATCAAGACACAAATTTTACACACTTCACAAACATTAAAGTGGATCATAGACCTAAA
This sequence comes from Procyon lotor, assembly GCA_028646535.1. Taxonomy (NCBI): domain Eukaryota; kingdom Metazoa; phylum Chordata; class Mammalia; order Carnivora; family Procyonidae; genus Procyon; species Procyon lotor. The sequence goes on along the minus strand of CM053612.1, from coordinate 45,131,262 downwards.
TGTAAAACATGAAATTATAAAACTAGAACATAAGAAAAAATCTAGATAACCGTGGGTATGATGATGACTTTTTGGACAGAACACCAAAAACTCTATCTATGAAAGAAAAATTTGATAAGCTCGTCTTCACTAAAGTTAAAAATTTCTACTTTGAAAAAAAAAAAAAAAAAGAATAAAAAGGCCAAGAGAATGAGAAGAAAAGTCAGAGACCAGAAGAAAATACTTGCAAAGGACTTATCTGATAAAGGAGTTGCATCCAAAATATACAAAGGAATCTTAAAACTTAATAATAAAATAAACATGACTAAAAAGTGGGCAAAAGACTGAAGAGTCACCTCATCAAAGAAGATATTCAGGTGGCAAGTGAGCAAATGAAAAGATGCCATACATCATATGTCAATAGGTAATTACAAATTAAAATAACAATGAGATACCACTCCATACTTATTATAATTGCAAAAATCCAAAACACTAACAACATCGTTAATCTCCACAGAAGAAACTGAACCTCTCATCCATTCCTGGTAAGAATGAAAAGCAGTAAAGCCACTTTTGAAGACATTTTGGCAGTTTCTTAAAAAACTAAGTACATTCTTACCAAATGATCCAGCAACTGCAGTCTTTGGCATTTATTCAAATGAAGTGAAAAATAATGTCTACACAAAAGCCATGGATACTTATAGCAGTTTTATTCATAAGTGCCAAAACATGGAAGCAACCAACATGTCCTTCAGTAGAGGAGTAAACAAAATATATTGTGGTATATTCAGATGATAGGATATTATTCAATGCTACAAAGAAATGAGCTATCAAAATATGCAAAGCCAAGTAGGAAACTTAAATACATATTAGTAAGTGCACTTAATAAATGAAAAAGCTATATATTGTATTATTCCAACTGTATGACATTCTAGAAAAGGCAAAAGCATAGAGACAGCAAAAAGATCAGTAAAATAAGGAAGAGACAGGAATGAATAGGCAAAACATGGAATTTTTAGGGCAGTGAATTATTCTGTATGATACTTTTATAGTGGATGGCTGTCGTTATATTTTATCAGAATCCATAGGCCATATAATGCCAAGAGTGAACATGGGTGTACACTTTGGACTGTTGCTGATGTGTCAATGTAGACTCATCAATTTAAAAAAAATGTACTACTCTTGTGTGGGATGTTGATAGTGGGAAGGTTTTTCGGTGGGGAGGAAATATATGGAGGTACTATACATTCTCCACATTTTTGTTGCAAACTAGAACTACTCTAAACACAAAGTTTATTAATTAAAACATCACATATTTTAAAAGTATTTATACCAAATACTTTACTTTTTTTGTGGAAAATTTTACTTTTTTTTAAATTATGTTATGTCAGTCACCATACAGTACGTAATTAGTTTTTGATGTAGTGTTCCAAGAGGCATTTGCATATAACACCCAATTCTCCGTGCAATACATGCCCACTTTATTACCCATCACTGGGCTAACCCATCCCCCCACCCCTTTCCCCTCTAAAACCCTCAGTTTGTTTCTCGAGTCCACAGACTCTCACGCTTCGTCTCCCCCTCCGATTTCCCCCAATTCACTTTTCCTTTCCTTCTCTTAATGTCCTCCATGCTATTTCCTATGTTCCACAAGTAAGTGAAACTATATGATAACTGATTTTCTCTGCTTGACATATTTCACTCAGCATAATCTCTTCCAGTCCCATCCATATTGAGACAAATGTTGGGTATTCATCCTTTCTGATAGTTGAGTAATATTCCATTGTGTATATGGACCACATCTTCTTTATCCAGTTATCTGTTGAAGGGCATCTCTGCTCTTTCCACAGTTTGGCTATTGTGGACATTGCTGATATGCACATTGGGTGCATGTGCCTCTTCTTTTCACTACATCTCTATCTTTGGAGTAAGTACCCATTGTGCAATTGCCAGGTCATAGGGTAGCTCTATTTTTATTTCTTGAAGGATCTCCACACTGCTTTCCAAAGTGGCTGCACCAACTTCCATTCCCACCAACAATGTAAGAAGGTTCCCCTTTCTCCACATACTTTCCAAACTCTGTTGTTTCTTGCCTTGACAATTTTAGCCATTCTAAGGTAAGGTGTAAAAGTGGTATCTCAATGTGGGTTTTTTTTATTATTACTTTATTATTTTATTTTATTTTTTCAGTGTTCCAAGATTCATTGTTATTCACTACACCCAGTGCTTCATACAATACATGCCCTCCTTAATACTGACCACCAAGGTCCTTCATCCCCCAACCCCTCCCTCAAAAACCCTCAGATTGTTTCCCAGAGGCCACCGTCTCTCATGCTTCATCTCCTCCTCCAAATAAACATTGTTAAAATGTCTATACTGCCCAGAGCAATCTATACTTTTAATGCCATCCCAATCAAAATTCCACCGGTTTTCTTCAAAGGGCTGGAATAAACAATCCTAAAATTGTATGGAACCAGAAAAGACCCAGAATTGCTAAGGAAATGCTGAAAAAGAAAAACAAAGCTGGGGGCATCACATTGCCTGATTTCAAGCTTTACTACAAAGTGGTAATCACCAAGACAGCATGGTACTGGCACAAAAACAGACACATAGACCAGTGGAACAGAATAGAGAGTCCAGATATGGACCCACAACTCTCTGCCCAAATAATCTTTGACAAAACAGGAAAAAATATCCAGTGGAAAAAAGACAGTCTCTTCAATAAACGGTGTTGAGAAAATTGGACAGCTATAGGTAGAAGAATGAAACTTGATAATTCTCTTACACCATACATGAAGATAAACTCAAAATGGATAAAAGACCCCAACGTGAGGCAGGAATCTATCAAAATCCTAGAGGAGCACATAGGCAGTAATCTCTTCGACATCAACCACAGCAACTTCTTTCAGGACATGTCTCCAAAGGCAGAGGAAACAAAAGCGAAAATGAACTTTTGGGACTTCATCAAAATAAAAAGCTTCTGCACAGCAAAGGAAACAGTCAACAAAACAAACAGGCAACACACACGGAATGGGAGAATATATTCGCAAATGACACTATAGACAAAGGGCTGATATCCAAGATCTATAAAGAACTCCTCAAACTCAACACCCAAAAAACAGATAATCATGTCAAAAAATGGGCAGAAGACATGGACAGACACTTCTCCAAAGAAGACATATAAATGGTTAACAGACACATGAAAAAATATTCATCATCATTAGTCATCAGGGAAATTCAAATCAAAACCACACTGAGATACAACCTTACACCATTTAGAATGACCAAAATCAGCAGGACAGTAAACAACAAATGTTGGAGAGGTTGTGGAGAGAGGGGAAACCTCTTCCACTGTTGGTGGGAATGCAAGTTGGTGCAGCCACTTTGGAAAACAGTGTGGAGATTCCTCAAGAAATTAAAAATAGAGCTACCTTATGACCCTGCATTTGCACTACCCCAAAGAATTGTATTTACCCCAAAGAAGCAGATGCATTACAAAGAAGGGCCACATGTACCCCAATGTTCATAGCAGCAGTGGCCATAATCACCAAACTGTGGAAAGAACCGAGATACCCTTCAACAGATGAATGGATAAAGAAGATATGGTCCATATATACAATGGAATATTATGCCTTCATCAGGAAGGATGAATACTCAACTTTTGTATCAACATGGACAGGACTGGAGGAGGTTATGCGGAGTGAAAGTAAAGCGGAGAGAGTCAATGATCTTAAGGTCTTGTGGGTGGAGCATAAGGAAAATCATGGAAGGCATTGTGAGAAGGAAAGGAAGGGCAAATGGGGGGAAATTGGAGGGGCAATGAACCATGAGAGACTGTGGACTCTCAGCAACAAACAGGGTTTTGGAGGGGTGGGAGTGGGGTGTTAGGAGACCCTGGTGGTGGGTATTGAGGAGGGCATGTATTGCATGGAGCACTGGGTGTGGTGCATGAACAATTTATCTTGTAACACTGAAAAAATAAATGTATATGGGGAAAAAATATAATGTTTATAAGGATACTAGCTGGGTTTGAAAAAAGCAAAAAAGCAAAGACACTAAAGAATCCCTTACTGCAGAGATTAAAGAATTAAAATTTAGTCAGGCCAAAATTAAAAATGCTATAACTGAGTTGAAATCTCAAATGGAATCCATAAAACTGAGTATTGATGAAACATAGGATGAATCAGTGATATAGAAGATAAAATGGATAATAATGAAGGTGAAAAGAAGAAAACAGAGGTAATGGGCCACAAACGTAGACTAAGGTGACTCAGTGACATATTAAAACATAATACATTTATATCATAGGAGTTCCAGAAGATGAAGAGAGAGGAAAAGGGGAAGAAAGTTTGTTCAAACACATTATAGCAGAAAACTTTCCAAACCTGGGGGAAGGACACAGACATCAAAATCCAAAAAGCACAGAGAGCTCCCTTTACATTCAACAGAAGCTGACCATCATGAAGGCATAAGGCAGTCAAAATCACAAAACACATAGACAAGGAAAGAATCCTGAAAGCAACAAGGGAAAAAAGTCCTTAACCTACAAGGGAAAACAGCTAAGGTTGCAGCTTATCTGTCCACCAAAATCAGGCAGGCCATAAAGGAGTGGAAGGTTATATTCAATGTGCTGGATGGGAAAAATATGTAGCCAAAAATACTTTGTCCAGCAAGAGTGTCACGTAGAATAGAAGTAGAGATAAAGAGTTTTGAAAACAAAACCTAAAGGAGTTTGCAATCACTAAACCAGCCTTGCAAGAAATTTTAAGGGGGACTCTAGAGTGGAGGGAAAAAAAAAAAAAGACCCAAAGCAACAAAGACTAGAAAGGGCCAGAGAGCATTATCAGAAACACCAACTCTGAAGTTAACAAAATGACACAAAATTCACAGCTTCCAATAATCACTCTGAATGTAAATGGACTAAATGCTCCAAACAAAACGCATAAGTTATCAGAATGGATTAAAAAACAAGACCCATTTTACGCTGCCTACAAGAGATTAATTTTGGACCTAATGACACCTGCAAATTGAAAAGGAAGCAATGGAGAGCCATCTGTCATGCTAATGGACACCTAAAGAAAGCTGAAGTAGCAATTCTTATATCAGACAAACTAGACATTTTAAAAGATTTTATTTGTTTGACAGACAGAGAGAACAAGCAGGGGAAGCAGCAGGTAGAGGGAGAGGGACAAGCAGGCTCCCTGCTGAGCAATGAGCCCAAGTCAGGACTTGATACCAGGATCCTGGGATTATGACCTGAGCTGAAAGCAGATGCTTAACAGACAGCTACCCAGGTGCCCCAGACGAACTAGATTGTAAAACATGACTCTAACAAGAGATGAAAAAAGACATTATATCATATTTAAGGAGTCTATCCATAAGGAAGATGTAAGTTATAAATATGCTCCCAAGATGAAGCAACCACATATATAAATCAATTAGTAATAAATATAAAGAAACTCATTGATAATAATATCATAATGATAGTAGAGGACTTTGACATCCCATTGACAGCAATGCACAGATCATCTAAGGAGAAGACCAACAAGGAAACAATGGTTTTAATGATACATTGGACCAGATGGTTCAGATATATTCAAGATAATCCTAAAAGCAGCAGAATACACATTCTTTTCAAGTGACTATGGAACATTCTCCAGAATAGTTCACATAGTGGGTCCCAAATAAACCCTCAACCAGTATAAAAAGACTAAGATGATACTGTGCATATTTTCAGACCACAATGCTATGAAACCTGAAGTCAACAAGAAAAAATTTGGGAAGACCACAAATACATTGAGATTAAAGAACACCCTACTAAAGAATGAATGGGTTGACCAAAAAATTAAAGAAGAAATTTTTTAAAAATACATGGAAGAAAAAAAACATGAAAATACGACAGTCCAAAAACATTAGAGTGAAGCAAAGGCATTCATAAAAGGCAAATATATAACACAGGCCTACCTCAAGAAGCAAGAAAAGTCTCAAATACACAACCTAACCTTACACCTAAAGGAGATAGAAAAGGAACAACAAATAAAAACTAAAGCTAGCTGAATAAAAGAAATAATAACAATTAGAGCAAAAATAAATGATATAGAAACAAACAAAAAAAAGTAGAAAGATTAATGAACCTAAGTGTTGGTTTTTTGAAAGAATGAAAAAAAGTAGATAAACTATTAGCCAAACTTATAAAAAAGAAAAGATAAAGGAGTCAAATAGATAAAATCACAAATGAATGAGATCACAATCAACACCACACAAATACAAACAATTAAAACAGACTACTACTAAAATGAAAAATTATGTGCCAAAAAGCCAGGCGGATAAATTCTGAAAACCTAAAACCACCAAAACTGAAGTAGGAAGAAATAGAAAATTTGAACAGACTCATAACCAGCAAAGAAATTGAATTGCTATTCAAAAATATCTCAACAAACAAAAGTCCAGGGCTGGTTGGATTCCCAAGAGAATTCTACCACACATTTAAAGAAGAGTTAATACTTATTCTTCCCAAACTGTTCCAAAAAATAGGAATGAAAGGAAAACTTCCAAACTCATTTTATAAAGCCAGAATTACCTTGATTCCAAAACTACATAAAGACCCTGCTATAAAAGAGAATTACAGGAACACCTGGGAGGCTCAGTGGGTTAAAGCCTCTGCCTTTGGCTCAGGTCATGATCTCAGGGTCCTGGGATTGAGCCCTGCATCAAGAGGGGAGCTTGCTTCCTCCTCTCTCTCTGCCTGCCTCTCTGCCTACTTGTGATCTCTCTCTGTCAAATAAATAAATAAAATCTTTAAAAAAGAGAGAGAGAATTACAGGTCAATAACCCTTATGAACATGGATGCAAAAAATCTCAATAAAATACTAACAAATTGAATCTAAAGGTATACCTTAAAAGAACTATTCACCATGATCAAGTGGGATTTGTTCCTGGGCTGCAGGGGTGGTTAAACATTTGCAAATCAATCAACATTATACACCATATTAATAAAAGAAAGGATAAGAATCATATGATCCTCAATAGATGCAGAAAAAGCATTTGACAAAAAACAGTACCCTTTCTTGATAATAAAAACCCTCAACAGAGTAGGGATAGATAGTAGGGATAGATGGGCTCAACATCATAAAAGCCATATATGAAAAACCCACAGCTAATATCATCCTCAGTGGGAAAAAACTGAGAGCCTTTCACCTAGGGTAAGGAAAAAGATAAAGATATCCACCTTCACTATTGCTACATAGCATAGTACTGGAAGTCTTAGTCTCAGCAGTCAGACAACAAAAATTAAAAAAGCATCTAAATTCTCAAGGAAGAATTCAAACTTTCACCATTTGCAGACAACATGATACTCTAGAAAACCTGAAAAGACTCCACCAAAAAGTTGCAAGAAACCATACCTGAATTCAGAAGAGTTGCAGAATATAAAGTCAAAGTGCAGAAATCTGTTATATTTCTATACACCAAGTATGAAGCAGCAGGAAAAAAATTCAAGAAATTGATTCCATTTGCAATTGCACTAAAAACAATAAGATACATAGGAATAAGCCTAACTAAAGAGGTAAAAGATAAGTACTCTGAAAACTACAGAACACTTATGAAAGAAATTGAAGATGACACAAAGAAATGGAAAATCATTCTATGCTTATAGATTAAAAGAACAAGCATTATTAAAATGTCTATATTACACAAAGCTATCTACACTTTTAATGCAGTCTCTATCAAAACACCAAAGCATTTTTCACAGAGCTAGAACAAATAATCCTAAAATTTGTATGGAACCACAAAAGACACCAAATAGCCAAAGCAATTCTGAAAAAAGAATAACAAAACTGGAGGTATCATGATTCCAGATATCAAGCTATATTGCAAAGCTATAGTCATTAAGACGGTATGGGACTGGCACAAAAACAGACACAGAGGCCAATAGAACAGAATAGAGAAACCATAAATGAACCCACAACTTTATGCCCAACTAATCTTGAAAAAAGCACTAACGAATATCTAGTAGGAAAAAAAGTCTCTTCAACAAATAGTATTGGGAAAACTGAAGAGCATGCAGAAAAATGAAACTAGACCTCTTTCTTACACCATACACAAAAGTAAATTCAAAATAGAAGGAAGATCTAAATGTGAGAAAGGAAACTATCAAAATCCTAGAGGGGAAAACTGGCAACAACCTCTTTGACCTTACTAGACATGTCTCTAGAAGCAAGAGAAACAAAACCAAAAATGACCTATTGAGACTTCATTAAGATAAAATCTGCACATAGAAGGAAAGAATCAACAAAACTAAAAGGTAGCTTACAGAATGGGAGAAGATATTTACAAATAACGTATCTGATATCCAAAATATATAAAGAACTTATCAAACTCAACACTGAAAAAACAAATAATCCAGTTAAGAAATGCACAGAAGGCATGAATACAAACTTTTCCAAAGAAGATATCGAGATGTCTAACAGACACATGAAAAAATTCTCAACATCACTCAAAATCAGGGAAATTCACATCAAAACCATTACGTGATACCACTGCACACCTGTCAGTCGTTAAAACTAATAACACAAGAAATAATAGGTGTTGGCCAGATGTGGAGAAAGGGGAACACTCTTGCACTGTTGTTGGGAATGCAAACTGTGCAGCCACTCTGAATAATGGCATGGAGTTTACTCAAAATTTTGAAACTAGAACTATCCTATGATCCAGCAATTGCACCATTAGGTATTGACCAAAAGGATACAAAAATAAAGATTCAAAAGGGTTCATGCACCCTGATATTTTTATCAACATTATTAACAATATCTGAACTGTGGAGAGAGCCCAAATGTCCATCAACTGATGAATAGATAAAGATGTTGTACATATATACAATGGAATATTTATTCAGCCATCAACAATAATGAAATCTTGCCATTTGCAATGGCATGGATGGAGATAGAGTGTATCATGCTAAGTGAAATAAGTCAGTCAGAGAAAGACAAATACCATATGATCTTCACTCACATGTAGAATTAAAAAAATTAAAGATGAACATATCGGAAAGGAGAAAAGACAAAAAAAGGAGAGATGGAAACAAACTATAAGTGACAGGTTTTTGTTTTGTTTTGTTTTTTAGATTTTATTTATTTATTTGTCAGAGAGAGAGAGAGAGAACACAAGCAGGCAGAGACAGAGGGTGAAGCAGGCTCCCTAATGAGCAAGGAGCCCGATATGGGACTCGATCCCAGGACCCTGGGATCACGACCTGAGCCGAAGGCAGCTGCTTAACCAACTGAGCCACCCAGGCGTCCCAGTTTTTTTTAAAGATTTTATTTATTTGTCAGAAAGAGAGCTCAAGCAGGGGAGGGGAAGGCAGACAGAGAAGCAGGGTCCCCCCGAGCAAGGAGCCTGATGTGGGACTCAATCCCAGGACCTCATGATCATGACCTGAGCCAAAGCCAGATGTTTAACAGACCTAGCCATCCAGATGTTCCAGCTATAAATGACTTTTAATGATAAAGAGAAAACTGAGGGTTGATGGAGTGATGTGCGTGGGGGATGGGTTAGATGGCTGATGGGTATTAAAGAGGGCACATGTGATGAGCACTGAGTATTGTATGTAAGTGATGAATCACTGAATTCTACTCCAGAAACCAATATAGCACTGCACTGTAACTAACAAAATTCAAACTAAGAACAAAAGTGAAGGACAACTCATAGAGCAGACAAAATAATGAAATTCATGTATTTGATTATGGAACTACATCCAGAATGTGTGTGTGTGTGTTTATACACACACACATTTATGTATATTATGTGTATATGTGTATATGAATGTGTATATAAATATTTTCAAACTTTTACAACTCAACAATAAACAAGCCCAATTAAAAATGTGCAAAGAAAAAAATTCACACATGATATAAATGAAATATAGAGATCAAGAAAAGATCAATAACATCAGGAACTGATTCTTTGAAAAGATCATCATAATTGATAAACCCACATACAGGTTCATCAAGAAAAAAAAAGAGAGAAGACTTAAATAAATGAAAACAGAAGTGAAAGAGGAGAAATAACAATTGGCACTACAGAAATATAAAGGATTGTAAGACAATATCATGAACAATTATATGCCAACACATTTGTCAATGTAGAAGAAATGGATTTTTTTTTAGAAACATATAACCTTCTAAAACTGAATCAGGAAGAACTAGAAAAATCGAACTGACATACTAGCCATGAAATTGAATCAGTGATCAAAGAACTCCCAAAAAACAAGTTTTGAATAAGATGGCTTAAAAGTTGAATTCTAGGATAAAGATATGGTCCATATATACAATGGAATATTATGCCTCCATTAGAAAGGACGAATATCCAACTTTTGTATCAACATGGATGGGACTGGAAGAGATTATGCGGAATGAAATAAGGCAAGCAGAGAGAACCAATTACCTTATGGTTCCACTTATGTGCTGAGCATAAAGAAAAACATGGAGGGCATTATGAGAAGGAAGGGAGGGGTGAATGGGGGGAAACCAGAGGGGGAGATGAACCATGAGAGACTGTGGACTCTGAGCAACAAACTAAGGGTTTTGGAGGGGAGGGGGGTGGGGGCTGGGCGAGCCTGGTGGTGGGTATTGAGGAGGGCACGTACTGCATGGAGCACTGGGTATGGTGCAAAACAATAAATCTTGTAACACTGAAAAAAATAAATAAATAAAATTAAAATAAAAAAAAAGTTGAATTCTAGCAAACATTTAAAGAAGAGTTAATATCTATTATTTTCAAAATGTCCCCCCCAAGAAAAGAAGAGGAAAGAAAATCTCCAAATTCATTTTATTAGGCCAGCATTACCTGATACCAAAGCCGGATAAAGACACTACAAAGAAAGCAAACCATAAGCCAATATCTCTGATGAACATGCATGCAAAAATCCTCAACCAAATATTAGTAAACTAATTCCAAGAATATATTTAAAAATTCATTCAGCATGATCAAGTAAGATTTATTCCAGGGATGCAAGTGTAGTTCCATATTGGTAAATCAATCAATTTGATACCTCACATGAATAAGAGAAAGGATGAAAGTCATATATCATCTCAGTAGATGCAGAAAAACATTTGGCAATGTACAAAATATATTCATGATAAAAACCCTCAACATAGTAGGTCTATAGGGACCATAGTTCAAAATAACTGAAATGAAAAATCCATAGCTAATATCATATTCAATGGTGATAAATTGAGATTTTTTCCCCTAAGATGAGGAAGAAGACACAGATGTTCACTATAACCAATTTTATTCAACAGAGTACTGGAAGTCCTTGCTACAGCAATCAAGCAAAAGAAATGAAAAGCATCGAAGTTGGTAAGGAAAATATAAAACTGTCACTTTTTGCAGATGATGTGATACTATATATAGGAACCCCTAAACACTCCACTAAAAACCAAGTAAAACTGATAAAATGAATTCAGTAAATTTGATTACAAAATTAATATACAGAAGTCTGTTGGATCTATGCACTAATAATGAAGTAGTAGAAAATAAATTAAGAAAACAATAGCATTGACAATTTCCCCAAAACAATAATACCTAAGAATAAACTTAACCCAGGGAGTGAAAGATCTATAATCTGGAAACTGTAAAATATTGATAAAAGAAATTGAAGATGACAAACAAAATGAAAAGATATTCCATGCTCATGGATAGGAAGAACCAATATTGTTAAAATGTGCATATTACCCAAAGCAATCTACCGATGTAATGCAACTCTTTCACCAAATTTCTTTCAATAAGGAAGAATTTCTTTCACCAAACTAGAACAAATAATCCTAAAATACACAAAAGACCCTGAATAGCAAAAGAAATCTTAAAAAAGAGGAACAAAGCTAGAGTAATCACAATCCCAGATTTTAAGATATACTACAAAGCTTTGTAACCAAAACAATATGGTACTGGCACAAAAAGAAACATATAGATCAATACAACAGAATAAATAATCCAGAAATAATCCCAGGCTCATATGGTCAATTAATCTACAACAAAGGAGGTAAGAATATACAATAGGGAAAAGACAGTCTCTTCAATAAATGGTGTTGGAAAAACCACATGGACAGCTATAGCAAAAGAATGAAACTAAACCAATTTCTTAAACCAAGCACAAAAATAAATTCAAAATGGCTTAATGACCTAAGTATGAGATCTGAAATCATAAAAAGAGAACACAGGCAGTAATTTCTCTGACATCAACCATAGCAACATTTTTTTCTAGATATGTCTCCAAAGGCAAGGGGAAGAAAAGCAAAAATACACTATTAGGAGTATACCAAAAGCTTTTTCACAGCAAGAAAACCATCAAGAAGACAAAAAGACAACCTACAGAAAGGGAGAAGATATTTGCAAGTAGTATATCCAAAAAGGGATTAATATCCAAAATATATAAAAACTTATACAACTCAACATCAAAACACTAAGCAATCCAATTAAAACATCAGCAGAGGACCAGAATACACATTTTCCAAAAACAACATCTAGATGGCCATCAGAAACATGAGAAGATGCTCAGCATTACTGATCATCAGGGGAATGCAAATCAAAATCACAAGGAGAAATCACCTCACACCTGTTAAAATGGCTAAAATCAAAAAAGACAAACAAATGTTGGTGAGGATGTGGAGAAAAAGTAATCCTTGTGCCCTGTTAATGGGAATATAAATTGATACAGCCACTGTGGAAAACAGTATAGAGTTTCCTCAAAAAGTTAAAAATAGAATTACTATATCATCCAGTAAGTGCACTACTGGATATATATCCATAGAAAATGAAAACATTAATTAAAGAAGAGATATGGACCTTTACATCTATTGTAACATTATTTATAATAGTAAAGATTTTGGAAGCAATCCAAGTGTTTTCTTATAGATAAATGGATAAAGAAATGGTATATATATATTACTCAGCCATAGAAAAGAATGATATCTTGCCATTGGCAACATTGATGGAACTAGAGGTTATAAGTGAAATAAGTCATTCAGAGAAAGACAAATACCACATGTTTTCATTCATATGTTGGATTAAAAAACAGGACAAGTGATCAAAGAAAAAGAGACATGTAAAAAACCAGACTCTTATATATAGAGAACAAATATGTTTGCTGGAAAGGTGGTAGGCTGGGGGATGGGTGAAATAAATAAGGAGAAATAAGAGTAAACTTATCTTGATGAACACTCACAAATGTATTTAGTTGTTGAATCATTGTATATTACACCTGAAACTAATATAGCACTATGTTAAATATACTTGAATGAAAAATTATTTTGAACAATTGTACACCAACTAATCAGGTAACCTAGATGATATAAACAAATTCCTAGAAACATATAACCTACCAAAAATAAATCACAAAAAACAGAATATTTGAATAGACCTTCAACTACTAAGTAGATTGATTCAGCAGTCAAAAAAAAAAAAAATCCAACAAAGAAAATATTTAGATCAGTTTGTTTCAAATGTTTAAAAAAGAACTGACAATTATTTTAAAATTCTTCTAACAAACTGAGGAGGGAATAAACATTTCCTAAGTCATTCTATTGGGACCAGCACTACCCTCAAACTAAAACCAGACAGCTACTACAAAAAGAGCACTATGATGAACATCGCTTATGAACATGGATGCAAAAATTCTCAGTAAAATACTAGCAAACTAATTCAACAGCTTATTTAGACAGTGACAAAACATGACCAAGTGGGATTTATTCCTGGAATTTAAAGGTAGTTCAACATATGAAAATCTATCAATGTAATATACCACAGTAACAGAATGGAGGAAAAATGAAACAAAACAAACAAAAACATGATCATGTCAGTTGATACCAAGAAAATATTTGTCAAAATTAAACACCCGTTCATGATAAAACAGTCAATCTACAAGAAATAGAAAACATTTCTAGGTGATTAAGGCCATGTGTGAAAAACCCACAGCCAACATCATACTTAATGGTAAAAAAATGAAAACATTTTCTCAATGATCAGGATCAAGACAAGGATTTCCACTTTTAGTACTTTTACTTAATATAATAGTGGAATTTATCTCCACAGCAATTAGGCAAGAAAAAAAATAGAAGTCATACAAACTGGAAAGGAAGAAGTAATAAACTGTTGGAAAGTGACATGTCCATTTACACTGAAAAGCCTAAACACACATACACAGCAAAAAAAGAGCTGATAAATAAATTTGTCAAATTTGTATGATACAAAATCAGCACACAAAATTCAGTTGTGAGGCGCCTGGGTGGCTCAGTGGGTTAAAGCCTCTGCCTTGGTCCTGGGATGGAGCTCCGCATTGGGCTCTCTGCTCAGCAGGGAGCCTGCTTCCCCCTCTTTCTCTGCCTACTTGTGATCTCTCTCTCTCTCTCCCTCCTTCTCTGTCAAATAAATAAATAAAATCTTTTTTAAAAATTCAGTTGTATTTATATGCGGTAATAATGAATAATCCAAAAAGGAAATTTAAAAATAATTTGTTACAATAGCATCAAAAAAAAAAAAAATACTTAGGGATGAACTTAAGGAAGTGAAGGAATTATAAACTGAAAATTATAAAACATGATTGAAAGAAATTAAAAAAGACACAAATAAATGGAAAGAAATCTCATTCATAGGTTGGAGGACTAATGTGAAAATGGCAATACTACCCAAACTGATGTATAAATTTAATGCAATCTCTATTAAAATCCCGATGATTTTTTTTGTAGATATACAAAAATCCATTCTAAAGTTTATATGGAACCTCAAGAGACTCCAAATAGCCAAAATAAGCTTGCAAAAGAAAAAAAATGAGTTTCACATTTTCTGATTACAAAACTTACTACAAAGCCATGGTAACCAAAACAAATGGCCAAATGATTTCTGACAAGGATGCCAAGATCATGCAAAAGGAAAGCAATAGTGTCTTCAACAAATGGTGTTAGGAAAACTGTATATCCACATAAAAAAATAAATGAGTTTAGGCCCCTATACCACATACAAAAATTAACTTCAAATGTATTAAAAATGCAAATGTAAGAGCTACAGTGATAAAACTCAGAAGAAAATTTAAGGAAAAAGCTTCATTACATTGGATTTGGCAATGATTTCTTGGATATGACACTAAAATGACAAAGAACAAAAGAAAAACTAGGTAAGGCAAACATCATCAAAATTTAAAGCTATTGTGCATTAAAAGACACTATTAACATTGTGAAAAGATAACCCATGGAATAAGAAAATTATGTGCAAATCTTTTTTTTTTTTAAGATTTTATTCATTTATTTGACAGAGAGAGAGATCACAAGTAGGCAGAGAGAGGAGGAAGCAGGCTCCCTCCTGAGCAGGGAGCCCGATGTGGGGCTCGATTCCAGGACCTTGAGATCATGACCTGAGCCAAAGGCAGAGGTTTTAACCCACTGAGCCACCCAGGGGCCCCGATGTGCAAACCTTATACATGATAAGAGGTTGTTCTCCAAAATATATGAAGAACTACAACTCAACAACAGCAATAACAATAGCAGCAATTACAGCAATAAGAACAACAAAACCCAGCCTGATTTTTTTAAAAAAATGGGCTAAGGCCTTGAATAGATACTTTTTAAAAATGATATCTAAATGATCAATAAGAACATAAAAGCAAGATATTCACCATCAGTCGTCATTGGAGAAATATAAATCAGTCTGTGAGCTACAACTCATACACATTAGAATGCCTGCTGAGGCGTCCTACTCCTGGTTAAAAATCAAAGTGTGGGGGCGCCTGGGTGGCTCAGTGGGTTAAAGCCTCTGCCTTCGGCTCAGGTCATGATCTCGGGGTCCTGGGATCGAGGCCCGCATCGGGCTCTCTGCTCAGCGGGGAGCCTGCTTCGCCCTGTCTCTCTGCCTGCCTCTCTGCCTACTTGTGATCTCTCTCTGTGTGTCAAATAAATAAATAAAATCTTTAAAAAAAAAAAACAACGTGTGATTTTTTAGGCTTGACCACAGGCAATTACAAAGGCTTTACCTAACAGGCCTCACAGGTGAAAGCTATTATCCTCATGTCAGACTTGAGGCATAGACAATGCATCACAATCTCTGACAGAGTTACATTCAAGATTTCAAGCTTCTCTAGCTGATCATGCTATTTACATATTTACATCCCTAGTCCTGATACCTGGATTTCCAAGTCTCTTAATCTGAGGACTTCCCTGAGGTCCTCTTCAGGCACTTCTACCAAGACTCCCTATGGAGGAAGAAGCAGAAAAACTTTTTAAGACTTTTCCCCACTCTGACTCAGTACCTAGTACTTTTCCACTCTAACTCTTCCCACAGTTTAATCTCCAACACCAGAGTCCATAAAACTGTTGGAGACTTTTGTTTGTGTTCTCTCAATAGTGAGATAAACCCCACATCTCCTTTGATCTACCTGACCTTTCATCTTTGCACTGTTCCATGGGAGAAAATGCAACAGGGGGAGGTGGCTCTTTTTCTGGTTTTGGCCTCTTGTTTACACTATCATAGTAAGTTATTAAAGGTTTAACTCTCATTTTTGGCTTGTTGCTTTAATTTGCTACTGTGACACCTAATAGTTCAGCGCTTGCTCTCTCTCTCTCTCTTTCTCTCTCTTTACCAGTTCAGTTTGGCTCCTAACACCTATTATTAAAAAAAAAAAAAGAAGAAGAAGAAAAGAAAAGAAAACAGCAAAGTTGTGGGGAAATTGCTACTCTACAGCATTGATGGTGGAAATGTAAGATGGTTGCAGATGCTATAAAAAATGGTATGACAATTCCTCAAAAAATTAAACATAGAATTATATGATCCAACAATTACATTTCTGGTGGTATATACCTGAAATAAGTAAAAGAATATATACCCTTGTTCATAGTATCATTATTCACAATAGCCAAAAGCAGAAACATCTCAGGTGTCCAACAGTTGAATAAATAAATATGTTATATACATAGAATGGACTATTATTCAACCTGGAAAACAAATGAAATTCTGACACATGTCACAATATGAAGGAACCTTGAAGACATGCTAAGTGAAATAAGCCAGTTGCAAAAGACAATTATATGATTACTCTTATATAAACTTTCAAGAGTAGTTAAATTCATAGACAAAAGGTAGAACAGTGTTTACCAGGGAGTTAGGGTAAGGAAAATGGAAAATTATTAATTAGCACAGATTTTCAGCTTTGGAGATGGATAGTGGTGATGATTACACAACAATGTGAATATATTAATGCCACAGAAATACACATTTAAAAATGGTTAAAATGCGGGGCGCCTGGGTGGCTCAGTCATTAAACGTCTGCCTTCGGCTCAGGTCATGATCCCAGAGTCCTGGGATCGAGCCCCGCATCGGGCTCCTTGCTCGGCAGGAAGCCTGCTTCTCCCACTACCATTCCCTCTGCTTGTGTTCCCTCTCTCGCTGTGTTTCTCTCTGTCAAATAAATAAAATCTTTAAAAAATAATAAAAATAAAAAATAAAAATGGTTAAAATGGTAAACTTTATCTAATGTATATTTTACTATAATAAAAAATAACATATTGAAAAATATATATATGGTACTTAGGAATAAACTTAGCTATGTAGATGAAACAGTTGTATACTGAAAACAAAAAATATAACTGAAAGAAATTAAAGACATAAGTGGAAAGACATCCTATGTTCATATTTTCTACAATAAAAATAATCTAATGAAAGCTAAAATTAATAAAATTAAACTGATCAGGATAGGATATGCTATGGTAAAAAGACAACACCAAAATCTCACTGGCTTAAAAACAGTAGTTTGTTTTTCCCTCATACTACATGTACTACATATCCATTGTGTAGACTGGGGAGGGCCACTCTGCTTCATATGGTCCAATATCTAGATGACTTGCCATTTACATTCACTGACACAGGGAATTATGAAGGAAAACAAGACACATGTTTTTAAGAACTCTGCCTGGAAGTAACACTTATAACCTGCTCACATTTTATTGCCTGCTCAAAATAATTCTTATGGCTATACTTATTATCAAAGGGAAAGAGTTCAGTGGTCCATTATACCCTGAATAGGAAAAGAACCAGAAATCCTGGTGAGTACTACTAATGTCTTCAACAAAAATAAAATAGAATTATTCTCATAATTGCTGAATTATAAATATTGTTATTACCATATTTACTCTATGTAGTGCTTTATGGTTTTATAAGCATTTCATACAAATAATCTCAAACCTAAGAATACTGTTATCCCTCTTGATATAAATACATATCATCCTCTTGATCTACTGTGGCTAATAAAAGTTAAAATGTTGGTTCAGAATTAGAGGTAGGCACCTCGCTGCCTTAGTTGGTGGATCCTGCAACTCCTGATCTCTGGGTTGTGAATTTGAGCTTCATGTTGGGTGTAAAGATTACTTAAAAAAAATAAAATCTTTATGTTCACAACAGCCAAACTATGGGAAGAGCCTAGATGTCCATCAACAGATGAATGGATAAAGATGTGAGATAGATCGATAGATCAATCGATCAATCTGACATCTTATTTATCCATACATACACACACACACATAAACACACACAATGGAATACTACTCAGACATCAAAAAGGATGGGATCTTACCATTTACAATGACGTGGATGGAATTGGAGGGTATTATGCTAAGTGAAATAAGTCAGAGAAAGACAATTATCATATGGTTTCAGTCAAATGTGAAATTTAAGAAACAAAATAGAAGATCATAAGGGAAAGGAGGGAAAAATAAGACAAAATTAGACAGACAAACCATAAGAGACTCCTAACTATAGGAAACAAACAGGGTTGCTGGAGGGGAGGTGGGTAGGAGGGCACTTGATGTAATGAGCACTGGGTGTTGTTATATGCAATGGATGAATAGCTGAATTCTATATCTGAAACTAATAATACACTATATGTTGATTAATTGAATTTAAATAAAATAAGTTAAAATAAATTTAAAAATAAATTTAAAAATAAACAAACCCCACACACAAAATTACAGCAGGAATAATAAAGTTACCTGTCAAAAATACTGGCAGCATGCACAGGGAAAATATTAAGAAACTAAGGGGCATGCCAGTAGTTTTTACATCAGACCACATAGGTAGCCATTCACTCGTAAGGGTGGGCCACATGGTTCAAATCAAGAGATAATAAAATGGGCTGTTTGTTCTTGATGGGATGAGGCAGAATGATGATAGCAGCAAGTAAAATGTTTCAAAAGTACGCCTAAGGGAGAAAGCACACACTCTCTACTAAGTACATACCACCTTCCGAATGTTAATTTTGAAAAATGCCACTAGTGACCAAAAATTGTTTTGAAAAGGTTGATGGTACTAGAAATTTAGTTAAGATGAGGACAGTTAGCACTGACATCTCTCAGAGCAACATTATCAAAATCCTCAAAACATATATGAAGGATTTAGTATCAAGATTTGACATTTTCAAGGCACCTGAGTGGCTCAGTGGGTTAAGCCTCTACCTTCAGCTCAGGTCATGATCTCAAGGTACTGGGATCAAGCCCTGCATTGGGGGGTCTCTGCTCAGCAGGGAGCCTGCTTCCCCCTCTCTCTCTGCCTGCCTCTCTACCTACTTGTGAACTCTTTCTCTCTGTCAAATAAATAAATAAAATCTTAAAAAAAAAAAGAATTGACATCTTCTTTGAAATATTAGAAGTTATGTTAATTATACTTGAGTGTTTCCCACTCACAATCCTGTTTTCTTTATTTCTATATGCAATCAATATTACATCTACATCAGTCCTGTTTTACTGTAAAGTTCTAGTTCTATAACTGAACACCATTTCTTAAAATATTCCCTAAATGGAAAATGTTCTATTTATTTTATTTCTAATAAAATATAGTGCATAAAAATTGAATTAAGATCTCATAGGATTGTTCTATGAACAAAACAGTAGTGGGCAGATAACAGTAAAGTCATAGGCATTTGTCACTCAAAATGATATTAATCCACAAAAACACTTCAGTTTTTCTGAAAAACTGCTAAGAAAGAAAAAAAGAAAGAAAAAGAAAAGTAGCATTCCACCCAAATCCCCGCTATGGGTGAATAAGCAGAAAAACATGTATCTGAGTGATAGGCATTCATCCAAGAGCAATACTATGACTGTTTTAATTTCGTTTATGTAGTATTTACACTCAAAATTTTTAATATTTTATACTTAACAAAAAATTTAAAAATAACTTATTTGTCAAAGAAATGAATCCTAATAAATGGTTATTTACAAATCAGAATATTGCAACTTTAAATTTTGTCACTTTTTTTCTTAATATGTTTGTTTCTATACTTTCCCCAGATCAATAGTAATTTCTCTATAAGGTAGGTAAATTTTCTACATAAAGACAGGAGTATGAAATAAAGTGTTGGAAAAGAGTCTAAGATGGGAAGTTATTGTGTAATGGAGAAAAGAAATGGTTACAAATACAGAGGTTTGATTTAGTCTAGGTAGTCTTAGTAGTTTAGTCTAGGTTTAGTCTTAGTAATCTAAGTTACTAGACTACTATTAGGTAGTCTAGTACTATTAGGTAGTCTAGTAACTTATTTTACTATAAGTAAACTAAGAATTATATATCTGTCCTTTCTCCACTTCTCTCAAAAAGGAAACTCCCCTCTCATTTGGATGAGAAACATCCTTCCACTTCCTTGATTCCTCACAACCTTCCATTCTTAACAAACCAACACACACACACACACACACACACACACACACACAGATCTTATGAAATATTCCTGGTGAAATATTCTAGGCTTAAGATAAAACATTTCCTCTAATCATTTGGCTCATTCATTTTTTTAAAAATTGTTCATACATATACATTAAGCACTTCTCATCTAGGCATTGTGTTAACTATCATGAAAGTGTGGGCAGGGAGTAGAGGGACAATGAGGTAAAGTCTAATTGACTGGAGGAATCAAGAAGGCATTCTTAGAGAAAATGGAATGTAAGTTGGGTCTTCCATAATTAAAGTGCTCCTGAACCCAAGAAAGCCATTAGGACCTAAGGCATTCTAAAATTTGCTTAACACAGTCACCATCCAGAAAGTTGATGATGAAGCCATTTTCTTAAGTGTAACAGAGAGTGAGTGAAGACAGGGAGTTCTAGAACTCCCCAAATGATAGCACGGTGTGGTCTTACATTCTGCCTGCTTGAATATAGTCCTTTCCTTAGTTATTTTAGGACATATCTTCAGGAAGCCTGTGTAACTGAGTGCATTACTATTTGGCTTTGTTCCTTACTCCTTACATAATTTAAAGAACACAGTCAAGTGCAACAAGAAAAAAAAAGCCAATTTATATGGGTATATTAAATCATGAGAAACTATAACATGACTATTTTGAGTTGACAAAAAAAGCATCAGATAAGCTTTAGGAAATAAATAAGTAAATGTGAGGCAAGTCACTTTGCAAATGAATAACCAAAACTCTTTTATCCATGTCACTTAAGGCATAGCAATAGGACTTAGGTCATTGTTGATTGTGAATTACTCCAGAAAACAACTAAAACAAAGAACATTACTCACCCAGTATCACTACATTGAGGTTTAGTTGCATTTAAACTACACAAAATTTGGGGGGAAAAAAAAACTACATAAAATTTGGCAGCTTCTTTTCTTTAAGATTTTATTTATTTATTTGACAGAGATAGCAAGAGAGGAAACACAAGTAGGGGGAGTGGGAGAGGGAGAAGCAGGTTTCCTGCTGAGCAGGGAACCTGATGCAGGGCTCAATGCAGTGCTCAATGTGGGTGTCCATCCCAGGACCCTGGGATCATGACCCAAGCCAAAAGCAGACGCTTAAGGACTGAGCCACCCAGGTGCTCCAATTTGGCAGCTTTTTTTTTTTTTTTAAAGATTTTATTTATTTATTTGTCAGAGAGAGAGAGAGAGCACAAGTGGGCAGAGTGGCAGGCAGAGGCAGAGGGAGAAGCAGGCTCCCCACTGAGCAAGAAGCCCAATGTGGGACTCGATCACAGGACCCCGGAATCATTACCTGAGCCGAAGGCAGAAGGCAGTTGATTAACCAACTGCCAGCCACCCAGGCATCCCGAATTTGGCAGCTACTATTGGAGAAATAGAAACAGAGAAGGAAAAGGTTAAAAGAATATATCAAGTAGGAATTCAGAGGATACTTGGAGATATATAGAAACAAAATCAAATAAAAGCATATACTTTGGGTGGGTGGCTCAGTAGTCTGCCTTCGGCTCAGGTCACGATCCCAAGGTCCTAGGATCGAGCCCTACATAGGGATCCGTACTCAGTGGGAAGCCTCCCTTTCCCACTCCCCCTACTTGTGTTTCCTCTCTCACTGTGTCTCTGTCAAATAAAATCTTGAAAAAAAAAAAAGAAAAAGTTTATTCTTTGACCTTTGAAAGAGATGGTGATGAAATGACTATGATGGCAGCTACAATTTAGTGAGCACCAAGCATTTTATGTATACTATCTTACCTCAACTTTACCAAATGAAGGTATTTGAAGATCTAACTTACATCAGAAAAATAGAAATACATTGTGCAATCAGTGACAACTACATAAATATGAACCTCCTCTGTTGTTATGGTTAATATAAAATATATTAAAAGATATGGGGGCACCTGGGTGGCTCAGTGGGTTAAAGCCTCTGCCTCTGGCTCAGGTCATGATCTCAGGGTCCTGGGATCGAGCCCCGCATCTGTCTCTCTGCTCGGCGGGGAGCCTGCTTCCCCCTCTCTCTCTGCCTACTTGTGATCTCTCTCCTGTCAAATAAATAAAATCTTTTAAAAAAAAAAACAAAGATGATCTGGGGCACCTGGGGGGCTCAGTAGGTTAAGCATCTAACTCTTGGTTTTGACTCAGGTCATAATTTCAGGGCCATAAGACTGAGGGAAGTTTTGGGCTCCACTATCAACTAGAAGTCTGACAGATTCTCTCTCTGCCTCTCACTATCCCCTCCCTCCCACTCAGGTGCACTCTCTCCCTCTAAAATAAGTAAACGAATAAAACCTTTAAAAAAAAAAGATATCTTAACTGAATCATTTATTTGGAAAGTCTGTATAAAATCTGACTTCAATCACTGTATATAAACTTATTATTTGTATTTTAAATTAAAAATAAACTCATGGGCAAGGGTCAGTGAGACAATGGTAATGATATCAAACTATATAAATATCTTAGATAAAACAGATCTTTAATTTTTATTTTACTATAGCTAAAAACTCCAGACATGATTATTTGCAGTAGGCTTTTTTCCTATTTGATTCTCCTGCTCTTCCACTTCCTGCACAGCTTTTGCATGGCTCCCACAGCAGTGCACTTCACATTGGTATGAAGTGCTGAAATTATCTCTGCTTTTTACAATACTTGGTGGCGCCTGAACAGGGACCTGAGTACTCGGGATCGTCATATGCCACAGCAGGTAAGGAACTCCTCCAGGGCAAAGACGTCTCAGGATTTGGAATCTGTAAGTGGAGGAGCAATTGTGCATTGGGAGTAATAAATTATGGGACAACTACAGACCAAAGATAAGTCGCTTTTTACACAAGTTCTTAAATCTATGTTAAAGAATCGTAGAACAAAAGTTAGTGATGCTCAAATATAGAGATTTCTTAAATTTGTCCAAGAAGCTTACCCGTGGTTTCCAGGAAGGCACAGTTAATCTTCTGGCCTGGAAAAAGGTAGGAGATAGCCCGATTCAGGGCTTGATCCCAGGACCCCAAGAACATGACCTGAGTGGAAGGCAGAGGCCTCAACCCACTGAGCCACCCAGGTGCCCCTGGATTCTGAGCTTCTGTGCAAAATTGGTGAATACTTTTTCTCCTCTTCCTTTACTCTAATTTCAGGGGCCCTTCAAGGATTATGGTCTTAATGGAACATTTTCATGTTGATTGCTCTAGCCTGTGTCTACTCTATGGGGAGAAGCAAGTTTGCCTTTTGACTGTAAGTCAGTACCCTGGCCAGAATGGTAATAAGACCCAGAAACTTGATGCCTTCTCTTGATTCCCGTTCTTATACAAAGTTGTCTGTCTTGGGCACCGGACAGCCACCTAAGTTACCAGGACAGCTACCAATCTTAAGACTCCCATGTGAGGTTTTCTCCCGACTGATCTAATGTGATCCCCTCCACATCCCTGGCCTCACCACTTCTGGCTGTGAGACCTGCACTGGGAGCCAGCTGGAACCAGTACCCAGTTGAATTAAAACCCACCAGGGGACTGTTTCATAGGGAAATTGACTGTAGGGAACATATGTGTTGGAATGTTGCTTAGACCATGATGGCTTTCAATCTTTACTGTTTCTTGTCAGTGTCCTCTACTAACTACCTAAAGCTACAAAATTCGGTAAAACATTTCCGGTACTTTCCATGGGTTAAAATGGCAAGGCAGTACTCAACCTCCAGGACATTCGATGGTACGGCCGGGTTTTCAGTCCATTCTCCAGGCACCCATCTGTAGCTGTAGCCTAGGATGCCATGGGGAAGGGGAGGGACACTGGCACCCTTCCAGGGCCTTTTATGGCAGGAATGCCTTCACAGGAAGGCAGGATTGTGATCAATAGTGATGTTTTGTTTGAGGGAAACCTCCAGTCGCTTTTGACACACGGGAACCTCTGACATATCCTGCGTGGGACACCACCCAGGAGTCAGGGGGATTTAGTAATGGACTTTTTTTACTTTTTTGGGAGCATGGCTTCAGTAGGCTTCTTCAGTTCCCAAGGACTACCTTGGAGTGTCTTTTAACCCACCGGAAACAAATTGTGTTGTGAAACTTAGGGAAGGACTGAGCTCCTGTAACACTGCATGGCCTCAGTGGCACCTATGAGTTAGATCTCCTCTGCAAGAAATAGGGCAAATGGACCTAGG
>CM053612.1:45093399-45105930 GCA_028646535.1 Procyon lotor | reverse complement strand
TGTCCATCTTTTGATGTAATTATCGGTTTTGTGAGTGTTGAGTTTGAGGAGTTCTTTATAGATCCTAGATATTAGACCTTTGTCTCTAGTGTCCTTTGCGAATATCCTCTCCCATTCTGTGGGTTGCCTGTTTGTTTTGTTGACTGTTTCCTTCGCTGTGCAGAACCTTTTTATCTTGATGAAGTCCCAAAAGTTCAATTTCGCTTTTGTTTCCTTTGCCTTTGGAGACATGTCCTGAAAGAGGTTGCTGTGGGTGATGTCGAAGAGGTGACTGCCTATGTTCTTCTCTAGGATTTTGATAGATTCCTGCCTCACGTTGAGATCTTTTATCCATTTCGAGTTTATCTTTGTGTATGGTGTAAGAGAATGGTCAAGTTTCATTCTTCTCCATATAACTGACCAATTTTCTCAGCATCATTTATTGAAGAGACTGTCTTTTTCCCACTGGATATTTTTTCTTATTTTGTCAAAGATTATTTGACCATAGAGCTGTGGGTCCATATCTGGGCTCTCTATTCTGTTCTACTGGTATAGACCAGAAAATTGAGACAAAGAATAAACTGAGGGCAAAATAACACAGGAAGTAAATTGGGTAACCAGAATTTACATCCATGAACTCTCACTTGAGTCCAAATTCTCAGGCATTATTTAAAAACGTAGTAGCTAACACTGACAGAATTTATCATACACGAACACTGTTCTAACTCATAACATATATTGATCCATTTAATCTCGAAATACTCATCCAACAATTGAATGATATAAGTATAACTAGCACTAGTAGTCCCTGCATTGCTAAAATTTGGGGGGAGAGCACGAAAAGAGATTTCTTTTTGCCAGGGAACTTTTTATTATTTAACTAATAAAAGGCAAAGCTATCAGTTCACATATTTGTGAAGCAATTGCAGTCAAAACACTTGCACACATAAGGTGACCACTTTTTGCTCTGGGGTCCAATAATTTAAAATAACATAAGCAATATTACTTACTAGTTTTATTTTACATTGTAAACCTGATGGTGTATGGAATTGTGCTAAATTTAAGCCCACTACAGGATATAAGGTAACAACTTCGAAATCAGCCTTTTAAGCACCACGAGTGTTTTATTGTCTTTTTATATTCAGGTCCCCCATGTGTGGTGTTTCGGTGTAGTTCTATAAGTGATGTGTGATGTTCTATAAGTTTTATAAATGTTCTGTAAGTTCTATAAGTTCTATAAGTGATCATCATGTGATGATGAAAACTTAGTTTCAGTTTGAAAGAATCTTGATATTCAAAAGTGCTGGCTTCCATTCCCACTTTGACACTAACTGAAGAATCTAACTTCCCTGGCCCTCAGTTTTTGCATCTGTAAAATAAGCATGGTGGACATGAGTATATGGAAGCCCTTTATAATTCTGAACATTTGATTCTATGAAGCCACTAACCAGTCACAAAATGAAGTGTAATTATTTCATAACTTTTTTGGGGACAAAATGAATAATGGTGGCTCTTTTTTCCCTTTTGGTTAGACATATAGGATTAAAACATGAACATTATTTACCTTTTATCACAGATTTGAGCAGTAAGGGGAGGCTTGTTTCTAAAAATCATAGCATTGTAGCACCTGAGTGCTCAGTCAGTTAAGCATCTGCCTTCAGCTCAGGTCATGATCTCAGGGTCCTGGGATTGACCCTGTCTAGCTTCCTGCTCAGTGGAGAGTCTGGTTCTTGCTCTCCTTCTGCCTCTTCTCCTGCTTGTGCTCGCTCTCTTTCTTTCTCTTCTCCTGCTTGTGCTCACTCTCTTTCTCTCTTGTGCTCACTCTCTCAAATAAAGAAATGAAATCTTCAAAATAAAAATCATAACATTGCATAGAAATTCCTTTGAAAATATCTATATTATGTCCATGTGTGAGTAGGAAATTACGATCATGAAAAGTAGTTAGAGTGTTCAGAGAGTCTTAATTATGAAGCAGTGTTAATTGAATAATATATGGTAGTTATTAAGAGGAACTTTTCAAAGTTGATGTGTTATGACTCAACTGCCAGTCAGCAATGAGATATTACACTACAGAATCCATGTATAAAGAATCCCTGGCACCAGTGATAAGAATGCATAATAGCTATCTGGCACCAAAAATCATGGTTTATACAGAGTGTATAAGCTAAGACTCAAAGCATCTCCTGGCAGAAAGAGCTACCCAAGTAGTTATAAGCCATACATCTGATAAACTATTTTCATAAACCTTGTGTGCAGAACTGATGAGATCAGGATAAAATCTCCCTACAAAGTCATCCTAAGATTTGTTCTTCCTTTCTGAGCATTGTATAAAATAATAATAAACATCACATTTCAGCAGAATTACAAAATAAGTAAAGAGCAGCTTACCTACCTCCTGAGTAAAGGAGATAATAGAAAAAAAAGGAGCAAAAAAAGTCCGTTTTTAGGGGCGCCTGGGTGGCTCAGTGGGTTAAAGCCTCTGCCCTTGGCTCAGGTCATGATCCCAGGATCCTGGGATGGAGCCCCACATCGGGCTCTCTGCTCAGCAGGGAGCCTGCTTCCCCCCCACCCCCCGCCCCCGTCTGCCTCTCTGCCTACTTGTGATCTTTCTCTGCCAATAAATTTCAAAAAATATATATTAAAAAAAAATAAGTCTGGTTTTAGAGCTTCTTACAGGGAAATGCAGTTTTAATGAATGTTCATAAGTACAAAGAAGTCAGTTATACCATAAACTCAGGAAGCATTACATTTACTAAGCATTTATTGTTAGCTCTAGCAAGACCAAAGTGAATGCATAAAAATATTATCATGGTAAAATATGAAACTAAAAGAGTTTTCACAGTTACATGCTTTATTTTTAATAAAAAAATTCCATTAACACTGACCTATAGTATTTCTCTGAAATATAAAACATATCTCTCTTCATAGTTAAAGGTTGTATAATAAGCAAGGCCATAGCCTTATTAAAAAAATGTCATGCTAATGCTATTGGGGAACTTACCATCTAATACAGGTCAAGAGTGGGAACCACAAATAATTCTGGGTTAACAGACCTAAGCAGTTCCAAAAAGACATTCTAAAAAAACTTAATATAATTTATTACATTATTTTCATTTCCCATGGTCTCAGTAGTCACCAAATGCATTTACAGAAAAAAATACCTATTTATTTGTGTTTCCAGAAAGCACTTTTTTAAAGAATATATTTGAACCACATAAACAAACAAGTATTACGTAAGAAAAAAAATAATGTAACAATTTATATAAGTACCTAACATATGAGCAAGTTCTTACATCTAAAACAAAAAATAAAAAGGTAATATAGGTACTATATATACCTAAATATATTGTGTATATAATGGATGTATATTATATAATTATGTATGTATATATCTAGTGTGTATATATATATGTGTGTATATACATATATATAGTTATATATAATATATATAACTATATTATATTATATATAATATATATAACTATATATATAATATAATATAATATATATATATATATATACTTGACGAGTGTGCATTAAAGAATTATCTAATATAGGGCCACCTGGGTGGCTCAGTGGGTTAAGCCTCTGTCTCAGGCTCAGGTCATGATTTCAGGGTCCTGGGATCTAGCCCCGCTTGGACTCTCTCCTCAGCAGGGAGCCTGCTTCCCCTTCTCTCTCTCTGCCTACTTGTGATCTCTCTTTGTCAAATAAATAAATAAATAAATAAATAAATAAAATAATTCTCTAATATAAAAACATTTACATTGTGGAGAACACTTTTCTTGATACAGAAACCAAATATTAAGATAGGCACACCCACAATTCTTATAAAAATATGCCTGCCAATTATCATAGGGTTTCACTTATTTGTGGAACATAAGAAATAGCATGAAGGACATTAGGAGAAGGAAGGGAAAAATGAAGAGGGGGGAAATCAGAGGAGGAGATGAACCATGAGAAACTAAGGACTCCGGGAATCAAACTGAGGGTTTTAGAGGGGAGGCGGGTGGGGGATGGGTGAACCTGGGGGGTGGGTATTAAGGAGGGCATATATTGCATGGAGCACTGGGTGTTATGCTCAAACAATGAATAATGGAACACTACATCAAAAACTAATGACTGTATGGTGACTAACATAACATAATAAAAAATATTAAAAAAATATTCCTGCCAAAGATAAAATTCATCTGAGCACTCATTTCTCAGATGTACAAAAACTGTAAAGTTAAACACTGGATATTGCAGCGCCTGGGTGGCTCAGTCGTTAGGCATCTGCCTTCAGCTCAGGTCATGGTTCCGGGGTCCTCAGATTGAGCCCCACATCGGGCTTCCTGCTCGGCGGGAAGCCTGCTTCTCCCTCTCCCATTTCCTCTGCTTGTGTTCCCTCTCTCTCTGTATTTCTCTCTGTCAAATAAATTTAAAAATCTTTAAAAAATAAAAATAAATAAAAATACTGAATACTGTCTCCCACTTTTGCATTGTGAGCTTCAGCACCAGTTGGTATGAATTATAAATTACAATTAATTACTATTATTTTAACTGGGTATTCTTGAATTGCTTTTTTTTTTAAAGATTTTATTTATTTATTTATTTGACAGAGAGATCACAAGCAGGCAGACAGGCAGGCAGAGAGAGAGAGGGGGAAGCAGGCTCCCTGCTGAGCAGAGAATCTGATGGGGTGCTCAATCCCAGGACCCTGAGATCATGACCTGAGCTGAAGGCAGAGGTTTTAACCCACTGAGCCACCCAAGCGCCCCTTGAATTGCTTTTACAATAAACCAATTTTATTATCTTTAAATTTGTTAGCTTTTTACATTTTGGGTTCTTTTCAGTTAGGGCTGCTTAGATCTACTTTCAGTTGATGGAGCACATTGGAGTTTCAGATTTTCCAAAGCGATGTTCGTGGTAATAAGTGTTTTCTAAACACAGTGCCTTTTTTAAAAAAGGGAAAAAAAAAATGTTAAGGAAGTGACTTTTTTTTTTTTTTAAAGATTTTGTTTATTTGACAGCGAGAAACACAGCGAGAGAGGGAACACAAGCAGAGGGAATGGTAGCGGGAGAAGCAGGCTTCCTGCCAAGCAGGGAGCCCAATGTGGGGCTCGATCCCAGGACCCTGGGATCATGACCTGAGCCGAAGGCAGACGCTTAACGACTGAGCCACTCAGGCGCCCCGGAAGTGACTTTTATATAGAAGTAATATTGTTGTTTTAAGTATTCAATTAAATAGATTCATTCTATAGGGAGCTTAGCAGAAACACTGAAAAATAACAGAATGCACTCTTCTTGATGAAGGAAAATAAATTCAAATAAAAGACATAGCACATTAGATAAGGAATCCTAGCCTTTGTGAACTGAAAGGGGCCTTTGGGGATCATCTAGTCACTTCCAAAAATTTTTCTAAAGGAACAATTTTTTTCTCTCAGCACTCTCCTCCCTAAGATATTTTAGTTGCCCAGTTAGGAAGCCAGAGAAATCAGGGAGAACAGAGATGAACAAGATCAACAATAACAAGAAAATCACTGAAGAAAAATAAGTTCCCATCAGCTAATTCAGACTTTGCAATATGAATATGTGAATGGGATAAAGTGACTGATGAAATAACCTGCAGCCATTTGGCCAAAGCAGGAAGATGGCACCACTGTTTTTATATAAGCAGATAAATCATGTTTGTTATCCCAAGATTTCTATAGCCATTGTTTGGAAGGACATGGTAGCAGTAATTCTGAACTACATAGTAGTAATACAATGCATGGGTTTATAATAGATAAGCCAGCTAACAGAAGGAAGATTTATATCATGAAATTTCTCACCTGTCAATGTACAATAACCACAGGGAGAAACACCAAAGCAAAGAATCCCACAAACTAAGTGTGACTGACAATGTTCTCTTGGGCCTTTGAGAAAAACCTTTAATTCCTTGTCCTTGCCCCTTACTCCTCTCCATGTTTTCTCTTCCTTGTGCTATTTTAGCATTCTTTTTTGCCCAACAGTTAAGGGAAGATGATTATAGGAAAAATCAAACTATGTAAAATATATAATTTATTTATTTACTGTCATAATACACCCAAATACTTGTCTTTGTATCTTCTTCTTTCCAGTTTCTATCGCTCTCTCCGTCTTTCTCTCTTTGTCTCTCTGTCTCTCTTTGTCTCTATCTCTCTCTCTCTAACTCACAAACCACAAACCGGGATGTATAATAGAATGACTGAGTTTGTCGTTACTATTTACACATTAGTATTATTATTAATACCTCACTAATTCAAACAAAATAGTTGAGCAAACTAAAAGAGAGAAAAGTTCCAACAAAAGCAAGTATTTAAAGTTGACCACCTTGTATTATCCAACAGGTTTTGAAAACAAATCCTTCTTGGTCTTGTGAAAGCAATTCATATTACCTTCCAATTCTTTCTTAACATTCTTTTGGCTTACATGATGCTACTCTATCTTAGTATCATTCCTACCATGTGGACCAGTCTTTCACTGACTCCTTTTTAGGCTCACTTTCTTCCTTCAACCCCTAAAGTTAAATAGATAGGTGTCTTAATCCATTTGGATTTTTATAACAAAAACGCCATATACTGGTTGGCTTATAAACAGTAAAAATTTATTACTCTTTTCTGAAGGCTGGGAAGTTCAAAATTAATATGTTGACAGAGTCACTGTCTGGTGAGGGCATGCTTCCTTGCTCATAGATGACTGTTTGCACATTGCATCTTCACTTGGTGGAAAAGGCCAAGGAGCTTTCTGGGGTGTCTTTTTAAAAGACATTCATTGGGCTCTCTGCTCAGCAGGGAGCCTGCTTCCCCCTCTCTCTCTGCCTTTCTTTCTGCCTACTTGTGATCTCTCTCTCTCTGTCAAATAAATAAATAAATAAATGTATGTATTTATATTTTAAAAAATGAAAATAAAAAATAAATAAATTTAAGCATTGTAGTTTTGTGTGAAACCTTATTTGTCCCTAAGGTCACAAATAGCTTGTTTAAAGCAGTTTACTATTTTAGCTGCTGTAACTGTCCATCAGTGGTATATCCAAATATAAAAGAATAAGACTTCTGAATTTTTCTTTTTTTTTTTCATAGAGACAAAGAGGAATTATCATTTTCTTCACCATGGCATATATTAATAATATTTATAGGCCAAACCAACCATAATCCAAAATCACATTTTTAGAGAGCTCCTATTAAAGAGATAAAGCATCTTCTCATAAATGTCATTACAGTTTCCATATCTAAACAGAAGTTTAGATGAAATGAAACGGTGGCACATGACATAGATAAATGAGACTGATTCAGAGAACTAGCTAGTCATTAAATCCCAGGAATAAACAACGATGCTTAAACAGGAATTCATTGGGATGCCTGGGTGGATCAGCGGGTTAAGTGCTTGCCTTTGGCTTGGGTCATGATCCCAGGGTCCTAGGATCAAGTCCCACTATTGGGATCCCTGCTTAGCAGGGAGTCTGCTTCTATCTCTGCCTGCCACTCCCTCTGCTTGTGCCCCTCGCCCCTTTTTTTTTTAAAGATTTTATTTATTTATTTGACAGAGAGGAGAGAGATCACAAGTGGCAGAGAGGCAGGCAGAGAGAGAGGGGGAAGCAAGCTCCCCACTGAGCAGAGAGCCTGATGCGGGGCTCGATCCCAGGACCCTGAGATCATGACCTGAGCTGAAGGCAGAGGTTTAACCCACTGAGCCACTCAGGTGTCCCAAGAAGTTCTACCATTGAGAAGGCATCTGAGGTGACAATAGTAGAAATGAAGTGCATACAGAAAAGTAACTATGAAGAAATACTTTTTAATAGATCTAGTAGAGATTTGGAAAAACAATAAGCACAGTCTTTGAGTCTCAGTTGTCTGGAAACTAAAAAGAATTCTACTTACCTTTCAAGGAGTGTTAAACTCTTAGTGAATTGAGATTCCATTCAGGAAATAGAGATTGAATCTCTCTATTGGACAGAAAAGTGGGTATGAACTTTTTCACTTGCAAACTCTCACAGTAATCTACCAAAAAACCTTCTATTTCCATGTAAATGTTAGTTGTCATAATCTCTCTTCATGTGCGAACATGCCTGTATTCCCTAAGGTCATTGCAAATCACAAAAGGGCTTATTATAGCCATCTTAAACCATTTTTAAGTCTACTTCAGCAAGGCTTTTTGGCATTCTAAGACAGAAGAGCTAGATGATTAAAAACAAAGGTGCTGGAACTCTGGCAAGAATGTGTATTTCCACTAGTTAGCATATACTTATAAATTAATATGCAACGCTGTTTGTTAGGAAAAACACTGACTTGAATTTAGAATATGTGGATTTTAATTTGAGTCCTGCCTCTAACTATAAGTCCTTTTATTTAGCCCGAGTTTCAGTTTCTTCATCAATAAAATGGAAATGCAGGCTTCGATGTTTCTTAAGATTTCAGTGCGTTCTGAGAGTCTATAGTGACAGCATCATGGACTTCTGATTAGCACTTTGACAAGTGCATATGCAGCACATGTGTAAACTGCCACTTTCTAGATAAACTGTTATTAGAAAAACTGTTATGATCCAGAGCAAGCCCTTGAAAGCCGAGAGAACTTAGTTTTCATCCAGACTCTACCAATAAAATGGTATTATTCTGGTAGCTTTATCTCCTTCATCTCTTCATCTCTAAAACTGAGCTAAGACTTTCTATAACCACTTAATAGTGTTATTTTCTGAGGACTAAATCAAATAACAGATATGAAACTGCTTAGAAAAGTTCAAAATCATATATGAATATACAGAAGAATAAGCATATCCTGGCAAGTCTGCCACTCAGTAAATGAGTGTGCACATGAATAAGTTATTTAAATCTCCTGGGTCTCAGTTCTTTTCAACATTAAAATGAGGAGGATGGCTTACATCAGAGGTTTTTTTAAAAGGTATTTTCCATTCTTTTAGCAAAAGAACTCTGACTTCATGCAAGATGTTAAGTAGAATCTCATCTATAAATCAGGGGGGAAAATATCAAACAAACAGCAAATTCTGAGGATGACCCAGAGACTTACCCATCCTTCTTCCTTTCCATTACACCCTATACCTTAGCTTCTAAGGCATCTGAATGAAACCCTAGGATTCTAAGGAATACAATGTGAAAACATCTGGAGCAGATGATCTTTAATATGTCTTCCAGTTTCAAATATATATTTAAAATTATGACAACTGAAAACATCTATTCACTGGTTTTTATATAGAAAATTTGCATTATCTAAGAATAAGAAACACATTCAACATTTTTATAGCAACTTTTTAAATTTGTGTTGTTTGTCCTTTGATTTTCAGTCTTTAAAAGACCACATCTTCCCAATTATGAAATGAAGTTTCTTGTCAAATGTATTTACTATTTCTACTTCATTGGTTAGAGAATAAAGATTAATTTTTCATTTAAAACATCATTATAAAATAACTAATTCTGGTGTTCTCATTATACTAAGTAGTTATTACCAGCTTTAAATATGATTGTGAAATTTGTATAGCAGTACAAATGTATGTATTCCATAATAAACACTCACCAAGAAAAGTCAATTTCTCTACTGATGTTGTTAGACCCATAGAAAGACCAGATCTCATTAAACTGATATGTTTCAGGACACAGTATTTTATTTCTTTCCAAATGATAAAAAATAAGCTTCTGACCATGGAATTTTATGGTATTATGGTGCTATTCTACATAGGGTATCAAAAATAGTTATTAGTAAGCTAAAAATAGGGATTGCCACTATTCCAACAAGGTATGTAATTAATGAATAAGCACCTCCAGTACACCCAGCACATATACCTCATGAATGCAGAGTTCCACTTGAAAGAAGACCTGTTTTTGTCTTAAACTTATGATAAACCTTACCACAGAAGCAACCATTTATAGGTATGAGGGAATACACTGCTATGCAATTAGAAATAAAAATTTAAAACTAATTTAAATACTATATGTATATCTGAGTCAGGTTAATTTTAGAAAAGAATTTTTCTGATGGTTTAAATAAGAATACAGATAGAAATGACAAAGTTAGTACTATTAAATCTCTTCACTATTTTTCAAAAATGACTTTGATAAACAGAATGAAATTGCAAATATCATTGGTCTATTAAACATATTATTTCCTGTGAAGAGTTTAGTAATGTACTAAAAATAAGTGTTTTACTTTCAATATCTACTATGTTGAACATTATTTTTAATCTTAACCAAGGGAAACAGTGATTTAAATATGTGGCTTTAGTGTCCATGGTTGACTGTCAACAGCAAAAATTGATATGTCACACCATAATGGCCTAGCATGTCAATAATCTATAATATGAAATTGGTCTATTAAAGATCATTGAGTTGACCTGATGAACTACATACATTGGAATACACGAGAGTTCTCTCTCATGTCTGTAAAAAGTATTAACCTCTTAGCAAAAAATAGACAATTAACAAAGAAATTATGATCAAGTAAAGTGAGTTTCATTTATGCTGTATCTTCTAAAGTCCCTTTTCAAACCAGTGTATCAGTCATCTCAATGTGTCACTTAGCAACAAAATAACATAAGGCAACATATCAGAGATTTGAGGCACTAAGTGAAAGAAAACTACATGTAATGGATGCTATGAGGGACTTTTAATTAAGCAGAATGTAAAATAGCAGAAATTATACTTTGGCCAAGTAACTGATATCATTTCTCTTGTATTCATGTTTTGAAGCATAGTAAAGCTACTCTAGTCCAAATGTCTAGAACTTAAAGAATTGCTACTTAAATACGTTAATTTGAATTTAATCATTTTAAATATAATATTGTATAATTTTATACATTAAAATATAAACATGTAAAATTTAGAGACATAAAGAAGTAATTCTAAACCTGGGCCTCAGTTTCTCTTGTGTGATATTTCTTCAACATTCAAGTAATTTTCATCTATTCTTTTATATGCTTTCTCAGTAAATAATAAATACCTCTGTCACCATTTCTCAAAGTGTGCTCAACTGAACAATAATAGATATGGACATTAATAACATAATAATAGTAACATAAAACATAATAATAATAATAATCATGGACAAAAAGAAAAGAAAAAAGACTGCATAGGCAATTAATTTGAGGAAATTCTGGGTTCTAACCCTGAATATGCTCAACCTATTTCTTTGCCATAATACATCTCAGAGGCTTTAAGGTTAATATTAATTACAAATCCAAGGAACAAAATTTAGAAGATATCCTCTTAAGTAAAGGTATCAGTTAGCTATTAAGTATTTGGCAATGGTCATATGGTTGTCTGAATACATCCTTAAGGCAGCTTAAGAAGCAAACTGAAGGATCTGCTCAGTCTTCTTGCACTGGGTCTTAAGATCACTGAAACGAAAAATGACCCAAATTAATTGCCCTGTTTAGATTTGT
This sequence comes from Procyon lotor, assembly GCA_028646535.1. Classification (NCBI taxonomy): domain Eukaryota; kingdom Metazoa; phylum Chordata; class Mammalia; order Carnivora; family Procyonidae; genus Procyon; species Procyon lotor. Next base: position 45,094,562 of record CM053612.1, on the reverse strand, counting down.
TGATTCCACAATACTCAATTTGGTGGTGCACGGCCTCTGACTCAGAACTAAAGGTTTCAGAATAGAAAACTTAGTAGACTTCTCAGGTTTCATTTTTGTGTGTGTGTGAGTGAACATGCATATAATATTTTAGCAATATCCAGCATTTCTGATCTCTATCTTCTTTATTTTTTTGAGTTCCCTCTATCATCTTTTATGCTTGTTAGGGTTTCCAACACTTGGCCAGTAGACTACCAAATGCTAATTATGGCATTCTCTACCTGTGTGAACAAATACCAGGATGAAAAGAGAGAAAGACAATTTTTTTTCCCTATTGTCATTGTGATTCCAGGAAGTGGTAGTACATTTTTGGCATCCTTGTTTAACAGTCTGCATCTGTTTTAATAAGTGAAGTTGAAGAAGAGCTTTATTCTTTTAAATAGAATTTCTCATTATTTTTAGATTCATTAATATAATTAGAGCATTGTCAATTTAGAAAACACCTAATGAGTCCAAGGCCATGGATTTGAGTCACATATAGGCCAGTTAATTTTGTAGAGAAAGCATATTTTGTTCCCACCCACACTATGTTCTTTGTCATTAGCCAACCCTTTAACAAATGCCTATTTTTTTTTATCATAAAGGACACCCATCACTGCTGCATTTCTTTTTTAAAAAAGAAGCAAGAAGTATCATATGCATACGTGGGCAGCACGCTTGTTCATCATTACTAACTAACATCTTTAGCCATTCTTTTTTTTTTTTTTGAAGATTTTATTTATTTATTTGACAGAGAGAAATCACAAGCAGGCAGAGAGGCAGGCAGGGGGGTGGGGGAAGCAGGCTCTCTGCCGAGCAGAGAGCCCGATGCAGGGCTCGATTCCAGGACCCTGGGATCATGACCTGAGCTGAAGGCAGATGCCCAACGACTGAGCCACCCAGGTGCCCCTTTAGCCATTCTTCTAAACACATGATTTATTTGAAAGAACCTTTCCAGGGGGGGAAAACTCAAGATCTAATCACAACTTAACTAACAAATGCTCCATTTTAACAAATCAATTTCAAGTTGCTCTTTCTCTTATACACCTATCAACATTTTTTAATTGAAAAATACTATGTGCAGTATTACAACAAACATAAAAACCATTCAGAGATTCATGGGTTATTATTATCTGGTGAAATCT
>CM053612.1:45047555-45086539 GCA_028646535.1 Procyon lotor | reverse complement strand
GGGGGGGGGGTGCCTGGGTAGTTCAGTGGGTTAAAGCCTCTGCCTTCAGCTCTAGGTCATGATCTCAGGGTCCTGGGATTGAGCCCCGCATTGGGCTCTCTGCTCAGCAGGGAGCCTGCTTCACCTTCTGACTCTGCCTGCCTCTCTGCCTACTTGTGATCTCTCTCTGTCAAATAAATAAATAAAAATCTTAAAAAAAAAACAAAAAACCCTAGAGGAGAACATAGTCAATAACCTCTTCAACATCAGCCACAGCAATTTCATTCAGGCCATGTCTCCAAAGGCAAAGGAAACAAAAGTGAAAATGAACTTTTGGGACTTCATCAAGATAAAAAGCTTCTGTATACTGAAGGAAACAGTCAACAAAACAAACAGACAACCTATAGAATGGGAGAAGATATTCGCAAATCACCTAAAGTAAAAGATCTGATATCTAAGATCTAGATAGAACTCCTCAAACTCAACATTGAAGAAACAGATAATCACGTCAAAAAGTGGGCAGAAAACATGAACAGACACTTCTCTAAAGAAGACATACAAAGAGTTAACAGACACGTGAAAATATGTTCATCATCATTAGGCATCAGGGAGACTCAAATCAAAACCACACTGAGATACCACCTTACACCAGTTAGAATGGTCAAAATCAACAAGACAGTAAACAACAGATGTTGGAGAGGATGTGGAGAAAGGGAAACCTCTTCCACTGTTGGTGGGATTGCAAGCTGGTGCAGCCACTTTGGAAAATAGTGTGGAGATTCCTCCAGAAATTAAAAATGGAGCTACCTTATGACCCTGCCATTGCACTACTGGGTATTTACCCCAAGAAGCAGATGCAGTACAAAGAAGGGCCACATGTACCCCAATGTTCATAGCAGCAATGGCCACAATCACCAAACTGTGGAAAGGGGCAAGATGCCCTTCAACAGATGAATGGATAAAGAAGATATGGCACCCCCCCCAAAAAAAAAAAAAAAAAAAGAAGATATGGCCTATATATAAAATGGAATATTATGCCTCCATCAGAAAGGATGAATTTCCAACTTTTGTATCAACATGGACGGGACTGGAAGATATTATGTGGAGTGAAATAAGCAAACGGGGAAAGCCAATTATCTTATGGTCTCACTTACATGTGGAGCATACGGAAAAAGATGGAGGACATTGTGAGAAGGAAAGGAAGGGTGAATGGGGGGACACCAGAGGGGAAGATGAACCATGAGAGGCTGTGGACTTTGAGCAACAATCTGTGAGTTTTGGAGGGGAGGGGATGAGGGGTAGGGTGAGCCTGGTGGTGGGTATTGAGGATGGCATGTATTGTATGGAACACTGGGTGTGGTGCATGAACAATTAATCTTGTAACACTGAAAATATAAAAGTATTTGGGGGGGAAAAAATCAAAAGTTTAAAATGACACAGATTTAAAAATAAGTTTAGCACAAACTATATTAGCATTTAATTCTTAATATAAGTTGATAAAAATAACTGATAAATACAGTTTAATACTTTTATTTTATTTTTTTAAAGATTTATTTATTTATTTGACATAAAGAGATCACAGGTAGGCAGAGAGGCAGGCAGAGAGAGGGGGAAGCCAGCTCCCTGCTGAGCAGAGAGCCCCATGCAGGGCTGGATCCCAGAACCCTGAGATCATGACCTTAGTGGAAGGCAAATGCTTTAACACTCAGCCACCTAGGTGCCCCAGTTTAATACTTTTAATATAAATAAGTAATTATTGAGGCCCTTGACTAAATTTGAAGATATATATTTCACTGTCCGTAACTGATATACATTTTGAAGTTATCACACAACTTCTCTTTTAAATGGATTTTTTAAAGATTTTGTTTATTGGATAGAGTGAGAGGGAGAGTGTGATAGACAGAACATGATCAGGAGGGGAGAGGTAGAGAGAAAAGCAGAAGCAGATTCCTGCTGTGCAGGTAGCCCAAAGCAGTACCTGAGCTAAAGGCAGATGCTTAGCCAACTGAGCTACCCAAGTACCCGTGTCAATGCATTTTAAAAATATTATTGCCTTTTCAGAAATCCATTTAAGCTCCCTACTGCAAATGATCCTTATTTAAAAAGGGACAATTTTATTAATTCATATAGCATTTGGAAACTTTTGTCTTTTCACAAGTTTATGACAGATTTAATTTCATATTTTTTATATTTTATTGGAAGTCATCTATGGTTGTTACATTCCTATGGTTAGTTTTGGAGAATAATTTATAATTGATGGGAATGGAAGTATGGGTGTTAAGCAATTCAGTTGTGCTGTTCAAAAATTATGAACATTTCGGAATAACATATCATTACTTGTGATGAATTACAAAGGGCTTACTAATATAGTCTACCCACCTCAGCATCTTCCACTAAATGGTCCAAGAATGTAATACACAAAATATGAGGGTAGAGTCATAGGTTATTTTGGTATTTACAGGATAGTTCTAAGAAGGCTGTCCTGTTTGGATCATGATGCTCAGCCAAGCAGGTAATGTCTCACTGATACTGAACCTAGGGCACCAGGGAAATGGACCAATGCAAACTAGGTAATGTTCCGACTGTGTAACAGAGTCTTCACACTTGCAGTGGGTACCAGAGTGCTACTCAGAATAACTGAGGTAGATGGCTAATTGCACAAATTAGATCACTAGATTTGGACTTGGAGTAAATCTTGTATTTTTGGATTCACCTCAAGACACTGAAAACTAGGTCTGAAAAGACATGGACTTGAAAACCCATTAGATTTGTAAAGGATTCTTTGATATGACAGGATTAGGTTCAGTCTGAAAGTAAAGGTCCTTTAGTGTTTTGAACTCCAGTAACAATACCAGAGAAGATGGAACCTACTTATAATAACAACTTTCACAGTAGAAGGAATCCAGGAACAATATTTTATTTTCATTGCTAATTTTGTTACACTTTTTTTTCCCTAAAAGGAGAACCCTCTATGCTCTAAATACTTTTCTTTCACTATGCAGTCTGTCAAAAAAAGACTGGCACAACAGAATCAGTCGTGTGCCAAATTGCATCTGTGGTTTCACTTTCTTTAGAACTTAGTCAACAAGGAGCAATTAAGTGAAAAATTCAAGCCATTATTATTTTTTTTTTTTTTTGCATGGAAGTAAAATGAATCACTGTTCTTCACCTTATGTGAAAGGAAATCTAAAAGGAATAGTGGAGACCAGCTGTGCTTTGGCAAATGAGAAGAATTCTTGGTTTTAATATTCTATCCAAATACAGAAACTGACATTCAGCTAAGTTTCAGTAATGATAAAATAAAAACTCTCCAATCTTAAAACAGAAACTCTATACTGATCATCTAAACACATGTCTAATCACTTAAAATGAGTTATCTGCAACATTCTATTAAAAAAAATGGTTCAGGGGCACCTGGATGGCTCAGTGGGTTAAGCCTCTGCCTTTGGCTCAGGTCATGGTCTCAGGGTCCTGGGATCAAGCTCCGGGCTCTCTGCTTCGCAGGGAGCCTGCTTCCCTCTCTCTCTGCCTGCCTCTCTGCCTACTTGTCATCTCTCTCTGTTAAATAAATAAATAAAATCTTTTAAAAAAAAGAAGGTTCATAGTAGCAATCTACTAAACACTATGTTGATTAAACCACAACCACAGTTGTTAAAAAAAAAAAAGTAAAGCAATTTTCTACATGTTTCAATCACATACACAAATACACAGTATATTTGTTATCATGATGAGGGAACAGAAGGCTAGCTGAGGACAAAGCACAAGCTGACACCCTGCAACCTTCCCCCATCCCCACTCCTGGGTGGGAGAAATGTAACATCTCCTAATTAGGGGCGCCTGAGTGGCTCAGTGGGTTAAAGCCTCTGCCCTCAGCTTGGGTCCTGGTCTCAGGGTCCTGGGTCTGAGCTCCACTTCGGGCTCTCTCTGCTCAGCAGGGAGCCTGCTTCCCCCCCCCCCCCCCCCCCCCCCCCCCCCCGCCTGCTTCTCTGCCTACTTGGGATCTCACTCTCTCTGTCAAATAAATAAATAAAATTTAAAAAAATCCCCTAACTATCTCAAAGTAAATATCTTGCTAGAGGGAAAAAGCTTGACAATGGCTAGGCCTCTGGTTTCCGAATCTTGTAGGTCCTCTTTAGCTTATGAAAATTCTTTTGAAATCTCCCTTTTTCCTTACCTCCCCCAACTCCAATGTATGTAACCTGCCACCCCTCACAACCCTGGGGCAGCAGCTCTTTCTGCCCACGGGTGTTGTCCCCGTGCTTTAATAAACTACCATTTTGCACCAAAGACGTCTCAAGAATTCTTTCTTGGTTGTCAGCTCCAGAACCCACCCCCACTGAACCTCACTTATATTCTAAAACTTCATCAATCATACATCAGAAAATATACAACTGATTTCACAAACTATACAAAAGTTTAGTCTACTTAGTTCATAGTCATACCTTATAATAGAAATAAAGAGGCTTAAAAATAAAGAAGGCTCAAAAAAAAAATTAAAGAAGGCTCAGAGTGGTATGATATTAGCCCAGAACTCTTTAAAAAATGTATATGCCGGGGTGCCTGGGTGGCTCAGTCATTAAGTGTCTGCCTTCGGCCCAGGTCATGATCCCGAAGTCCTGGGATCGAGCCCCGCATCAGGCTCTCTGCTCGGCAGGGGGCCTGCTTCTCCCCTACCATTCCCTCTGCTTGTGTTCCCTCTCTCGCTGTGTTTCTCTCTGGCAAATAAATAAAATCTTAAAAAAAAAATGTATATGTTTACCAGTGCCAGTATATTGCTTTGGAAAAATTATGTGATTAGTTTCTTATGTGTGTGTATTTCCTAAATTTAGAACAGTAGCTGACACCTATTTCCTGAAGAGATGATCACATAGGAGTTTCGGTAAAATGGGGAAAAAAACTCAATCTCCATGTTAAAAGAAACAACAAAAAATAATTCTGCTTTCCTCAGCAACCAAAACCTCTTTGACTCTTTCACCTCTCCAAACAACGTCTGAATAACTCAAGCTAAAGCCTGTCCTAACGAAAAGAGGACAAAGACCATTAACAGCATCATGATCCTTCAGTGCTTTAAAAGACAAGTTTTCCCCTGCTCCTTTGTTTCCATCACAATATAGGCAAATAACACACAGATGAAAAGCTACATCCAGTACAGTTTGCAATTACTCATCTGTAGAAAAATGAGTACAGTAGGAGAAAAAGATTCTTTAGTAGGAACAGCAAACTCGAGGACAATACCACATATCTTTACTCATTTAATTGCATTAATCAGTGCTCAGTGCTTCAGCAAAATTCAGCTATACACATGAGACCATAATTCCCAGGCTCCTGTGAGAGAAATTCAGCTGCAGTTTCTGTCCTCAGCAAATGTGTATAGCTATTCAAGCCTAGAGAGAGAGAAAAAAAAATTATATGGCATGATTGCCAAGCAATTGTTTAACCTGTATTTAATTACAGAGGTTGTTGGAGTAGTTGGGAATTCCTCCTAAAATCTTTCTCTCATTGAAAGTCCTTACTTGGGTATTTCTGTTTCTTATCATCCCCTCTTTGGGCTTTGATAGTTTTTCTCAGAGTAGGGAATCCTTTCAAGCTTCCCAATTACTTGCCCAAGCATTATAACAAACTTCTAATATTTTACTATTTTGGTAATGTTGTAAGGCTAATCCCAAGACAAAACAAAAACAAAAAACAAAAGCATACCCAGGAGGGAACAGAGAATGTTAGTTTCATTTCACAGGTATGCCCTTTACAAATTCTTACCACCTATAGCGATGGAGAGGGGGAAAGGGTGTTGGAAGGTTTTATTCATCCTTCTAAGCTCTCACTAACAGCACCCTCTAGTGTCTCTAGTTGAGCAATGCTTTTTGTCATCAGCTAGGTATGGTATTTCTATAGCTAAACTGCTGAAGACATTAGAGTTCTGTAACTACCCAGTTTTCTCCCATTCCTTTATCTTTAGCTTTTGCAGAAATTCATTTGCCCTCTATGTACCTGTACCAGTTTCAGTCTCATTTTATTTATGATTTGAATAAATCTCAACACTAGAAATATCCACCAATGTTAAAGTTTTCATATAAATTATGATAGTAAAAATATTTGGCATTGAGAAAGTATTTCTAACTCTTCAAAGCAGTTTCATACACATTATCGCTTTTATATGTCACAATATTGTTCCTTCCCCCAGCAGCACACATGTATATTTGTTGTTTTTAGAGAGAAAAGTAGAATGATTTCACTTGGGATAAAAATAAATAAAAATACTTGCTGGATGAATACCTGGTCTTGTGTGGAGATGTAGAATCACTGTATTGTACACCTGAAACTAATATTATACTATATGTTAAATAACTGGAATTTAAATAATAACTTAAAAATAAATAAATAAAACTGAATTCTTTTTTTTTAAGATTTTAGTTATTTATTTATTTATTTGACAGAGAGAGATTACAAGTAGGCAGAGAGGCAGACAGAGAGAGAGGGGGAAGCAGGCTTCCTGCTGAGCAGAGAGCCCGATGCGGGACTCGATCCCAGGACCCTGAGATCATGACCCGAGCCGAAGGCAGAGGCTTTAACCCACTGAGCCATCCAATCTCCCCAATAAAACTGAATTCTTAACTAAAGTTTTCTCCTTAGGTAGTCCCTAACCCATTAGAGTTTAAGTTTCTTATTAATTGATTAATTAATTAATTAATTTTAGAAAGAAAAAAGGGGTGGGGAGAGGGAGAGAGAGTCTTAAGCTGACTCCACTGAGCAAGGAGTCCAATGTGGAGCTCTATCTCACCACCCTGGGATCACTACCTGAACTGAAACCAAGAAGCGGAGGCTTAACCAACTACACCTGGGTGACTGTGCCACCCAGGTGCCCCTAAGTTTCTTTTTTAAAATAATTTTACTTAACATCTTTATTCCAAACTCCTAGAGAGTGACAACTTTTTAGCTTATTGTCAGATACTGTGCTAAGAAATTAAGGTGCATTATTTTATTTAAATATCATTATAATAATTTGAGGTAAATGAGGTTATTATCTACATTCTTTGGGTAAAGTAATTGAAGCTTTTTAGGATAGCTCATTGAAAATATGTATAGAGCCACCTGGGTGGCATAGTCAGTTAAGCCTCCAGCTCATGATCTCAGAGTCCTGAGACTGAGCCTTAGGTTGGGCTCTGCACTCACCGTGGAATCTGCTTAAGTTTCTCTCTCTTTATCCCTCTGCCCTTCTCCCCCATACACTCTCTCTCTCTCAAAAAAAAAAAAAAACTTACAAAAAGAAAAACATGTATAATTCAAGCAACATAAGTAACTTAAAACTTTCTAGCAGCTACATTTAAAATATTGAAAACAAGGTGAAATTATTTTTAATAATGTTTAACCAATTAGTCAAACTATTATCATTTCATCATACAATTTATATAAAATATTGATGATATATTTTACATATTTTACATATGTGTGTATGTACATGTGCTAAATCTTCAATATAGGGTATTCATTTTATACTTACAGAGCATCCCAATTTGGATTAGTCACATTGCAAGTGCTTAATAGTCTCATGTGGCTAGTGTCTGTCTTATACAGTACAGGTCCAGAGATTAATTTGCCCACAGCCACAGAGCTAAAAAATGCCAGACCCAGGACTCCATATTTGGTCTAAAATCACAGTTCTTTTTTGAACCACTGGGCACACTGCCTCCTACTAATTGCAATTGTTGCAGATGGTTAATATTAAATATGAAAAATATACAGAATGTAATTCATCCAGTATTACAGTTTTATGGCCACATGTACACCTACTTACTCAATAACAATGATTATTCATAGATTGTAACATTTGTGTACAATGTACAATGCAAGTTGTTGTGGACAACACAAAGATGAATGGGATTTTATGCAAAATAACTATCACATGATATAAAGTACCATTCTCATCTATCTGCATAGCCTGTGCATTCTCTGTGCAAACAGTACATGGGAAGTCAAATTACAGTCACATTGCTTGATAAGGGGTATTTCAAGGCAAGGGCAACTGAAATCTCAAAATATTTGATTTGCTTCATCAATCTCATATCAATGGTAGTTCTGCTAGCGAGATGAAAATGAACATGAATAGGTGCTACCAATGCTCATCTCTCTGACTCTTTTTTAACTAGGTCTCAATGGCTGATTTAAGGACTTACTCTTTGGAGTGAAAAACAGAGTAGACTGGCTGGGTCTTTTTCACATTAGCACATTATTTCTCAGTTTTAATAAATTCTTACACAGCCTGAGAAACATCCTCACTCACTGAAGTATTTTAAATCTCTTCTCTGATCCATTCTATAATTATGAAATGGCTTCATAGTTTAATCTTCACAAATCAGACAGATTTCCATGTTTCTAGGGTACACATTACCATAATTTCCCTTTTTTGATTTTAGCAGAACCCCAGATCAAGTTCCAAATTGGAACATTGAACAAATAAAATGCAATAAATGTCACAGCTCTTTCATGGTATTTCCTCCCAAAAACAAATTCCTACAATATCCTTTTAACTTTTGAGGGCTTTTTTAAATTATACAGTTTTGTTTTGTTTTTTAAAATATTTTATTTATTTATTTGACAGAGAGAGAGACCACAAACAGGCAGAGAGGCAGGGGGAAGCAGGCTCCCTGCTGAGCACAGAGTCCAGTGCAGGGTCTCTATCCCAGGACCTTGAGATCATGACCTGAGCCGAAGGCAGAGGCCTTAACCTACTGAGCCACCCAGACACCCTATATAGTTTTTAATGTAAAGCAAATTCTGAAAATGTGTAGCTACACAACTGGAGGACCATTTGCTGAGGGTCAGCATAGTGGACTGGAAATGACATGGGTTTGAATTTCCCGTGTCTCTATACTTTATAGTTATAGAAACTTGGGCTTTATCTAGTCTCTGTGAATCTCTGTTTCATTTGTTAAAAAAAGAAAATGAAGCTAATAATAGCTATTTCACAGAATGGTTTTGTGAATTAAAGGGACAATATAAATAATATTGATAGTGCATAAAAAGCATTTAATCAAGGATTCTTTCTCTTTGTACATAAGAAGAGTCCCCGTCAGTCTCTTTAGAGTTAAAGCACCAAGAGGAGAGCTTTTGCCACATGTCCTGGCTTTTGGTGATGCCACTGCTCATTGATGCCACCATCAGACAGAACACAGAAGAGAAAATAGGAAACATTTTCATTATTATTAGATGTGGATTTCTGTCAGTTTAATCAACAAACTGCATTTCTCAGATGATTTTCTGATTTACTTAGTTCAACTGGTAGTCTCCTTGGTCTGTAAGTAATGTTCTTACTCTACAGAGATAATTTTCTTTTCTTTCTTTTTTTTTTTTTTAAGATTTTATTTATTTATTTGACAGAGAGAGAGAGAGAGAGAGAGAGAGACATCACAAGTAGGCAGAGGCAGGCAGAGAGAGGGGCTAGCAGGGAGCCCGATGCAGGGCTCAATCCCAGGACCCTGAGATCATGACCTGAGGCAAAGGCAGAGGCTTTAATCCACTGAGCCACCCAGGCGCCCCTATAGAGATAATTTTCTATTGAACTGTACACTTAAAACTAAATGTTGTGCTATACCTTATAGAATAATCCAGATTAACTATAAAGCAACCATGTTGCTGAATTTAGGAGTTATTCTCTCTGAATGGAAATCCAGAGGCTGTTACTCTTCTACTCCATGGTCTTGTGGAAATTATCTGTCCTCTATGAATTTCAGTTTCAGGAATTGTAAAATGTGGATAATATTAACCTCTTGAGTCTGTCAGGATGATAACTAAATGCTTCAATTCAACAATTCAATTCAACAATCACTGATCATATCTCTCCTCCTGCATTGAATTTAGTTGGAAATTTTAAGAAATCAGTTAATTGGTATCTAAAGTAGATATTATATTTTAAATCTATGGTCTCAGTATTCCATGTTCACAATTGCTATTAACTTATTTTTCTAAATAAAGGATCACAATAAAAATTAAAAAATGAGGTAAGTTGTAAAAAAAAAGTGGATGTCATAAATGATGATTAGTGCTCTGAGAGTGCCTCCATGGGATTGTCTCCACACTGTCCTGGATCAGTCAGCGATTTTATTTTCATTGAGTTCCTGCCATCCTCTATGGCAGAGTATTATCCAGAAGTGCAAACCCCAAGAGTCAGAACTGTAACTATTTGACAGCTTCTGATTTCATCTCCAAGACATTTTCCTAATTCCCAATAAGAGGACAATGCACATGCTGGGTACTGTGAATAATGCAGGCAGATTTACAGGAGGAGTAAAATGTAATAGTAAATACTTCAGTGTGTCCTTTTTCATGAAGATCACACTGAACTGCGGTGTTAATGACTCTCTCAATAGTAGCTTTACATGTAAAATCAATCAACCAATAGCAAAAGGAAAAGGAAAGTGGTGTGAGGATTATTTGAATGAAGATTTTAACCTTAAAAAAATATCAGAAATTGGAAAGAAGACAGTTATGAAGATGGTGATGGACATACTAGGGAAAGAAGTCATAAAGATTTGCCCTTCAATTAAAAAAAATAAAAGTGAAACAAAAATCACCACCAAAAACTCTCCATGAAGAAGCTATTAGAGGACATTAACTCATGATAATTAGCATTTTCCATTCTTGACGGCCTACCCTGTGCAGATGCATTCCCTCTTTCATTCAATGGACAAAAAATAAAAATGAATACCGTGCTCTTTGCGCCCAAAAACATTATCTACTTTTTCTCTTTTTATTTCAGGAAAGAGTGTCTCCTCCTCAAAACAAATCCGAGCACTACAAAAATATTTTTTTTTTCTCTTGGTTAAGCATGGAAAATGGATTTTTCCCCCTAAAACCCTAAACCCTTCTGAAGAGGAATTTACTGGTTCATTCTCTGGCCTCTGGGTAAATTTAAGGACTCCCTCTTTGGAGTAAAAATTAGAGTAGACCGGCTGGGAAGGTTTTGGTCCCATGACTGGGACAAGGAAATTAGCCCTGTTTCTAGGTAACCCACGACCCGTCAGAGCCATAAACCAGCTGCTTAAGTGTTCTTGAGAGACCTGTCACGCCTTTGCCCGACCTGGCATCACTAACTAGGTAGCTGGAGCGCTCTGGCAAGCACCAGTCTCGCGGGCTCAGGGCCGGGTTCCTCCCTTGCCTGCATCCTTTCCTATCTTAGAAATGGTGCTGTCCACACCCGCAATGCTGCAGGGTCCCACGCAGCGAAGCGCTAGACCTCTCCTTAAAGCAGTCCGAAGCAACGGACCGGCTTACTCTCCTATGTACTTGTCTGGGGTAGATAAATGCTTGATCTCCCTCTTACCCCCTCTGTCGCTCCCCGAAAATCAATCTGAAAGGCGAGCGAGGTACCAGACCAAGCTCACAGTTGAGCATGATCTATGCAGGCACAGTTTCTTGGCTCCAACTATGGTTTCGCCAGGCTCCTGCCCCTACCTCCACCAGTTTGCTTTAAGTATCCTTTGTACGAGAAAATGGTGCTTTTGAATGCTTGTTCTCTAGCTGGAGCCAGGGCCTTCAGGAGCATCAGGAGGAAAGCACACATAACAAAAAAGAAATAAAACTTCTGTAAAATAATGTGTAGGAGTTAAACTTAAAAGGAGGCCAAGACAACAACGAGTGGAGGACCGAGAGGAGCAACTCATGCCCTAGTTTTTACTCTGCAAAACCCGCAGTCGGAAATCGGCGCATTTTCCCCAGCTGCGGGTGTCGCAGGGGAGCGAGCAGCCAGCGCACATTCTGCCGCCTTCCCGGGCGGCAAAGAGTACTTCCTAAGCATACCGCCGCCTCGCCCCTGCCCATCTTCCCTGATTCCCTGTCATCCGGGAGGGACCGCTCCTGGAGCAGTGGGAGATGTGGGGTGCACGGAGTGGGGACCAGAGGCGGGTTGCCCAGTTGTAGGTAGGTGCTGCGCCATCCCCTCCCAGTAGGCGGCCCGGACCCGGGTTTACTTCTCCCCTCACCCCTGCCCTCCCTTCCCTCAATCTCCCCTCCTTCCCCCTTCTTGTCCTCAGTCTAGTCCCTCCCCCTCGCCTTTGAAAAGGGCTGGCTCCGCACTGGCTCCTTGCAGACGGCGTACCGTCAGGGCAGGAAGATCCGTGAGCCGGATGGAGCCGGAGCTACACGCGGTGGCCCGCGTGGCGAAGCAGAAAGCAAGCTGAACTCAATGCGCCGAGTGACGTTAGCAGCGTCCACACGGGCAGCCTGGGCAGCCCCGGCGTTCTGAATAGCCTCAGAGGCTGCCTCCACGACTGCAGCTGCTTCAGGGAATGTGAGCTGTGGCGGTAGAGCCCGCTACAGCAGTCGCAGTCTCGGTGGAGCTAGCGAAAGCCTTTTCTCTTTTTACATTCCACTTCATTCTACTGTAGAGGCTTCGGTCACTGGGTAAGTATCGGGTCTGGGTGCCAGAATAGAGTGCGGCCAGTGAAGCGTGAGTACCGCACTTAGTACGCGGAGGCTTCCCGCTGCCCACTCCTGGGGTCTTGACTATGACAAGAATGATTTTAGAGATGCTTCTGGTGTCTTCCTTTTCCTCTTCCCCCATATGTTCCCTGGAGGAAAGAGAAAGAGCAAACCCCAGAGGTGAGTGCAGATAGAATATCTTTTAGGCACTGCCACCGCTTGCCTTGGCTGGGTTACTTTGCAAAAACTCTCACTTCTGTCAGAAAAATGTCCACGCATGAATTTCCCCGACATTGACCCAGCAAAAAGGTCTTTCACTTTAACAGATAAAGCCAGCTTCAGCCAGGCTGAGGGAAACTCTAAGATTGGGGCAGGTGCTTAGAAAAGATCATACCGGCGACTCTGGTTAGCCTGGCAGAGCGCAGGGAACTGTGCGTTTGTATTGGGGGCTAGGGGTTTGTGTCCCAGCCTGGCTGGCTCTAACTTTTGGGGGCCTGACCCGTGACACACAGTGAAGGAGAGATCAGCGCGCCACGGAGCGCGCAGGTTCCCCGGGCCCTTCGGCCTGGAGCTGGCCTCCCCGCCTTTCCTTCCCGCCCTACTTAGGAAGCTGTGCTCAGCCAGCAGCACCTGCTGAATGTGGTGGAGATGGCAGGTGTGGAAAATTCTGCCTAGCTTTAAAAAATAAATTTCTTATAATCACGTGGCTGAAAAATATGCTTTCCTCATTAAAGAAAAAAAAAAAGACTTTTTCTAAGAGCGTAGCCGAACATAAAAGAATCCTTTTCACTAAAGAAATGACTTTTAATCCCTTAGCCAAAAAAAAAAAAAAAAAAAAAAAAAACCCCACGAAACAACAACGAAAACAAAACCGCCTACCTAGCCCATAAATGAATGGCGTTTTTAAAGATAGATCCTAAAAACAGTTTCTCTCTCCACAAAGGAATTATTTTTTTAAGCGCGTAGCCATAAAACATCCCCTTTTCTCAAAAATGAATGCCTCAATATGGACGTCATCAGAAAAGGTGACTTTTTAAAAAAGGCGCAGTCGCAAATGGATGCTTTTTATTAGAAACTTTAGAAAAGCAGAGAGGCAAGCTGCCCTCGGATGGAGACAGGACTTACTTATGAAGGCTTAGCCATAAATTGACTTCCTTTCCTTGCAAAAAAGCCGGGAGGTCCCTTTCCAAGGCTGTAACCACTTCCTTTTCTCCCCCAAGGAAAGACTTAGAATCCAACTGAAGAGAACCTCTTCATTTCCATATGAATTATTCCTGGTTTTGTCACCTTGGCCGCCCTGAGGTTTTGGGTGGGGGTGCCCGGGTGCCTCTATGGAATGAGTGTGCACACGCATCTGTAGGAGGGCGCTCACTTCTCCGAGCGGGATGCCCTTCCAAAATGTTGGCTGGGGGCTGGGAATCGAATCTTGCGCCACTGCGGCACACACCCACAGAACAAAGACCTAGGAAGAGAGTGGCTAGCACAAAAGAATAAATAAAATTAAATAGCGAGAACAAAACGAAAGCAAGTCCTTGTGTGCTAGTATCTCTTGATGGCATTTAAACCTAGCTCTGGAGCTGTTTCTGTACTAAGGAAAGTATGTGAAAGGAAGTGTTTAAAAATCAAGATAGGCCAGGGACCGGGTAGAAAATATGGGGAGGAGGCGATGGTTTTGGAGAAGCCGCTTGCGTGCGCTTAAGAAACAATCTGAGGAGAGTGCACAATTCTGAAAACAGCGCAACATCTGAGAAGGTAGTGGTGCTTTATGACTAAAGCGACTCTTCCTCTTTCCCTAAAAGGTTAAAACAGGTGTGACTCAAAAAAAAAAAAAAAAAAAAAAAAAAGGGTTACTTGCGGTCACCTTCTGAACTTGATTAAGACTAAATAAAATTCCACTCCTATTTGAAACAAACTCGCACAGTCACGACTGGAAATCAAAGCCTCAGGGTTGTCCTTTAGCCTGCGTATTTTAGGGGGTGGGGTGCGCATTTGAGAGCAAGTAGAAGTAACAGTCTTTGTAGATGTTTCCCCCTTTCCTGCCTTTGTCTGGTTCACCCGAGGAAGTGCAGACGATACGCGGTTGGTTTTGACAAACAAACCGAGAGACAGAAGCGCTAAGGTCTAAGGATACCTTTCTCCCTCTGCTAAATTAAGTATTCCCCTCGTGCAGCTCGCAAGGGCTGAGTCCAGCCACCACTGCCACCGCGCTATTTCTGCCAAGCAGTCAGGGAGCGCCTCCACCAGCGAGGCCCCAAATCCTTTTTCTCCAGTCGCCTTCGCCTGGGCAGCCCCTCCTTCTTGCAAAGATGTCAGCCCGCGAGAGGCAAAGCCAAATGAAAGCCGAGCGCGTAGTCCTTATCGAGGGCGCGATCAGCTCTGCCCCGCGCGCTCCCGGTGCGCAGCCGCCTTCGCTGCGTTTGGTCCTCCTCGAGCTCTAGGTTCTGGCGTCTCCTTCCAGCTCCCAAGAGGCGTTCGGAGACCTGGGAAGCGACGGAGACTAGTGCCGGCTGCGCAACAGCCGGCTTTGAACCTCAGGATCAAGCACAGTTTGAGGATCTCCCCCATACTCTCTTCCCCTCAGAGCCCCCCCTCCCCGTTCTCTCCCCCTTTCAGTTTACACCTTCATTATTAACTGTGAATTTACTTATTTAGCGCATTTTAGAGGGCACGTTATTCGGATAAAATAATAATTATTGGTGTTAAATTTCCGCTGTTTTCTCTCTTTCCTGGGTGATAAGGAAGGGGGTGTGAGAACCGGCGTCTCTAAAATCCCGTGGCCCTCTTTTCTCTCTAGAAAGCGAAGAGGGTGTTCTTGGCAAAGAAATGGTGCGATGGGAGAGCGGGGTCCATCAAAGGCCGTGGCTTTGTGTGAGGAGTCCCCTTCACTGGAAGAGGGACTGGAGATTGGGAGTTGTGAAAAGAAAGGTTCCAGTTGCTGCCGCTGCAGAGGAGAGGCCACCGTGCTCTTTAGGATGAGGAGACCGGCGCGCCAAATAGGGAAGATTCAGGAATAGGATTTTTTCAAGACAGAAGCCCATTTAGGCTTCCTCTGTGAGTTTGCTTTTCTCGGTTTAAGGAGCAACCCTCCTGCTTTCCTGAATTCGAGGCTAATCCTTTACCCCTGGTTGCTGACAATCCTTTCTTTAGTTTTGGGAGAAGGACATCAGCGCACAGTTGGAGAAGGTTGCACAGAGCAAGAGGGAGGGGACCTAGGCAGGATGTAGGCAACTGGGCCAAAGAACCCGTTACCTTCCCAAGGAAATTACATTCAGTGAGAATCACAACAATCTGCTTACTTACATTATGTTGGTTTGGAGGCAGGTGGAAATTGGGGGGAAAGGGAGCAGTAGAAAAGAATTGCTATGTTTTGTAAATCTAGGATTTTGTTTTCTTCTAACCTTTGATAGAAGACTTCCTTTTTGTGGTATTTCAGAAAAGGCAGCAAACTTAAACTTGCTGTGAATTTGAAATACAGAAATGGGAATGAAACACAGACCACGCATAAAAACACATTCATTTTCTAAAGTTCAGTTATTTGCTGAGGGTTGAAAGGAGGTTTTTTGTTTGTTTTGTTTGTTTTTATCACCGGAATGCAATTCTGGTGGACACCCAGGTAGTGTTGGTTTAGGCAGCTGGAATCCCTGGCAGAATGAATTCCAGGTTTCACACTATTTATTCTCTTGTTATGCATAACTTTGTTTTTTGAGAGATAGGAATTCCTGATAGAGAGCTTCCAGAATGCCGGTGGCAGGAAGAAATCTGGTATAAACTTAGAAAATTCTCCTTTTCTCTATGCAATCAGTCCACAATAGTCTTTATCCAGGATTTATAAGGTTCTTGGGGCTGGTGGGGAGCCACACCTACAAGGAGACTTTACATTAATCACTGGCTTTAATCTACTTTGATAAAAAATATATATGGCTGCCACATTTTCTATTAGTAGGAAAGGAAATTATTCAGGGGATGAAAGTTTGAAATCTAATTTTCTCCAGAAATCTTGCTTCACATATTTTAAAGGAGGTGCCATCTGTATATTTATTCATCAAAGTATCCACAAACATTAAGTAGTCATCTACTGCCAGACAATGTGCTAGGCTCCAGAAATACAAAAGAGAATATGGGAAGGTGGCTTGATGCCTCTGTGAGCCAGGACACTCTTATCTACCTGTGAGCATACTTATCTTCATCGCACTCCATTTTTTCACTGGATGATGAACACAGAAGATGATGAACACTTCTCTGCATCATCTCTCCCACCCTTCCCATTTCAGCTTTCTCTCTACCCACAATGAGTCCCTTAATCTTGGCTTTTTCCTCCCTTTACGCCCAACAAACACCTCTATTCTGTTCTTTTGCCTCCACTTCTCTGTCTTTCCTCCCTGCTTCTTATCTACATTATCTACCTAAGTTATTTCTCCACTCACCCCCATTTTACTTCCTCCTTCCCACTAGCTACCTTGCACTCTCTTCCCCTTCAGTGACTTCAAAGAAGTGAAAAACAAAACAAAACAAAAAGGAACATCTACTTCAAACTTAGAGATTTGTAAAATTTTCATCACCAAGAAGATATCTTGCTATCTGTGTGTGTCTTTTGCTAATTTCTTTCAAACAAAATTTATGATGGAATTCCTTAGGTTTGTTAAATTTTTCTTATGCCTGAAAATATCTGTTTTTCTTTGGTTACAACTAGGGATTAAAATACTGTACATTGGGGAATCCAAGTTTTCTGAATTTCTCACTACACTCTCCTGAAGTTGTTTCTCTGCATCCCATCTTTTCTGGTATGTTCTCTTCCCATTCTTTTATGTTTTCAGCAAATGCTTCTTTCATATTTTTTATATCCCTCTCCTTTTTGCCTTGTGGCTCAAATTTATATATTTTGAGAGGGTGTGCCTCTTGGACAACCCACTCCCCCAACACAGACACACAGGAAGGCTTTCGTCAAAGCATGTTCATATCAACATATGCAGTTACTATATCAATCTTCAGAAGCAAAGGAACCCTTGTGTGTGTGTGTGTTTGTTTTTGTTTTTTACTACATTCTTAGAGTTGTGTGTGTGAAAAAGGGACAATTCTTAGATCGTCCATATTTCTACATGTACTAGGGTTGGCTGAACCTTTGCTGGGAATCGGTTAGGGAAGAAAGAGTATCCCTTAAAAAATAGATGATCCATTCTTTTGTCAATGACATGTAACTTTTACTTTTGGGAAATAAAACATATAACTACATTTAATTGGATTGACTTTATAACATTCCAAATTACATGTCATTGTCTGAGCAGAGTTCTATTATCTGAAGACGTTATTGATCATTCAGTACTCAGAATGAAGAAACTAGGTAAGATGCCTTGATATTCCAGACTAGCTTGTGATGTTCACATTAATCTAATCCTATTTGAAATGGTGTTATTTTTCAATAGAAGTTTTTATGAAGGCATCATCCCTAAAAATGTGGTTATCTTTTTTTAGGAGAAAACATCAAATGACCTATATGCCATGGTCCCTCAAGATTTACACCCTGTGCAACATTAATTGTAAAGTACAGGCTTATTACATAGAGAAAGCTATTTATTTTAGGGTGAAAAGTGTCTTGAGATTTGGTGACATCTGTGGAAAGACTGCATTCTCATTATCAAACAGTAAAAACTTGATTGTCTTCTTCAATCACAATTTTCAAATTAGAAGAGTGACTTGGCAGAAATCATAAATGCTTCTATTAACTTTTGCACTTTAAAAATCCTCAACTGGGGCGCCTGGGTGGCTCAGTGGGTTAAGCCTCTGCCTTTGGCTCAGGTCATAATCTTGGGGTCCTGGGATCGAGCCCCACATCGGGTTCTCTGCTCAGCGGGGAGCCTGCTTCCCCTTCTTTCTCTGCCTGCCTCTCTGCCTGCTTGTGATCTTTCTGTCTCTCTGTCAAATAAATAAAATCTTTAAAAAAAAAAAGTCCTCAACTGATCACAGAATTAAAGTGTCATTTTAGTTGTCTTTAATGTGTTAAGCCTCAAATCAGTATAATAGATTTTGAAAGCAGGAGTGCTGATAGCTATAGTTGTCATTTCCAGCCCAGATCTGAAAGAATGATTTTTTTCCTACCTAATCTTCTCAACTCAAATGTGTAGATTTGGGAAGACAAAAAAAGGAAAGGGAAAAGAAAGAAGAAACTAAATCATCCAAGATAATTTTTCTCTCTTTAATAAAAACTATTTTAATTAATATACCTTTTAGTATGACAATAATAAAAGTAATTTGTTGATGAATTTTAATTAAACTATATAAAAATTAATTTCTTTTTAAGGTCTTTTAAGTGATTAGAATACAGGTTGAGATTTGTACTGATTTTACAATTCATCTACTGTCATCATATGAAATGAAAATAAAACATTAAGGTTTCTACTACACTTTTGTTTTAATTCATTCTCCTAGTCTAATACCTTTAATTTGTACAGTATCATATATATATATATGTATATGTATATGATTTAAATCTTAATATATATTAAGATTTAAATATATAAAACATATACATATGTTTTATGTATATATGTATATGTATATATACATATACATATATATATATGTATACACACATACACACATATATATACATATACATATATATGTATACACACACACACCATTTTTTTATATTTATATCATTTTGGAAGTATATGTATTAATATAGTCTCAAAAAATTTTGAGTAGAAAAAGAACGGATGGTTATACCTATTTTTTTCCAGTGGGAAAACTGAAGGTCAGAAATCAAATAGGCTTTCCAGATGGTAAGAGGGGAAGCTTATAAGGGTTGTTGATTTTCAGTCTTCAAACTTGGACTTTTTCCAGCATCCCACCTTGCCTTTTATTTCTTTGAGTATATTTTCTCAAAGTTCTGAATGTAAGAGAAACAACAAAAAATGTTTCTTGTATTAAAAAGTAAAGATCTTAAAGACAAGTATGTTCAAGTATATTTAAATAAGTTTATCAATTAATTGGCTACTTATGTCATATTCTCCTCTTATTTAGAGTTTATGTGCACTAACCCTGTAAGAATTATATGGTGAAAATAGTAGGACTATTGAAATTTAACAGTACACACTGCAGAGATACATATACTTCCTCTATTTTATTTATAGTAAGAATTCAAATTATGACAAATCATAATGATACTCCATAAAGTTTAAGTTTACTTAATATGACAAATATTTTGTATTATAGCCTAATCCAGTTTTTAGAACATCTATATTTTAATATAGGAGTGATTTTTAGGGAATATTTTTCAATGATTTTTAAGTAGTGGTTTTCGTCTGACATGCCATCTGTGAAGCAACATGTCTCTGGGAATTAACTGTGGATAGGTTTGGTTCATATCAAGCAAAAGGACATTTTAGCTTCCAATATGCAAATAATTGTTGTCTTCAAGCTTCTAAACTTTATCCCATGGTTTTTAGTATGGAAAGTGTGAGCAGAAGTTTTATTTAAATTGTGTGAACACAAGGTATTTTATGATTTATATTTTATTAGTATCTAGAAAGTGACCTTGGACAAATAAATTAATCTCTCCAGAGTACAGGTTTCCCAAAAGTAAGATGAAGAAAGTGTAAACTATTTCAAGTCCATTTGCAATGAAAAAATATGATGTTTTACAAAAATCAATAGGGTGCCCTGGTGGCTCAGTGGGTTAAAGCCTCTGCCTTCGGCTCAGGTCATGATCCCAGGATTCCTGGGAGCCCGGTATCCATCTGGCTCTCTGCTCAGCAAGGAGCCTGCTTCCCACCTCCTCCGCCTGCCTCTCTGCCTATTTGTGATTTCTCTCTCTGTGCCAAATAAATAAATAAAATCTTTAAAAAAATCAATAGCCATATAAAGCATTCTTTGTTTGTCCTGTGGTACTGCAGGTATTATCAGTTTTAACTGCATTGATCCATTAACCATTAATAACTAAAAAAATTTTGCTTGCCCCGCATTATATTTCCTTAGATGTGGGGGTTGGACAGTGAAAGGTGACCATTAACGAATTTAAAGTGGTACCTGCTTTGAGAAGCTTACATTCTGATTGGGCAAAACCAATGAACAACAAAAATAGCAAAGTAATATATAGTGACATCAAATTAAATTCAACATACTTTGAGTGCCAAGTGGTACATTGCAATATGTCAAGTATGGTCCAGGTTTTCTAAACCCTGGAAGTAAAGGGGACCAGAAAGATCGTTTGGTCCAACTCCTTCATTTACACTAAGTGAACTAAGGGTACAGGAGTTCATGTAAGGCATTGGGTGACAGCATTAATTAATATACTCCACAACCTTACCTGTTCCCTGCTTTGCTTGAATGCAATAATAGTTTTGTACTTTATCAGAAAGTTAAATATATCCAAGATTTATTTATTTCTTTGGCTTTATTAAGCTCAACAGGTTTCCAATTTGACTCAGATATGGAAAATACAATATTTTCAACATTTTCCTTTGAATTTAAATTATTAAAAATGTCTTTATTGTGCATATTATGTTATAAAACATGCAAAATGAAGTTTTGATGTGAAGGCTAAATAAAGTATCAAGGCATTAAATTATATAAATATTTTAACTATTTAAAAATGACTTGAAAACCCATTTACTTAAAATGGCAAGCAATATACTTTCCTCAAATGATGATTCTATTTTTATAAATCCATATTTACCTAAGGACTTAGAAGTACATTTTCTAAAGGTTTAAATTTAATTTGGGAAAGATTTTAGCTTTGGTCTGCTTGCTGCATGGTCTTATTGCCCATGCTGGGGTATGTTAGGGAATATAGGTCGGGTAAAGGCAGTATTGCAAAATATGCCAAAACAAAGCTTTGATTTCTTCCCTGAATAAACTTAGAATGATTTATTTTACTTGGTGGCAGAGGGAAGGCTAAAGACTGTTTTTCAGTTTAGTGTGAAACATGCAACCTTTTTGAAACTGCCTAGGCTGGTTTCTCTCTCTCACTTCTAATATTATATATTTAGAATATCTTGACTGTTATTTGCTGGATTGTTTTTTTTTTTTTTTGCTAGTTTTACTTGGATCATGAAAGCTCAAATACATGTGAAAACATTACAGTTTTAAGAGAGGCTTAACAATGGGTAATAAACACACACTAACAGGATAAAACTTTTACATGGGAGCTTACTTTCCGGTCATCAGGCAAGATTTCTATTGTCTTTCTCTTTATATCATGGAAAAAAATTGCTCAGTTTAACACTGATATTTTAGCCTTCAGTCAGGCTCCACAGTTCTTAGAGCATCCCTTGTCTTGCAACTTTTCTTAGCCCACAAACTGTCTCTTAACAAAATTTGTGATATAAAGCAGTTTCAGTATATGCTAGCCATTTTATAATATGAGAATGCAAAGCAGGATTATTTGAGGAAGGGAATTTGAAGCCATTAAATATCATATGGCTTCTGCAGGCCTTGGAATTGCATGTAAGAGTAAATAAAAATAGGAATGTAAAGTCACTGCTAAAAACAAGAGCTGGTTAGCTATAACAAACTCAAAGCACTTTAGAAAGAAATAGAGCCAAATACATAATTTGTAGTCAATCACCATCACTGCCAATGACTTATTTCAAACTCTAGTTTCTAGGAAGTTATATTCTATTACCGTGTGTATCAATCTTTAGTGTGCATACCGGTCATCTGGGAAACTTGTTAAAATGCAGATTCTGGTTCAGTAGAGTCTAGGTAGGACCTAAAATCTTGCATTTCTAACATGTTTACTGGGGATGTAGATGCTGCTGCCCCCTGCAAATCACACTGAGCAACAAAAGGCTAGTTCTTAGCCTGGTAAACAACATTAAAATGGTGAAGTAAGCAACTTGATAGGCAAGGCAGGAGTTTGGGGGGTGGGGGAGAGAAATGAAACAGGAAGGGATGGGGAGGGAGACAAACCATAAGAGACTCCTAGACTCAAGAAATGAACTAAGGGTGGCCGGGGGGGGGGGGGGGGGGGGGGGGGGGGGGGGGGGTGGGGGGGTAGGGATAGGGTGGCTGGGTTGGGGACAATGGGGAGGGTATGTGCTATTAAGTGCTGTGAAATGTGTAAGCCCGAAGATTCACAGACATGTACCCTGGGGCAAATAATACATTATATGTTAATAAAAATTAAAAAAAAAATGGTGAAGTAAGCAAAGGTAACAGCTGTTTTGCAAAGTATAAATTTTAAAAAATTAAGATGGTATGAATTGCTTTGGGTATTAAAATTGATTTTAACATTTGATGTAACTAGATCAGTTGAAACTAGTTCAGAAGAAAAACCAATTGCTTGCTCATTGTATAGTCAAATTTATTTTACAAGCACTATATGGATACATCGATAACATTTTAAAAAGAAAACCATTGGCCACAGAATGTCAACAGTTTACCAGTATTTTTAAAATTTTTCCAAAGAGATCCAGAAATTCTAAGCAGTTTAATATAACATAGATTGCTGGTGATATTAGTTTGTGAAATGTTGAACATGAACATTATCAATTAATTGTTCAGACTTCAGAATAGAATGACCAATTACATTTTCATTTACCTAATTCGAAGACATTATTTTTATTTTCTTTTTAGTGCCTGATTTTTTTCTGTAAGTCTGTTTTAATAATTTATGCTTGACACATAAGTTTAGAATGAATGCAGGATTCTATCTGTATTCAGCACTTGCAGCCAATTTCCAACTTAAGGAAATAAAGTATATAAGATGAAATAGGCCTGCTCAGTTGTCCATCTGACTATTCTTACAGCAAAAAGATTTAGTCTGTGAAGAAAACTCAAGTTGCCCTTATAAGGTTAGGAACTGATTTTTATATTCAGCTATTTTACATCTTAAATAAGTGAATTGATCTAAACCTGGGGTTTATGCCGACCTTTTAAAATTTTTAGTCTATAAAACATCTTCATAACCAAGCCTCTAGTGCAAAGTAGTACTTTTTAAAAAATTTGTTTTATGTTTTTATCTAAATTCCAGTTGAGTAACATGCAGGATGATGTTAGTTTCAGGTAGTGTCTGATATTTTTAAGGACAACAACAATAGCAAAAAGACTTGGTAGAGTTAATTTTATATCTGCTATCTCTCAAAACTTCCCTTAAGGAAGGCACAAATGGTAAATTAGACACTATGCTGTCTAACTACTTTCTTCACACCTAGATTTTTATCTGAGACTACAGCAGAATAGTCATTTAGTCTAAGTGAACTTTTCATCCTTAATCATTCTAGGAAATCGTCATAATTCTATTTGTTTATGTATAGTTCATCTTGGTGTGGAACCAGTGTCAAATTAAAACAAACAACATTGAAAACAGCTATTGAAAAAAGTCAAGTGTAAGTGTTTAAACTGTTAGGACGCACAGTGTAGTTCCAGCAGATTTAGGAAAACAACTGAAAAAGTTGTCACTTCAAAGCTGCAATTCATGTCTTTGTGTGTGTGTGTGTTGTGTGTCTGAGCTTTTTTTTCAATTAATTTTATTTTATTTTTCAGTGTGCCAAGATTCACTGTTCATGTACCACACCCAGTGCTCCATGCAATACGTGCCCTCCTCAATACTCACCACCAGGCCCACCCAACCCCCTAAACCCCCCTCCAAAACCCTAAGACTGGAAGAGATTATGCAATTCATGTCTTAGTTGTGGCATTGGGATTCAGAACCCACTGCCTTCCCAATGAAACTATTAGTCTTTTCTAAGGTCCAATACTTTATTTTTTATTTATTTTTAGGTACTTAATGTATCTTTTTTTATTATTTTGTTCAGTTATTGAGCATATAGCATTAAGGAGTGCACGTGTGGTGATGAGCATTGGGTGTTATACGCAACTAATAAATCGTTGAACACTACATCAAAAACTAATGATGTACTATACGCTGATCTGATACTGTAATAGCAACAGCAGAACTTTTTGAGGGCAACTTGAGGATTCCAATAAACTAAAGGGCTGGTTGGATTACAGTGTTCTTTGTAAGTGCTAAATAAACTTGGGTATCTGTCAACATTGCCTTGGTTTTTTTTATCCTTAACATTATTAATAATGTTAAATATAGACTATTTCCATCTGCCTGAGAAGGTAAGTATAGCAGCCAAATATAATATATCTTTTTTTGGAGGGGGAAATTCCAAAATACACAAAAAAGAAAGAAATATGAAAAGCAAAACAAAAACATGAAAAATAACAGATCTCTTCAAATTCTATTTTCAGAGAAGAGATAAAAACTCACTATAGAAAGTAAAAATATCAGTTCTATGAAAATATACTATTCATGCCTTAAGACAGAATGAAAACAAATTTAGTCAATTTACAGTAGCATTAAAACTCAAAAATTATGGGAGCCTAGCTGGCTCAGTCCTTAGAGCATGTGACTCTTGGTTTCAGGGTCATGAGTTCAAACCCGACATTGGGTGTAGAGCTTACATTTAAAAAAAGTAAAAAACTCAAAAATACATAAAATTGAATACAATGTAAAAAGTTAGATCATGTTTGGGTCATAACTGGAAGGAAAATACTTCTTGGACTAATCTAACAAGTGCTACAAATGCTAAAAATATTAAAATTTTGTGACTTAAAGTGGTCAATTCTAGCTAGATAACTAAGTCAGTCCTCTATTTGTTTTAGAAGTGATAAGAATACTTCTCAATAGAATAAGATTTTTAAAATATTGGAAATATTAAATAGAGAAAATACTGTTTAACTGTATAAAATTTTAATTATAAGTCATGTAATTTTAATGAAGATCTTAAAGAGATCAGTGAAAGTTGAGCACAATTAACCAATAGATATTGTCATATAATGTATATCAAATGTTGAAGTACTTATAACTGCCAATAGTATGAAAGGATGACAAAAATGAATGATAGTATCACTGAAGACCTGAGTTGATTATATTATAAAAAAATTAGAATACCAGGTTAAGATTGGGTTCCAAGGTGAAGACTGACAACTCAAGTAAACACTATCGTTCAAAGAAATAGAAGACACAATGAGAACATAATGTTTAATATTTCCTTTGAAAATGTGAAAATAATTTTAAAATGGGTAAAGTATTTCAACAGATATCTTGCCAAAAAAAAAAAAAGATATAAAGATGACAAATTAACATATGGAGAGATGATCCACGCCATATGTTTATGTTATCAGGGAAATGCAAATTAAAGCAGTAAGATACTACAACACGTATATTAGGCCACCTAAAATCCCAAATACGGGTCGTACCAAATGCTGCCAAGGACATGGAGCAACAGGAATTCTAGTTTGTTGTTGGTGGGAATGAAGATGATCCTGTATGTTCTCATCAATTTTTCTGTAAACCCAACAGTTTTCAAAAAAAAAAAAGTTGGAGTGCCTGGGTGGCTCAATCGGTTAAGTGTTCAACTCTTGATTTGTGCTCCGGTCATGATATCAAGGTTGTGAGATTGAGGCCCATGTCAGGCTCTGTGCTGAGCATGGAGCCTGTTCAGGATTCTCTCTCCTTCCTCTGTCCCTACCCCTTCTCTCCCTCTCTAAAAATAAATAAATAAAAAAGTCTTAGTTAAAAAGAAGAAGAAAATATCATTGCTTTATATTTTCCTTATTTCATATACTAATGATAGCAACTAAATAAATTACCAAACAAACATGTTTTAGTGGTAACGGAAACAACTGAGTTTCTAAAGAAAAAACAAACAACTAAAAAAAAAAAGCAGGGTGCCTGGGGGGCTCAGTCCTTAAGCCTCTACCTTGGGCTCAGGTCAGCATCCCAAGGTCCTGGGATCAAGCACCACATCAGGCTCCCTGTTCCGAGGGAAGCCTGCTTCTCTCTCTCCCAGTCGCCCTACTTGTGTTCCTATGTGTCTCTCTGTCAAATAAATAAATAAAATCTTAAAAAAAAAAGCAAAGTAAATTTATTAAGAGTCTTTGTATTAAATCTAAAGAAATAACAAAAAGAAAGAAATTACCTGAAGTAGCATTTCTCAGTAACTATGACAGGCACTACCACACTGTTGTAATGTGTGAATGATTACATTATCATTTAAAAAATTGTTTTCACTGCATTTTAAAGTATTACAAATTTTATCTTGTCCAAATCTCACAAAAGTCCTGTGAAACAAGTACTATACCATTTTGCCATACGAGGAAAGACACAGATCAGTATTTTTTTTCCCCTTAGGATCACATCACCTTAAGTGTCAGAGGCAGCATTGCGTCATTGTTCTTATGATATCTGGAACAGTATTCATAACATCAGCCAGTGTGTATACTAAAATTTTGGGTTCAAATATGATTAAGGGTATATCAAAGGAAAATATTAACAATGTATTTATTATATTTAATCTTTTAGAAGTTTTGAATTCGTGTGAGAAATTTTTGGTGAGCACTCATTGAATTCCATTAGACACATTTAGGATAATATCCCTGTCCTAAGTATTTAACTTATGTTAACATATGATAACATAAATATACAATGACACAATCGTCACAGTGGACTAAGAAATAAGCATGTAATCAAATTGAACAAGAGAGGAGTAGTAGAATGGATAAATCTGATAAGCCCATTTAAATGAGGATTTAATTTTAATCTAAAATAGGATCAGAAACCAAAGCCGTGTTCCTGTTTTCTTTTTTTGTGAAGATAAAAAGAATTGAGAGACTAGGTCTGGCAAGAGAGTTATTTGGGGAGAAAAAAGGGAAATCTATTAACGCTATAAATTTGCTTAGATATAGAAAATTAAATAATAAACTAAAGTGTATTGCTCTGGCTAAATTCTGGCCATGCTTGAAACCCAGAACTTTGGGAGGTTTCAGGTTTCACATTTTATTTGAATTACGCTAAAACATTTCCATAAGAGAACTTTATTAGTAGTCAACCGTGTGGGGTGAATAGTTTTGTCCACTGGGAGATCATTTTGTTTTCCCTTGGAAGAACTAGATTATTAGAGGGTATTACAAAAATATCTCTGGTTGTCAGAGAGGCAAATGCTGTTTAGGTTCTTTGATGAATCTCATGAGATAATTAGCAAACAAAAGTATAAAGGATGACACATAGTCTGTCAAAATGCCACTGAACATAAAAGGCAAACACTATCCCTATTTTAAAGTTTCCTTAAAACTACAATTCTACATAAAATTGATATTTGTTTGTAGATTGGTAGTTGGCAAAAGACTTAACATATAATAATCTAACACTCCAAACAAACCTGTGTTATATGGAGCATACATTTGATAAAATGTCCTTTATCTTTCTTTTTCCATTTTTCCTTTTCCAAATGAAGAATCAAACTTGTCCAAATTAGCTAAATGGCTTGCTTAAGGTCATCATGTTAGCTAGCAGTGACTTTAAATTCCGTGAGCTTTTCAATATACTATATAAATTGTGACATGGGTGGTAGATAAATGTAATGGGAATTAAGCAGTGATTTGAAATTTTTAATAGAGGAAAAAAGAGAAAGGAGATTATTTCTTAGATACGGAATCTAGGTTAGGTTTGACATTTCTCTGAAAAAAAAAAAAAATCCAAATTGTGATGAGATACTCAGGCTTGTAACTCATACTAGTAATGTTTTGATGAAAATACACTTTATTTACTGTTAGGATTTCTCTCCTGTTCTTGTAAGTGCCTCCAAATAGAGAAAGCGTTTCACTCTTTCAGTGAAATGCTTGTTCATAGACCTTATGTGGCATCCTTGACTCTCCATAGTTTATTCAGTTTTTCTTTTCTTTTTTTTTACTTAAGAAGGTCATTCTTCAGGACTTTTTTGAGATTGTGCATAATTTGCACTTCTTCTGAAGTAACCTAATAAAACAAAAATACTGTAAGTGTGAACTGTGATCAATTATACTTCCTTAAGATTGGTTGTTTACCCAAGATTATACACACTTTCAGCACATCACAGGAAAGTTCTAGAATCAAAAGATAAGGACTTCAGCTGATAGACTGTTTATAATAAAAATATTCCAAAATTGTCACTTACAGAATTTTGAGGATTTAGTTTCATTTTCATCCTTTGTATCATCTCAAAGTCTTTTATAGTTCTGTAAAATAGGTTTATCATTCATTGTTAGGACAAAATTTTAATAATTACATTATTAAAGAACTAGTGTTCAGGGGGGATGGGGTAACTGGATGATGGGCATTAAGGAGGGCACTTGATGTAATGAGCACTCGGTATTATATGCAACTGATGAATCAATAAACTCTACCTCCAAAATTAAAAAAAAAAAAAAGATTGGTTTTTTACCAGAAGGTTCCGTTCCTTTTGAAGTGACTTGTTCAGCCAAAGTCTAACTTAAAAGCTAATTAAAAGCTAATTAATGACAATAGGGAATAAAATTTAGGTCTCTCTGGCCAGTGTGTTTTTCACTCTACCATACTGTCTTTTACCATAGTCAAAGAGATTATGCAAATAACACAAAATTAGATGTGTAATGATTGTATAGGCTGAGTTGTTCCAAAGTGCTACAAGCAATTTTGGTTATAAATGTACATATTAAATACCAAAGAAAAGTGTAAGTAGCAAAAATAGTGACCTTTTTTCTTGAAGAATTTATTTATTTATTTGAGAGAGATTGAGAGAGAGAGAGAGAGAGAATGAGCACGTACAACTGGAGGGGTGGGGAGAGGCAGAGGGAGAAGCAGACTCCCTGCTGAGCAGGGAGCCCAATGTGGGGCTAGATCCCAGGACTCTGGGATCATGACCTGAGCTGAAGGCAGACACTTAACTGATTGAAGCACCCAGGCATCCAAATAGTGACTTTTTGAACAAATTGGGGATTTATTAACTCGTCAGCCAATTTTTAAATAAAACCTACAATTTATAAGGCAAAATTACATATATTTTTAAAAGATTTTATTTATTTATTTGACAGAGAGAGAGATTACAAGTAGAGAGGCAAGCAGAGAGAGAGGAGGAAGCAGGCTCCCTGCTGAGCAGAGAGCCCCATGCGGGGCTCGATCCCAGGACCCTGAGATCATGACCTGAGCTGAAGGCAGAGGCTTAAACCACTAAGCCACCCAGGTGCCCCCAAAATTACATATTTTAAGTAACCTGCTATCTTCAAAATTAGATACATCTTCTACATGAGGTTTTTATGTTGTAATTTAAACTCTCTGAAATTTCACTGTAATACTCTGCTATATTGCAACATAGATTTATGTCTTGAATCCAAGATTTTTGTGTTTTTTTTTTTTTAATTCGAGTTAGTTAAAATAGAGTTTACAATTGGTTTCAGGAGTAGAGTTTAGTGATTCATTACTTATATATAACACCACGTGCATATTACAACAAGTTTTCTCCTTAATGTCCACCACCCATTTAACCCATTCTCCCACCTATCTCCCTTCCAGTAACCCTCAGTTTGTTCTCTATAGTTAAGAGTCTTTTATGGTTTGCCTCACTCTCTGAATTTCTTATTTTATTTTTACTTCCCTTCTTCTATGTGAATCTGTTTTCTATATATGAGTGAAATCATATAGTATCTGTCTTTCTCTAACTTATTTCACTTAGCATAATGCACACTAGTTCCATTCATGTCATTGCAAATAGCAGGATTTCACTCTTTTTGATGGCTGAGTAATATGGCATAATATATATATGCCACTTTTTGTCCAGTCATCAGTCAAGGAACATTTGAGCTCTTTCCATAACTTGGCTACTGTTGGTAACTCTGCTATAAACATTGGAGTGCATGTGCCCCTTCAAATCACCTTTTGTATCCTTCGGATAAAATACCTAGTAGTGCAATTGCTGGGTCATAGGATAGTTTATTTTTAGCTTTTTGAGGAAACTCCATACTCTTTTCCAGAGTGGCAGTACCAGTTTGCATTCCCAAGAACTGTGCAAAAGGGTTCCCTTTTCTCCACATCCTCACCAATATCTGTTGTTTTCTGAGTTGTTAATTTTAGCCATTTTGATCTGTGTGAGGCAATAGCTCTTGGTTGTTTTGATTTGTATCTCCCTGATGGTAAATAATGTTGAGTGTTTCTTTTAATGTGTCTGTTAGTCATATTACGTTTTCTTTGGATAAATATCTATTCATATCTTCTGCCCATTTCTTAACTGAATTATTTATTTTTGGGGTTTTGATTTTGATGAGTTCTTTATAGATTCTGGATACTAGCCTATTTTCTGATATGTCATTGGTAAATATCTTCTCCCATTCCATCGATTGCTTTTCAGTTTTGTTAATTGTTTCCCTCACACTTAAGAAGCTTTTTGTCTTCACAAGGTCCCAATAGTGTATTTTTGCTTTTGTTTCCCTTGACTCCAGAGACTGTCTAGTAAGAAGTTCCTGCAGCCAAGGTCAAAGAGGATACTACTTGTTTTCTCTTCTAGGAGTTTCCTCTTACGTTTAGGTTGTTCATCCATTTTGAATTTATTTTCATGTGTGGCGTAAGAAAGTGGTCCAGTTTTGATCTTCTACATGTCCCTGTCCAGTTTCCCTAACACCATATGTTGAAGAGATTGTCTTTTTTCTATTGGTGCTTCTTTCCTGGTATGTTGAAGACTAGTTGACCATATAATTGTGGGTCCATTTCTGGGTTCTCTATTCTGTTTCATTGATCTATGCATCTGTTTTTGTGCCAGTACCATACTTTCTTGATGATTACAGCTTTCTAATAGAGATTGAAGTCTGGAATTATGATGCCTCTCACTTTGTTTTTCTTTTTCAACATCTCTTTGGCTATTCAGGGTCTTTTCTGGTTCCATCCAGATTTTAGGATTGTTTGAGTTCTGTGAAAAATGCTGGTGTTATTTTGATTGGGATTGCATTGAATGTGTAGATTGCTCTGGGTAATATAGACATTTTAACAATATTTGTTCTTCTAGTTCATGAGCATGGAAGGTTTTTCCATTTCTTTGTATCTTCCTCAATTTCTTTCATAAGTGTTCTACAGTTTTTAGAGTACAGATATTTTACCTCTTTGTTTAGATTTATTTCTAGGTATCTTATTGTTTTAGATATAATTGAAAATGGGATAGTTTCATTTCTTTCTCTTTCTGCTGCTTTGTTATTGTATATAGAAACGTAACAAATTTCTGTATGTTGGTACTATATCCTGCGACTTTGCCAAATTCATGAATCAGCTCTGGCGATATTTTGGTGGAATCTTTAAGGTTTTCTACATAGAGTATCATGTCCTCTGTGAAGAGGGAAAGTTTAACTTCTTCCTTGCCAGTTGGGATGCCTTTCATTTGCTTTTGTTGTCTGAATGCTGAGGCTAGGACTTCCAGTACTATATTGAACAACAGTGGTGAAAGGGGACATCCATGTCACTTTCCTGAACTTAGGAGAAAAATGTTCACTTTGTCATATTGAAGATGATATTAGCTGTGATTCATTCAAATATGGGCTTTATGATGTTGAGGTATGTTCCTTTTATCCCTACTTTCTTGAAGTTTTTTATCAAGAAAAAGTGTTGGTTCAGTTGGTTAAGCATCTACTTTTGGCTCAAGTCATAATCCCAGGGTCCTGGAATTGAGTCCTACATTGGGCTTTCTGCTCAGCAGGCAGTCTGTTTCTCCCTCTACCTCTCTTCTTTACTTGTGATCTATCTTTCTCTCAAATAAATAAATAAATAAATAAATAAATAAATAGATAGATAGATAGATATTTTAAAAAAGAAAGAAGGTTGTATTTTGTCAAATGCTTTTTCTGAATCTATTAAGAGGATTACATGGTTTTTATCTTTTCATTTATTAATATGATGTGTTGTAATGATTGCTTTGTGGATCTCGAACCATCCCTGAAGCCCAGGAATAAATCCCAGGTGATCATGACGAATAATCCTTTTACTGTTGGATCTGATTAGCTAGTATCTTGTTGAGAATTTTTTCATCCATATTCATCAGGGATATTACTCTAAAATTCTCCTTTTGAGTGGGGACCTTATTTGGTTTTGGAACCAAAGTAATGCTGTCCTCATAGAGTTTGGAATTTTTCCTTCCATTTCTGTTTTTGGTAACATTTTTGGAATAATAGATATTAAATCTCATTCAGATGTCTGTGAGCATTCCCCTGGGAAGCCATCCTGCCCTGGACTGATGTTTGTAGGGAGATTTTTTGTTACTAAATCAATTTCTTTGCTGGTTATGGATCTGTTCAGGTTTTCTATTTCTTCCTGTTCCAATTTGGGTAGTTTATATGTTTCTAGAAATTTATCCATTTCTTCCAGATTGCCCAATTTGTTGGCATATAATTGCTCATAATATTTTCTTGTAACCGTATTTCTGCAATGTTGGTTGTGATCTTTCCTTTCTTGTTCATGATTTTAATTATTTAGGTCCTCTCTCTTTGCTTTTTTACAAGTTTGGCTAGGGGTTTTCTATTTTGTTAATCCTTTCAAATAACCAGCTCCTACTTTCATTGATCTGTTCCACTGGTTTGTTTTGTTTTTGTTTTTTAATTTCTATATCATTTATTTCTGCTTTGATCCTAATCATTTCCATTTTTCTGCTGGATTTAGCCTTTATTTGCTATTCCTTTTTTAGCTCCATTAGATGTAAGCCTAGGTTGTGATTGAGACATTTCTTGCTTCTTGAGGAAGGCCTGTATTGCTATATATTTCCCTCTTAGAATGGCCTTTGCTGTTTCCTAAAGGTTTTGGGCTGTAGTGTTTTTATTTGCATTTGCATCCATGTATTTTTTTAAATTCTTCTTTAATTTCTGGCTAACCCATTCATTCCTTAGGTGAATGATCTTTCACTTCCACGTATTTGTGGTCTATCCAAATTTTTTTCTTGTGATTCAAGTTTCATAGCATTGTGATCTGAAAATATTCATGGTATGATCTCAATCTTTTTGTATCAGTTGAGGCCTGATTTGTGACCTATTATCTGATCCGTTCTTGAGAGTGTTCCATGTGCACTCAAAAAGAATGTGTATTTGCTGCTTTAGAATGAAATGCTCTGAATATATCTGTTAAGTCCATTTGGTCCAGCATGTCATTCATAGCCCTTGTTTCCTTGTTGATCTGCTTAGATGATCTGTCCATTGCTGTTGAGTGGGGTGTTCAAATCCCATACTATTACTGTATTGTCAGTGAGCTTCTTTAAGTTTGCAATTAATTATTTTATATATTTCGCTGATCCCAGGTTGGAGGCATAACTTTATAATTGTTAGATCTTTTTGTTGGATAGACCCTTTTATTGTGATATAGTGCCCTTCATCCCTTATTACAGTCTTTGATTTAAAATCTAGTTCGTCTAATATAGGAATTGCTATACCACCTTTCTTTTGGTGTTCATTAGTGTTATAAATTATTCTCCATCCCCTCATTTTCAATCTGGAGGTGTCTTTGAGTCTAAAATGAATCTATTGTAAGCAACATATCAATTGGTTTTGATTTTTTATCCATTCTGATACCCTATGTCTTTTGACTGGGACATTGACTCCATATTCTTTCAGTGTAATTATTGAAAGATATGTATTTAGTGCCATTGTGTTACCTGTAAAGCCACTGTTCCTATAATTGTCTCTCATCCTTTCTAGTCTTTATTACCTTTGGTCTCTCTGCTCAAAGAGTCCCCTTCAATATTTCTTGCTTAGCTAATTTAGTGTTCACAAACTCCTTTGCTCTCTTGATTGTCTTTCCTCGTCTGAATGACAACTTTATTGTATATAGTATTCTTGTTTGTACATTTTTCCCATTCATCACTTTAAATATATGCCACTTTCTTCTGGCCTGTTATGTTTCTCTGAACAGGTCTGCTTCTTTTTTTTTTTTTTTTAAAGATTTTATTTATTTGACAGAGAAAGACACAGCGAGAGAGGGAACACAAGCAGGGGAAGAGGGAGAGGGGGAAGCAGGCTCCCCACTGAGCAGGGATCCCAATGTGGGGCTATATCCCAGAACCCCGGGACCATGACCTGAGCTGAAGGCAGAGGCTTTAACCCACTGAACCACCCAGGTGCCCCTGAACAGGTCTGCTTCTATCTTATGTGTCTACCCTTGTAGGCTAAGGACATTTTGTCCATAGCTGCTTTCAGGATTTTCTCTTTTTCTTTGTATTTTGCAAGTTTCATTATAATATATTCTGGTGTTGACTTGTTTTTGTTGATTTTGAGGGCAGTTCTCTATGCCTCTTGGACATGAATACCTGTTTCCTTCCCCTATTAGGGAAGTTATTAGCTATAATTTGTCCAAATAGACCTTCTGTCCCCTTTTCTTGCTCTTCTTCTGGGACTTCTATGATATGGATATTATTGTGCTTTCTAGAATTGCTGAGTTCCCAAAGTCTATACTCATGATCTAACAGTTTTCTATCCCTCTTCTTTCCAGCTTCATTATTTTCTATAATTTTATCCTCTATTTCACCTATATGTTCCTCTGCTTCTTCCATCCTCATTGTGATTATATCCAGTGATATTGCATCTCAGATTTAGTATTTATTTTATTTTGGCCTGACTAGTTTTTAGATTTTTTATCTCTGCAGCAAGGGCTTCTTTGGTGTCTTCTATGCTTCTATCAAGCCCAGCTTGTATTCTTATAATTGTTGTTCTAAATTCTTGTTCAAATATATTGCTTTTATGTTTTTGAACAAATACATTACTATGATTTCTTCTTGATCTTTCTTTTAGGGAGAATTCCTCCATCTTATCATTATGTCTACGTTTCTGATTTTTCTTGTTAATAAAGTTTGCTATGTTTCCTGGTCCTGAGACTATGAAATCTCTATTTATTAAGAAGGGGTCCTACCTTGTCTAGAGCCTGGCTCCTTTGGGAAGTGTTTCTGGTGTATGCTGTGTGCGGTCTGCTACTATGTTTTGGCTATTTTTCCCACAGATCAGTCCTCTGCAGAATTTCTCTTTGCTTGCAGCAGGGAGTGTTTGGATCTTTAACTAAGCGTGGTTTGATTTGTTTGTTAAGATGAACCTGATTTTTTTTTTTTTTAATCTTGATCCAAGAAAACAGAAAAGAAAAAGGAATAAGAAAGCAGAGGAACAAACAGAAAAAGTATAAGCCTGATTTCAAAGAAGAAAGGAAAAAAAGCCTGATCCAAAAAATGAGAAAAACAAAAAAGCAAACAAATGAAAAAAAAGGATTAGCTTCATTCTAAAGGAAAAAAAAATAAATAAAAATACAAAAAGTAGGGCACCTGGGTGGCTCAGTGGGTTAAAGCCTCTGTCTGTGGCACAGGTCATGATCTCAGGGTCCTGGGATCCAGCCCCGCATCAGGCTCTCTGCTCAGCAGGGAGCCTGCTTCCCCGTCTCTCTCTGCCTGCCTCTCTGCCTACTTCTGATCTCTCTCTCTCTGTGTCAAATAAATAAATAAAATCTTTAAAAAAATTCAAAAAGTAGAATAAATATATATTACATTAAAATGAATAAAAATAAAAAATAAATAAAAAAATACATATTTTCCCCCAAATATGTTTATTTTATTTTTTCAGTGTTACAAGATTAATTGTTCATGCACCACACCCAGTAATCCGTGCAATATGTGCCCTCCCCAATACCCACCACCAGACTCGCCCAACCCCCCACCCACTCCCCTCCAAGACTCACAGTTTGTTGCTAAGAGTCCACAGTCTCTCATGGTTCATCGTCCCCCAGGATTTCTCCCCATTCATCCTTCCCTTCCTCTTCACAATGCCTTCCATTTTTTTCCTTATGCTCCACACGTAAGTGAGACCATAAGATAATTGGCTCTCTCTGCTTGACTAATTTCACTCTATATAATCTCTTCCATTCCCACCCATGTTGATACAAAAGTTGGATATTTGTCCTTTCTAATGGAGGCTAATATTCCATTGTATATATGTAACATATCTTCTTTATCCATTCATCTGTTGAAGGGCACCTTGGCTCTTTCCACACTTTGGCGATTGTGGGCATTGCTGCTATGAACATTGGGGTACATGTGGCCCATCTTAGTACTGCATCTGCTTCTTTGGGGTAAATACCTGGTAGTGCAATGGCAGGGTCATAGGGTAGCTCTGTGTTTAATTTCTTGAGGAATCTCCACACTGTTTTCCAAAGTGGCTGCACCAACTTGCAATCCCACCAATAGTGGAAGAGGGTTCCCCTTTCTCCACACCCTCTCCCACATTTGTTGTTTACTGTCCTGTTGATTTTGGCCATTCTAACTGGTGGAAGGTGGTATCTCAGTGTGGTTTTGATTTGAATCTCCCTGATGGCTAAAGATGATGAACATTTTTGCATGTGTCTATTAGCCATTTGTATGTCTTCTTTGGAGAAGTGTCTGTTCATGTCTTCTGCCCATCTTTTGACGTGATTATCGGTTTTGTGAGTGTTGAGTTTGAGGAGTTCTTTATAGATCTTAGATTTCAGACCTTTGTCTGTAGTGTCATTTGCGAATATCCTCTCCCATTCTGTGGGTTGCCTGTTTGTTTTGTTGACTGTTTCCTTCGCTGTGCAGAAGCTTTTTATCTTGATGAAGTCCCAAAAGTTTAATTTCGCTTTTGTTTCCTTTGTCTTTGGAGACATGTCCTGAAAGAAGTTGCTGTGGCTGATGTCGAAGAGGTTACTGCCTATGTTCTCTAGGATTTTGGTAGACTCCTGCCTCACACTGAGGTGTTTTACCCATTTTGAGTTTATCTTCATGTATGGTGTAAGAGAATGGTCAAGTTTTGTTCTTCTACATATAGCCGT
Organism: Procyon lotor; assembly: GCA_028646535.1. Taxonomy (NCBI): domain Eukaryota; kingdom Metazoa; phylum Chordata; class Mammalia; order Carnivora; family Procyonidae; genus Procyon; species Procyon lotor. The sequence goes on along the minus strand of CM053612.1, from coordinate 45,049,560 downwards.
CCAATTTTCCCAGCACCATTTATTGAAGAGACTGTCTTTTTTCCACTGGATATTTTTTCCTGCTTTGTCAAAGATTATTTCACCATAGAGTTGCAGGTCCACATCTGGGCTCTCTACTCTGTTCCACTGGTCTATGTGTCTGTTTTTGTCCCAGTACCATGCTGTCTTGGTGATTACCACTTTGTAGTAAAGCTTGAAAACGGGCAATGTGATGCCCCCGGCTTGGTTTTTCTTTCTCAACATTTCATTAGCAATTCAGGATCTTTTCTGGTTCCATACAATTTTAGGATTGTTTGTTCCAGCCCTTTGAGGAAAATCAGTGGAATTTAGATCGGGGTGGCATTGAAAGTATAGATTGCTTTGGGCAGTATAGACATTTTTAAAATGTTTATTCTTCCGATTCATGAGCATGGAATGTTTTTCTACTTTTTTGTATCTTCTGCAATTCTTTCATGAGCATTCTGTAGTTCCTCAAGTACAGATCCTTTACATCTTTGTTTAGGCTTAATTGCAGGTATCTTAAGGTTCTTGGTGCTACGGAAATGGAATCGATTCTCTAATTTCCCTTTCCATATTTTCATTGTTAGTGTATAGGAAAGCAACTGATTTCTGTATATTGATTTTGCAACCTGCCACATTACTGAATTGCTTTATGAGTTCTAGTAGTTTGGGGGTGGAGTCTTTTGGATTTTCCATATAAAATTTCATGTCGTCTGCGAAGAGAGAGTTTGACTTCTTCATTGCCAATTTAAATACCTTGTATTTCTTTTTGTTGTCTGATTGCTGTCGCTAGGACTCTTAGCACTGTGTTGAACAAGAGTGGTGAGAGTGGGCGTCCTTGTCCTGTTCCTGATCTCAAAGGGAAGGTTGTCAGCTTTTCCCCATTGAGAATGATATTTGCTGTGGGCTTTTCATAGATAGATTTTATGATATTGAGGAATGTTCCTTCTATCCCTATACTTTGAAGAGTTTTAATCAGGAACGGAGGCTCAATTTTGTCAAATGTGTTTTCTGCATCAATTGAGAGGACCATGTGGTTCTTCTTCTCTTATTGATTTGTTCTATCACATTGATTTGCCAATGTTGAATCACCCTTGTATCCCAGGGATAAATCCCACCTCGTCAGGATGAATAATCTTTTGAATGTGTTGTTGGATCTTATTAGCTAGGATCTTGTTGACAATCTCGGCATCCATATTGACGAGGGATATTGGTCTGAAATTCTCCTTTTTGATGGGGTCTTTGCCTGGTTTGGGGATCAGGGTAATTCTGGTTTCATAGAAAGAGTCTGGAAGTTTTCCTTCTATTTTCATTTTTTGAAACAGTTTCAGGGGAATAGGTATTATTTCTTCCTTGAATGTTTGGTAGAATCCCCCCGGAAATCCATCAGGTCCTGGACTCTTGTTTTTTGGGAGGTTTTGGATCACTGCTTCAATCTCATTTCTAGATATCGGTCTATTCAGGTTGTCAATTTTTTCCTGTTTCAGTCTTGGAAGATTATGGGTTTACAGGAATGTATCCATTTCTTTTAGGTTGTTTAACTTATTGGCATACAGCTGTTGACAAGAACTTTTGATGATTGTTTCTATTTCCTTTGGATTATTTGTGATCTCTCCCCTTTCATTCATAATTTTGTTAATTAGGGTTGTATCTCTTTTCTTTTGGATGAGTTTGGCCTGTGGCTTATCAATCTTATTGATTCTTTCAAATAACCAACTTCTGGATTCATTGACGCATTCTACTGTTTCTCTAGTTTCTAACTCGTTGATCTCTGCTCTGATCTTGATTATTTCCCTTCTTGTGCGTGGGTTTGGCTTAATTTGTTGTTGATTTTCCAGTTCTTTAAGGTGTAAAGTGAGCTATCGTATTTGAGATTTTTCAATTTTTTTGAGTGAGGCTTGGATGGCTATTTATTTCTCCCTTAGGACGGCCTTTTCCATGTCTCATAGGTTTTGCATCAATGTGTCTTCATTCTCATTGGTCTCCATGAATTGTTTAAGTTCAT
>CM053612.1:45004380-45047055 GCA_028646535.1 Procyon lotor | reverse complement strand
TCCCCCCATTCACCTTTCCCTTCCTTCTCACAATGCCCTCCATGTTTTTCTTTATGCTCAGCACGTAAGTGAGACCATAAGGTAATTGGTTCTCTCTGCTTGACTTATTTCACTCCGCATAATCTTGAATTAGAAGACATTTTCTAATAAGAAGAGAGGCATTTAAGTCAAAAGATAGTATTTACTTCTTTCTATAGAATATTTATAGTGTTTGTACTTTAATACAGGTTATAAAATCATATGGAATGAGACCTCCGTATAATTGTTTATTCCATTATCAGGAAATTGAGAAAATTTGATTTCTAAGAAAAAGTTAAATTAACAGATTGGCCATCAAGTATCTTCCCCATTTTTCCTAAAGTTACATTTTCATACAGATCAACTCTTTGCTGGGTGATCCCTTTGATAGTAATCTTGATCTAGGTTTTAATTCCAAGATATTGCCGGGTTTTGTTTGTCTTACTGTAAGTGAACACATAAACATATTTTGTCTTATATAAAGTCTGTGTAGTAGTTAAGAGCTTAAGCTTTGAAGCCAGATAAATCTGCTTTCAAAGTTCTAGCTGCATACTTTAATAGCTCTGAGACCGGGGCAAATTACTTAAACTCTTAGAGCCTCATGTCCTCATATGTAAATGAAGTGACAATAATAGTACATATAAGGTTGTTGTATTAAATATACTTAGTACAGTGTTTGACATATAATAAGAACTCAATAAAATGGTAACTACTATTATTTTAATAGTTGATTATATACTTTAGAAGTTGTATTAGGATGAATCTAAGTTCTGGATGTCTCAGGGTATTTGTCACCATAATAATTTGCAGAAACTTGGATCTTTATTTCTTTTATATTTTAATAAGATTATGATGCAGGAATTTCACAAGACATAGGTAATCTTAGAAGAAGGAGTTCAAATAGCTCAAGTGGAGAACTATCCAATTTCCTAGATTTTCTTCAATCACATATTGATAGTGAAGTTATTATAAAGTCTACTGTTTGCTAAATAGTGAAAATTTTACACATCTTAAATTGGCAGCAGTGCTGCTAATAGTAGTCAGCACAAAAATAGTTTTTGACAGCTTAAACAATTCTTTAGTAAGTTCTCAGAGCTTTATGACAAAAATCATGGAATTTCATTGTCTGAGCTGGTGAAAATATGTTGTCTAACGAGAAAAAAGTAACTTATGAAAGTTGCATATTGCTATCTATTCCCCTTCAAACATCCTACTGCAGTCTCTATTTTTTTCTACACATGGAAATTTGCATAGTCTCTTGCTATTCTGTACAATGCACACTAAGGTTAGTATTTCTAGTCTCAATACTTGGCAGATAGCTCATCATAGTAATGCTACAGTTTAAATTTGGTATATTACCCAATATCCAATTTTCCTATAATAAATGTAATTAGACTTTGAAATAATTTTTTTAAAATTTTTGTTTGTTTTACAGAGAGAGAGCATGAGTGGGAAGGGCAGAGGGAGAGTGAGAGAGAGGTTATCTAAAGCAGATGCCACACTGAATGTGGAGCCTGGTGCAGGGATCAATCCCAGGACCCTGAGATTATGACCTGAGCTGAACCCAAGAATCAGATGCTTAACCAACTGTACCACCCAGTTACCCCAGGCTTTAAATAACTTTTATCTTACTTTGCAATTATACAAATGTACTAATAAGTCATCCAGCTGGAAGGGTTAAAAAAGAAGAACCCAAAGAATTAAATGTTGGCCATCTCAACTTTACTGTAAGAATGTTTTTAAAGAGGAAGTGATTCTCTGGAAGGAGATCAATTGTAATTAGCTGTATTTTAGATTCCATGGTGTAGAGCAACTTCATCTTGCATTTCTGAGCAACTACCTTTAAAATACATGTATCTTTTTTTTTATTATTAACATATAATGTATTATTTGCCCCAGGGTACATGTCTGTGAATCGTCAGGCTTACACATTTCACAGCACTTACCATAGCACATACCCTCCCCAATGTCCACACCCCAGCCACCCTATCCCTACCCCCCTGCCTCCCAGCCACCCTTAGTTCGTTTTGTGAGTCTAGGCGTCTCTTATGGTTTGTCTCCCTCCCCCTCTCCTCCTGTTTCATTTCTCTCCCCCACCCCCCCACATATCCCCACCTTGCCTCTCAAATTCTTCATATCAGAGAGATCATGTGATAATTGTCTTTCTCTAACTGACTTATTTCGCTTAGCATAATACCCTCCAGTTCCATCCATGTCGTTGCAAATGGCCAGATTTCGTTTCTCTTGATGGCTGCATAGTATTCCATTGAAAATACATGTATCTTAAATGCACCATTGTGTCTATTACTATTTAAAGTTATTCTCTTAGACAATTATGCCTTCAGCATTTTCTTTGGAGTCAATTAAGCACATTGACATGTTGCATTACCTAGAACCAAGAGTAATTTTGAGGAGATAAATGATTTAATCCTCAGATATTTGCCATTTATATTCTTAATAATGAAAACAGTTTGGGGCACCTGGCTGACTTAGTAGAGTATGTGATTCTTGATCTTGGGGTCTTGAGTTTGAGCCCCACATTCGGGGTAGAGTTTACTTATTTTTTTAAAGGTGTGTGTGTGAGGAAGAGAGAGAGATCAGAAAAGTAGTATTCTAATTCAGCCACCAGGATATGATCAGTTGGACAAGTTAGTAGAGACATTTTTGATTATGAGGCAGGAATTACAAGAGTTGTCAAACTGTATAGTCACAACCTCTTGATTCTTATATATCATTCTAGCAGAAAGAAAATTACCTATGTAGGCATAGCCCCTAAGTCATAAGGTGCACCTGACAAATTAAAAAGAAAATATTAAGCATAAAGGGCTGTAATTACTCAACTTCCAGATTTCTTATTAACGAAAAATATGAACATTCATGTGAATTAGATTCCTGAAAATCATATTTGCCTCAAAATAAATAACACCTACATATGTTAACATTATAAATCCAGAGATAAAAATTCAGCTATGAAAACTTTAGGGTGCCTGAGTGGCTCAGTTGGTTAAGCGTCTACCTTCAGCTTGGGTCATGATCCCAGGGTTCCTGAGATCAAGTCCTACATTGGGCTCCCTGCTCAGAGGGGAGTCTGCTTCTCCCTCTCTCTCTGCTGCTCTCTCTCTCTCTCTCTGTCAAAAAAATAAATAAAATCTTAAAAAAAAAGAAAAGAACTTTAATCTGTTACAGGCATTGTCTTTATTAAAGGCAGAGATACAACTCTGAATATCTGCCTGCCACACTTCCACATACATTCAAACTGATTGGGTATTTATATTAAATACCTGATTATTTAAAATCATATTAAACTATGAAAATCATCAATTCTTTATTTGCAAGGAAAGCAAAAAGCATTTTCTGGTCAAAATAGCATTAATTCAGAGAGGCAAAACAAAAAGAACAAGGATCTCCATAGATAAATGTTAACTTCATTCAAATTTAATATATTTTAACAAGTTTATAGTCAAAAGGAACATGTGATGAATTTGGGCATCAGTAAATCCATCACTAAGGTTCTGTATTTATGGCATTTGATTTGGTACCTACATCACAATATAAGGATGTCTACATCTCCAAAATATTTTGATCTTTGCTTTTAGATTAATACAGAATGCATTACTTGCTCAGGAATTTAAGGCAATCTCCTACTACATTAAAAGTATTTGATATATCTTAAGTTATCTAGCACTATTCAGTAAGAATATGGGAATTAAGAGGAAATCCACATATATTTGTGTTTAGTTACACTTATGGTAGCTATCTGAATCTTTAGTCTTTATTTTTTTAAATTTTTTAGGTTTTTTCTTAAATTTATTTTATGTGATTTATGATCAAGCTTCTCCTATGTTTTCTTTTTTCCCCCCAAATATGTTTATTTTTTCAGTGTTACAAGATTAATTGTTCATGCACCACACCTGAATCTTTAGTCTTTAAATATAGAGGTCAAAATGGAAGTTTAGATAGATGATTGATGATTACACTGTACTAGAGGTCTCTTTAAACATAAAAAATTTTAAAAAATGTTTAAAAAATGTTTAAAATTTTAAAAATGTTTAAAAAATGTTTTTAAAACATTTAAAAAATGTTTAAAAATGTTTTTAAAACATTTAAAAAATGTTTAAAAAATGTTTTTAAAACATTTAAAAAATGTTTAAAAAATGTTTTTAAAACATTTAAAAATGTTTAAATTAAAAAATTTAAAAAAAACATAAAAAAACCACTTTGTATTATTAGTACAATTAACATATAAATTTAGTTGGATGGCTAAAATTTTAACTCACTTTTAATGAGTTTCTATAGCAAGAACTTTTTTATAATTAAGTAACTTTTATAAAGACCTTAGATTAAAATATATTCTTTGATTTAGCCTCAACATTTTATTACAAAACTTGTTCATTTTCCTGACTTTACCTTATGTGTTCTAGGTAACCTTTTTAGTCACTCAGACAAAAAAAATCAAAAAGACATTAAAGCTTCTTCCCTATCCCCACATTCCAGTCTACACTTCAGGCTTTTCTATCTTGAAAACTCTTTCCCTACAATCTTTCTTCTTCATTTTGCCACTATTCATCAAAAACATTTAAAGAACTACTTCCTCCATGAGCCTCTTGTTGATTCCATTATCCAAAAGTGTTTTTTTCTTTGGTACTCCCATAGTACTTTGCTCTTTCCTTTGTCAATTAGCCTATTCAGTGTATTATTTATGTTATACAAGTCTCTATTATATAAACTTAATGTAGTGCTTTACACATTTAGGCTGCTTAAAATTTAAAGATCAGCTGGATGGGTGGAAGGAAGAAGATGGAGTATCCTAACAAAAACATACCTTAATAAATACAGAATATGAAGTACCTCTGAACTTTGATATCCAATATGGTAGCTAGTAGCTACATGTGGATTTTTAAATTAAAATCAATTAAAATTAAATAAAATAATTAATTTTCTCAAAAAAAGAATTTTCTCAGATACTGTTGCCACATTTCAAGTATCTAATAGCCACATATGGCTAGCATATTGAACCATTCAGATATAGAATATTTCTGTCATCCCAGAAAGTTTCATTGGATAGAGCTGCTCTAGAAAGTTTTGTTGGAGAAATGGATGTGGGGAACACATTTCTGGAATTCTAGGAAGGTCATGATCACAACGTAATAAGGCATAGGATTTCCATTTTTCCCATATTAAAAGTACAACTTAAAGCCATTTACAATGTAATTATACCCCAAAGAGGAACATTTATATCAGTATCATTTTAATCACATTTTCATTTAATCTATATTTTTAATTTTTTTATTATGTCAATTAGCCAACATATAGTACATCATTAGTTTTTGATATAGTGTTCAATAATTCATTAGTTGCATATAATACCCAGTGCTCATAAAATTCAAATATAATATAAATAGGGACTAAGTTGCTGTAATTTCTATGTAAATATACATTAAATGTTTTAACAGATCTGACTTAATTAGAATTAAGATTCAACAGTGTAGTCTGGCTTTTCAAAATTTTAAAAGCTTCTTCTACTGTAAAGCTTGGAAATATCTTTCCAGCATACCCTACCGCTGTATGAAAGTGGGTTTTAAAGATTTTATTTATTTGACAGAGAGAATCACAGCGAGAGAGGGAACGCAAGCAGAGGGAATGGTAGCGGGAGAAGCAGGCTTCCTCCAGAGCGGAGAGCCCAATGCGGGGCTCAATCCCAGGTCCCTGGGATCTGACCTGGGCCGAAGGCAGACGCCCAATGACTGAGCCACCCAGTTGCCCCTGAAAGTGGGTTTTAATTCAGATATTCCAAAATGAGCTTTATGTATATTAAATACCGTATAAGTCACATTTCCTCTGCCTCTTTTCAGTACAAATTTTATCTGAACTCTTATATTCAGTGTTTGAACTGTTTTTTTTTTTCTTCAAAGATTTGTGTCATGTTTAAAAATGTTAAGTGAGAATGAATTAAAAGAAAGTTGTATTCTAATATACTGATTGATACGTGGAGAGAGGCATAAAACAACAAGAAAAAATCCCATAAATTGCAGAAAATATTTTTATTGGCTTGGATGAACATATGTGTTATCAGTGAATTGTCAACATCTAAGACTCAGTTAAAAGAAAAGATATAACACTACAGCCCAACTGATGGTAATCTATGAAGACTTAAATATCCTTTTGGATCCTTCAGAGATGCTATTAGGGTCATCGGTTATCCATGTACTGATGAATTACAGAATTACTTATTTTCAGAACAAATACGTGTTCTGTGGACTATGAGCAGTCTGGGCAGAGGGACTGTTCTTCCATATTTTTGCATTTCCCATGCCTGTATGTAGAAGGTATTCAACAAATATATATCAAACTAGTAAACAAGATATTGTCCTAGTGAATATAAATGTACATAATTTCTTGCACTGGTAGGATGATGATTAAATGAGCTAATATTCCATCCCTCTGATCTCCACTTAAGTGAATAAAAGTTATTTAAGATTCTACTTAAACAGAGTTTGAAATAACGTTCAAATGTCATGGGGGATTTTTAATTTTAAAAAAAATCATTTAAGTTTGTATCTTATTGATTAATGTGTCCTCCAGTGCACCTGCTCAACGTTCTCACAGTACTTTAATATAATAATGTAGTTTATATTTTATAATAATATAATAATGTATTTAAGTTGTCACACATTTCCAGTCTCAGTTTCTCTCTTCTATGTAGCAGAAGAAAAGAGTGAAATATGTCCCCAGCTTTGGCATTGCTGAAAGAGGAAATATCTTAAAAGTTCTAGTTATTGCAGGGATGTCTGGGTGGTTCGGTTGGTTAAGCCTCTGCATTTGACTCAGGTCTTGATCCCAGAGTCCTGGGATCCGGTAGAATGGTCTTCCTTCTCAGTGAGAAGTCTGCTTGTCCCTCTCCCTCTGCCCATCCTCCTAGCTCATGCTCTCTCTCACTCTCTCAAATAAGTAAATAAGATCTTAAAAAAAAGGTTCTAGTCATTGCAAAATTTCTCAGGCACTTTAATCTTAGGGAGGAAAAGATTTAAGGAACTTCTTTTACTTTTTACATTATTATTTTCATTGTTCCCGTTTATTATCTCCATTACTCTTCTATCTCTTCCCATCATTTTCTTCAGATATTCAAATCTGCTGTCAATGTTACACAAGACTTCCCAGATGCGTCAAATTTCCCCACGTCTTCCTTGTACTTTTTAGTTTTCTTATTCACTGAAGTCTTCACAGTTCCGTTACAGTTCCATTACTTTTTTTTAATGATCAGAAAACATATTTTATTTTTTATTTTTAAATAATATATATTCTATTTAATTTAGTACATCTGAAATATTACCATTTCAACACATAATCCATATAAAATTAAAAATTTTACCTTATTTTCCTTCCAAATCTTCAAAATCTGATGTGATTTTTACACTTACAACATGTCGTAATTCTGACTACTACATTTCTTTTTTCTTTATATTTGATATCGATTGTTCTTTTAATTTACTTTTATTTTTTCAGTGTTCTAAGATTCATTGTTCATGCACCACACCCAGTGCTCCATGCAATACATGCCCTTCTCAATACCCACCACCAGGCTCACCCAACCCCTCACCTCCCTCTCCTCCAAAACCCTCTGATTTCCCCCAATTCACCCTTCCTTTCCTTCACCCTATGTCCTCCATGTTTTTCCTTAGGCTCCACATGTAAGTGAAACCATATGATAAATGGCTCTCTCTGCTTGACTTATTTCACTTAGCATTAATAATCTCCTCCAGTCCCATTCATGTTGATACAAAAGTTGGGCATTCATCATTTCTGATGGAGGCATAATATTCCATTGTATATATAAGCCATATCTTCTTTAAGTTCCATTACTTTTGAGTTTCTACAATTCTTCTAGGTCTCTCCCCACTCCTTAAGTTCAGAATCTTCATCACTCCAATTTCTCCCAGTTAATTTTCTTCCATTCATGTTCTGCTTAGATTCTATAGGATGCTTCTTATTCCCCTTGCCTCTCTCAAATCATTCATTTACTCTCCTTAATATTCTCCTTCTTTTCGAGTTTACTTTATCATTAAAGTCACAAATCAAGATTAAACCAAAGTAAATAATTTTTATTAAACAAGATATGCAGTTCAGAACAATATTCTGTATACCTTTTAAGGAGTAAAGGAATGGGTTATTTGCACATGCCACATAATAACTACTAATGATAAATTTTTTAAATTAAAGGTAAAAAATCAAAACTCATTGTTTCATGACTCTGATGACTGCCATTTCCATAGTTTCCATAGTTGTCATATTTTAACTAAGTCCGTTAAGCACTTACATTTAACATTACTCTTACCCTTATCCCATGTGATGTTAAACTTGTGAAAATTTCTTACAGGAAATGAGTTGTGAGATACCCTGAAGCACATGATGACCTTGGATGACCAGAGAACATGCAGAAAATTTTATGGCAAGACAGTGGGTGTTGGTGTGGCTGAAAAGGGGAGGTCATGAATTATAAATTAATAAAAAGATCTATGTTGGAAGTAACTAATTAAGGACCTTGAATGCTAGGTTTCAGAGTTTAGATGCTAAAGATTTTAATAGGTAACACATGTAGTTTTGTTTTATTTTGTTTTGTTTTGTTTTTAGTTTTTGTTGTTGTTTTGTTTTGATTGTATGTAATGTTTTTTAAAATAATTATTTATTTTCTAAAATAAAAAAGTAAAAATCCATGAAAATGTCTGGTTAAATAGACAATATATTTGGAAAAATTTTTTTTTATTTAAAAATTTTTCTTCTGAATAAAGAGGTGGAAAAGCTGTCCTTATGTCAAATCTGACTCACTTTAATAATTCCTTTTGAAAATTAACAGCTGTAATTAGTGGAAAAATTTGAAGGTGTAATGTAGTTGTCAGCTATAGTAGGTTTTAATTATCTTTTTAATTTTAAAGTGATTATCTTTACAGAAATTAAATTTTTATCATTTTCTTTTTTTTTTTTAATTTTTATTTATTTGACAGGGAGAAACACAGCGAGAGAGGGAACACAAGCCAGGGGAGTGGGAGAGGGAGAAACGGGCTTCCCGCCAAGCAGGGAGCCCAATGTGGGGCTTGATCACAGGACCCTGGAATCATGACCCAAGCCAAAGGCAGATGCTTAGCGACTGAGCCACCCAGGTGCCCCAAATTTTTATCATTTTCAATACAAAGATTTTAAAGATTTTATTTATTTATTTTATTTATTTATTATTTATTTATTTGACAGAGAGAGATCACAAGTAGGAAGAGAGGCAGGCAGAGAGAGAGGGGAAATCAGGCTCCCTGCTGAGCAGAGAGCCTGATGTGGGGCTCGATCCCAGGACCTTGATATCATGACCTGAGCCGAAGGCAGAGGCTTAACCCACTGAGCCACCCAGGCGCCCCTCAATACAAAATCTTGATGATGTATTTTAGTTGGAAACACTATTTTATTTTATTTTGTATTTTTTTATTATTTAAATTTTTTTCCCAAATACTTTTATTTTATTTTTTCAGTGTTACAAGATTCATTGTTCATGTACCACACCCAGTGCTCTACGCAATACGTGCCCTCCTCAATACCCACCACCAGGCTCGCCCAACCCCCTACCCTTGCCCCTCCAAAACCTTCAGTTTGTTGCCCAGAGTCCACATTCTCTAGTGGTTCATCTCCCCCTCCCATTTCTGCCAATTCACCCTTCCTTTCCTTCTCACAGTGTCCTCCATGTTTTTCCTTATGCTCTACACGTACGTGAAACCATAAGATAATTGACTTTCTCTGCTTGACTTCTTTCACTCAGCATTAATAATCTCCTCCAGTCCCATCCATGTTGATACAAAATTTGGGCATTCATCCTTTCTGATGAAGGCGTAATATTCCATTGTATATATGGACCATATCTTCTTTATCCATTCATCTTTTGAAGGGCATTTTGGCTCTTTCCACAGTTGGTGAAACACTATTTTAAAAACTACTTGATTCTGTAAGATGTGTTTGCTTCATTAATTCAACACAGTGGTAAATTACAGGACTTTAAATATAATGGTTCTTAAAAATTCAAATATCCTATTTCATCAAAGGAAAAAATTGGTCAATTTAAACATTTCAAAATTAATCATAACATGTAAAGATAAATCATTGGACTGTATCCTTCTTGAAAATGTTATCAAGAGTCATAAAATTTTGAGGAGAATGTTTTTAAAGATTTTATTCATTTATTTATTCATGAGAGACAGAGAGAAAGAGAAGTAAAGGCAGAGGGAGAAGCAGGCTCCCCAAGGAGCAGGGAGCCTGATGCAGGATTCAATTCCAGGACTCCGGGGATCATGACCTGAGCCCAAGGCAGATTCTTAATCATCTGAGTCACTCAGGTGCCAGGAGAAATTTTATTACTAAAACAAAAAACAAAAAATAAAAAACAATCTTGAAAATGGAAAATAATCATTAAAATACTCTCTTAAAACAAAGTTTCATTGTGAAGTATACAGAAAAAAATATTAGTGCTGAACTAGAGACAACCATGGAATCACTACCTACCAAAAACAATAGGTGATGGGGATTAAGGAGTGCATTTGTGATGAACACTGGATGTTGTATGGAAGTGTTGTACACCTGCACTAAGTTGTACACCTGCAACTAATACTGCACTGTATGTTAACTAACTGGAATTTAAATACAAATTTAAAAAAGCACACAGCCTTTAAACCTTATAATTTTAACTCAATTAAAATTATATGAAATACACAGGTGATGAGAATAGTTTGCCTTTGCATGTGGATTTGCAGTGTAAAGTTCCTTAAAGCTGTAGCATTGCACATAATTGAGATCCATTACACAAATAATTACATATTTGTGATTAAGCTTATTATTTCAATCATAGAATGCTAGAAAAAGAATAGATCTTAGAGATAAACCCCAACCATACACACCTGAATGAGGAAAATGAAGCACAGAATGATTAAATTACTTTTCCAAAGTCATAGGAAAAGTACTTAAAGACAGTTAAAACTACAGTTCAAGTTCAATTTTATTTTCTTACTTGTCTTTGTGAGTTCAGGATATAGAACCACTTTTGTTTATTTTCTTTAGTTTAATAGTAACAACAGCAACAATTACAAACACATAGGGCACTTATTGTGTTTCTAGGAGCTCTTCTAAGTTATTTACATATGTTAACTCATTTAGTCTTCACAATAACACTATTGTGGTTATTATCTACTATTGAGGTAGATACTATTATTATCTCTATTTTATACTGAGACACAAAGAATTATAAAAACTTGGAAAAATTTACACAGCTAATAAGTGGTGGTTCATGGATCATGGATTCAAAACCAGACAATGTCTCCATAGCTCACGCTACAGAATCTTGAATAAAATGTTTCTTTTCTTTTTTGTTTTTAATTTGAGTATAGTTGACACACAACATTACTTTAGTTTCAGATGATTTAGCAACTTAGTGATTTGACAAGTTTATACATTATGCCATGTTCATCACAAGTGTAGCTACCATCTGTCTCATTACATTACTATTACAATATCATTGATTATATTCCTTGTACTGTGCCTTTTATTCTTCTGACTTGTTTATTTCATAACTCAAAGCCTGTATCTCCCTCTCTCCTTAACTCATTTTGCCAACCAATATTCCAGGACATAATCATCTTTGCTTCTAAAATTTTGTTCTTATACAATCTATAATATTAAGTCTTAATACAAAGTAATTTTATCATGAATAGTACTTTATTTTTTAAGGTTTAAGTTTTCAGGGTTGTCAGTTTACAGGAAGAATTAATGTAGCATGTGATCATAATTTCTTAGAGTTATAGCAAGTGTGAAATAGATTTGGCTGTGACAGTTCATTCTATGATCTCCATTACAGATCCGAATATCTTTGAAAAGAAAAAAAATAGAATCTTTCAGTATTCCTAATATTTCTTGGAATAACAAGAGTATTTGTGGACAATATTACACATTTATCACCCATATAGAAAATATAAGTTGCCTAAAATGAGACAATGGCAATTTTTCACTTATTTTATACCCTATTTCAAGTTGAAATCATCAAAATTTGTTATTCTGAAAGCCAAAAGCATTTTGGGGGGTAAAGTAAGAATATAATGTGAGCTTCTAGTACCTAATAGGAAGAATACCTGCTCTTTTTCTTTGGAAAACTATTTTCCAAAACCAGTGTGAAATCTAATTTTCAGAAGAAATATTTAAATGGGGTTTTTTTGCAAGCTTTCATAAATAAACAAAACTCAGGTTATGTTTTCCATAAGCAGTGCAGTAACTAAATTAATAAAAATAACAATGACAATAAATGCCTAAATAAAATATCTTTTTGGTCTCCATACGCATTACTGCGGGGACACTGTGAAAATAGTGCCTATTGGTACTACCTTACTATGAGAGTAACCCTGACCATGTTACTTCCATTTCAACCATTGTTTGATGTAATGACATTTCAGCTGGCAATTTTCATTGAAACTATGTCTGCATGTGTGTGTGCGCGCGCACACACACACACACACACACACACCCAGGACACACACTCAAAGTGAAACACAACGATTATTATCTGAAACATAAAAGCAAAATATCTTATGAATATTCCACAGTTAGGGTTTGCTTAGTGTTTGCTAGTCCAAAAAAACAAAACCGTATCCAACTCTGTGGAGATGGAACTTGTATATGCTTGATTTCTCATCTGACAGTTACTGAAAGTCATTTTGAGGTTAATACACTGCTTGATTTATGAAATAGTAGCATAAGTTTCTTCTTCCAATATGCTTGTTTATTACTGTGTGGAGAGATGTCTCTCTCTCTCTCTTTTTAATATTTTATTTATTTGACAGAAAGAGAAGGATCACAAATAGGCAGAGAGGCAGGCAGAGGGAGAAGGGGAAGCAGGTTCCTTGCTAAGCAGAGAGCCTGATGTGGGGCCTGATCCCAGGACCCCGAGATCATGACCTAAGCTGAAGGCAGAGACTTTAATCCACTGATCTACCCAGGTGCCCTGAGATGTCTCTCTTTGTTTGTGGTGAGAAAGAGTAGAAAATAGAGGATGAAGGCTAATAATGAAAAGAATAATTTTTAATTCTTTTATGATCCTGAGTGGGATTTGTGGTAATCCAAAGTGAGAAACATGGTAAAAAGAAAAATCAACTTGAAATAAGAAGAATCTATAAAAAATTTGGAAATGTACAAGATTAGTTAATTAATTTAAATATTTTGTTTATACTTTGGAAACTGTTTGCCTAAAAACAATTTAGTGTAATTTGTAATGAAAATACCTATAATAAAAGATTGTGCCTGAAATATACTCTTATTAGGAACTCTGGGTGGCTCAGTCAGTTATGTGATCTCTTGATTTTGGCTCAAGTCATAATCTCAGTTTTGTGGGATCAAGGACTGTATCTGGCTCCACACTCAGCGGGGAGTCTGCTTGAGATTCTCTCCCTCTCTTTGCCCCTCCTTTCCACTTTCAGGCAGGTGTTCTCTCACTCTCTCTCATCATAATGGATAAATAAATCTTTTTAAAATAAATAAATAAATAAAATAGAATATACTCTTATTGGGAAAAAAATCTAGGTCTTTTAGTAAACAGAATGCATGAAATGATGAACACTCCAAATTGTTTTATATCACTCCTAACGATTCTTGGATTTTTTTCCACTCCTTATATTAATATGATCCTGGGGGAAAAAAAAAGAGTTCAAAACAAAAGAAATGGAAACTCAAGGATCCAATAATATTTCTTAAGCACTTATGTATGTGACATAGTGCCTGTACATTTCTAAACTAAATATAAAGTCCTACTAGTAAAGTTTGATAATATTTGAAATAATTCATTTCCATTCAGAGTAAAATACTACACTTCAAAATATTATGGATATATCATTACTTTAATTTAAGCATTTTTTATGAAGGATGAATTTTATAACTAAATTTCTTTTTTTTGGTGAGTTTTGATTTTTGAAGAATTAAATCTTTAGGTATGATGTAGGGTTTTACACATAGAAACATCTAGTTTTCATTGCCCATATTGTATACTTTAAAATATACTAATAACATTGAGACAAATCCCAATAGACCTTCTCTAAAATTAGGATTTCTCAAGTGTAGCAAGATGTTTTGAAATGCCTACAGTGAACTTGGAATTGTTAATATACATTTATATTTAGAATTGGAATGAATTAAGACAAAGAAGTAATAATAACTAACTACAGGCTTGAGAGATATTTTCTTTTTTTTCTCCCAAATATGTTTATTTCTTCAGTGTTATAAGATTAATTGTTCATATACCACACCTAATGCACCGTGCAATATGTGCCCTCCTCAATACCCACCACCAGGCTCTCTCAACCCCACATCCCCGCCTCCAAAACCCTCAGTTTCTTGCTCAGAGTCCACAGTCTCTCATGGTTCATCTCCCCCGCTGATTTCCCCGGCCATTCCCCTTTCCCTTCTTTCTAACAATGCCCTCCACATTTTTCCTTATGTTTCACACGTAAGTGAGACCATGAGGTAATTGACTCTTTCTGCTTGACTTATTTCACTCCACATAATCTCTTCCAGTCCCGTCCAAGTAGAGAGAAAAGTTGGATATTCATCTTTTCTAATGGAGGCTTAATATTCCATTGTATATATGGACCATACCTTCTTTATCACAAGCATATATTCTTTAAAGAACTTTTAAAGAATGTTCTTTAACAGAACATTCATCTGTTCAAGGGCATTTTGGTTCTTTCCACAGTTTGGTGCTTGTGGCACATTGTAGTTAGTGTGCTATGAACATTGGAGTACATGTGGCCGTTCTTTGTACTGCATCTGCTTCTTTGGGGTAAATATCCAGGAGTGCAGTTTCAGGGTCATAGGGTAGCTCTATGTTTAATTTCTTCAGGAATCTCCACACTGTTTTCCAAAGTGGCTGCAACTGCTTGCAATCCCACCAATAGCGGAAGAGGGTTCCCTTTTCTCTACACCCTCTCCCACATTTGTTGTTTACTGTCCTGTTGATTTTGGCCATTCTAACTGGTGTAAGGTGGTATCTCAGCGTGGTTTTGATTTGAATCTCCTTGATGGCTAAAGATGATGAACATTTTTCATGTGTCTGTTGTCATTTGTATGTCTTCTTTGGAGAAGTGTCTGTTCATGTCTTCTGCCCATTTTTTGATGTGATTATCAGTTTTGTGAGTGTTGAGTTTGAGGAGTTCTTTCTAGATCTTAGATATCAGACCTTTGTCTGTAGTGCTTTGCGAATATCTTCTCCCATTCTGTGGGTTGCCTGTTTATTTTGTTGACTGTTTTCTTCGCTGTGCAGAAGATTTTTATCTTGACAAAGTCCCAGAAGTTCATTTTTCCTTTTATTTCCTTTGCCTTTGGAGACATGTCCTGAAAGAAAATGCTGTGGCTGATGTCAAAGAATTACTGCCTATGTTCTTCTCTAGTGTTTTGATAGAGTCCTGCATCACGTTGAGGTCTATTAACCATTTCGAGTTTATCTTCGTGTATGGTGTAAGAGAATGGTCCAGTTTCATTCTTCTACACATAGCGGTCCAATTTTCCCAGCACCATTACTTGAAGAGACTGTCTTTTTTCTACTGCATATTTTTTCCTGTTTTGTCAAAGATTATTTGACCATAGAGTTGCGGGTCCATATCTGGGCTCTCTATTCTGTTCCACTGGTCTATGTGTCTGTTTAAGGGCCAGTACCATGCTGTCCTGGTGATCACAGCTTTGTAGTAAAGCTTGAAATCAGGCAATGTTATGCCCCCAGAT
The DNA here is from genome assembly GCA_028646535.1 of Procyon lotor. Taxonomy (NCBI): domain Eukaryota; kingdom Metazoa; phylum Chordata; class Mammalia; order Carnivora; family Procyonidae; genus Procyon; species Procyon lotor. The sequence goes on along the minus strand of CM053612.1, from coordinate 45,031,257 downwards.
TTGTTTTTCTTTTTCAACATTTCCTCAGCAATTCGGGGTCTTTTCTGGTTCTGTACAAATTTTAGGATTCTTAGTTCCAGTTCTTTGAGGAGTGGAATTTAGATCAGGATGGCATTGAAAGTATAGATTGCTCTGGGCAGTATAGACATTTTAACAATGTTTATTCTTTTGATCCAGGAACATAGAAAGCTTTTCCACCTTTTTGTGTCTTCTTCAATTTCTTTCATGAGCGTTCTGTAGTTCCTTGAGGACAGATCCATTACCTCTTTGGTTAGGTTTATTCCCAGGTATCTTATCGTTTTTGGTGCTATCGTAAATGGAATAGATTCCCTAATTTCTCTTTCCACAGTTTCATTGCTAATGTATAGGAAAGCAACTGATTTCTGGGCATTGATTTTGTATCCTGCCACATCACTGAATTGCTGTATGAGTTCTAGTAGTTTGGGTGTGGATTCTTTTGGGTTTTCCATATACAGTATCATGTCGTCTGCGAAGAGAGAGAGTTTGACTTCTTCATTGCCAATTTGGATACCTTTTATTTCTTTTTGTTTTCTGATTGCTGTCGCTAGGACTTCTAGCACTATGTTGAACAAGAGTGGTGAGAGTGGGCATCCTTGTCATGTTCCTGATCTCAAAGGGAAGGCTGTCAGCTTTCCCCAATGAGAATGATATTTGCTGTGGGCTTTTCGTAGATAGACTTGATGATGTTGAGGAATGTTCCTTTTATCCCTATACTTTGAAGGGTTTTAGTCAGGAATGGATGTTGAATTTTGTCAAGCACTTTTTCTGCATTAATTGAGAGGACCATGTGGTTCTTCTGTCTTCTCGTATTGATTTGTTCTATTACACTGATTGATTTGCGAATGTTGAACCACCCTTGCATCCCAGGGAAAATCTCACTTGGTCGTGATGAATAAACTTTTTAGTGTGCTGTTGGATCCTATTAGCTAGGATCTTGTTGAGAATCTTGGCATCCATATTCATCAGGGATTTTGGTCTGAAATTTTCCTTTTGTTTGGGTCTTTGCTTGGTTTGGGGATCAGGGTAATGCTGGCTTCGTAGAAAGTTTCTGGAAGTTTTCCTTGTGTTTCGTTTTTTGAAACAGTATCAGGAGGATAGATATTATTTCTTCCTTGAAAGCTTGGTAGAATTCCCCAGGGAATCCGTCTGGTCCTGGACGCTTGTTTTTTGTGAGGTTTTTGATCACTGCTTCAATCTCATTACTATATATTGGTCTATTCTGGTTGTCAATTTCTTCCTGTTTCAGTCTTGGAAGATTATGGGTTTCCAGGAATGTATCCATTTCTTCTAGGTTGTTTAACTTATTGGCATATTGTTGTTGATATTAATTTCTGATGATTGTTTCTATTTCCTTTGGATTAGTCGTGATCTCTCCCCTTTCATTCATAATTTTGGTAATTTAGGTCCTCTCCCTTTTCTTTTGGATGAGTTTGGCCAGTGGCTTATCAATCTTATTGATTCTTTCAAAGAACCAACTTCTGGATTCATTGATGCGTTCTACTGTTTCTCTAGCTTCTAACTCGTTGATCTCTGCTCTGATCTTGATTATTTCCCTTTTTGTGCATGGGGTTGGCTTCCTTTGTTGTTGGTTTTCCAGTTCTTTGAGGTGTAAGGAGAGCTGGTGTATCCGAGATTTTTCAATTTTTTTGAGTGAGGCTTGGATAGCTATGCATTTCCCCCTTAGGACTGCCTTTGCCATGTCCCATAGGTTTTGCATCGATGTGTCTTCATTCTCATTGGTCTCCATGAATTGTTTTTGCTCATCTTTGATTTCCTGGTTGATCTCAGTATTCTTGAGCAGGATGGTCTTTTGCCTCCAAGTGTTTGAATTCCTTCCAAACTTCTTGTGGCTGAGTTCCAGTTTCAGAGCATTGTGGTCTGAGAAAATGCAGGGAATCATCTCAATCTTTCGGTATTGGTTGAGTCCTGATTTGTGGCCCAGTAGGTGGTCTATTCTGGAGAAAGTTCCATGTGCATTCGAGAAAAATGAGTATTCTGTTTTTTTAGGGTGGAATGTTTTGTATATATCTATGAGGTCCATCTGGTCCACTGTGTCTTTCAAAGCTCTTGTTTCTTTATTGATATTCTGTTGAGATGATCTGTCTGTTACTGAGAGTGATGTGTTAAGATCTCCTACTATGGTTATATTCCTTTCAATGTAACTCTTTATTTTGATTAACAGTTGGCTTATGTAGTTGGCTGCTCCTATGTTGGGGGCATAAAGGTTTACGATTGTTAGATCTTCTTCCAGGATAGACCCTTTCAGAATGATGTAATGTCCTTTTTTATCTCTGACTACAGTGTTTAGCTGAAAATCTACTTTATCTGATAGGAGAATTGCTACCCCAACTTTGTTTTGAGGCCCATTGGCATGAAAGATGGTTCTCCATCCTTTCATTTTCAGACTGGATGTATCTTTTGGTTCCAAATGTATCTCTTGTAGACAGCATATGGATGGGTCCTGTTGTTTTATCCATTCTGCAACCCTGTGCCATTTTATGGGAGCATTTAGGCCGTTCACGTTAGGCATGATTATTGAAAGATAAGTGTTTATTGACATCTTGTTGCCTGTGTAGTCCTTGTTTCTATTGATTGTAAATTTCTGTTCTAAGCCACTCATGGGTTCTCTCTACTTTTATAGAACCCCCTTTAATATTTCCTGGAGTGCTGGCTTGGTCGTCACATACTCTTTTTTTCCTTGCCAGTCTTGGAAGTTCTTTATCTCTTTATCCAGCCTTGCTGGATAAAGTATTCTTGGCTGCATGTTCTTCTTCTTTAGTGCCCTCAATACATCATGCCAGCCCCTTCTGGCTTGCCAGGTTTCTGTGGATAGGTCTGACGGTATTCTAATGGTTCTTCCTATGTATGTAAGTGATCTCTTCCCACTAGTTACCCTCAGGACCTCTTGTCTAAAATTATAATTTGTGAATTTTACATGATGTGTCTCAGTAAATTTCTAGACTCGTTGGTTTTGGCAGGTGTCCTTTCTACCTCTAGGACACGAACCCTTGTTCCATTCCCCAGATTAGGGAAATTTTCTTTCAGAATTTGATCTGTTATATCTTCTAGTCTTCTTTTTTTCTCTACCCCCTCTGGGATTCCAATAATTCTGATGTTGGAACATTTCATGGCCTCATTTATTTCCCTATATCTCTTCTCATGATTCCTGAGCAGTTTGCTCCACCTCTCCTCCTGACCTTTCTTCTCAACAATTTTATCATGTCAATCACTAATTCTATCCTCTGTCTCCATAATTCTAGCTTTTAGTCTATTTAGATTGAATTCAATCTCACTGATAGTGCTTATTACATCAAATATATGGGATCTCATTTCTGTCCTTAGAGATTCTATGTTGTCATTAATGTTTTTCTCCATCCTAGCTATTGCCTGGTTAATTGTCAGCTTAAATTCCCTTTCTGACATACTGTTAATGTCCATGTCTAATAGTTCTGAGGGAGAGGGTGCAGTCTCTGGGTTTTTCCTCTGTTGGGTGTTCCTCCTCCCAGTCATTTTGATGAGAAGTGGATGAGAGGATATATATTTGGATATTTTGCCCACGATCCAGGCAGGGTACACTCTGGAAGGTTTAGGAGCCATTGGGATTCACCACCAAAAAGAAAGAATAAGAATAAAAAAGATAGAGAGAAACAGAAAAAGAGGAGATCCCAGCCAGAATGAGCCCCAACAATAAGATTTATGAAGTATGTAGACCAACGCGAGCAAACATATAGTTCGACAAAAGTAGATGACAAGAAATAAAAGAACCTAGTCAGAATGAACCCCAGGAATGACATTTTATATAGTACCAGAATAAAAGCAAATAGGTAGAAACACTGACAGAAAGATAAGTTGGGAGGGTGGTTATAAATCCCCGCGGGCGAGGAAGGTTATTTCAGGTCTTCCTGGGTTTATCGTTGTATTAAGCCTCTAGTTGTAATGCTAAGTAGTTTAAAAAATAATAAAAAACAAAAAACAAAATCATACCAAGAAATGTGAATGAAACTAAATGAAAAAAAAATGAATGAAAAAAAAAGTGAATGAAAAAAAGTGAATGAAAAAAGTGAATGAAAAAAAATGAAAAAAATGAAAAAAAAAGAGAGAATTGAAAAGAAAAGAAAAACTTGTGTCTATGAAATATACAGGTTTGAGGGTGTTATCAGGCACTTGATATATTGATTTCCCCTGATATTGGAGATTTAAAGTCTTATGGCGACTCTGTGGTTATAGTCTTTTTGATTTTTTTTTGACTTGTCTTCTGGGGGAGGGGCCTGGCCAGTTGTTTTCCAGTCAATCTTGCTTGGGTTGAGTCACCCTGCCCCCCAATCAAGGGGCAGAGCTCTGTGGAACCCGGTTTCTCAGTCTTTAGCTCTCTGAAGGCTTTTGGTCTTTTGTAGCTTTTTCTCCTTTTCAGAGAGTCTAAGGGAGGAATCTGCCTGACTGTACCCAGACCTCCCCGTCACAGAGAAGCCGCAGTCTTCTACCCTCTGGGTGGTCCAGAAGGGACACTCCCCTCCGCAAATCTCCCACCATAGCCTGTCCCAGGTGTTGTGCACTCAGCAGTTCGGAGACTCCTCCCTTTCCCCTGCTATTGGGGCTCCAGGCTCTGGCGGGGTGTGGCCAGATTCTTGCCAAGATTAGTGTACCGGTCGCACATTTCTTGCCTTTGGTGGTTCACTGTCTAGAGAGTGCTGTACACGGAGAAAAGCTGTCAGCTCCGGGACCACAGCAGACTCTCTAATGTGCTTTCAGGAGCACACGCATCTTATCCACAAAATGTGTGGAAGCGGTAAACTGGAAGTTCGGACGCCCCCACTCTAGTCTCTCCTTGAGGCGAGTGGTATCCTTCCTGGGAGCGTGGGCCCAGTCCTGTGCCCACAACCACCAGCTTCCAGTAGCTGCTCTTCAGAACCATATGCTCTTTTTAAGTGTTTTTAACCAGGCTCTAAGTTATTGCTGCTCCGCAACCACCTGGTTTTTTCCTTTGGGGTATTACTGTCCTTGGGCCTCTTCTGGTGGCTCCCTCCCCCTTTTGTTTATCCTTTGATACCATTTTGAGTGTTCCCGCTTTGGTTTACTTCTCTGCTGCTGTTTTCTGCTCCTGTAGAGATCCAGACGTGAAAAATCTTCCTCCTCAGGCTGATTTCATGGGTGTTCCATGTGGTCTGGCAGATATCCAGCTCACTTTTGGGGACAGGTTGCAACAGGATCTCCTACTTCTCTACCATCTTGCCTCTCCCTTTTTTGGGAGGTTTTTGATCACTGCTTCAATCTCATTACTAGATGTTGGTCTGTTCAGGTTGTCAATTTCTTCTTGTTTCATTCTTGGAAGATTATGGGTTTCCAGGAATGTATCCATTTCTTCTAGGTTGTTTAACTTATTGGCATATAGCTGTTGATAATACTTTTTGATGATTGTTTCTATTTCCTTTGGATTAGTCGTGATCTCTCCCCTTTCATTCAAAATTTTGTTAATTAGGGTCCTCTCCCTTTTCCTTTGGATGAATTTGGCCAGCGGCTTATCAATCTTATTTGAATCTTTCAAAAAACTAACTTCTGGATTCATTGATGAGTTCTACTCTTTCTCTAGTTTCTAACTCTTTGATCTCTGCTCTGACTTTGATCATTTCCCTTCTTGTGCATGGGGTTGGTTTAATTTTTTGTTTATTTTCCAGTTCTTTAAGGTGTATTCGAGATTTTTCCATTTTTTGAGTGAGGTTTGGATGGCTATGTAATTCCCCCTTAAGACTGTCTTTGCCATGTCCCATAGTTTTTGCATCAACGTATCTTCATTCTCATTGGTCTCCATGAATTGTTTAAGTTCATCTTTGATTTCCTGGTTGATCCCAACATTCTTGAGCAGGTTTGTCTTTAGCCTCCAAGTGTTTGACTTTTTCCAAAATTCTTCTTGTGGTTGAGTTCCAGTTTGAAAGCATTGTGGTCTGAGAAAATACAGGGAATCATCTAAAAATTTTGGTAATAGTTGAGTCCTGATTTGTGACCCAGTATGTGGTCTATTTTGGAGAAAGTTCTATGTGTGCTCAAGAAGAATGAGTATTCTGTTGTTTTAGGGTGGAATGTTCTGTATATATCTATGAGGTCGATCTTGTCCAATGTGTCATTCAAAACTCTTGCTTCTTTATTGATTTTCTGTTTAGATGATCTGTCTGTTACTGAGAGTGGTGTGTTATGATCTCCTACTATTAATGTATTCCTATCAATATGTCTCTTTATTTTGATTAACAGTTGGCTTATGTAGTTGGCTGTTCCTATATTGTGGGCATAAATGTTTTCGATTGTTAGATCTTGGAGGAGAGACACTTTAAGAATGAAGTAGTGTCCTTCTGGAGCTCTAATTACAGTCTTTAGCTGAAAATCTAATTTATCTGATATGAGGATTGTTACCCCAGCTTTCTTTTGAGGCCCATTTGCCTGAAAGATGGTTCTCCATTCTTCCACTTTCAGTCTGGATGTATCTTTTGGTTCCACATGTGTCTCTTGTAGACAGCATATGGACAGGTCCTGCCACTTTATCCATTCTGTAACCCTGTGCCACCGTATTGGAGCATTTAGGCAGTTTATGTTGAGAGTGATTATTTAAAGATAATTTTTATTGACATCATGTTGCCTGTGAAGTTCTTGTTTTTATAGATTGTAAATTTCTGTTCTCAGTCACTCATGGGTTCTTTCTTCTTTTATAGAACCCCCTTTAATATTTCTTGTAGTGTCGACTTAGTGGTCACAAACTCTTTTAATCCTTGCCGGTCTTGGAAGCTCTTTATCTCTCAATCCATTTCGAATGTGGGCCTTGCTGGATAAAGTATTCTTGGCTGCATATTCTTCTCTTTTAGTGCCCTGAATATATCTTGCCAGCACTTTCTGGCTTGCCAGGTTTCTGTGGACAGGTGTGACATTATTCTGATGGGTCTTCCTATGTATGTGAGGTATCTCTCCCCCCTAGCTGCCCTCAGGACCTCTTGTCTAAAATTACAATTTGAAAATTTCACTATGATGTGTCTGGGTGTCTTTTTAGACTCTTTGGTCTTGGCGGGTGTCTTTTCTGCCTCTAGGACGTGAACACTTGTTTCATTCCCCAAATTTGGGAAATTTTCCTTCAGAATTTGGTCAGCTATGTGTTCTAGTCTTCTATTTTTCTGTGCCCACTCTGGGATTCCAATAATTCTGACATTGGAATGTTTCATGCCTTCATTTATTTCCCTAAGTCTCTTCTCATGATTCCTGAGCAGTTTGCCCCAGCTGTCCTCCTGACCTTTCTTCTTGACCATTTTATCCTCTGTCTCTGTAAGTCTAGCTGTTAGACTATTTAGATTAGTTTGGATCTCACTGATAGCCTTTTTAACATCTGCTATACTAGTTCTCATTTCTGTCATTCAAGATTCTGTGTTGTCATTAATGTTTTTCTCTATCCTTGCCATTGCTTGGATAACTGTTACCCTGAATTCCCTTTCCCACATACTGTTTATGTTCATGTCCAATAGTTCTGAGGAAGAGGGCACAGTCTCTGGGTTTTTCCTCTGTTGGGTGTTCCTCCTCCTAGTCATTTTGATGAGAATTGGATGAGAGGATGTATAGCCCAATATGTTGCCCACAATCCAGGCAGGTGCACCCTGGAAGGTTTTGGAGCAATTGGGATTCACCACCAAAAAGAAAGAATAAGGAAAAAAAAAAGATAGAGAGAGAAAGAGAGAAAGAAGAAATCCACGCCATAATGTGCCCCCAAAATAAGATTTATTAGGTATGTAAACAAACATGAACAAACATATAGACAGGCAAAAGTAAATGACAAGATATAAAAGAACCTAGTCAGAATCAACCCCAAGAACTGGAACAAAAGCAAATACATCAGAACACTGACAGAAGGATAAGATGGGATGGTGGTTATACCTCTTTGCAGGTGAGGAAGTTTATTTCAGGTCTTTCTGGGTTTATCATTGTATTAAACCTCTAGTTGTAATGTTAGGTAGTTTAAAAAAAATTAAATTAAACCAAGTAATGTGAAAATGTGTGAATAAAAAGAATAGAAACAAAATAAGAAAAAAAACTTGTATCTATCAAATATACAGGTTTTAGGGTATTATCAGGAGCTTAATATATTGATTTTCCTTGATGTTGAGGATTTAAAACTTTATGGGGATCCTGTGCTTATTGTCCTTTTGTTTTTGACTTGTCCTCTGGAGGAGAGGCCTGCCACGTTGTTTTCGAATCAGTCTTGCTTGGGTTGATTCACCCTGCTCCTCAATGAAGGGGTTGCGCTTTGTGGAACCTGGTTTCTCAGTCTTTCGCTCTCTGAATGTTTTTGGCCTTTTGTAGCTTTTTTACCTTTTCGGAGAGTCCAAGCAAGGAATCTGCCTGTACCCAGTCCTCTACATCACAGAGAAGCCTCAGTCTGCTCCCCTCTGGGTGGTCCACATCGCACACTCCCCTCTACAAAATTCTCACAGCACAGCCTGTCACAGGTGGTGCGCACCCCTAGCTGCAATTCAGTGGCTCCACAAGTGCTCTCCAGGCTCCAGGTCCTTGCACAGTGTGCTCAGATTCCTGCCCAAGATTAGCGCTCCCACCCACATTCTCTCCAGGGCTCGCTGGGAGCACTCAGATCCTGCTGCAGGCTGTGAATGTCTTGTGGTCTCGGGTGTACTCAGTCTAGAGAGTGTTGCACACAGAGAAAAGCTGCAGGCTCCTAGACCACAGCAGACTCTCTAAGGCACTTGAAGGAGCACGCCCCACCCACAAATGGTGCAAGGAGGAGAAAGCTGCAGGTTTCTGAACGATGGACTGGACCTCCCCACCAGTCTCTCTTTGAGGTGAGTGGTGTCCTTCCTGGGAATGTGGGCTTCAGCCCGTGCCCACGACCATCCCCTTCCACTAGTTTGCTCTTCAGACCCTTTTGCCCTTTTGAAGTGTTTTTAACTGTACTCTAAGTGGTCTCCAACCACTGGGCATTTTCCATTGGGATATTACTGTCCTTGCACCACTTCTGGTGGTTCCCTCCCCCTTTTGTTTATCCTTCGATATAGGTTCAACTGTTCCCACTTTGCTTTACCTCTCCACTGCTGCCTTCTGCTCCTGTAGAGATCCAGAAGTGGAAAATCTTGCTCCTCAGGCTGATTTCATGGGTGTTCAGCATGTTCTGATAGATATCCAGCTCACTTTAGGTGACAGGTTGCAACAGGATCTCCTACTTCTCCGCCATCATGCCCTCCTCCGCAATGATTTTTTTTTTGTATTCATGTTTGATAACTAAATTTCTGTATTGGTCAGTCAAAGAAGCAAACTCAGCATTTTAAAGGAAAACCTTTCTAATTTTATAGATTATAATTCATTTTCAATTGCTAAATGTATGGGATTGGAATAAAAATCTATTGATTGAGGTTATTTAATCATGCAATTTTACATCTTGATAGAGGCAATGTTGAATTTGTTATGCATTGATTTAACCCTGAGTTAAAATATTCTGTAATATTTATTTTATGAAATGTAAACTCTGTGAGGGCATAGATTTTTGTCTGCTTTGTTCAGTGACTTATTCGCAGTGCCTAGAACAATGTCTCACATAAAAAAAAAGCTTAAAATATTTGTTAATAAAACAACAATAACAAATAATTAATAAAAAATATATTTGTTAATATTTTAAAGGTTTAAGAGACTAAACCTTTATTGAACTAATTACTACCTAGAGGTTAAATATTCCTACTAGGTTTGCAATATGGATATTTCCTTAAGTTTTAGAAATGTAATTGTCCTTTGCCCAATACTCTTTAATTATTAAAACCTCTGAAAGAATTTCAAGTGATAAAATATATTTAAAATGTTTTACTTAATGATGTTATTAAAAAAAGAATAGAGCAGATTCAGAATGGCTTGGCAGAGGGGAAAGGCTTGGAATTAGGTCACTTTCTTAATTCTTTTTCTTGTGTAGAGATACAGCAACATGCATTCAGTGTTTGAAAAAATCTTTCTGCCAGTTGTAATAATGTGTATATGCTTAAGTGTAAGATAAGAAGAGAGTAGTAGTTTTAATTCTATTTGTCACTATCCCATTTTTATTTTTCTTATGTTTTCATAGTACTTACAAAATAACACAGACATTGGATTATTTTAGATGTCCTAGATTCATATTATATAGGATATAAGTATATTTGTGCATATTAACACAGTAAGTATAAATGGGCATTTTCATATAGGGCCAATAATTAATAAGAAAATAAATCTTGAGAAAATTTTATATTATGCAATCCCAATGTTCATCATTGAGAAAATGGGCTAAAAATACCACAGGTAATAGTCATTTTGTGTTGTTTGATAGGATAGAGAATGTCTTCGGTAATAGAATTACTATTAAAATGTTTTATTAATGTCACGAACTGCTCAACACAGGAAAATGGGTGAACTCATATATATATTTTTTACTTGGGCAATAATAATTCCTTAAAATGAGATGTTTCATATTTATCTGGTTCATTTCTTGATTCTATTCATGACCTAAACTATTTCAATTATTGTAACAAATACAGATGCACAGCTATACTAAAAACTTCCTTAATTAAATACCTATGTACATTAATAATTTTCTGTAATGAATGTTTTTTCTATAATAGATTTCTAAATGACCATCTGTTGGCTGATCCTTTAAGAGTTTTGAATGCATTGATAGCTGCATTAATTCCTTTTTAAATTTAAATTCAAGTTAGTTAACATATAGCGTAGTATTGGTTTCAGGAATAGAATTTAGTGATTCATCACTTACATATAACACCCAGTACTCATCACAAGTGCCCTCTTTAATGCTCATCTCCCATTTAGCCTATCCTCCCACCTGTTTTGTCCATTCTCCCTCCTATCCACCCTCAGTTTGTTCTCTATAGTTAAGGGTCTCTTATGGTTTGCCTCCATTTCTGTTTTTATCTTATTTTATTTTTCATTTCCTTCCCCTGTGTTCATCTGTTTTGTTTCTTGAGTTCCACAGATGAGTGAAATCATAATGTCTTTCTCTGGCTGACTTATTTCTCTTAGAGTAATACACTCTAGTTCCATCCACGTCATTGCAAATGCAAGATTTCATTCTTTTTGATGGTTGAGTAATATTTGATTGTATATATATGCCACCTCTTCTTTATCCATTTATCAGTCAATGGACATTTAGGCTCTTTCCATAATTTGGCTATTGTAGATGATACTGTTACAAACATTGGGGTGCATGTGCGTTGTAGGGTCATTCTATTTTTAAAATTTTGAGAAACTTCCATACTGTTCTCCAGAATGCCTGCACCAGTTTGTATCCCTATCAAAAGTACAGAAGTGTTTCCTTTTCTCTGCACCCTTGTGAACATCCATTGTTTCATGAGTTGCTAATTTTGGCCATTCCGACTGGTGTGAGTTGGTATCTCATTGTGGTTTTGATTTGTATTTTCCTGATGATGACTGATGTTGAGCACCTTTTCATGTGTCTGTTAGCCATCTGGATATCTTCTTTGGAAAAGTTTCTATTCATGGCTTTTTCTCATTTCTTAACTGGATTATTTGTTTTTTGTGTGTGTCAGTTTGTAGATATGAAAACCTGTTTTAATATGATCTACTCTGAATGTATAGACATAAACTCTCAAAGTTGGAATGTCTTCTAGTCCAGCTCTCCCACTGAATGTTTTGGATGTTATCTACCTAAATCATAGATATGTAGATCTAAACTGGTTATCTAGGGGTGCCTGGATGGCTCAGTGGATTAAAGCCTCTGCTTTCAGCTCTGGGCATGATCTCAGGGTCCTGGGATGGAGCCCCGCATCAGGCTCTCTGTCAGTGGGGAACCTGCTTCCCCCTCTCTGCCTGCCTCTCTGCCTACTTGTGATCTCTGTCTCTCTGTCAAATAAATAAATAAAATCTTAAAAAAAAAATAAACTGGTTATCTAGCTTCTTACTTTCTCCTGAAAACTGTTTTTTTCCCCCAGAATGCTTTAATTCAGTTGTTTATGTTAATCTGAAAGTTGACTCCCTGTAATTTTTGCCTATATTTATTCCTCTCATTCAAAGAAAGAAAATTTTACTCTTCTTTTCTCATGGTAGTCTTTCTTATGTTTAGGCATGTGTCACATCAATCCCTTCCTTGCTCAAAGGACTTTTCTTCTTTAATCCAAACTTTCTGAATCCCTCATATGTAATGATTCTTTGTCTCCTTTGAGGTACAGAACTGAACACAAGAACTATTGTATAAAACATTTATCACCACTAGAAAAATTACATTTGAAAGCCATAATAATGAATGATTATATTTTTTGATTACTAACAAATATACCTTACTTTACTTTAAGAATTAAATTAAGTATTTTTATTTTTATTAACTTTATCTACTTGGTATATTATGTCTTTCATGTATTTTATCAATAGTGATCACTTTTACAAATACTGCACCTATATAATATACCTACAGTAATTAATAGACTCAGTATTATATAGGTAAATTACCTATATAATATACCTACAGTAATTAATAGACTCAGTAAATTACCCATATAATATACCTACAGTAATTAATAGACTCAGTATTTGTAAAAGTGGTCAAATAAAGGTATAAGGTATATACACCTTATATATACCTTTATAAGGTATTTATATATACCTAAAATAAGGTGTATATATATATATATATATACATATATTTATATTTATAAAATAAGGTATATATATCTAAAATAAAGTGTAAAAGGTATATAATTTACCTTTTATCTTAATGAAAAAATGATAATATTGAGTCAATTGTGCTAATATTTTAATTTACTGATTTTAAAACTGAGCATTTAGTTAACATACATTTAATGGTTGTTTGGCTTTAATAATTTCTTCTTCCTCTTCCTCTTCTCTCTTTCTCTCTCTCTTTTTTTTCAGTTTCTTTTGACAGTTTTTGTGGGTGATACAGAGAAATATCACAATTGTGCCTGGTATGGACTTGTTGTCTGGGACGTATATATTTGCAGTCCTTTTAGCATGTGTCGTATTTCAGTCTGGCGCCCAGGAGAAAAACTACACAGTCCGAGAAGAAATGCCAGAAAACATTCTGATAGGCGACTTACTGAAAGACCTCAACTTGTCACTGATTCCAGATAAGACCTTAACATCTCCTATGCAGTTTAAGCTAGTGTACAAGACTGGTGATGTGCCTCTGATTCGAATTGAAGAGGGTACTGGTGAGATCTTCACTGCTGGAAGTCGCATTGACCGTGAGAAATTGTGTGCTGGTATTCTGGTGGAAACCCGTTGCTTTTATGAAGTGGAGGTTGCCGTTTTGCCAGATGAAATATTTAGACTGGTTAAGATACGTTTTCTGATAGAAGACATAAATGATAATGCACCATTATTCCCAGCAACAGTTATCAACATATCAATTCCGGAGAACTCGGCTATAAACTCTCGATACACTCTCCCAGCAGCCATTGATCCTGACATAGGAATAAACGGAGTTCAAAACTACCAATTAATTAAGGTACGTTTTAAAAACACTTTGTTTAAGATGATTCATTTTTAAAAGGCAAAAATAAATAAATAAATAAATAAAAGGATCCTTGTGTACTTCAAATACAAAGCAAGCCATCACCCTATTTTTTTTTTTTTAAGTTTAAGCATAATGGGGGAAACTCATCAATGCAATTTTTTGTGATTGTATGAAGTGTATGAATTTTTTATGTATATTATTTTCAAGCATTTGCTTTGTTTCCCTTAACAATCTATTGTAGGGGTCAGATAAGGAGCTCAGCTCGGCTACTTACCATAAATAACCCACCCCAATTCCTTACTTTTAATTTGTCTAGTCATGACTCTGCCACAAGGTGGACCTAAACAAACAAATGTAAACATTAACAATGAATACACAAATCTATTAGTTTTACTCAGTGACCATTTTAGATTGGAAGTTTTCTCTTGCCATTTGAAATAAATGCCAAAGAAATTTGAGTGGTGAATAGAATATTTTTATTACTAGTGTTTCTACACTTATATATAGAATAATAAATATTTTTCATAGTTTTTTTTATTAGCATCTATTTTTTTAAAATTTTTATTAACATATAATGTATTATTTGTCCCAGGGTACATGTCTGTGAATCGTCAGGCTTACACATTTCACAGCACTTAACAGCACATACCCTCCCCAATGTCCACACCCCAGCCACCCTATCCCTACCACCCCCCCAACCCCCACCCCCCGCCTCCCAGCCACCCTTAGTTCGTTTCTTGAGTCTGGGAGTCTCTTATGGTTCGTCTCCCTCCCCATCCATTCCTGTTTCATTTCTCTCCCCCACCCCCCCAAACTCCCGCCTTGCCTCTCAAATTCTTCATATCGGAGAGATCATGTGATACTTGTCTTTCTCTGACTGACTTATTTTGCTTAGCAGAATACCCTCCAGTCATAGTTATTTTAATTCAAGGCAAGATCTTTAAGCATCTCTTGAGTCATCAGAATGAGATTAAATTTTAGCCAATGTGCTGCTACTGTTAAATATTTTCATTTTGTTCTAATTTTTTGAAAACACAGAACACTCATTTACTATAAAGGGTATATAAGATCTTTAGCCAAAAAGTTTCAGTTTATCTGAAGAACATGTTTTGGTCTGACTTGGGTCTTGGTATAAGGATAGCAGAAGGAAGAATAGGTGGAATAATTTTATTTGAAATATGTGCAGAGGGGTCTTGTTTATCAAATGAATAGATGATTCCTTTTAATTACCTATATAGCATATAGGAGAGTAGAAATCTCAGATTTGGATATGTGAAATAGTTCAATGCACTCAAATGATCCTGGAAAATGTGTGAATGGACAAATAGTCAGACAATATAGATTGGTTAAGGAACTTTTAAAGTTTTATAAACATTTTCTGACTATTTACTACCAGATTATTATGATGACCATAATGGCCAATGTTACAAAATATTTTGAGAACATATAAATATTTTGATGTATATGATCTGAAGGTTTTGACCAGGAAGATGTATAATATTGGAAAACTACTCAGCTGATGTTGATATATTGTAAACATATATTTATTTATAAATACACTCAAGAATAGAAGGTTATAGATTTCTTCAGTGAATTCAAGTGAAATGCACACTAGTGTGTGAGTATAAGAAGTAAAAACAGAAAAAGAAGGGATAGACAATTCATAAATGAGCGTTTTTTTAGGAAATACCTCTGCAATGGTATCTCCTTATCTGATGAAATGGGAAAATATGCAGGAGTCAGAAAGATATGGATCACAATTTTGTGTTTACTATTGACTAGATTTGTTACTCCAGCTTAATTTTTCTGATGTTTAGTTTCTTCTATCATAATATGAGGATGTTGATGTATATGTCACAAAGGCGGAATTAAAAAAAGCACCCAGTAGAAAATAGATAGACCTGTTGATGGTATTTGGAGATGCTTTAAAACATTTGATTTTTTTAGGTATGTGAGATTTATCACTTTAAATTGTAAGTTGTATAGCAGAGTAGATACAATCTCTAAAACAACACTATCTAATGTAACTTTCTCCAATGACATAAATTCTGTAATCTGTGAATAGCCAATATGGTAGCTATTGGCTATATGTGGTTATTGACTACTTAAGATGGGGTGAGTGCTACCAAGTAACTGAATTTTTAATTTAATTTTATTTTTTAAAGTGAGTGACTTCTTTTTTTTTTTTTAGATTTTATTTATTTATTTGACAAAGAGAGAGAAAAGTAGGCAGAGAGGATGGCAGAGAGAGAGAGGGAAGCAGGATTCCTGCTGAGGAGAAAGCACGATGTGGGCTCAATCCCAGGACCCTAGGATCATGACCTGAGCCAAAGGCAGAGGCTTTAACCCACTGAGCCACCCAGGTGCCCCAATTTTATTTATTCATAATTTTAATAGCCACAAGTGGTTAGTGGCTATCATGTTAGCTGGCAGAATCAAAATAAAGAAAAATTTTATTTGGAAAATAAAAAATAACAGATAAAATCAAAATGAGACCTTATAAGATTTATTTACTGTTTTTTCTCTTTTTAAAATTAATTTTATTTCATTTTTTCAGTGTTATAAGATTCATTGTTCATGCATGACACCCAGTGTTCCATGCAGTATGTGCCCTCCTCAATACCCACCATCAGGCTCAATCAACCTCTCAACCTCCTCCCCTCCAAAACCTTCAGTTTGTTGCTCAGAGTCCACAGTCTCTCATGGTTCATCTTCCCCTCCGATTTCCCCCAATTCACCCATCCTTTCCTTCTCACAATGTCCTCCATGTTTCTCCTTATGCTCCACATAAGTTAAACCATATGGTAATTGACTGTTTCTGCTTGACTTATTTCACTCAGCATAATCTCTTCCGATCTTATCCATGTTGATACAAAAGTTGGGTATTCATCCTTTCTGATGGAGACATAATATTCCTTTATATTTACAGACCATATCTTCTTTATCCATTCATCTGCATCTTGGCTCTTTCTACAGTTTGGCTACTGTGGCCATTGCAGCTATGAACATTGGGGTACATGTGGCCCTTCTTTGTAATGCATCTGCTTCTTTGGGGTAAATACCCAGTAGTGTGATGGCAGGGTCATAGGGTAGCTCTATTTTGAATTTCTTGAGGAATCTCCATACTGTTTTCCAAAGTGGCTGCACCAGTTTGCAATCCCACCAACAGTGTAAGAGGGTTGACCTTTCTCCACACCTGTCCAATATTTGGACACAAATCAATCAATTGATTAATTTAAATCAATTAAGAATATAATATAATATATTATAATATATAATATATAATATAATATAATATAATATAATATAATATAATATAATATAATATAATATAATATAATATAATATAATGTTATACCACCATTATATCTCAGGGATAATCCCACCTCGTCATGATGAGTAATCTTTTTAATGTTCTGTTGGATCCTATTAGCTAGAATGTTGTGGAGCATCTTTGCATCCATATTCATCAAGGATATTGGTCTGAATTTCTGCTTTTTGATGGGTCTTTGCCTAGTTTGGGGATCAGGGTAATGCTGGCTTCATGGAAAGAGTCTGGAAGTTTTCCTTCTAATTCTATGTTTTGAAAAAATTTCAGGGCCATAGGTATTATTTCTTCCTTGAATGTTTGGTAGAATTCCACAGAGAATCAGTCAGGTCCTGGACTCTTGTTTTTTGCGAGGTTTTTGATCACTGCTTCAATCTCATTACTAGATATTGGTCTGTTTAGGTTGTTAATTACTTCTTGTTTCAATTTTGGAAGATTATGGGTTTCCCAGGAATGCATTCATTTCTTCTAGGTTGTTTAACTTATTGGAATATAGCTGTTGATACTAATTTCTGATGATTGTTTCTATTTCCTTTCGATTAGTCGTGATCTCTCCCCTTTCATTCATAATTTTGTTAATTAGGGTTCTCTCTCTTCTCTTTTGGATTAGTTTGGCCAGTGGCTTCTCAATCTTATTGATTCTTTCAAAAAACCAACTTCTGGATTCATTGATGTGTTCTACTGTTTCTGTAGTTTCTATTTCATTGATCTCTACTCTAATCTTGATTATTTCCCTTCTTGGGCATTGGGTTGGCTTAAATTTGTTGTTGGTTTCCCTGTTCTTTAAGGTGTAAAGAGAGCTGGTGTATTTGGGATTTTTTAATTTTTTGAGTGAGGCTAGGATGGCTATGTATTTCCCCATTAGGACCTCCTTTTTCATGTCCCATAGGTTTTACATCGATGTGCCTTCATTCTCATTGTTCTCCATGAATTGTTTAAGTTCATCTTTGATTTCTTGGTTGATCCCAGCATTCTTAAGAAGGATGGTGTTTAGCCTCCAAGTGTTTGAATTCCTTCCAAACGTTTTCTTGTGGTTGAGTTCCAGTTTCAAAGCACTGTGGTCTGAGAAAATGCAGGGAATCATCTCAATCTCAATCTTTTGGTATCAGTTGAGTCCTGATTTGTGATCCAGTAGGTGGTCTATTCTGGAGAAAGTTCCATGTGCACTTGAGAAGAATGAGTATTCTACTGTTTTAGGGTGGAATGTTCTGTACATATCTATGAGGTCCATCTGGTCCAATGTGTCATTCGAAGCTCTTGTTTCTTTGTTGATTTTCTGTTTGGATGATCTGTCTGTTACTGAGAGTGGCATGTTAAGATCTCCTACAATTATGGTAGTCATATCAATATGACTCTTAATTTTGATTAACAGTTGGCTTATGTAGTTGGCTCCTCCTATATTGCGGGCATAAATATTTACAATTTTTAGATTTTCTTGGAGGAATGACCCTTTAAGAATAGTGTAGTGTAGTGTCCGTCTGTATCTCTGATTACAGTCTTTAGCTGAAAATCTAATTTATCTGACATGAGAATCACTACCTCAGCTTCTCTTTGAGGCCTGTTGGCATGAAAAATGGTTCTCCATCCTTTCACTTTCAGTCTGAATGTATCTTTAGGTTCCAGATATCTCTTGTAGACAGCATATGGGCAGGTCCTGCCATTTTATCCATTCTGCAACCCTGTGCTGCTTTATTGGAGCATTTAGGTCATTCACATTGAGAGTTTATTGAAATATAAATTTTTATTGACATCTTGTTGCCTGTGAAGTACTTGCTTCTATAGCTGTAAGTTTCTGTTCTTTGTCACACATGTGTTATTTCTTCTTTTATAGAAACTTCCTTAATATTTCTTGTAGTGCTGGCTTGGTGGTCACATACTCTTTAAAACCTTTCCAGTCTTGGAAGCTCTTTATCTATCCATCCATTTTTTATGTCAACCTTGCTTGATAAATTATTCCTGGCTGCATATTCTTCTCATTTAGTGCCCTGAATATATCATGCCAGCTCTTTTTGGCTTGCCAGGTTTCTGTGGACAGGTCTGACATTATTCTGATGGTTCTTCCTCAGTACGTGAGGAATCTCTTCCTTCTAGGTGCTCTTAGGACCTCTTTTCTGAAATTAATGCTAATGTCTATTAGGTTCTTGAAAACTGAGGGTTATTATCAAAATGCACCTTCAGTAGGGAAAAATGAAAACATAAAACTCATTTTTTCATAAATGGATCTTTATTAATGTTCTCAGTTCTTATTAAAATGAGAGTTTAGTGGTAGGATTAAGTGACATTTATTAAATATATTTTTAATTTTTAAATTTCATTTTGATTCCAGTATAGTTAATATACAGTGTTATATAGTTAATATACAGTGTTATATTAGTTATATTAATCACAGTGTTTTATTAATTAATATACAGTATTATATTAGTGTACAATTATATTAGTGTACAATATAGTGATTCAACAATTCCATTCATCACTTAGTGCTCATCATGATAAGTGTACTCATTAATCCCCATCACCTACTTTACCCATACTTTCACCCATATCCCCTCTGGTAACCATGAGTTTGTTCTCTATAGTTAAGAGGCTGTTTCTTGGTTTCTCTCTCACTCTATTTCTTTTGTTGTTTGCTTCTTAAATTGCACACAGGACTGAAATCACAGGGTATTTGTTTTTCTCTGACATATTTCTCTTAGCATTATACTCTGTGGCTCTATCCATGTTGTTGCAAATGGCACAATTTCATCTTTTTATGGCTGAATAATATTCCATTCTCTCTATATATACCACTTCTTTTTTACCCATTCATCTCTCCAGGAACACGGGCTGCTTCCATAATTTGACTACTGTAAGTAGTGCTGCTATAAGCATTTGGTTCATGTATGACTTTGAACTGTGTTTTTGTTTGTTTGTTTGTTTGTTTGTTTGTATTTTGGAGGTAAATACCCGGTAGTGCAATTGCTGGATTGTAGGGTAGATCAATTTTTAATTCTTTGAGGAACCTCCATACTGTTTTCCAGAATGGCTTCACCAGTTTGCATTCCCACCAACAGTGCAAGGGAATCCTTTTTTATCTATATCCTTGCCAACACTTGTTTCTTGTTTCTGTTTTTCATTTTAGTCATATTGATAAGTGTGAAGTGATATCTCATTATAGTTTTGATTTGTATTTCCCTGATGATGAGTGATGTTGAATATCTTTTCATGTGTCTGTTGGTCATCTGTGTGCCTTCTTTGGAGAAATATCTGTTTATGTATTCTGCCCATTTTTTAGCTGGATTATTTGTTTTTGGTGTTGAATATATTTTGGATATTTTTGGATATTTTAGCTATCCAAAATATTTTGAGTATTTTGGATACTAATACTTTATTGAATATATCATTTACAAAATATCTTCTCTTATTCTGTAGATTGCCTTTTAGTTTTGTTATTTCCTCTGCTGTGAGAAAGATTTTTACTTTGATGTAGTCCTAATAGTTATTATTTTTGTTTTGTTTTGTTTTTCTTTCCCCTTGCCTCAGGAGATATATCTAGAAAAATACTGCTACAGCTGAATCTAGAGACAATACTGCCTATGCTATGCTTTCTTAAAGGAATTTTATGGTGTCAGTGCTCACATTTAGGTCTATAATCCATTTTGAATTTATTTTTGTGTATGGTGTAAGAAAATGTTCCAGTTTCATTCTTTTATATGTAGCTGACCTAGGTATTCCCAACACTATTTGTTGAAAAGGCTGTCTTTTTTCCATTGGATATTATTTCCTGCTTTGTCAATGATGAATTGAACATATAATTGTGGGTTTTCTTCTGGATTTTCTATTTTGTTTTTTGATCTATGTGTCTATTTTTGTGCAAGTACCACACAGTTTTAATTACCACAGCTTTGTAGGCTAACTTGGTCTGTAATTGTGATACCTATAGCTTTGTTTTTCTTTTTAAGATTGCTTTGGCTATTTGGGCTCTTTCATGGTTCCAAAGACATTTTAGGATTGTTTGTTCTAGCTCTGAAAAAATGCAGTTGATATTTTGATAGGGGTTGCATTATTTTTTTCTCAAGTTTTATTTAAATTCCAGATAGTTCACATACTGTGTAATATTAGTTTTAGGTATAGAATTTAGTGATTGTACAGAAACATAGAAAACCCGGTGCTCATCACAACAAATGCCCTCCTTAATCCCAATCATCTGTTTAACTCCTTAATCCGAATCATCTGTTTAACCTATTCCCCCAATCTCCTCCCCTCTAGTAACCATTAGTTTGTTCTCTGTAGTTAAGGGTCTGTTTCTTGGTTTTCCTCCTTTTTTACCCTGTATTCTTTTGTCTTGTTTCTTAAATTCTACATACGGACTGCATTAAATTTGTAGATTGCTTTGGGTAGTATAGGCATTTTTAACAATAATTGTTCTTCCAATCCATGATCATGAAATGTCTTTCCATTTCTTTGTGTTGTCTTAAATTCCTTTCATCATTATTTTATAGTTTTCAGAGTACAAGTCATTCACCTCTTTGGTTAGTTTTATTCCTAGGTACCTTATTATTTTGGCCCAATTGTAAATGGGAATGTTTTAATTTCTTTCTACTTCATTATTTGTGTATAGAAATGCAACAGATTTCTGGACACCGATTTTGTATCCTGTGACTTTACTGAATTCATTTATTACTTATAGTAGTTTTTCTGTGGTCTTGGGTTTTCTATATATAGTATCATGTCATTGGCAAATAGCGAAAGTTTCAGACCATCTTTACCAATTTGGATGCCTTTTACTTCTTTCAGTTTTCTGATAAATGTGGCTAGGACTTCTAGCAATATGTTGAACAAAAGGTGCGTGAATACACTTTCTTGTCTTGTTCCTGATCTTTTTTTTTTTATTAATTTTTATTAACATATAATGTATTATTTGCCCCAGGGTACATGTCTGTGAATCTCTGGGCTTACACATTTCACAGCACTTAACAGCACATACCCTCCCCAATGTCCACAACCCAGCCACCTTATCCCTACCGCCCCCCCGCCACCCTTAGTTCATTTCTTGAGTCTAGGAGTCTCTTATGGTTTGTCTCCCTCCCCATCCTTTCCTGTTTCATTTCTCTCCCCCACCCCCACAAATCCTGCCTTGCCTCTCAAGTTCTTCATATCAGAGAGATCATGTGATACCTGTCTTTCTCTGACTGACTTATGTTCCTGATCTTAGCGGGAAAGCCCATTAACTACAATATTGGCTGTGGACTTTTCATATATGGCCTTTATTATGTTGAGGTATATTTCTTCTAAAATTACTTTGTTGAAGATGTTTATCATGAATGGATATTGTAATTTTCTAAATGTTTTTCTGTGTCTTTTGAAATGATCATATGGTTCTTATCTTTTCTCTTACTGACATGATGTACTACACTGATTAATTTGCAAATATTGAATTACTCTTGCATCCTGGGAATAAATCTCACTTGGTTGTGGTGAATCATTGTTTAATATATTGTTGGATTTGTTTAGCTAGTATTTTGTTGAGGATTTTTGCATTTTCTTCATTAGAGATATTAACCTTCACTTCTATTTTTGTGTGGTTTCTTTATCTGTTTTTGCTGTCAGGGTGATCTCGGTTTCATAAAATGAATTTGGACATTTTCCTTCTATTTTTTGGAATAGTTTGAGAAGAATAGATATTAACTTATTTATTTATTAAATTATTACTAATTAATTAATTATTTTTGTTACATAAATTAACCCATTTATTAGAGGCTAGCAATGTTTCAAATGGTGAAATGGTGGAACTTCTTCTGGTCTTTCAACCCAGTCTCTTCAACAAATTGTGGTGGGAAAACTGGACAACAAAATGAAGAAATATGTCACTGGACCATTTTCATACATCACACATGAAAATAATTTCAAAATGGTTGAAAGACCTAAAGGTAAGACAGGAAATCATCAAAATCCTAGAGAAGACAGGCAGCAACCTCTTTGATCTTGGCCATAACATCTTCCTACTAGACATGTCACCAGAAGCAAGGGAAACAAAAGCAAAAATGCAGTATTTAGACTTCATCAAGGTTAAAAGCTTCTGCACAGGGAAGGAAACAATCAAGAAAGCTAAAAGACAGCCTACACAGCGGGAGAAGACATTTGCAGATGACATATCTGATAGAAAGTTAGTATCCAAAATTTATAAAAAACTTCTCAAACTCAACACCCAAAAAACAAATAATCCATTAAGAAATGGGCAGAATGCATGAATAGACACTTTTCTGAAGAAGAGATCCAGGTGGATAAGAAATATATGAAAAGATGTCAACAAAACTCATTATCAGGGAAATATAAATAAAAACCGCAATGACGTACCATCGCACAGTTGTTAGAATAGTTAAAATTAACAATACAGAAACAACAGATGTTGGCAAGGATGTGGAGAAAGGGTAACTCTCTTGCAGTGTTGGTGGGAATGCAAATTGCTGCAGCCACCCTGGAGAACAGTATGGATGTTCCTTAAAAATTTAAAAATAGAACTACCTTATAATCCAGCAATTGCACTACTAGGTATTTAACCAAAGGACAGAAAATATATATTCGAAGGATACATGCACCTTGATATTTATAGTAGCATTATCAATAATAGCCAAACTATGGAGAGAGCCCAAATGTCTGTGGACTGATGAATGGATAAAGAAGATCTGTTATGTATATACACAATGAAGTATTACTCAGCCATCAAAATGTGAAATATTTGGAGTCCTTGA
Organism: Procyon lotor; assembly: GCA_028646535.1. Lineage (NCBI taxonomy): Eukaryota > Metazoa > Chordata > Mammalia > Carnivora > Procyonidae > Procyon > Procyon lotor. The sequence continues at coordinate 45,007,682 of CM053612.1, read as the reverse complement.
TAGCTTAGTCAGTTAAGTGACCTTTGGCTCACGTCATGATCTTGGGATCCTGGGATCCAGCCCTGTGTTGGGCTCCCTGCTCAGCAGGGAGTCTATTTCTCTCTCACTTTCTGTCCCCCAACTCACACTCTCTCTCTCCCCCTCAAAGGAATAAAAATTTCTCTCTCTCTCTCAAATTAATAAATAAAATCTTAAAAGAAAGAAATCTTGCCATTGGTAAAGATGTTCATGGAATTAGAATGTAGTATGCTAAGTGAAATAAGTCAGTCAGTGAAAGACAAATACCATAGGGTCTCACTCATATGTGGAATTTAAGAGAGGAAATAGATGAATGTAAAAGAAAGGAGAATAGAAAATAAAAAGAAAGGGAAACAAACCCAAAAGATTCTTTTTAAAAATATTTTTAAAATTTAAATTCAATTAATTAACATATAATGTATTACTGGTTTCAGAGGTATGGGTCTGTGATTCATCAGTCTTATATAATAGCCAGTGCTCATGACCTCACAAACCCTCCTTAATGTCCATCACCTAGTTACCACATCCCCATACCACCCTTCCTTCCAGAAATCCTCAGTTTCCTATGATTAAGAATCTCCTAGGGTGCCTGGGTGGCTCAGTGGGTCAAAGTCTCTGCCTTCGGGTCTCTCCCAGGGTCCTGGGATCAAGCCCCGCATCGGGCTCTCTGCTCAGCAGGGAGCCTGCTTCCCCTTCTCTCTCTGCCTGCCTCTCTGCCTACTTGTGATCTCTCTCTCTCTGTGTCAAATAAATAAATAAAATCTTTAAAAAAAAAAAAAAGAGTCTCCTATTGTTTGTCTCCCTCTCTGGTTTCATCTTGTTTTATTTTTTCTCCCTTCCCCTATGATCCTCTATTTTGTTTCTTAAATTCTGTGTATCAGTGAGATCATATGATAATTGTCTTTCTCTGACTTATTTCGCTTAGCATAATACCCTCTAGTTCCATCCACATTATTGAAAATGACAAGATTTCATGTTTTCTGATGGCTGAGGAGTATTCCATATATATATATATATGGAGATATATATATATATATCTCCTTTATAAATTCACCTCTTGATGGACATTTGGGCTCTTTCCATAGTTTGGTCGTTGTGGACATTGTTGCAATAAACATTGGGGTGCAGGTGCCCTTTTGTATGAATGACTACATTTGTATCTTTGGGGTAGAAACCCAGTAGTGCAATTGCTGGATCTTAGGGTAACTCTATTTTCAACTTTTTGAGGAACCTCCATATTGTTTTCCACAGTGGCTGCACCAGATTGTACTCTCAAGGACAGTATGGAAGAGTTCCCCTTTCTCTTCATCCTCGCCAAAATGTGTTGTTTCCTGACTTGTTAATTTTAGCCTTTCTGACTGGTATGAGGTGGTATCTCATTGTGATTTTGATTTGTATTTCCCTGATGCCAAGTGATGTAGAGCATTTTTTTATGTGCCTTTTTTCCCCCATTTGTATGTCTTCTAAATGAGAGACAGGAATCCATCAAAATCCTAGAGAACACAGGCAGCAACCTCTTCAACCTCGGCCACAGCAACTTCTGGCTAGACAGGTCTCCAAAGGCAAGGGAAACAAAGGAACTTTGAACTATTTGAACTTCATCAAGATAAAAAGCTTTTGCTCTGCAGAGGAAATATTCAACAAAACCATAAGACAACTGACAGAATGGGAGAAAATATTTGCAAATGACATATCAGATAACGGGCTGGTATCCACGATCTATAAAGACCTTACCAAAATCAACACTCAAAGAAAAAATAATCTAGTCAAATGAGCAGAAGACATGAACAGACACTTTCCCAAAGAGATTCTTCTTCTTTTTTTTAAAAACATTTTTAATTTATTGATTTGAAAGAGAGAGAGAAAGAGTGGAGTGAGGGGCAGAGGGAGAATCAGACTGCCTGTTGAGCAAAGAGACTGATGTGGGGCCAGGTTCCAGGACTCTGGAATCATGAGCTAAGCTAAAGGCAGACACTTAACTAACTGAGCTATCCAGGCATCCCAAGAGATTCTTAACAGAAAACAAACAGGGTTAATTAAGTGATGTGAAGTGGTGATGGCTATTGAAGAGGACACTTGTGATGAAGACTGTGTTGTATGTAAGTGATGAGTCACTGAGTTGTACTCCAGAAATTAATAATATACTGTATGTAAACTAACTGAAATTTAAATAAAATAAATGATTAAGAAGTACAAATAAAAGACCTTTAAAAAAGTCTTTTTTTTTTTTTTTAGAGAAAGGGGGAGAGAGAGAGAGCATGCACAAGAGCAAAGGGGCAAAAGAAGAGGCAGAGAGAGAATCCCAAGCAGGCTCCAGATGTGGGGTTCAATCTCATGACAATGATATTATAACCTGAGCCAAAATCTAGAATTGGATGCTTAGCCAACTGAGCCACCCAGGTTCCCCTAAAAAATGTAATTTTAAACTTTGTTTCATTGACCAAAAGAAGGAGATTTAAATGTTGAATACTATAAAATGATGTTTTGGATTATCCTAATTTAATTTATTTTTGTCCTTGAGATCTCATTTAATTAGGAATTTTATTTTATGGAGGATACTCTCATGAACATTTGTCATCCACCTGCTCATTTTGAATACAGAAGTCCATTATTTCAAACTTCTCCAATGGAATGAAGTAAAATTCTGAACAGCAGAAAGCTGTTCCACTGAATATTGTCTTAGTTGTACCAGTAACTGACTACTACTATCTTAGTCTGATTCGTCATCTAAATTTAATATATACTTAATCATTTCCCAGTGCACAAAGTCTTGAGAGATAAAAATGTTTGAAAAATAAACAAAATGTCCAAAGAGCTTAAAAACAGGCATTATAGGGAATATATTTTTACACTAATGATAGTAAAAAGGGGAAAAACATTATTTTCTTTTTCCCCCAAAAATGTTTATTTTATTTTTTCAGTATTACAAGATTTATTGTTCATGCATCACACCCAGTGCTCCATGCAATACGTGCCCCCTTCAACACCCACCACCAGGCTCGCCCAACCTCCCCCCGCCCCTCCTAAACCCTCAGTTTGTTGCTCAGAGTCCACAGTCTCTCATGGTTCATCTCCCCCTCTGATTTCCCCCCATTCACCTTTCCCTTCCTTCTCACAATGCCCTCCATGTTTTTCTTTATGCTCAGCACGTAAGTGAGACCATAAGGTAATTGGTTCTCTCTGCTTGACTTATTTCACTCCGCATAATCTTGAATTAGAAGACATTTTCTAATAAGAAGAGAGGCATTTAAGTCAAAAGATAGTATTTACTTCTTTCTATAGAA